>OY728131.1:529586733-530836733 GCA_963277665.1 Viscum album | reverse complement strand
GTGGTGATCTAAGATTCATAGTAAGAGTAAATGAGGAAAATACATAAACATAACATTGGAATAAGGGCATGATAATGTGAGCATAACATATTAAATCCACGCATTTTATATCAAATATCAAAATAATGAGTAATGAAATAATTTTTGGATGTTCATAAGACATGAAACATAAGGAAATAAAAGAACACAAGTAATGAGAGCATAACATTGACCTAATTCAAAGAATTGCGGCATACAATTAAGCATAGAATATCCATTAATTAGTAGTAAAGGATCATTAAAAAAATTATTTTGGTAATCCATGGGTGGATACACCTCATGGGAAAGACACACCATCATCCCTAGGGGTATCCCTTTCCACATTGTGGAATGGGTTCACTCCCAAATCCATCATAGTAGTCTAGGGTCACTCAAAAGACTATTATAGTGGAAAAAGTCCCTTACTGAACCAATTTCCATTCCTATTCCAGTCCTATCTATCTAATGAGATACAAATTGATAAATAATTCATTGAAGGTAATTATAGTTCTCACCTATATTTGGTTATAATGTAACCATCATCTTTGGTTATAACATAACCACCATCCATGGTTGTAACATTACCACTATACTTGGTTATAATGTAACCACTTTCACATAATAAAAATCATAAATTTGTGTGCCAAAATATCAAAAAATATTAAAAATATCATAATCCAAGACATGAAATGCGTTTTATAAAAATTTAATCATAAAATAACATATGATACATAAATATGTTTCATAATAATTTAATCATTTAATCATGGAATAAATCATAGAAAAAGAGGTGGGGTTCAAAATAATTCTTTTCATGGTATAACCCATTTAAGAGAAATGGATTTAATAAACAAAATTTCATCATAAAACATTTAAATAATGAATAAGAATGATATCCTTGGTTTATATCACCAAAAATGAATAAGTTTCCTCAATGGTTGTTCTCTTAGATCGAAAATGGTTTTGAAAGATAAAAAGCATGGAAAATTTCATTACGAATATAAATTTTCTTTGAAAATAAATTTATAAATCTAAAAACAATTTTAAAATCAATTTATTTGAAATTATCCTTAAAAACTTTTAATGGTATTTTAAAAAATCATTTAAAACATGTCTTAAGGAAAATAACATTTTCATGATGAAAAAACACATTTTAAAAACTTTTTTTTTCAAAATATATTTCATTTAACATAATTTTTTGTAACATATAAAGGATTTTCAATGACTATAATGGTAATTATGTCATGAAATTCCATTCATGTCATTTATTTTAAAATAAATATTCTTAAATTGTTTGTAAAATACAAATGAGGATTGTTTATAAAACAACATGAATATTTCTTTCATAAAATTTTGTAAAAAACCAATCAAGGGTAAAAATTTCTTCAATATATCATTTTTAAAAGTTTAATGATATTTTAAAAAAAAAATTGTAATTTTTTTTGAAAATATTTTTACAAAATACCATTTTGGATGAAAATGATTTTTCGACTGAAAATACTATATTCCTTAACAACATTTATTTTTAAATCTTGAGTATATGAAGAGAAGAAAATGATTGGAAAACATTTATTATAATTGAATAATGATATAAAAAAAATTAATGAGTTTATAAATAGGGTGAAATTAATATTTGATCATTGGATGCATATTCAGAAATATCCTGATAAATTATTTGAATGTAACAATGAATATTTACCAATTTGGTAACATGGAAATGTAAAATACATGAGGGAATATTAATAAAATAAACTAAAAAATATTATGAGGATAAATATATAAATAATATTACATGAAAAAGGGTTTGTATATAAACCTCAAAAAATAAAATATGTGCATAGAATAACCATATGTCACAAAGGGGTAAAATTGAGAAAAAATCCCTTACCGTTTTGGAATCTTCTGAACTATAGAACCTATAAAGGGGAGATCCTCAACTGGATATTAAAATAAATATAATTTTAAGTTTAATAATAATAAAATACATTCATAGATAGTATATACACCACATAAAATAATTAGGTTTTGAATATGATATGTGTTTGACAGAAGTAAAAAGTGGGGTAGAAATCCCTTACCACAAGTCTCGAATTGTTAATAATAATTCAAAAAAAGTATTATAAATATAAATAAATTATTAATGTATTAATTAACATAAAATACATATATATTACCAAATATTATTTACTTAGGTATTTTTTTACACCTTTATCAACAATTTCATCTAAAAGTCACATTTCGGGTAATAAAAACTTTTTTTTTGTATATTTTCTGATATGTAATTAATTTTTCCCTTACTTTGATCACAATTACATCATTTAAATAATAACAATGATGAAATTATTATCAAAATTTATATAAAAATTATAATTTTATAAATAATCATGAATTTCAGTTATGAGAATGAAAGTATGTTATTATCATAGAGATGATAAGTCGTATGTATGCATGAGTAACCTTTACATTTATCAATCTTCATTTTGGAAAGAAGGTAAGAGATATTTTTATTTCGATAATTTTAATAATATAAAAAATAACATATTAGTTCATTAAATATTCATATATATATATATATCATTCATGTGGTGTGGTGATGAAAAGAGAGAATAACTTTTCTTTGTGATGGTGGTATTCCACCTGTTCAAGAAAGACGTTATCATCATTAAGTGAGTGAAAAGTTATAAAATAAAATGATATATTATATTTTAAGAATGATAAATATTTCATGAATATCATAACTATTTCATTTATATCATATATATTAATTATCTTTTTAATTATTATCTTCTATTCAATGTTTTATTGAAAATGAATCACATCGCTTCATGAGGAGGAAGTTCACTGCACACATGAACGTCTTTAACATATCCCTTGAAAAAAGGAAAGAAAAAAGGAATATAATATATAATTACTTTTAATTTATAATAATTATAAAAATATCATATATATATATATATAATTTATATCAATCAACATACCCACCCATGAGATGTGAAATAGAAATAATAATGACATTGGTTCACATGGTGGTAGTCTATAGTACAAATGAACGATGGTTTCATATCTTATTTTATAGGAGTAGAAATCATTATTGGTTATTACATGAAAATAATAACATATCTGTATATAGTAAATACTTGTGTTATTATATTATAGGAGTCAATACATAGTTGAATGTGAAAAAAAGAATCACAAATAATGATCATTGTGAAGATGATTACCAATGCTTAAAACCACCTCCTCTGGATTAATTATTAAGGACCCTAGTACTGGTATTTTGGGAGAAGAAAAAGCTCTAGAATATGGATGAAGATGTTTGAGAGGGATTATATTTTTTTTAAAAACTATATGGCTTGATATGTTTTAAGATGACTAGGATGGTGGTTGAATTTTATAATTGGGGGAAATGAACCTAATTGTAAACTACTTGAAAATTAAAAAAAAGATTCCAAAATAAAAATGTAATTTCTAAAAAAGAATAAAAATGACCAAAAATTTCAGATTCAAAATGATAATTTATAAATATTTATAAAAAATATGAATTTTATAAGTGTTGTTTTCATTCTAACCCTAGTATTCTTAGTTTAGCCCATGATAAACTCTTTTTTAACTTAACCACAACAATTAATTTTTATTATTTTCACTATTCATTTCGGTCCAAAATTATGTTTGCATCATTAGATAATATAAATTATTCCAATAAAAAGTATAGAATCATGTTTTTCAAATCCCATTAACAAAATTGGAAAAATTATATTTAAATTTAATATTATAAAAGTGACGAGAAAGCGATTATTTAAAGAGAAAAAGTTTCAAAATTATAAAATTTTTTAATATAAAAAATCAATATAAAAATGATTATAATGGCTTAAATTTGAGTAATTTATGTATAATTTAACTAATTTTACTTTAAACCCAATTTATTATAATATATAACATTTTAAATAGATTAAATTAAAATACTGTTTTCAATTAACATTCATTATTTTTCACTATTCATAAAAAATAAAACTTTTTAGAAAAATAAAAAATCACTATAATCTAGTTCTTATTTTAAGATTTAGTAAATTATGTTTAAATTTTGAAATTTATTTTCTAAAAATGTGAAAAATTATTTTTATTAATATTCACAAGAATAAATAAAAATCATTTTTTGAGAAAATAACTTTTTAAAAGGGTATAAATATTTTATCGAAAATTGTAAATTTTTTCATAAATATGTTTCAATTATATAACTTAATTATAATTAATATTTAATAATTATTTATTTCTATTCAAATTTATACTTTTTATAGCAAGGTTATAACTATTGTATTGAAATAGTCTTATTAAAAATATAACATAGTTATTTTAAAACATAGTGTCATGTGTAGCACAAACCAACCCATGGATGCATGTATCCATAGATTAACATTGTTTTTTTTGTAAATAATGCTTAAAATGGTTTTGAAAGTTACAAATGATATCAAAAAAAAATTAATTTAGGGGAAAACATTTCCCAAAAATATAGATTGTTACAACAACAACTAGAACAATTGACCTTATCCACATGGTTTTTTTGTACTACCATGAAAATAATAACTAGAATCTAAAAAATTAGTTTACTTTTACATTTATAATTTTTATAAATATTAATTGGAATTATTTTGGATAGATAAATTTTAATTTTTTTCTTTTTTTATTCATGGTTTCATCTAAGTTAAAATTGAAAAATATTCTAGAATTATTCCTTTATGAAGTTAGTGAAGGGTTGAAAAGGAAAATCATGAGTTAAATTAATTTAGTACAAAATAGTTTATCAAAAATAATTTTTATTTTCCATAGAAACCAAAATTGAACGATGTTGTGTAATGTAAGAATAAGACTCTCTAAGAAACTTCTAGGACATGTTATGTGAATATATCAAGTGAACTCATTTTGGGTAGAATCTATTAACACAATATGACATGTCATTAATAGAGTTTTAATATAGTCTATATTAAAGAAGGAACTCTTTTTTCTATTGAGTAATAGAAATAATAAAATTTATACTTTAATGTTTTTAAATATAAATTTTATTTTTGTAACACTAAGAATATTCTTTGAAAAACTTATCCAAAGTATGATGAAAGAATCCTTATTGGATATTTTGAAAAAAGAACTTATTTATTTTTCAATAAAAATCAATGTACTATTAAAGAATCAACTCATCTGAAATTTGAATGATGTGTTACTTTTGATCAAAAAAATAATCAAGACGATTAGTTGTGTAATTATTTTCAAAAAATAAGGATTGGTCTATTTTTTTACTCCAAAATGATTTATGATTTGGAACATTATTTTGAAATTATTATTAATAAAATGATTATTCCTGAAATGAGAGAAAGTTGTGAACATGAAAATTTGCTACCGATAAATCATAGAACCATAAAATACCACCATCTAGATATAGTTATAGGACTTATATACTAAGGAGTAATAACTATAATATATATCAGAAACCATATTGATTTTTATTCATTTATATATCAATTATGACCTTATACCATATACTAAGTCTTAGTTGATGAAATTTGGGTTTTAGCCATGAAAGATGAATTAAACTTGATAAAAAATAACTATGTTTGAGAATTAGTTGATATACCCTTTAATTATCCTATTTAAGAACCAAGTGGGTATTTATAAATTAATATGATGATCATGGTGTGATCACTGGAAATAAGGATAAACGTTTTGTAAATGATTATAATATAGAGGAATAGATAATTTATGAGGTAACCTTATCCTCAGTTTCTAGATAAGAATCTATTAATATTTTCATATCCTATTAATGTCATCTAAATTTTAAATTTTATAATATGGTTTTTAATTAATTATTATAAATGTTTATTATATGATTATTTTTATGTTTAATAACCTCTTAGTTTCAAAAAAATAGATTTTTACAAATTCTATTTCCAAAATTAATAAAGAGTAATATAATAAAAAACAATCCCCTAGAGATTACTATTAACTGTTAAGTTCTTATATATTTTAAAATGTATTTTTAGTTGGTTTGTAATATTTACATATTTAAATATTTTTATGAAAACGTCATCAAATTATATTTCACTTTTTCAAATTTGTATTCATAAAGTGATATTTGTCTGAAAAAATACAAAAATGTGAAATGTTTTATTTGAATACATGTAAATATAATTATAATGAGTAGTTTGGGTCAGCTACATTCCATTTTTATATTTAAAAATTTTTTAAAAGGGATTTGGTAAGGCTTTAAATCATAGAAAATACTTTCATGATTTACTTAAGAAATTTATACATCAACGTAGTATGGTAAAAGTAACTCTAAAGTGTCTTAATATAAAAAGTGATTTGGAATAATCTATAAACCTATTGAAATCAAAATTTATAGTGGAATTATTTGGATTTTTCTTTATTTGACTGCAAGAAGGATATAAATTATGTTTATAATATTCTTATGTGCTAGATTTTGAGAAAATACTAAATAATTTCCTTTGAAAGATACAAACAGAATTTTAATTTATTTTAACTTCTCAATTTATATTCCTATTATCTTTTTGAAAATATAATATTTCAATTAAATTTTATTTTAAAATATTTATTTTGGAGGTTTTAGATTAGACTGAAAAATAACATATGGAACCGGCACATTCTTGGTAATTAATTGGTTTCTTAGTCGAGTAAAAATAATTAATCTATTCCATTATCTACTATATAATTAGAATGAATATCTAATTGTAGTTATTTTGAACATGTTTTTGGGATTAACAAAACCTTGTTGTAAATTGAATTTAATTTTAAACATGTACAAATAAAGTTAGATAACACTAGTGATATCTATATTTTTAAAAATTCAATAAACCATTATAAAAAATAAAATAGATCCAAGGAATCATTTATTAATTCATAACTCACAAAATATGTGATATCTCAATTGATATTTTTTTAACTAAAAAATAGTCATGTGATATATTTAATAATTCTTACTATTCTTGCAGATTTAAATTTATTAATAGAAAATTAGTTTTATTTTATTATGTAATAAATTTAATATTAAGTAGTTTTATTTAGAAATTTCATCATCATTTTAATTTTAATATTCATTTAAATCATATTTTTGGGATACTATAGTGTTATAATTTAATCCCATTAATTTCATCTATTTTATTCTATATTTTAATCCACCACCAAAATCCCCAAAAAACATTTACATACTGAAACCATTGTACACTAAAAACCAATATTAATTATCCCCTTCCTCAATTACCTTATTCACAAGATCCCTTGATCAAATATGTTAAAAAATTCACAAGATCCATCAAAATAAAAGATTGTTACAATCCTATACCTAGTTCAATAATGGATAATTCAATTATTTTATTTGAAGGCACATTGGGATCCTTGAATAAGTCAAAATATTCTTCCATGCTACACATAGTGCACCCAAATAAGGCCATTGATCTTAACATATTGAATGAGAGAAATATTATTTTTAATAACATTTTATTCCTTCATGGTTGTTAGTATATATATTTTTAATGTAAATGCGATTTTTAGTTTAAGAAATAGTTATTTGATTTTTATGGGAACTCACAATTTCCTTTTTAATAGAGTGGTTAAATGATTTCTTCTAAAATAAATGAAAAGTATTTTTGAATCTCTTATAAAAAAATAGGAGAAATATTTCATTTGCATCGTGTAAGAAAATATCACTTCAGACTTACCATGGTGGGAATATATGAGGTTGAACTATATATTCTAATCAAATACATGTTTTCTATATCTATTTTTTGAAAGGAAGGTGGTTAAGGATTATTAGGTTGATGGGAAGTTATTGTGTATATTCATTGAAAAATTTATTTCTAAAAGGGATATTGAGTATGGGAAGATACTTATTGATGATGTATATATGTTCTACTTTCTATTGAATTAGAATAATGTTAGCGTAATATGATATATGATGCAGTTAATGTGTCATTGTAATAACGAAATATTTTAGATGAATTAAATTCTTTTTGGTATAATTTCACCACTTTTTTTATAATAAAATAAGTGGAACTATATGAGGGTGATGTTGTCAACTGTCACAAATGTAATAAACTCATAGTCAATCTTTTATAATATTCAGGATACTCTTGGGACTCATCCTCTGATAAGATAGTTTCTCTTCAAAAATATGGAGATACTAGACTAGTTATAATACCCCATACACCTATTTAGAGGGAGATTTATCAAACTAGTCTTCCAAGGGATACAACACCCACATTAGGGGATCCTGATAGGGTAGAATTTCTGGAACATATTTTGGATGGAATAAATGAACCTATTAGAGATTCTTTAGCTAAATGGATGTAGAATATTCTTCTGATGAATCTTTTGTTCATTATGTTCCTAAATTTGTAAATATAGATGAATAAATATAACACGAGGCTTTAAATGTGGTTTATAATTCTATTATTTTTTTCTTTACTCATATTGAATTTTATCTACCTCTTGTATCTCTTGATCTTGATGGAAATGATCCTATAGAATTACATATTCTTATATAAAATAATAATATATAATACCTTGATGATTCTACTGCTAGGATATCTAATTACTTTTTCCTTAAAAGGGTTAAAAAATTGTTTCATGAAGCAATTATATCTCAAACATGGGAGGATACACCATCAGTGAACATCAATAATGAAAGATAATGTGACATCTTGTTACCTTCCACTAGTTATTCATTGACCCTAGTTGTGATAACCTTCTAGTTGGGTTATCTATTAGGGTGTTTTTAGTGAATTTTGGAGAATTTTGGAATCCTAAGGGGTTATTAATGGTTAGAACAATCTTCTAGAAAACCATTCAGTTTGGACCAGAAAATATTGAACCCTGTTGAAAGCTACAAGAAGGGGATCCCAGTTTTTCTGAAATGTAGGATAAACCCTAAAACCTATGCACCTGATGGATTGCGGTAAATTAATATTTAGTTAACATTTAGTTTAACCATGGGGGAAAACCATTCACCTAAAATAAAATACTAGAAAGGGTGAAAAATTATGGCATAAGGTTACTACTAACAACGTGGCCCTACCTACTAGACCATTCATGCAGTTTTAATTCTCCTGAATTTCATTCAATATGAAACCCTCATATTCTCCCCTAATAACCTTATTTCAACCCTAACTTCGATCCTTCTACCTTTAAGGTTCCCAAGAAGTGATTTTTTATCCTCTAAAACCATTTCATAATGGATATAAGCTATTCTGTTATGTTCAATCTCCTCACGGTAAGTGGAAATCATCTCATGTAGGGTTTTTGTACTCTCTCATTCTATTATCCTTAGGAAGTGATGTATGATCATGTTATTGAGTTATATAGACTCTGTTTTAATGGATCATGTTTTGAGGTTTTATTTATTAATCACATTTTCCTCATTTTTTCATTAAAGATCTCATTGTGGGTGATGTCTTTAACTGTGTTATTTAAGGTAGGTTGTTCCATGATGCCTTTCCCTATTATTGAAACCTTAAATTTGTTGATTTAATTGAAATTATTTTTTAATTAATTTAAAAACCTTATTTTAATTGAATAGAAATGTTATTTAAAATGGAATAGAAATTGTGAAATAAACCCCCAATTTTAATGGAATTTAAATGAGGTCAGATATTAGGGAAAATTATGGCTTGATTTTCAAATTGATTTGATCAATTGACCTTTCTTAAAACATTGAGATAAATGGATTAATATATGAAAGACATTGTTTTTGTTTTGAAACATGAATGGTATTTTAAAGACTAATAAATAGGAATTATTAATTTGAATTGATTTGTAATGTTTGATTTTTCCTTGTTTGATTGATTAATTGTATGAAGAACATGTTATCCTGGGTAGTTAGTGGTAAATGGAGAAAGTACACTAGAACCATGATTCCACAGAAATAGATTGATTATTATAGGAGTAAATAAATATGTGCGGATTGAATTTCATAGAGGGTTCCCCATTGAGGTTGTAGATGACCCATAAGGATTCCCTGATTAGGGTGTAGACTGATTTTAGGGTGCACACCTATATTGAGATAATATCAGTATTAAGATGTGTGATGATCCTATATTTATAACAAACATGCTACATGGTATTTTTATATGGTTCTATTATTTTTTAAATTGGATATACATTCCATTGGTTATTGATCATTTTTATTCATTACATATACTTATATAAGAGTTTTATATAAAATTTTAATTTAAGATAGTTTTGGAATATATGCCATCTTTTTTATGGTGAAGGTTTATTTTTGTTTAAAATATTTTACTCATATACCATTAATTTTTTATATAAAAATGAATATTATATTATTTATTTATTTTTTCATTGATTATGAACACTTGGTAAAACCCTAATGAGATTTATATCTCACACACAACCTTTGGATTCAGGCATTTATATGTTTTCTTATTCCTATTTTGTGAAAAGGGAATGCACCCCTTTGAGTTGGGGAATGTTTATAACACATGGGACTATGGTGTGGTGATAGTTACTTGTGAACATGTTTCCAAATTTTTACATAAAACATTTTCAGGCTTTTTCTAGTTTATGTTTTTTCCCATTGGTATTTTTATATTTATATCTAGATACTATTTTAACATTTTATTTCTCATACATTATCCCTTTCTAGTGTTGAGAATACGAACATTTTTATTTTATCTTCCACTATTTGTTGTTGAAAAACATTTTCCTCTTTTATTGTTTCAGATTATATATACTATTAATTAACCAATGTGGATCTACAATTACCTACAGGCCATGTCAAGGCTGGATGGGGTATGAGAGTAACAGAGTATCCATGATAGTTTTTGAAAGATAAGGATTGGATGAACGTGTTAAAACCTTTACTTCTAATAATTGTAATGAGTTTGAAAATATGAAAGGTGAATTTGATGATCTCAAATATGAGCTAAGATCCACTCATGATGAGTTTTAGAGAATTCATGAAAATTCATTTTCTAATACAGATTCAAATAAGATGATTGAATTGTTGGAAATACAAAATGAAATATAAATGAATGTAAAAAATATTCATTATTATTTGATTATTTTGGAGATTAATGAGTGAAATTCCTTGAATAACTAGATATGTGAAAAAAGAATATATATGTTACTAAATCTGAATATTTTGAGTTGAGTGAAATGGTATCATTACAATTAGATATGACCAAGAGTCTATTTCTAATGAAAATAGAATTGTAATTGAAATTTCATAAAGAGAAAATGAATTGATACCTGATATTAATGATGATGTTGTCAGTAAAAAATATGGTTACTAGTTAGTTTTAGTTTCTCAATTTATTTCCTCTTGATGTATCATATTCTAGTCAAGTTCCTTATAAGAATCCTCTATAAAATAAATTTCAACATCTCTTGAGATCTCAGTTTTGTGAGCCAACACCTTGAATATATTTTGGGTGATTTCATTTCTCTAATGTTACAATATGATTAAAGAAATGATATTCTCTAATTTTTTCAAAATGTATGATTTTATTAAAATGGTATTCCTGAGCACTAATATCCACCTAGTTAGTCTTATAATATTATATAAGGTTTTGTGTCCCTCAATTAAATCTATGATGAACAAGAATTTTTATTTTTCTAAGGGAACCCAAAATCATAAGTAATATTTGAAAATCCTTATAAAAAAGAATTTAAAAATTAATTACACCAACCTAAAATCCTTCTAGTATATTCTAAGAATCTATCTATATGTAAAAATTCTCATAAAGAACCTAGTGCACCGGTATCTAAGAAGGGAATGTTAATCATGAACTATATGTAATGAAATCAATAAATTTACATACTCCTACAATATCTCCTATTAATGTTTCAACCCCAATAATGGTCTCCACTCTATAACCTATCACTTAGAGTATTGATCATCATTGGAATGTTTTTGTTGAATATATTTCTAATATTGATATGATAGTTGGATATATATTATTAGTTATTGAATCATCATGACCATGTCATGTAATATGGATGAAATTTACCTTTACAGTATGGTATTACATCATACATTCTCTCTAAGCCAAATTATATCTATATTTATTGGTAAATGCCATCTCATTTGGAGATATTTAAAGGTGTGATGTACATCCTTCATGTAGTGAATTCTTAGTAAACTAGGAAAAGATATACAATGATAAAAAAATTATTAAAGAAGGTTATTATAAAGATTAATTTCATGGGTGAAGAAGACCTTTTCCTTTTCTATGGAAGAATAATTATCAAACCTACACCACCTGATCAAAAAACATGTTCTTAATAGAGGTATAAAATGTTTTTTATCAGTCCAAATTTTATTATGAATAAAACTGGAGGTTGGGAAGGTATTCTACTCTTGACTATCCACCTTCTACTTCTAGAGATATGTTCTACACTACCTCAATAATTTTTACCTTTATTATATCTATGGATAACCATGAAAAAATTTATATAAACCCTTACTCCAGTCGAATAAAGAAATTGGTTACATAATCACATTGGAAAATGATAAAAAAAAATAAATCTTGAAGAATATTATAGTTTATAAATTATAAAAAACTAAAAACATACTTCAAATTCATATGAAAATTGAAAATATAAAATACAATGTTTTTATAAGTTCGTTATTCCTTATAGTGTATCCTTGCATATCAATCATAAAACACTTTTTTGGTCTCATGGGGAGAATAAAACATAGGTATGGGGTGATATTAAATGAATTTTAATGGTAATATTATAGTAGATTATATTAGGAATAAATAAGAATAATTAATATTTAATGGTAAAAAACTAATACACATTCCCTTTTATCTATAAACTCTAAATAATTTGGAAGAAATAAATTATGATCAAATTAATCCATATAAAAATTCACAAGAGTTTGAAACTTATCCATTGATATTAAAACTAATTGAATAATCACATGGAGATTAATAAATAATATAATAAATATACAATTTATAATATTTTACATCTTAAACTTACTATCAATACCTACCCACAAGATATTTTAAATATATGGGTAGAGACCCGTCTAATTTTCCTAACTGATTTATCTCATAGGACTTATCAATGCATAGTGGTGCTATTTATAACAAGGACCCACCCTTCACATAAAAATTATAATTAATTTCTCATTTGAATGTTTTGAAACATAATCAACATAATAATTAATATTTAATAACTATTGTATAAAAAAATAATACTTAACCCAATAAAATAAACATAACCACAAACTATCAAGAATAATAAAATTAATAGAAAACAATTTACATCCTTAGTCAAACTAACCATAAACAAGGAATTTAAAGAATAATTATTATATTAATACAACATATCAACAGTGGAAAATATGTACTATAATTTTTTTTATCAAAGAAAAATATAAATTCTGAAAAGATTTCATTTAAATAATTTATGAGGAAAATATCATTTCCACTTTGAAAATAACATTTTAAAATAAAAGATCAACATCTTTTTTAAAAATAACATTCTTTGATAATTCCATTAAAAATATATAGGATAATATTTAGAGCACTGGGTGGTAATGAAAATAAAAAATATCACCTATGTCTTACATGATAAAAAAGTTACTATTTTCAAATTTTCTATAAAATTCAAACTACCCTTATTTTGAATACCACATGATGATTGGTTTCAAAAAATTTAATAAAAAGTAAAAATATGTAAAAAAATATTTAATAAATTATTAATAAAAGAATAAAAAAATGAATACATTGTTATAAAAAAAGATTTTGATGAAAAAGTATTTTTGATCGAATATAGAAATAAATTCAAAATTCCATAAAAAAAATTTATCAATCATTTGAATCACAAAATAATTAAAAATGGTAATATTTCTAGAAATTTTTTATGAATATATAGATTATATGATAATAGTTTTATTTTAATATTTTAATATCATGTAATTTTACCAAAGTGTAATTATACAAAAACAATCCTCAACAGTGATGAGATTGTGAAATAAACCTTTACCACTTTAACAACTTCTGAATAACATTCCCCCATAAAAAAATAAAGTAAAATGAAACATTAAATAAAATTAAGATTAAGTGATTTAAGCTATAATATATCGAAGTATCATTACATACACCATGTAAAATAATTAAGTGGTGAATATGTCATATGTTTTATAGAAGTAAAAGTTAGATGAGAATCTGTAACAAGAAGTTTGAATTATATTGTTTGTGTATGGAACTCTAGTGTAGAAAATGTCGTGAACTAGCCTAGGTATCATGGTAACCTGATTACTATTCCAGTCCTCTCATACCATGAAAGTAATTCTTGATCCCCATGGGTTAATAACTAGTACATGTAATTATACAAAAAGAATGTGGGGATGATTTCTCCACTAATAATGTAGAAGTAAAAAAGACAAGTAAGTAATGCATATAAAAGAAGCTCAACTGGGAGTAAGGTACCAAAAGTAAAATAGCCATAAAAGATCCAATTTACTACCTCAAAAGTACCAAAGTCATGGAAAAAAACCAATATACTAATAAGGATGCAACTCACCATGTTTATGGATCAATATATAGATCCACCTCCAACTAGTGCTTTACCCATTTTCGAACCTAGAATGAGATAATATACAAACACCCAATGAAATAGGTAGGGTGTCAGCTAAAATCCTACTAGGTTCTCACCAAGGATTCTATAATAGATACTAATATTGAATTAACTAATTAATGTTCTTTTAAATTTAAAAAAAATATGTTTGGAATTTCAATATTTATAAATGAAACAATTCACGCTTTACCTTTAAGAAGATGAAAGTACACTATCAAATTATGCTTCACCTTTCAAAATTATGAAAGTGTTTTAAGAAAAGGATCTACTTTTAAATTTATTGAAGATTTATAAAACAATGATAGTTTTTAAAAATGGATTAAAAAAATACTTTAATATTAAACTATTTATATAAATCATAATGGATGTAAAAAAATTTAAATCAATGGAATATATTAATTTTAAATACAAAAAAGTGAGGAACATTGAAATATTCTAATGAAGGTATGTTATTTCTAGGTTATAGGGACCCCACAATCATGGTGATGTGGAAAATATGTACATATGCCACTTTGATCTCAGGCCATAGAGGGAACATCACCATTTCTTAAGGGATCTGATGTGCTGATATGATGTTTTAGAATGATGTAAATCATATAGTGCCTTCCAAATAACTTAGTAACTACCTAATGATTTCATGTTATCTAAAGAAAATAATGATGGGAAATTTATTTTAAAAATTATTAAAATAAAATTAATCCCATTCTCTATTTAAATTATTGAAATTTCACTTTAATACCCATAATACGAGTTTTTAATAAAAAATATTCCTTTTCACCAAGATAAAACTCTACTTTTTCTATTAATCCATTTTAATACATTATAAAAACAAGTGATTTCAAATAAATCCAAAATTAAAATTCACAATTTGATTTGAAAATTAAATTTAACAATTTAATTTATCACAATATTCCATCAATTTAATAATAAACCCTCAATTCAATAGAATTTTGTTTTTTCAAAATTTCCCATCAAATCCATTTTTCGATAATTAAATTCAAAATTTTAATTGAAATAATTTACAAAAAATCCAAAATTTAAATTAAACAATTTAAATTTTATAATTTTTCTAAAAACACACCCCAATTCATGGTAATTGGGGGTTTTATAATTTTATGTAAAAAAATCAATTTTAATACCCTAATTCAGAAGAATTGGGTTTTTTCAAAAAACCAATTGAAAGCCCTATAATCAAAATAAAAAAATTATTTAATTTAAAACATTTTAAATAAAATATTGAAATTTAGGGTTAATAGAAATTGGGCATCATAATGGATCCACCAACCTCAAGGTGAAGGGATATCGAATCACAAATCCATACAAGGAAAAACCCAACGGAGAAAAGAGACAACAAGGATTTGTGAATAAAACCAATATTTAAATACAAACTAGTTGGTATTATATACAAAAATTGACATGGGAATCCATGGAACTATAGGTATGAGAATAGATATCACATGATATTGAGAACGGAAAAATGAAACCTACTGGGTGAGGATTGAAGGTCATTCCTCAAGCTTTGAATCGATTCCAAGAGGGATTCGAAGGGATAAAAAATGATTATTAGGAGATCCAAAGATGGGAGAAAATGGATTTCAATCATAAAAGTGTGTCAATAACCTAAAAGTATGGTTCAATAATTTTTAGTCAATTTTTTGATTACTTAAAAACACATTTTCATGGTTTTCCAGGCAAAGCTGCATGGTTTAGAAAAACCTTGTGCAAGACGTGCTCCTATTTAAATGGGCCACATGCTTTCTCCAAAGAGAGAACATAACTTACAAAACTGTGTGAAATCCATGAGAGACCCACTATTTTTCTTTCCAATTTTCTGTAGTAGAGTGAACGGTTTGGGAAACCCATGCGCCAACTATGGACTAACCTAGAAACATCCAAAAATTTCATAATAACACATGATTCAACTCCAAAAGAAAACCCAACCAAAACATGACTAAAAAGGGGATTTAGGAATACCTAAAAATAGTAATGGTAACTTACTAAATTCCCACTGTAGAATATTTATATCCTCAAGAATCCAATGAAGAAGCTTTCATGCCTAAAAGGTGATACCAATACTCTCTCGTTAGTGTCTCCCACTCCCACGTCTCATGATTATCAGAACCATGCTACCATAGCACCTACACCAAAGGTATATCACTCCCATTATTCAACTTGGTTTTACAATCAACTATCTGGATTTTCCATTCAGTCACAGTTAAATTAGGTTTAGTCTCAACATCACTCTGGATCATAACATGAGACGGGACAGATAGATACATTTGAAGTTGAGATACATGAAACACATTATTTATCTACGTCAGCTATGGTTGAAGTTATAAACTATATACAACATTCCCCACCTTCTAAACAACCTCAAAAGGTCTAGAAAAATGAGAATAAATATTCCTTTTCCCACCAAGCCATCTATAACCTAATCGAGGAAAAAAATTCAAGAAAACCAGTTCAAAAACTGAGAATAACAAAGGTCTATGACGATGATCATCATTAGACATATATCTTCCCTATGTAGTCATCATCCTATGATGAATCAACTGAATATTTTTTGTCATCTATTAGACCAAGATCAATCCAACCAAGGAATATTACCCAATCCCTAACCAACAAAAAATAATTTTCATGGCTATCCATAAAAGGCCTCAAAGGGATCCATTGTGACCATAGACTGGTAATTATTGTTATAAGAAAGCACAACCAGCCTCAAGTGATCATCCCAAGCACCCCAAATGTTACAAACACATGCATGGAGAAAATACTCAAGAATTTGTATAACTTATTCTATTTGGAAATACTAATATGGAAGGTGTGTCATACTTAAATGAACATGAGATACTAGTGACTCCATAAGGCCTCTCAAAAAATGGGAACTGAACTGAGGATCTCTAAAATAGACTATAAAAGAAGAAACATTATGAAAAATAAAAATCTATTCTACATAGAGATTATGTAACTCTTCAACTATGGTTGTATTGTGAATGCGTATAAATTGTTCCGAATTATCAATCCTTTTTATTACAACCCATATCACATTCTTCAGTCCCTATGTATGTGGAAACCTAACCACATAGTTTATATCTATCACATCCCACTTCCAAGTAGGGACAGAAATTGGTTTACACAAACCTAAAGGTTTATGTTGCTTGAACTTCATCTATTGGCATGTAACAATGAGAAACAAACTCAGAATTGCCACATATCATACATGGCCATAAGAACATTCATTTCAAGTCATATAACATCCTCATTGTTCTTGGGTTCAATTACTACTAGGAACTTGGTAAATCCCCCATAATAACTTTCCTTATCGAAGATGGTATCACAAAACAATTTTGAAAGAATTGAATTACCTCTATAGAGAATAACCAATCTAGAATAGTCTTCCCACCACTAAGAGAGACTCTAATCCCATACAACTCATCATCAAGCTATTTATCCTAAAGAATAAATTTTATAAAAGAGGATGTAAACTAAATAATGTACAAGGATACCCTTTTCCATGAATCAGGGACTCCATTATGAAACTGTGAAATGAGAGCCATCAAGTTCCACTCTTTCAATGATTCATTATCTCTTTGGTTCATATGTTTCCTACTAAATGAATCTACAATTATATTCCATTTCCTCAAGTTATAAGTGATGTAGAAATAGAAAGGATACTGGTATTCCACCCAACACCTCCGATAGAGGTTCAAATATTTTTGACAGAAGATATAACTCAAGATCTTGTGGTCAAGAAACATGGGAAACCTTTCTCTATAAATGTAATGCCTCCAAATCATAAGCTCATACATCACCGATTTGTGTTCTAGGTCTTTTATGGGATAAATCTTCTCATGTGGCCTAATGTGATAATATGTATAAGTAACAACGTCATTACTCTCCATAAGAACACAACCCAAGACTGAACCAGATAGATGATATGAGACCACATAGCCCTACCTGACCTCAAGAAGAGTTAACATCATCATATATTTCAAAACATATTTTATCTCAACATAATAAATCAGAAATATTTCATCCCAAGAAAACATTACTCCCGTTCGAGTGAGATTAGTCATCAGATAAACCAAATTTTATAAGTATTTTACGAACCATAGATAATATCTGCCTAAGCCAAGAAACTCTGAGTCTGAAAGACATTTCATGGTTTCTCCCATGTCAGAATAGATTTCACCTTCATAGAATCAACTAATATTCTTTTTTCTGAAACCACATATCCCATGAAATTCAAATCCTGAATCCAAAAATTATATTTCAAAAGCTTGGCACAAATTCAGTGAATTCTTATAAAAATTAGAACTGTTCTCATAAGATGCATATGATCCTCCTTGAACATAGAGTAAAAAAAGATGTAATCCAAAAAACTACCACAATGGTATCGAGATACTTGTGGAAAATTCTTCTAATAAAATCCATGAAAATTAAAGGATCATTTGTTAGACCAAAGGGCTTGACAAGGTACACATAATGGCCATACATGCTCTGAAAGGTGATTTTTTGAATGTTAAATTATATTATTCTCACCTATGGTATCCAAATCAAAGGTTTATCATTGATAACTAATTTCCCCCATTAAATTGATTAAAAATTTTATAAATCAGTGGAAAGTGATAATTTGTCTTTACCACAAATCTATTGAGTTTTATGTAATCAATGAAAAGGCCAAGTGAAGTATGAGCTATTTTAGCAAAGATAACTCGTGCCGCCTAGGGTGACACGCTCAGGAATATATACTATCACTTATGGTATCCAGATCAAAGGTATATCTTTTAGAAATAATTTTCCCCATTAAACTGATTAAACATGTTATAAATCAGTGGAAAGTGATAATTGTCCTTTACCATAAATAGATTGAGTTTTATGTAATCAACGCAAAGGCCAAGTGAACTATCAGCTGTTTTAGCAAGGAGAACACATGCCACCCAGGGTGACATGCTCAAGAATATATATCCATTCTCTAAAATATCATTCAAATGGTAATTTATCTATTTAATTTTATATAGATATATAAAGAAATAAGGAATAGAAACTGGTTGAGTACTAGGTATTATGTGAATAGAAAAATCAACCACCCTTATCAGGGGAAACTGAAGAAGTCAGAGGGAAACACGTTGACAAACTAAATTAAAACTGGAGGGAGATCACCACTAAAATATTCCAATTATATATCAAAGGAAAACACATATATTAGTTTCCACAACTCTAGAAAAGAAGTTCTAGCTCTTCTCAACCTTGAGTATCATTCCCCATTGATGACATTGTGTACACCACCTGGTGTAGTGAAGGAGACCCATTGAAGATAAAAATCATTCTAGGATATATTGAAAATGATCCAATCCATATCAAGAATTGCATCAAGATATTTCATGTTGAGAACCAAAAAAATCCAAGAAATATCAATAGATGATACAGAGAAATCATTAGAAGGACTACAGAGACCCTATTATCTCTTCATACTAAGGGGTGTCATAATATCCATGACACAAGATAAAATATATATATGATGATTGAGAATATTAACAATATGGGATAAAATAATTATAACACATGAATCAGTATCAAATAGAGTATTCACTAATGAATAATCTATATTAACTGTACAAATCATGATCGTTGAACTCATATCTACTTCCTATAGAGTCTCTTACACTAAGTGAAGAATAATTATTTTAAATGTGTGTGGTTAAAAACCTTTTGTACATGAATAATATGATTGTGTATTAGTTTTAGAAGATAATGATTATCCTATTCCACTATGTGAAGTTGAATAAACATGACATAACCTATACAAGTGGCCTAAGCATCTAAAATATTCATAGTTCTTGGGTGCCTCAGTGAAACCCCTTTTTGAATATCCCATCTTACTAAACTGGTAACAAAATAAATGACCTATTCCAGAAAAAACTGGATGTCTAGAGAAACCTTGCAGCTAAGAACCACCATTAGAATCATCATTATTCCTTTTTACCTTATAGGAATGTACATTTACACTAGGATAGAAATAAACTTCCGATAACCCTAACTTTCTAGACATTCCAATCTCGACCAACAACAGCCCATCCAGTACATCAGCATAAAAATGAATCATCAATTAGAAAACCTAATAACAAATATCCTATCAAAGTAATAACTTGATTCTTCAAGCCTTCATTATCTCATTCAATACTATCACTTTTGTGACATTCACGGGCACAAAAAAATGGTTTTCATACTCTATCACTTTCTTATTAGCTTGATTTAGTTTGAAACTCTCTATAGACTTTCCAAACAACATCGAATCTATATATAATTAATTAGTGAAAATAACCTTGAATTCATTCCATTATAATACTTTAAACATCTTTTATGTCACCATAGTCTCCCACCATATGGTATTCAGACCATCTAGCACAATGTTGGCACACATCCCTTTGATTTTATCTGGTGTGTCTAAAAATAGAAACAAATTCTCCATTATGCTCAACCATTCCTTAGCCTTTTAAGGATCGTTTGATCCCTTAAATGGTTCTGTATTCTAATTAAGTAACTTTTGAGAATTTTTTTTGAGAATGCCCCTATGAGGTTACACAGCTATATCATGAATGGTATCTAGGGGTGGTACATGTCCCAGATCTTGGACAATGTGCACAATCACCTTAAATATATTTGGTCCCACACGAGGATTTACTTGATGGGGTTCTACATCTACTTCCTGGGTCTGATTCACACATCTTCTTGGATCTATGATGCTACACCACATCACCAGACAATAATTAAGGAATTAGATTAATAATCAAATAGAGAAATATGGTAAATTAATCTCAACAGATGGGACAAACAATATTTTGATTCAAATCTATCGAAATAAAATCAAGGGAAATACTATAAATAATCCTCAAGATATCCTTCCCTACACACCCCTATAGAAATAAGGTTCATTTTTGGGATAGATGGACAAGAACTTAATCAAGACTACCTCTTATACCCTGATAAGATTTCATAATTACATACTAGCTTCAAGAAAAGATGCATGAAATTTATCTGATACCAATTTTCCACAAACCAACCTAGTTACCCTTGTAACATAATAAATTTTTCTTTCCTGACATAGATGGAAGGTAATTCTCGATCCCCATTTGTTGGAGACTCAAACCTGGCATCATACAAAATGAAAGTGTGAGCTATTTTTTCACCGACAATGCAAAATTAAAAGAGAAAAGTTATTAATGCATACAAAATAAGATCCCCTGAGAGTAATGTACCAAAATTCAAATAAGAATAAAATAGACAAGGTAGAATAAAAACATTACCAAAGACATAGAAAATACCCCATCTCCTAATAAGGACTCAACTCACCAAGTCCACGAAACAACAGCTAGAACCACCTTCATGTGGTGGGTTACCCCTGCTCGATTCTAAAATGAGATATTCTACAAACACTTGAAGGTGTAGGTAGGGTGTGATCTAAAAAAACCACTAGGGTATCACCAAGGATTATATAATAGATTCCAATATTGAATTAACCAAATAATTTTCTTTCAATTTAAAACAAACCGGTTTGATATTTCCAATAGAATAAATGAAAAAATTCATGCGTTAACTTCCAAAAGATGGAAGTACGTAGTCAAATAATGCTTCAAATTTCAAAATGATGGAAATAATTTATGAAAAGGCCTTAATTTTCAATTGATGAATGATTTCAAAAACAATGGTAGTTTTAAAAAATGTATTAAATAAATACATATATATAAAATGGTTTATATAAATCATAAGGGGTGTAAAATAGTTTACAACAGTGGAATATATTCATTTGAAATACAAACAACTTAGAACAATTTTCATATTCCAAATACGTATGATAGTTCCAGGATATAGGGACCCCACTAAAGGTGATATTGAAAATATGTAAATACACCCCTTTGATCTCAGGACAAATATGACTCATCACAATCACATACGGGATTTGATGTGAATATTTGATGTTTTAGAGCCTTATAAATAATAAATGGAAAACTCCAATGGAGAATCACAAATACATATTTGGAAAACTCCAATAAAGAATGGTAAAAACAAGGATCTATGAATCAATCCTCAATTTATATCTAAACCTACCATTGTTATATCCATAATTCAACCCAGGGATCCATAGAACCCTATGAAGGACTAGAGAAATTTCAGTATATTGTGAATAGAAAAAAGAAACCTATAGGGTGACGATTGAAGGTCATTCCTTAAGCTTTGAATCACTTCTGGGAGGGATAAAAGGGACCAAAAATGCTTTTTTGGAGCTCCAATAATGGGAGAAAACTATTTGGAATTGCACAAGTTTGTCAAGGACCTAACATAAGGGTTTGGTATTTTTTTATTCAAAATTCAGATTAGTTAAAAATATGCCCACATAGTTTTCTAGGCAGAGGAGTATGGTTTTTACAAACCGTGTGCAGGTCGTGCACTTGTTTTAAATGGTCTACATAGTTTCTCCAAAGAGGGAATTTCTTTTATCAATTCATGTGCAATCCGTGCGAGACCGAAAATCAGTTTTCCATTTTTCTTTATCAGGGAAAATAGTTTTGGAAACCCGTGCATTGGACATGCACTAAATATTCACTAGACTAGAAACATTTGAAAATTTCATAATTACAACTATTTCAACCCCAAACAAAATCTAACTAATGAAAGAGTAAAAAGTAGGGGTTTAACAGTATATAAAAACAGTAACAAGATGTTATAATAAATATTGGTTTATCTTAAATATATTGTAAAACCATACTAATATATCCCATACCATATATGAATTACCTATATCCTTTTATCACCCATTTATTAACAATTATTTATTAAAATCATTATTTATGGTGATAATTGCTTCATTTTTAAGGTATATTTTAGTGTAGTAATCTTTGTCCATTTAATTTGATCATGGTTAAATCATATATAGAATGATAAAAATGATATGAATATCTTATTTATCCATTATATTTGTATTTATATTAATCTATTATTATTTGATAAAGAAAATTAATCACACTACTCATGGAGATTATACGATATGCGTACGCATGAACGTTTTTTCAATTTTTCACTATAGATGAAATAAAAAAATATTTATTTTAATTTAAATTTCTAGAATCATTATTATTTAATTTATAAAATTTATAATAATAAAATACATCTTTATTACCATCCATGTAAAAATAAAATTAAAAACATTTCACATCGCTATATAGAGGAGGATGTCCACATATACGCACATACAAGATTATTATTTTCCAAATGACTGTTAGGTAATAGGATCAATGTGATATTATATTTATATAAGTATGGTTAGATAATAAATAGCACATATATTAGTTAAAATTAACATGATATCCTTTCATGTAAAGCGTAATATAAAAACAAATCACATCGCTTCGTGAGGTGGTAGTTCTATGTACACATTATTAACATTATATCAACACACATTGAATTGAAATTAAGAAAGTATATGTGATATCATAGTTATATAATTATAATAATTTCATAAATATAATATATATTATTTAAATTATTCATTATATCTAACCTTTAATGGTGGTGGTTGAAAATGAATGGTATCGGTTCATAAGGGGGTAGTCATCCATACACACGATCAAAAGATTGATTACCTATTTTATAGAAGTGGATATAGAACTAGGTTATTAAAATAACATAATAAAATCATAGTATATAGTATATACTAGTGTTATTATATTATCTTATTTTAATAATTGTTTAAGAAGGTGGAAGAATAAATAAAACAAATACATATGTTTAATAATTTTACCTCTTCTTCGGACATCTAATTTTTTTATAACTAATGGATTCATATAAGGTATTAATAATCAAATTATGACATATAAGATGTGTATAGGGAAAAAAATAATGTATTTGGGTCATTATGGGCCAAAAATTTTGGTCTTGTAAGCGTGAAGAGGTGAGAAGAGTGGTTGACCTTTCATAAGTAGGGGAGAGGACACATGTATAATTTTCTAAAAGAATCCATTACACCCATGTTTTTATCATTAAAAAACCATAAATAAATTGTCATTATCAATACATAGTTGTCATGAGGTTGAAATATGACAAAAAAATGTGTGTTGGTTATACTGGTAGGTAATTTGTAAACATCATCCTTTTTAGATTGTCCCCATGGTAATGCACTTTTTACCTTAACTACGATGATGATTATTTTTTACTATTTTCACTATTCAATTTGTTAAAAATTAGTTTCACCATATCAGATAATATAAATTATTATTATTATAAGTATGGAATAAATTTTTTCTAATTAAATTCATATAAATGTAATAATTCAATTTAAAAATAAATTGTAGACGCGACGAAATAATGGTTTTACAAGTAAAAAATTCTCATAAGTAAAGAATGTTCTAATTTCAAAATTAAATATAATTTTTTTTGAAATTACCTAAATTAGTTAAATTTTAATATATGTGAAATAATTATAATTATAATTTTTTTAAAAATATAATTTATCTTTGTATATAATTTAAATGAAAAGGAATATGTCAATAAAAATCAGTATTTTTTAATATTCTCCATAAAAGTAATAATTTCAGAATATTCTAAAAAATTAATTCAAAGATAATTTTTACATGAATAAATATATAATGGTGTTTATTTTTAAAATAAATTTTCTAAAAGTGATAAAAAGTAATTTTAAATTATGTGTAAAAAATTCGATTAATCTATCATTAAAAAAATATTTTTTCAAAAAAACATTTTTTTCTCTTTCAAATTGTCCTTATTTTATTTATAATTAATATATTACCACTTAATTAATATTATACATGTTTAAACCAAATAATTTTATTAATAATTTTATTATTATTCATACACATCATCTTAGGGGCTTAGTAATAATGATAATGTTTTAAAATTAATAGTTTAATATATTATCGCATTTATTTCAAACTTGATGTTGTGTGATATGAAAGCTGTCAATGAAGTTAAATTTATTTTAAAAAAAGTATATTATAAAGTATTTGGGTGTCATATTATCATATAATATTTGTGTTTCATTTTATAAACACAATCAGATATGTTGTTACTATTTTAAAATCTCGGGGTGTTACATTCTACTCACTTAAATAAATTATGTATTTGTAGTTTAATCATGATCTCAATAAACATGGGTTTCACATATGAAAATACCCATATTTAAACACCAAATTAATAAATGTTATAATAAAACATCTTCTTTATAATATATGAAGGTAATTATAAAGCTTATCTTGAATAACACATGCTATGATTCCAAATAAAAAAACATTGGTTGATAAGGAAAATATAGAAATAGTAGAAATAAGTAATTCCCAAATACAGATAGAGGGTGATAGAGGTAATTGATCACACATAATTCATTAATCAAGTGAAATATAGAAGTAACATGACCATAAATGTTTGATGAGTTAAAATACAATTGATTCATCGTATATGAAGGTTGTAGGATAACATTTGTATTTTAAGACTCTATTGTCATAGTTTAGTGTTTCATTTACGGTCTAGGCTAGGAATAAAAGGAAATATAGTCATGTTACATGTATAATTAATCATTAATATTTTCCATCAGAATATAATAATTTTTTTCAAATGTTGAGTATTCAAGATGAAATTTTCATGCATGTAGCACTGAAATTAATATTTAACAAGTATTTATCTCAATAAAAGAATAAAAATTGATCCCACCTATCTCTAAATATTTTCCAAGAATATATTGGTTATACAAGTTTATATAATAACACCCAAATATTAACTTAATCCAATCCATTAATATTTAACCTTAAGGCATGTCTAAAATATATATAACTGGATTTAGAATGTAGGTCACTCTATGAAAATTATATTCCCCAGACATTATAGTGTTGAACTTAATGTCACATTAAAAATATGTGAATACCATGACCACTATAAAAACTTATTTAAAACGTTCATACTTAAAAAAATATAATATCATGTTTTTAAATGTAACACCCTGAAATTCTAATGTAAAAACATTGTATTTAATAGTGTGCATAACATGCAACACCAAGAACATAATGGAATATAATATAACATTAATATAAACTATATTTAGTATTTTAATAAAAATAAACCCATGATATAGATTGAAATTCATGAAATACTATGTTAGCATGTGTCACATACAACAATAAGTTTTCTTGATGACTTTTATTGCATGTAAGACCGAGTTTTACGGAACAAAAATATATTAATAAAACATTTTTATTTAATATAAAAAGATATAAAATAGAAATTAAATTAGTATTTATGAATAATATTAAATATATTAAGAAAATATATGTTTTAAAAAAATATAAAATGAATTCATAGGCTTCCAATTAATTATAAATGAATATAAAAACCAATTGCATATAAAGGAAATCTTTTTCTGCTCTCAAATATGATTTATCCTAATAAATTAAATTAATTACAATTATTGAATGATATTAATGAATTATATATGTTAAATATTTAATAATATATTTTTTAAGTTAATCTAATTGATTTTATAGGCATAAGATACGAATAAATCCCCCTTTACGCTTAAAAATTGTATTTTTCTAAAAAAGAAATTTTACTGCCTTTTAATGGAAAAAATATTTTAAATCCCATTTTTGTGG
This sequence comes from Viscum album, assembly GCA_963277665.1. Lineage (NCBI taxonomy): Eukaryota > Viridiplantae > Streptophyta > Magnoliopsida > Santalales > Viscaceae > Viscum > Viscum album. The sequence continues at coordinate 530,809,446 of OY728131.1, read as the reverse complement.
TATTATAAATATATTATTATGTAATAAAATTAATTTATTAAATAAAAACATAAAAATTATCTTAGGGTTATTTTTTTTCTATTTATCTCCGAGGTTTTATTTTTTCATGAATAATGAAAATTGCCGAATTTTATTCAAAAGTACTTTTCCATTAAATTTACTTATATGTTTAAATTGTATATATGGATGTTTTTGACCTTTAATTAGGTAAATATTACATATATAAATATAATTTAATTAATTTTAACCAATTTCACATTGAAATTGAATATATAAAAATTGTAAATTTTGATCATTTTATATTAAAAAACCTGCTTTGTTTTCCTGTTTGCAAGATTAAATTTAAAATAATTGATCTAACTTTTTTTATTGTGATTTGGAAAAATGTATTCCATATTTTGAATTATAATATGTTATAATGTAAAATAATTTCAACATAGTTTTTAAAAAATAATATTAGTAAATGTGATTAAAATTTATTACAGTAATTTAGAAGAAAATTGGCTTAATAATAGACTAAAACATAAACACATGAGACAAAATGGTTGATAGAATTTTCGAAAATACTTTTAATGGACATATTTAGACAATATATTCAATTTTATAGAATTTATTCTATAATTGGAGCCACTACATTTAGAAAAAACATGGGTAGAATTGCCTCTTGGAAAAAATTACAAGAATGCCACTCCCCCTCCACTATAAAAATGTAATCATTCATCCCACTCCCTCACACCATTAATGTAATTTTAATCACCCAAACTCTGCTCAAATAATATCCCATGATCCATAAAATTATCCTATAATCCTCCATTTGGGCATAATTCCATCCAATTAATCCCTTTGGTGAAACAAAAGGGAGTTACATGAAAAAAGCAAACACCCTTTCATAAGATCATTAAATTTATTTTCCTTATCCACCCATTAAACTATTTTTATTCCATTATTATAAAATAACATAAGTATAATAATATAATGTTGTGTTCTATGTTATTGGTTAGACTTAAACTTAGACACACATCCATCCATTGGGTAATAATCTTACTATTTCTGTGTTAAACAAAGTATCGCCTTGCAAAATGATGATTGCTTGTTCTTCCTTTACCACCTATCATGCTGGTAATTTTAATGAAAATTCTATTTATATATGATTTATATGATATATATAATTTATTTATTCTTATTTAATTATTTTACAACACATACCTTTATGATTCCTATTTTTTTGGGAATACGATAACATCATTTGTGGAAGTGTACACTACTGCCTCCTTAAAGCAATGTGATTCGTTCACACTATACATGGAACATATAAATGATGTATTTAATAACAATATGTGTCATATATGTTATATATATGAAAATTTAATTATAATATTAACATATATCATTTATCTTTCATTTTATTAAATACGATAAAAGAAATGAAAGTATCATTTATGCTTACGTATGACCTACCATCTCCAAAAACAATGACTTTCATTTATTCTCTCCAAATATTATTGATTAATATAAATAAAAATTAAATGGATATATATATATATATTAATTAAATTTTGATTTAAATTATCGATATGACAAAATTAGTATATATGTAAGATGAACAATAAGTAAAAATTCAAAACTTATGCCGAATACACGATAATTAAAACTCAAAATGATGAAAATAATGAAATATTGTTACCAAATGAGTTATAAGATATTATAATAAGTTAATATATTATATTTTAAATAATATTATGGTTATTTTATAGGTATCTAACATGTATAAAACTCATATACATGAGATTAATGGATTCTCACCTGAAAGGAAACACAAGGTAGGGGGTTTCATCTCACCTGTTACATCTATGAGATAAATGTCATATTCACCAAATTATTGTTTTGTGTAGTTTATATATTACCCATTTTTAAATATTATTTCATGATTTATTTTATATTCATGTTATTTTTAGTTTCAAGTTGAATTATTTCTTCTAAAAGGATTTTAGTTAAAAGTTACAAATTGGTAAAGACGTTAATTACCTCATCCCTTTTTGATTGGGTCATATTACCACTTTATTGTAATTAATATTATATGAATATGTTTATAATAACTATATACTATATATTGTTTTGATTCAACATATTTTATGTGGGATTAGATTTGACACACAAAATCTATTCATTTACGGATTGTCATGTAAATTTTATTGTCTTTTCAAGGGTTTACTTCACAATATAATTTTGTTCGGGAGTTTTTACACATGAATTTACATTAGAATAAATTATTGGATCATTATTTAATAAAATTTTTCATTTTATTATCTTATAGTTATTCATATCCCTTTTTAAATAATATAACCATTTTCAACTCTTTGGTAATCAACGGTTTTAGAATAGTTTTTATGAAAACCTAACTTCATTTATCTATTTAGTCGGATAACTTATTTTCTTATAATAAATTTTTACTTGAAAAAGATTTAATTTTTTTAACCTCCCCAAAATGATGTATTAAATACATCTTTACCTTTTCTGTATTTTGAATATTATTTTAAAGTAATCTGATTATCTCTTTCTAATAAATGAAATTCATAATCTTTTACCATGGGAAAAGAATTTTATTTTAACCATGTATGAAATTTATGGATTTAAATGTTTTTAGTTATTAGAATATTCTATTTCATGTTTAAAATTTTATTTTTGATGATTTTTCTTCAAATGTTTTTTTGAAGAAAATGATTTTTAATATGTTTTTCGAAATAAAAAGGATATTTTTCTAAATAACGTTTTAAATATCTCTTTATAATATTTTCATTCATAAATGGAAAAAACCCATTATCCTTACTCTACATGGGAGGTTTTTTATCAATACTATCCATATTAGTCATATGTATGGGTTATTATTTCTTTTTCTAAGGATTTTATTGAAATTCACTTCCTCGATTTCTTTTTTATTCCCCTTGAAATATTTAATTGCCTATGATCACTGAAAATTAAATTTCCCCTAACTATCGATATCATTTATCATTAATATGTTTATTATATAAGTAATATATCAAATTTACATGAATTGATTACTTAGAATGTTATTGTATTGACTGGGGAAGTATTTTAAAATATATATCCCTTACTTACTACTGATTTTTAATAAAGAACATTTTTTATATGATTTGGAAATTCAAAATATTGTTTGGTGACCAGATAATGCAAGACGTACTGGTTGTGGAGAAGTTAATATAATCCATATGGGTTGTGGATATTTTAATGTAAGCCCCACGATGCATTCGTAGTCTCATGAGAGTAAATTAGTTGGTGAAAACCCCTTTGAGTATGTTTTCAAGGAGAATAGATGGGTTTCTAGCAATGGATTTAAACTATTTTGTAAAGGGTCTTGATTGTAATTATATCATGTTCCTAGGAAACAAGACATACAAAAATTAATAATTTCCTTTATTGAGAATTAATTTATTATTATTACTAATGAGATTATTTCTTTGAAATAATCTATAGGTGCACTTTCTTTCTTAGCTTATTGATTATATGGATTGTGTCTTTAGTTATTATCATGCTATATTTATTATTCTAATTAATTCATTATTTATTCTTCTATACTTTACCACGACTGATAATTTAAGGTCACCATTTTTTCATTTCCCTAGTAATCCAAGAATAGTACTATGAATGATATGAAATGATATCTGTGATGGAATAAAGTTATACTCCAAAAACAAATTATGCTATAATTAGTGTATTAATTTTTAATAAAACACTCATCTTAGTATCGGGTTTACCAATACTACTAAAATATTTGATCGTTCAGGATTCGATTCCTTGAAATCACACCAATATAATAGTATTAGAAATTGGATCTAGGTTTCTAGGGTCGGGCTTCTATAGTTAGTTTTAGAGGAATTTTAATTTCATCCTTGGAAACTATATTACAGAAAAAATAAATTAGAGAACATAAACCTGTGGTATATATTGAGGATAAGTATTGAAGAAAATCCTTGAATTTTGATAAGGTAGATATTTTTTGTATTCTTTGAAATAGACAATGGTGTGGATACTATAAGTAGATTTGGTCCTAGAGTAGATGTACCAAGGGGTAAAAACTCAAAAAAGGTTCGTCGGTACGGACTGGAATATAACTTGGTACTAGAAAACATGCCTTACTACGCACATGGTTTGACAGTCCTATGGTATATTGTTATGATAAATAAAATTTTAATTAAAAATAATTATGAAATATTTGAATATATTATGAAAATAATTACTAAGGATATACATTAGACCAAGGAAGGACCTATATTGAAATAAAACGGATGAAGTATTTATGTATTGAGGTTATATTGAAAACCTTAGTTTAAAGGTTTTTTAATGAATAAATTTTGAATTTTTCAATCATCATTTATGAAAAATTACATTAATTCTATTAATTTGATTTTAGAAAAATGAAAACCTATGTGTAGGGTGACAACCTAGCTATTCTGGTAAGGCCACATGACTTAGACCCATGAATAAAAGATGATAAATGTTCAGTTCCAACTACTGACCTACGCAATACCCTAGTTAATATGTAATTCTTTATAGTTAAAAAATTATTGAATAAATATTGATGATGAAATAGTAGTATTAGTTTTTAGGTTTATACACTAATTTAATAACAATTTTTTATTTGGATAATAGTTTGAGATAATTACTTATAATTTTCACTCTTTTTATGGGCCTTAAGATCTGTTAAAACTATATTTTAGTGCTTGAGGCATCAATGTTAATTTTTTGATATAAAATTTTTTAAATAATGAATAAATCGGAACTTTATATAAAAATAACAAAAATATGAAATTGTTTTTATAAAATTTAAATGACACAAGTAAATATGTTTCCTTATATTCTTGGTTATTAAAATAAGTCCTCAATATGAGGAAAATGATCTTGGAAAAGATTATTATCTTAATACCATATTTTTTGTTGAAACGATTACATTATAAATCATTATAGATTTATGAATTTTATATTCTCATAATTTTAAAAATAATTCACTTATTTTTGATTGGTAACCTCAATCACTCCCTATAAATATTTTTTCCTCTATGTCCTTTTCGCTACTAGCCAATAATGTTCTCTTACTTAGAGACTTAGTTATATGTTAGTCCACATGACCTTTGTATATACCATTATTTATTTTTAATATGATGTTTTATAAAATCTTTTCATGATGTGGGGTTTAAAAATAAAAAGTATCAAAAAGTTTATTATGAAGGCTGAGTTTAAGATGTGAAAACACACTTTAATTGAGGTGGGGATATTGTAATGCCCAAAAATTCTAAATTAAGAACATTGTATCTAATAACCTGTATGAAAAGAAAAAAAACATGTAAGGGAATAAAAAAACACGATTAATTATAATATATTTATTATTTTAAAAAATAAACCCCTTATATAGCTTAGAAGTCATGCGATATTGAGTTAGTGTGCATGACACGCAACAAAAAGTTTCTTCAATGACATGTGTTACATGTAAGACCGAGTTTTACCAAACAAAAATATATTTATAAAATATTATTATTTAATATATGAAGATATAAACTAGTCTCAAAATTAATGATTAAAAATAATATTAACTAACTTATGAAAGTATATGTTTAATAAATATATTAAATAAATTCATTGGTTACTAATTAATTATAAGTGACTCTTAAAACAATTTGAATATAAAAAAATGTTTTTATGAAAAAAGGTGTTTTATCTGAAAAAATTAAATTAATTATAATTATTGAATGATATTAATGAATTATATATGTCATATATTCAATAAAATATTTTTTTATATTAATCCAATATATTTTACATGCATAATATAAGAATAAATCTTGTTTTACGCTTAACAATCAAATTTTTCAAAAAAGGAAATTATACCGATTTTTTATGAAAAACCTATTTTAAATATAATTGTTCACACTATTATAAATTTATTTTGCAAAAATATTATTTTTTAATTTTATAAATAAAAATTAGTTTATCGTTAATATTTTTTAATTTCCTCTACGGTTTCATTTTTTGATAAATAGTGAAAAATACTGAATTTTAATTCAAAACTACTTTTTGGTCTAATTTATTTATAAAGTTAAATTATATTTTTTATTAGTTTAGAAGTTTAACTAGATAAATTTTCCATATATTAATCCAAATTAGGTCATTTAAAATTTTATGTTTGTCATAGAAACATATCAAGATTTTGACCATTTTACTTTAAAACCTGCTTTGTCATCTCGCCTACTGGATTAAATTTAAATTACTTTCTGCCACTTTTGTGATTGGAATTTGGAAAAATGGATGCCATATTTATAGTAAAAATAAATATCTAATTTCTAATAATTCCAAATTAGTTTTTTACAAAAAAATATTAGTGAATGTGATTAAAATTAATTACAGTTATTAGTCATAAAATTAGCTTTACATGGGACTAAACATTAAACTTATGAGCCAAAATTACCTAGAAACTTGTCCAAAATAAATTTTAGGCCCATTTTTAGAACCTATACTCCATTTTATTGGATTTTTTATATTATTTAAGATAATTTTTCATTGGAAATTTTTTTTTTGGATTTCCCTCTTTAAAAAATTTAGAAGAATGTGAATCCTTCTCCATTATAAAAATAGAGTCAACCCTCCCACTTCCTCACACAATTAAAGACATTTGAATTTCACAAAATACTATAAAATAATATTCCCAAATCTATTAATTCATCCTATAATCCTCCCTTTGGGAATAAATCGTCCTACGGAATCCCTTTGGTGGAAACCAAAAAGAGTTACCCAAAAAAAGGCAGTACACTTCAACAAGATCCTTCATTTCATTTTCCTTATCCACCCATTAAAATATTCTTATTCAATGATTTTATAATAAGATTAGTATAATAAATATACTTATATTTTTTATGTAATTTTTTATAACTACACATACGCACACATCCATCTAATGGATAACAGATTTTCTGTTTATGGGTACAATGAATTGTCAGCTCATCAAATGATGATTGTTCGTTCTTCTTTTACCACCTCTCCTAGTTGGTATTATGATGGAATCTCTATTTAAATATTATATATATGATATTTAAAATTTATTTATGTATATTTTATTATTTTATAACACATTATATTATGTTATTTATTTGTGTAAATACGATCACATTATTTATTGAAATGTGGATTATCTCCTCCTAAAAGTGATTTGATTCGTTCACACTATACGTAGAACGTATAAATGATGGGTTTAATAAAAACATGTAACATATATGAAATATATATGAAAAATTAACTATAATATAAATATATATCATTTAATTTTAATTCTTTTTTATACAAAAAATCATATAGAAGTAGTGTTCATGTGTACATACGACCTACCATCTCCATGAACGATGCATTTAATTTATTATCTCAAAATATATAGATTCATATAAATAAATATATACTGGATATATATGATATTTTAATCATGGTTAAAATTATGGAGTTTATGATATCATGATCGATGTAATAATAATAACAAGTAAGAAGTCAAACATAATTGGAAAACGTGACAATTAACACCGGAAACAAGGAAAATAATAAAAGACTATTATGAAAAAAGTAATAAGATATTATAAGAAGTTAATATATGATATTATAAATACATGTATAGTTATTATATATGTTTTTAACATATTTAAAATCTATATTAATTAGGTTAAATGATTTTTACCAGAAATGAAACAAAAGGTAAGGTATAATCATCTTAGTTTTTACATCAGTGAGATACATATCATATTCACCACTTACATATTTTTTGCGAAGTATCTCATTTTGAAAAACTATATCATGAATTATTTTATATTATTATAATTTGGAGTTTCAAATTTTATTATTTCTTCTATGGGGATATGAGTTAAAAGATACCAAGTGGTAAATAATTTCATAACCAGATCCCTTTTCAATAGGTTATATTAATTCCTTGTTATTGATATTATTCATAATAAATATATATAATAAATTTATACAATATATTGTTTTATTTACACTATTATTATTTTCATTTGAATTTAATACACATAATCTATTTATGTATTTATTCTAACATCAATTTTATATTTTTTCAAGCGGTTACCTAAAAATTTAATTTTGTTCAGGATTGTTTACACTTGAATTTATATCAGAGGATATTATTAGATCATTATTTAATTAACACATTTATTTTATTCTATTATTTTTATTCATAATATTTTCAAGTAACATTATAACTTTTACACTATTTGGTACTAAAAATGTTTTAAAAAATGTTTTTAAGAAACTCTACTTCATTTCCCTCATTATTTGGAGAACCTATTTCCTTTTAAAACCACATTTTCTTAAAAATTTGTAAAAAAATGTTTTAACCTTTCACAAATGGGTTTTAAAGGAATTTTTACCCATTTTCTATAAAAAAATCAATGGAATACTCTTGTCTCATTGTGAAGAAGATATGTTTTTTAATCTTTTACTATTTAAAAAGATTACTCTTTTTAACCTATACAACATGTATGGATTTACCCACCATCTGTTCTTTAGAGATTATATTACGAGATTAAAAGGTAATATTTAACTAAAATGTTTTTATTTTCATATAAAAATATTTTAAAAACGTTTTTCTAAATACAAAGATATTTTTCTGAATAATGTTTTTAAAATATCTCTCTATAGTATTTTAATTAATCAATGACAAGAACCCATTATCCTTACTCAACATGGGATATTTTGTATTAGTATAATCTTTATTCTTACTCTAGAGGGGTTATGATTGATATAAACAAGGATATTTTTGAAATTCACTTACATTGTTGATTTTGAAGTCCTCTTGAAATATTCAATCTCCTATGATCATTAAACATTGAAATTACCCTAATTATCCATATCATTTATTAGGGATAGGTTTGATTAATTATACTTATATCATTTTTACATAATATTTTTACTTAGATATTTTTTCTATTGACTAGGGAAATATTGATAAATCCAAATCCTTTACTCAATATAGATATTTTATGTAGAACATTATTTATTTTAATGTCTTGGTCATGCACTATATGAGTTGGGGGCTGATTAATGTAAGCCCTATTGGTTGGGGACTAGTTATTTAAATCCCTAAGTGTTGGAGACTGTTTGTTGTAAGCCCCAAGATACATCAGTAGTCTCATGAGATGAAATTAGTAAAATAAAAACCCTTGAATTTTAATTCCATGTAGAATGGATGGGTTTCTACCCATATATTTATACTGTCCTGTGAATGGTCTTAGTAGTAAATGTATCACATTATTGGGAAACATGACATCCAATAATTAAGAATTTATTTTATTAATAATTAATTTATTATTATTACACTTGATATTGTTTCTCAGAAATTATCTATGGATGCACTTTTACTCTCAATTTATTGAAAACATTTCATGTTTCTTTAGTTAATACCTTTCCATATTGACTATTCTCATTGATTCATTATTTCTTCTAATATACTTTTCCCTTAATGATAAATTGAGATCACACGTATTTTATTTTCATTCCCTAGGAATCAAATAAGTGTACTAGGAATCATATTCAAGGATATCCTAGATGGAATAATGTTATCCTAGAAGGAAAAAAATATGTTGTAATTAGTGTATTCATATGTAATACATGACTCATGTATAAATATAGTTTAACAATATTACTAAAATATTATATTATTTAGAATTTTATTCATTGTAATCTTGACAATAGAATTGTATTGTACATTGACACCAGGCATCTGAGGCCAAGACTCTAAAACAAACATACTCCTCAAATCCAAAAATGCAGTAAACTCCAGTAATGATGATATAAACCATCATATTTGTAACTAATTTCAAGGTAAACAATACTATACCATAAATATATATTTATCATTATTATCCCAATATAGAGCACATACTGAGGGTTATATTCCCCCAATCATGGGTTTTAAAAAATCAATATACCACTAAATAAATTTTCCTAGTAATCGTTACCATTGGACAAATTCTCTCAAATCCATAAATAAAAATTACTACAGTAAAACATATATTCATTTAAAAATTCTTATATTGAGAATATAATTGAGAAAATATTTCTATAATATATATATTTAATCAAAATTTAATAACTTTAATCATTCCACATCAGGTGTATCAGTATTATATGTTTCTCTTTGATTCATTTGATTCTTATAGAGTGTATTCCCTAGACTCTTAGGACATTCATTTTTTTAGTTACTCATATCATTATTGTTTAATAATTAAATATTGGAAACTTATTTCTTACCCTTTAAGTTCAAATAATAGTGTAATTTCTATTCACACTCACATGAAACAACCATTCCATTCAATGAAGTACCATGGTATTTTTTCAACACATTCACTAGTGGGGAAATCCTTCTTTCCCTTCTTCCATTTATCCTTATTTTCCTCTAATATCCTATTCTTATAATTTATTACTTATAAGCTATAATACATTGATAATAATTTTTCATTCCTGAGAGAACATGATATTATGTTCTTATTTTATTGAAATGTTTTGGATACTAATTCCCGTCATAAGATTGGATTTAACCTAATAATGAAATGGTCAATCATACTCCTTAGATTACATAATTTTTTTTATAGTATTTCATTATAATAATTTAAAATTCATTGCATACATATCTATTTTTTCAATATCAATTTTTCTTAAAATCAATAATTTCTTTCCCATATCAGCTCGTTTCTTATTAGAAAAACATTTTTCCATGAAGAGTAACTTAAAATAATTCCATTATTTATCTTATATTTAATATTAATCCTTAGTTTTTCAATACATTTATACTATTGGTCCATATATATTTAGATAAGATATATTTATATGATAAACCTCTTCTTGTAATTACATTCCAATGTGAAAAATATCTTATCTAAAGAACATATCCATTGATCTCCTACAAATGGATCTGTTGTCCCATTGAATGATGACAGTTTTTGATGCACAAATTAGTATATAATTATTAGACTATAAGGTTTATTAGTAGGATATATCACATGTGAAATGTTATTTCTCATAACCTGAGTTAGATTCCACAATCTGGATATAATTTCATCAGTTCTAGTTGTAGCTCTAGAACTAGATTCATTATCTATTCAACAAGGAAAATTCCTATATGGGGTATGTGCATTAATAATATTCATATTACTTCCATAATATATATACCCATACACATAATATATAGATATTATATAATTTTTTTTTAATTTTCATTACATTACACAAACACATGCCTATGGACTATAATAGTTTGGTGCCTTTGGAAACATGGAAACATAGATAACTAGGGTATATATAAACTAAATCATCTCAAACTATGATCATAATATCTTGAACTATTGTTATTTATATCATATTTAATATATTTATTCACGTCTAGAGGAATGGAAATAAAATAAATGATGTGCTCAGTTGCTCAGTAAGGGTAAACAAGTGAGATTTGTAAGCATAACATGAAAATAAGGGTATGAGAACATGAGCATAACATTTGAAAACCATAACATGCATATAAAAGAACACAATATTGAGTCGTTGAATAAATAATGGACTTTAGTAATATATGAATCATAATGTAATTAATGAACATGATCCTTAAGATATTAACATTGGAAAAAGGTAAATATTTGTTTCATACAATTAAGCATAGAAAATAATTTTCATATTAGTCAAGGTTCATTAACCGGGATATCATGTAGGAATGGGTTCATTCCCCAACCCATCATAGTAATCAAGTTCAATCCCAAGACCATCTTAGTATGAAAATCCTATTATGGAATCATATTCACTCCCCATTCTAGTAAAGTCTTCCAAATGAGATATATATCCTTACCAATGTTAGGGGAGGTATATATAGGTCCCATTTATATCATAATTAAAACCATATTTTTGTATTCCAAAATTTCATTAATCATTCACCATATCAAAAACCTTGAAATTAAATGGTTTTGAAAAACATTTCATTATATCATAACTAATATAAAAGAGACAGGTTTCAAAAAAAATTCATTATTTAATCATAGAATAACCCATAAAAAAGGTAGCCAGTCTTGTAATAGATTTTTCATTGTATAACTAGTGGAGGAGAAATGATTTTCATTAACATAATGCCATAACAAAATAATCCATTGAAATAAAGAATAATAATTATATCCGTGGATCATATCCCCATTAATGAATAGGCTACATCAATAAATATTATCATAGATGGAAAATGATTTTGATTAATCAGTTAAAACATATATTCATCAAAATATCCATTTCAATTTAAAAATCAATTTTTAAAGCCTAAAAAAATTTAAAATATTTTTAATAGAAAATATTTTTATTTGAAAATAATATTTAAAAATTATAAATTAAGAATATCATAAAAAAATGGTCATTACTATGGGATGTTTTATTCATATCATACAGATTAAAACAAAGATTCCTTTTACATTTATAGCAAATATAAATAGGATTTTGTTTTCAAATCCAACATGTTGATTTCATTAAAAAAATATAAAACTTTAAAAAATGGTGAAACATTTATCTTAAAAATAAAAGGAGAAGAATAAAATATTGAAAACCTTTTTAGAAAACATGGTTTTGGAAGACAACAGATTCCTAACTAAAGGGAGAAATAAAGTTAAATTTTATTATTAAATATCAATTTCTTAAATACCAAATAGTAAAAATGGTACTATTACTTTAAAATCTCATGAATAATTGTAGGATATAAAATTCCTTGAGTATTTTTATATATGTATCCTAATATTATATCTTTGGAAAATTATTAATAAACAATCCTAATAAATAATGATATTGTAACATAAAATATTTATGGATTTTATAACCTTGAATCACAATCCCCATGATGTAACAACATAAAATGAAATTTAAAATGTCACGAGTATGAATAAATTGATGATATTATATTTAAAATGGTCTTTATATTCACCTCATGAAATAGTATTGTAGCATAAAATAATATATGTATCAAAGAAAAAAAATTGAGTAAAAAAATCCATTACAGCTTTGGAAATGTTTAAGCTGTAAACCCCATGAAAAATAGATCCTCAAATTAATATTTTAATAATATTAATAATAAGTATAAGAATCATGTAACACATTCATGGACATAATATACACCACATAAATGAAATATGTGGTTAATATGGAATGTGTCTCCCATAAGAAAAAAGTGATATGAAACAACCCTAAGTTGTAACTTCTCCTAACTTCATTATTGATAAATATAATGTTATATTACATATATTACATAAAAATAATTATATCTATCATACCAATTATTATTTACATATAACCTTTTATTATATTTTTATTATCAATTCCTTGTTAACATTACCTTTCGAGTACAAACCGCTCTATTTTTCTTATATGTTTTGACTTTTTATTTTTGGTCCTATTACATATAAAATGATTTAATAGTATAATTAATTTAAACCATGATATAAGTAACATATATATTCACTATATATGTATTTAGGGTAATATTTAAAAGTTAGTGGTGGGAAATGAAATACACAATTCTTGGATATGGTAGGTCCTACATATGAATGTATATTATTTCCATTTTCTTGTTAGACTGATTGATGTAAAATTAAATGGTATATAATTTCCTTAAATAATTATTTTACAGTCATTTATACCACATATATTTCCTAAAAACATCCATAATATCATACATGTAATGCGGGGACGAATCATATTCTTCACGAGGTTGTTGTCTTATGTACACACGAGTGATATTATCATATTCCTATAGTGTGTAATGTATGAAATAATGTGTGATATAATAAATATAATAATATAATAATATCATAAATAATCTATAAATCCTTCATTACATCTAGCCATTATAGGTGATATTGGGGATATTAATGACATCGTTTCGTGAGGCGGTAGTACATTGTACACATGAATGATGATTTCATAACCCATTTGAATGAAGTGGATATGGTTATAGGTCATTCCACTAAAAAAACTAGTATAAGGATTATATCTTGGTAATTATATAATCATGGTATAATAATAATTTATTTAGTTGAAGGATGAAATAAAAAACATCTGTTGATGAGTGTTACCTCTTCTTTAGATATCATCCCTAGTTTTGCAACAAAATCCTTCTTAGGTTGACATTATGTAAAAAATAAGGCCTATTATATGAGAGGATGGATGTTTTAAAGTTATTTTTTAAACTATTTTTCAAAAAAAAAATGGTTCAATTGTGTGGAGAATATATGAGAGGGGTAACCTTATATAAGTGAGGAGAGTGGGACAATTGTAATTTTTTGAAAGAAAGAATTCCACCCATGTTGTTTTCAAGTAAAAAAGGATCCAATAATCGTCAATTCCTAAGAATATAAAGGAAAAGTTAAAAATATGTCCATACAATGGGTTTTGTACTTGGTTTGTGTTTTTTAACCATTATAATTTTTATTTATCCCCCGGTAAACCAATTTTTATCCAAACTTTGGAAAATATGTTTTACACTTTTTCATAATAATTTTAGTCATAAATTAATTAAAACATAATATATAATAATAATTATTATAAATTAAAAATTTTAATCTATTTTTTAAAATTAAATTCAAATTAGGGTAAAATTTTAATTTAAAATTATTCTGGTAGATGTGATGAGAAAATAGGGTTTTTAAAGAGAAAATTTTAAAAAGTTTAGATTTTTAGATCGATATTCATTATGAAATTCATTATAATAATATAAATTGGATATATGGATGAGTAATTGAACTAATTATATTTTTAAAATTTTTAATATATAATCAAAATTTATTTAAAAATCAAATGAAAATTTAATTTTCTATTAAAAATTAGTATTTTTCATTATTAATCAAAAAATGAAACTTTTAATAAAAATTCCAAAAAATCACCCTAATAATATTTTTACATTATTATTTCAAAAAAGGAGTTTAATTTATCAAATTTATTTTCTAAAAGGGTATGAAATTAATTTTTTTAATGATCAAAAACGGAAATATTTTTTTGGTAGTAGTATTTTCCGAACATATTATGATTTTATTAAAAATTAAGTAATTTTTTATAAATAAGTTTTATTTATATAAAAAAAATTATATATAATATTTTTAAATTATTTATTACTATTTATTTCATAATTTATAATGAATTAATTTTAGATGATTCATTTAAATAACTATATTAATAATATATCATGCTTATATTAAAACTCGGTGTCATGTGTAATGCAATCTAGCCCAGTGTTACACGTATCAAAAGCTTAACATGGTGTCGTGTGTAATTAAAGCTCTAAAAAATTTAATTTATTTGTAAAAAAATTCAAATCAACTCAAGCTGTTACACTCTACCTCTTTAAGATTAATTTATCCATTGAAATTCATCACTCCGATACAAAAAAATACTAAGGATACATATGCCACACCATTTCATCAATTTCCCACAAATCATTCTCAAACTAGTGGTTTCAAAAAAAATATACTAGGTGAGTGATCTTGATTCATATATCTCTCTCTGTATGAACCACAATCTCATTTATTTTTTCCTCATAAGAAATCTCTCTCTCTATTGGTATGTCCTACGAGTTCAATACATGTGAAGGTTTAAGTGTTTACTTCCTCATGAGTGATACATGGAACACATTATGTACTTGAGAGTGGTCTGGTGGAAGTGTCAGCTGATTGGATGCCATCCTTGAATGATCAATAATTTTAATGGGATTGATATACATGGAGATCAGTTTACCTTTCTACTTGAATCTAAAAATATTCTTCAATGGAGATATTCATACAAACTCGTTATTGACAACTTCAATACAAGATCACATCAAAGATTTTTAATAGATGTTTTCTACTAAATATGAGATACCTTGATGTGTTGTTGAATAGATATAACATTTTCAAGTATCTCTTCATCTATCTCAGGTTCCAACGACCTTATTTTTCAATCATCATTCTTGCACATTGGAGAACTTCATCACTTTCTATAGAGGGATTCACAATGAGTTATCTTAATGATTGATTAAAAGTTATTGTATTAAGAAAACTAAATTAGTGGAAGGTATTGATATCAGAGACCTCTGAAATCCAAAGAACAAGTTTTCAACATATACTCTAGGTTTTGAATTATTCTCTCGGACTGGACATATATATGAGGATGATACACGATATTGAAACACATCTCCATCTCAAGAGACTACTGAAGACTTCCCTAGAACAATGAAATAAAATGTGGATCTTGATTAGAAAAAATGGAATGTGGTACTCCATGAAACCTTAATGGTTTTTTATTAAATATCTTAGAAATATGATCCAAAGGTAATTATTTTCTTACATTGATTAAGTGTACTAACATTGTAAGGAGGTCGACTAAAACCAATATATAATTACTTCATTTGGACATTTTCGGGAGTCGATCGACAAAATCCATGGTGATGTCTAATAATTTTCATTATGGAATGGGTAATGTATGTAACATACCATTAGTCTTTTTACTCCTTGACTTAAGTTGCCGACATACAAAAAACTGAAATAAAAACTCTGTGATACTTATCTTCATACCATCCCACCTTATGTACCCTTTCAAATCTTAATAAATATCCAAAATTACAGGAATAATAGAAAATTATAAACTATGAACACCCTAAAAAATCATTCTTCATATATTATATTGGAATAATGAATATGTGGTTTCTAAACCATATCATTCCATCATCATCAAGGTTTAACCCATGAATATTTATTTCCTTCTTTTGCTGTTCTATATATTCCATCTACACCTCTTTAATCTATACTTGTATAGTGGTTCAACATCAAATTGAGGAAGATATTATTTTTACAATTACATCATGACATCTAGATCCATCCTTGGAAAACCTAGAAATATTGGACCCTTTTTTATCCTCATCATGAATAAGATATCATGGTTATTTCAAATCAAAGAATCGACTAGCCTATTCTCATTACTAGGTTTGTGGTGTATTGATATATAACAATATTTAATAATATATAAGAATATTATTCGATTCATATTAAAATATTTTACATGAATATATATTTTGAACATATATGATCAATATATATATCATAATTTTCTCTATAAATATTATGACTCTATATTTTTAATGAAAAATTTACCACATTTAACTCCAAATCATGAGTTGGGTAATTTTACTCATGAATCTATAATTATTTGAGTCATATGATATAACTTTGTAATTATACATAAAAACACATCCCAATATTTTCTTGGATGTATTATAATAGATTACAAACCCTTTCCCACTGTAGGGTAATGTTAGCATTATTGTGTTGACCAACCTTCTATTATGTTCCATTGAATCCTCCTCACATTCATTTGTCTAGAAGAACATTACTCCATTCTGAGTTAACATCATCATAATATTTTATATTGAAGATAAATTCTCTAAACACTATCGGTAATATCTAGGAAATCCAAGAAAACTATTATTCTCACTTACTGGGGTTGGTCTGGCCCAATATTAAATAGCCTCCAACATTTATTGATCTACTGATATACCCTAGTTTGAGATTATATGACTTGAATATTAAATGTTTTGTAGCCAAAATTCATAAATTTTAAAATTCTAAAATAGTTTCTCATTCCTTAGTGTCTTTAGTACAATTTTCAATTGATCATCATGTTCTTCCTTTCTATTTGATTAGATAATAATATCGTCTATAAATACTATAAAAATTAATCATTGTAATATATAAAAACTTTGTTCTTTATATTCATGTAAAAATTGGGTTAATTAGTAAGACCAAATGGAATCAATATATGTTCATAGTGTCCAAACATCATAAAAAATGTTGTATTAGGGATATCCTCCTTCACAATAAATTGATGATATTCATAGTGTATTTCAATCTTGTAATGATATTTAGCTCTATGTAGTTGATCTAATTAGATGTAAATATGGGTTAGAGGATACTTTTTCTCAATAAATATGTTTTTGAACAACAGATAACCGATTTAGAGTCTCATTGATATATATTTTTTCTTTTAAAAAGAATATATGATCCCATAGGTGACACAATTGTATTAATGAATCCATTTTCAATGTTATCATGGAGTTTTTTTCTTAAATTCCTGCAAAATAATTAGTGATATTATATAAGGGGTCCTTGAAACAGGAATTCCACTAGGTATGAGTTCTATTGAGAAATGGACATCACGTTTTGTTGAAGTCCTGGAAACTCTTATAGAAATACACCAACAAATTCCCATACAATAGGTATTTCATAGATATTATGTTTCTACCCAAATAATTGGGATAAATACTCCTTCGGAATGTAAATTAAGATCTATAAAATGGATGTAATATCTATCAAATGTTCATACCTATCATAAAATTGATAGTTGAACATAGGTTTGTTTAGAATATCAATGGTGAATTTACTTCACTTTAAATTAATGTGTGTTTTATGTAGAGAAATCCAATCCATGCATAAGATAACATCAAATTTGACTATGGGATGAATAATAATATTTTAAGGAAGTGCATTCCTACAAACATAATCTAGAGAAAACTCATATACATGAGATATGATAATAGTACCATTAGAATGTTTCTGAGAAAATTTAATATATAATAATTTTTTGGAATATTTATACTCTTATAAAATTCATTAGATATAAATGGATGTGTAGATCAAGAGTCAAGTATGACATTAGTTTTTCTAGATTGGATATTATGTGTATTATTAATCACATCATTATCACTCTCCTCATAATAAAAACTGATCTCAAGAGATTTCAACTTCTAACTTGTCTTATGAGGTTGATGACATCTGTCGTCATCATTAAACTACAAATTTGGGCATAGTGAGAGTGTGAGACATGAATTCTGTGCAACTTTCTCTATATTCACATCGTTAGATAACTTCATACCATCTCTTTAGAAATCACATGCATGAAGAACTTATCTTCCACAATAAGAAAATTTACTAATCAACTTATGGTATTTTCCTTTATATTTTTTCCAACAATCTAAGTATAAACAAAATATCATCATCTTCTCCCCATGGTTTTTCGATTTTTCTTTATACCCCATCTTAATTTTCATATCAATTCCATGAGATTTAAATGTAACCCCAACCTCCAATTAAACCTCGATATAACAATAAACAATATCTTCATAGATAACGAAGTCTCATATGGATAAATCCTTTGAGAGACTTGTATTAATACACTGAGGAATCTATCAACCTTACATTTAGGTGGGATGATAATACCAAAATAGTACCTCTATTTTCATGGAAAAATTTCCTCATTGGTATCAATATATTTATCATCCTCATCCATTAAATAAATTAACTCACTCTCTATCATCATATGGAGAATATGATTAAAGTACATATTGAAAAATATTTTATTGAAATTTTCCCATACATGGAGTTTATTTCAACCTATTGACCTATATTCTTGATAAGTGTCCATCATTAATTTGATTCACATTCCAAATGGTAGACAACCAATATGAATTTTTCAGGTTCTTACCAATAGATAATGGAACATATCATTTCAGTGGTACCGATCCAATTCTAATCATCTAGAATATCAGTGGTGCCACTGATGAAATGTCGATGTTTCCTCATGAAATACTGAGTATAATATTTTTCCCTCATTTCTTTATTTTGATATCCAGCATGATTTATAGGTTGAAAAATTTTCTTGAGTATAGAAATGATATTCTTTATTCCGTCTCACATAACGTGTGGATATCAAGGTGTAAAATTATTTAATTTTCCATCATACTCAGCATTAACACAGTTAATTCATGCTCCATATATATTCTAAACCCAAAAATCGTAGATTAAGAATCAATAATCATACTGGGGAACAATAGAATCATGAAAAATCACATGTACGATGCCTAAATAATGAAAAAATATTCTCTAATCTATGAAACCTTAGGTTTATCAATTGTTTTTCATAGTCATCATCTATATACATAATTCATTTTCTTTCATAAAGCATTTATGAATTTATAATTTGTATCCCCTAAGAGTGTTATACCATGTGTGTAGCAGGGCCAGTTTTCATGTACCTGGTGATGATTGAGTCTAATTAAATGCACCCTTTTCATATTTTTTACCCATAGGTACCTCTATGCCAAACCCACACCCACTTTTGGTATCCAGATATGAATTTAATTTCTTTTAAAACAATCAATCTATCCATTAAAATAATTTCATTTAATTTTCCAATACTTTGAGTCATCCTTATGCATATCCATAGACATGTCTATTTAGATATCACTAATGGTTAATAATTGTAGTTTCCAATGATTAACTAAACCTATCTTGTGATATCAACTATCATAACATAAGCTTATCATACATAGATGTTACATCTTTTTTATTTAATATTCATTATAGTACACAAACACAATCCTAAGGACTGAAATTGTTTAATAGCTTTGGAAACATGGAAAAACAAAAAAACAGGTCTACATTTAATCTAAATCATCTCCCAATATGATGCTCATAACTTACAACCTTCTTATACATATCATACATAATTTTTATTTATAAACTAGATAAAGGAATCATAAGAAAGGGTCATCTCAGATGCTTAGTGATGGTAAATAAGAGATATATTTAAGCATAACATGAACTTAAGGGTATAAAAACATGATAAAACATTATAAAACCAAACCATACATATAAATGGTCATAATCATGATTCATGTAATATATATTAGCATTTTATATCACAGGAATCATAAGGGAATGAATGAACATGATCCATGAAAGCCTAAAATTATCACATGACATAGATTTGTGGAATATACATATGTATAGAAAATAACTTCCAAATTAGTCATGGATCATTTCAAAGGATATTATATATAACAACCCAATTATTTATTACCCACTTAAACATAATTTATTATATAAACTCTTCAATTGATACAACAAAGAAGATCGAGAGTTATATTGTCTTTGGGGATTAAGAACATTACATAAAAACTTAGAACATAAAATACATCAACTTTATTGAAAACTTATTTTACTTGACCACACACATTCCTTCGTACTTAGCATTGAATGGGATAACCTGAGGCCATGAATAAGAAAAAGGTGAGCTATAAATCCAATTAAGGGAGTAAAAAAGGAATTGCATGAATAATAGAATACATGTTAGGGAATAGGCATCTTAGTGGATTATAAGAGAAACATGAACATAAAGTCATGATATAACATGATTATCATAACATGGAAATGTGGAAACAACATTTAATATGATATTCGAATTATCTAAGGCTCATTTAACATAAAACATGAGTAAACCATCATTTCACTTGAATTAAGATGAGTAAACCCTCATATCACTTGACGTATCCTGATACTATTCTTTACCCAATGCTTTTAGCGCTATTAGGGAGAACCCTTCTTTATAATTTTGTTTCATGCATAGGTGTGCCACATGGATCATATAATAAGGAATCATTAAAAATAATCATATATTACATGATAAAGTAATGTGGAATTTATAAATGAAAATCTATATTCAATTATTAAATGTAAATAAAGGTGAATAACCTTGATAGAGAAATGGGAATGGTATTCACAACACAATGAATTTGGCTTGGAAAATTGCGGTGCAATTACGGTAGCATAATGACAGAACATAAGAATTAATAAAAAAAATTGATGAGAGAGAAATGGGTGTATCATCATATTTACATGAAATGGACAGTTATAGGGTCATACAGATACATGTCCCAATATATCAAATCTAATTTATATTAATAATAAAAAATAATTGCGTGGATGTAAATTAAGAGAGGGAAATTTCATATAGAATTTTGGCATGCTAACAGGTGTACATGGGAGGCATTAATGGGAGAGAAATGGGTCTCTAATAATTAAAACAGAAGGAGGAAATTATGGGGGAGGTGAAAAATCATACCCCAACATTTGTAATTTAATTTAAATGGTCATAACAACATAAAGAAAGTTGCGAACAAATGAGAAAGGAAGAAATTCCTTACTTGGAAGTGTGAACCCAATGGCTTGGGAGAGGATTGAGAGAGGCTTCTAGAGAGTTTGGGGTGCCTTTAAAGGATTATAAAATGAGGAGGGTAGAGGTTGGTTGAGTTCTAAAGTCATTGAGTTAAGAGGAAGTGGAAGGTTGGGTAGGTTTATATAGGTAATGAGAGAGAATTATTTATTATTTAGGTTTTGGACACCACACATTAAACTAACCAAAACCACAAACCAAACCATGGTTTTTGCCCATGAATTTTTTCAAAGGGGAGTGAAAAACATTATTTTATAAGGCCAATTTCTTAACTTCTTAAAATATTAGGCTTCCTTTTGTGGAGGCGAGTCACACTCTCAAGGAAATCAATTTAAAAAGATAAAATGTTTTATAAGTCTTTGATGGTCCACTAAAGCTTTGTAAAATAAATAAAAAAACCTTAAATGACATTATTTTAATGGTATAACATATATTGGCTGAACATATCATTTATTTTATATTATTACAACACTATTGGGTCATTATGATGTCATAAAACACATGATATATTTAAACGGTATATAATTTTTACCCAAAAATTCGACTATCCCATAAAATTATGAAAAAATCACTATTGGATAATTTTGACATCCTGATTCCAAAAATAATATTCATTTTATCTAAATAATTTTATTAAATATGGTTATTTTTTCAATTTCAATATAAAAACCGATATTTATAAAAAATTCCTGGGTTTTGACAAAAACAGATTTCAAACCTTCATAAAAATTACAATTTCATTCTAAAAAATTATAAAATAATTTATATTTAATAAAAATTAATTTAGTAATAATATCTTGTGAAAATATTATTTAATTAAAAAATCCATCAAATTTATTAAAATATATTTCATAATTGAATATTAACTAAAAATACTATTTATGTTTTAAAAACTATTTAAAAAGTAACAAAAACAAAATGAACAAATATTATTTATTCTATATAAAAATAATGCACATAATCATAGATCTATGGTCTTGTTACATAACCCCTTATAACACCCACATATGACCCAGGGGTAACATGTGAAGTGGTGATAGACTTTCTGGGTGTCTCGGATAACATTGCTCGAGTGGTAATCTCTATCAACTTCAACTTCTCCCGTAGGTGTTTCCATTTGAGTTTAATGTATTAAAGCTCAGCTTGGTCTTGGTCAAGAGTGAATCCTAGTGATGCCACCTTTTTTTGATCTCGAACAAATGAGATTTGTACGGAGCAATTCTACTGGATGAGGCCATCACTTCCATTTTCTGAGTAAATTGGATTTTTTAAAGCCCAATATGTATAAAAATCGTGTGATCGTTGTTCAATGGATATATTAGTAACAGTAACAATTATCAACGGTATTTTGAAATCCAAAATCATAAAACCAAAGAAGTGCATATGTTATAAAACCATTTTACATAATAATAAATTTAATTAGATCAAGAGTAATTTTAATTAATAAAAGTTTGGGTCGTTACAATCTTCCCCCATTAAGAAATTTCACCCATGAAATTTCCTTTTACCACACTAAAACAGATGCACGTAACTCTGATTCATCACATCTTCCAATTCCCACATTTCTTATTCAAAATTTTGGTTTCTCCAAAACACTTTCATGCGGGGCATTGTCTTATTACATAGAAATTTTTCCCTATGATCTAAGATCTTCACCAACTTCTCTTCATAAGAGAGGTCATTCTCCAATAGTACCACCTCTGGATTGAGTACATGTGATGGGTAAGGTATGTACTTCCTCAAGAGTGATACATGGAATACATCATGTACTTCAGATAGGTTCTGTGGGAGTTCTGGTCGATAAGCCACTGCTCCAATGTGATCAAGGATCGAAAAAGGGTCGATTTACCAAGGACAAAGCTTTCCTTTCTTCCCAAATATCATAACCCTCTTCCATGGTGATATGTATAGGAACACCATATCTATGACATCAAACTCTATGTCTCATCGATGATTATACGTATAGATATTTTTTCAACTCTGAGTAGCTTTAATGTGTTGTTGGTTGGTCTTAACCTTCTCCACCATTTATTCAACAATTTCTAGACCTAGGAGTTTCTCTCCCCAACTTCATCCCAACATGTTGGTGTTCTGCACCGCTTCTCATATAGGTCATTATAAAGATCCATTTAGATTCTTGAGTGGAAACTATTGTTATAGGAGAACTCAACTAGAGAAAAATGTTGATCCCATCCTTCTTTGAAGTCCATTGAGCATGATATCAATAGGTCATCAAGTGTTTGGATAGTCCGCTCTTATTTTCCATCTATTTGAGGATGATAAGTCATACTGAAGTTCATCCCAGTATTCAGATCATGTTGAATAATCATCCAAAACATAGAAGTGAATCTTGGATCTCGATCAGATACAATCAAAAGTGTTACTCCATGCAGCCTTACCACATCTCTGATGTATACCCAGTCTAGTTGATTCAATTAGAAATCATCCCAAATTTCAATTAAGTGTGATATATTTTTAAGATGACCCACAATAACCTAGATAACATTGTTTTCTTTGGATGTCTTCAGAAGTCCAATGACAAATTCGATTGTGATGTTATCCCATTTCCATTCTAGTATAGGTAATGGTTGCATCATCTCGTTAGACTTATGCCTCTCCACCTTCACTTTCTAACATACCATTCACTTTGATGTATACTCAGTGATATCCTTCTTCATGTTATCCCACCAATAATTTTCTCAGAGATATCGATACATATTTTTGTTTCCTAGGTGAATAGAGAAATTTGAAGTATGTGAATAATCCAAAAGTTCTTTATTTAACTATGGATTTGATGAAACACATAGTCTTGTCCCAAATATCACAATTCCTTCTTCATTAACATTGAAATCTGAGGATTTCAATTTTTTGATAGTTCCCTCTTTCTTATGAATTCCCACATCATCATTTTGAGAATCCTTTAAACTTTCCAAAATAGATAGTTGATTAATCATTTTTGAAAGGATTGATGATTTTCCCTTCTCTATGATTCCCATGTCCATCATCATCAAATCTATAAAGATTAGATCCTTTTAAATTCTCATCAATGATAGAATTGTTGGGTCTTTTCTACATAGAGAATCTACCATCTTGTTCTCTATCCTTGGGTGATAATGGATTTATCAGTCATTGTCTTTGATCATCTCTAACCATCTTCATTGGTGTATATTGAATAGTTTCTATGTGAATATATACTTGAGGCTTTTGAGGTTTGTATATATTTAAAACTTCTCCACAAAAAGGTGATGCTAAAAAAATTTTCAAAGCAAAAAACATAGCATCCAACTAAAGATCATGTGTTGGATAGTTTTTCTCATGAACTTTAAATTTACTTGAAGTATAGGTAATGAATTTTTCATTTTGCATCAACACACAACCCATGACCTTCTTTTAAGCATCACTAAATACCAAAAAAAAGTTATCTACTTGTGGGTAGTGTGAGAACAGGCACAGTGATAAGCCTCCTTTTCAACTCCTTGAATCTCTCTTCACATTCATCAGTCCAAGAAAAATTTACCCTCTTTCAAGTTAACATGGTAAGAGGGTTGGACAAAAATGATAAATTTCTCACAAATAAGTGATAATATCTAGCTAACCCCAAGATTCTACAGATATCGATTATCGATGTTGGCCTCGAACATCCCTGAATTGTAGTTGTCTTCAAGGTATCCCTTTATATCCAATTTATTGTGATTATATATCCCAAGAATGAGACATCCTTCCACCATAACTCACACTTGTTGTACTTTTCATTGAGCTTAGCCTTTTACAAGGTCTATAGTAAAGTTATTATATGTGATTCATGATCTACCTTGGTTTTGGATTATATTAGAATATCACCTATAAAGACCACCACAATTTTTTTGAGGTAATCTCTAAAGACTCTATTCACCAAGTCCATGAAGATTTCTAGAGCATTAGTGAGCCTGAAAGGCGTTACTATGAATTGATAGTGCCTGATACTTGTACAAAAAGTAGTATAGGGGATATCCTCCTTGTTTACCCTTACTTGGTAATGTCCCGACCATAAATCAACCTTGTATAAGTACTGTGCTCCCCGTATATGATTGAACAAGTCATCAATTCATGGTAGAGGATACTTGTTCTTTATGGTGATTTTGTTGAGTTCATGATTATCAATGAAAAGGTGCATTTACCCATCCATCTTTTGGACGAAGAGGACTAGTTCACCCCATAGTGAAGCACTTGGGCATATAAACTCTTTATCCAAATTCTCTTGTAATTGTTTCTTCAACTCCTGAAGCTCTAAAACATCCATTCTATATGGAGTCTTGGATATTGGAAATACCCTGAGTATAAGATAAATTGAGAATTCAATATCTTTTCTAAGTGGAAGACTAGGAAATTACTTGAGAAACACTTCAGAAAATTCCCTCACAGTAGGAATGTCTTCAAGGATGGTTTATTCTATATACTCAATCATTTGGGCCAGATACACATTCTCATATGGTATTAATATCCATGCTTGAGATGCTGGTGCTAAATAAGATTCATCCTCCTTGTTGTAATTGTACAAAATCGGGGGTTTATTTGCTATATAGAGAGTGATTTCCCTCTCACAACAATTTATGTTGTCTCTATATAAAAAAATACAATCCATGCCAAGAAGTTAATCAAATTCTACCAAAGGGAGTATGATGAGGTTTACCAGGAAGATAAATCCATAAATTATGATAGGGGAAGTGTTATATTTATGGGATGTAATGATTTCCTCATTTTTTGTTCTCACAGACATATTTACTTACATAAATTGTGGTGGTTTTGGGATTGTTCTACTAAACTTTTGGGATATAAAATAATACGTAGAACCAGAATAAAAAAGTACGTTCTCTATTATAGAATGAATAACTAACTTACAGATCACCACTTCGTTTTCGGGGTTTACATCAGTGGTAGTTATGGAAAAATCTCGCCCTTTCCGCCATGGAGGTTTTTTGTTGCCTCTAAAAACCCTTGGCATATGGAGCTGGTTTGCAAAGTGACATGGTTCTTTGTAGTTGAAGAAATGAATAATGTGTTGAGGTTAAAACGGATTGGTCCTCTCCTATATCGCAGTTGTAGATTTTTTTATTGGCAGTTAATGGCTAGGTTCCCCTCTCTTTCACATGTAAAGAATTTCCTCATCCCATTCAGGAAATGTTACAGGGTGCTTCTTTCCACACCATTGGAATGTGGGGAGCTGTATTTTCTTAGAAAAGTTGGATTTTTCCATTAGACCTCTAGCATTAAATTCCACATTACGCTTCTTATACCTGCGATACCCCTGAAATTCTTCGATCTTCCTTTTAACTTGAGGGAACATCAGACAATTTCCTCATATATCTCTCAAAGTCACAGATTACAAGGGATTTCTATAGGATATGATTTATCCCTCAAAAGAAGTTGTCAACATTGAATTAGGGGGTAACAACAATGTTAGAGGTGTATCATGAAATATTTTTAATGTTTTCCTTATATGCTCCTATGGATTCGTCCTCTTTTTTTCTTGACAAAAAGGAATTCCCTTTCCATATTAAGTTGGAGGGTGCGAGGAAAATATTTGTCAATTTTTTTTTCCGGAAATCCTTCCATTCCAACACCTCGATCTCCTCCTCAGGCTTTGTATTTTTTATCAATGTCCACCATTGATCAGCTTCACCCTTCATATGACAGGCAACTAGAAGTACCTTATCTTTTTCAGAGCATTGAAGGATGGAGAAGATCATCTCAATGGAGTTGATCCATTGTTCGGCGATTGATGGACCATATGATACTAATAAAATTAGGAGGTTATTGTCTCATGAAGTTATCCATTGCAACCTGTTATTTCTTCAGGGGGTGAACTTTCCTCTTGAGCTAGGTTTATATTCAAAACATTAGTTAACTGAGAGAGTATCATGACAAAGTTTGTGATTCTCACTCCCATCTGATCGGGTATCTCATTAGAATAATCATCACATTGATCATCGCATTGGATGTCTGCCTGAGTCCTTCTATTACCAACCATTGGATGGACTAAAAATAAAGTTAGTGGTAACACATAAAGGGTAATCTAAAGACAAAAAATGGATGAATTATAAATTAATTTTATTTCATTAACTTATGAATTTATAGGCTTAAATATATGTTATCCCTGATCTACTTCCCAACATATTCTTAGGGGAATTTTTTTATTCCCCTAATAATGGTTCATACTATGATTATGAATTTTCCAAAGAAAATCCCTTGAGAGTTTCATAAACAAGAGTACAGTAAGGTCCGTTTTTGTGCACTAGTTCCCGTTCGAGTTTATCTCAAAGTAGTGTCTTCGAGTTTTACCCCTAGATATATCAGTGCTAGAGCCACCTCTACCTGGTCGTATCCAGATAGGGATATATTTTCTTGATAAAAAACATAATCAATACACACCAAAATTCAGGGATGTTTTAATTATACTTTGTCTTATCCCTAAGACTTTCACCAGGGTTTTCTAATCCTAATACCAAAAATAACTAAACATATCCTCTGATACCAACTATAAGAACCCCGTTATTTATTACACACTTAAAAATAATTTATTACACAAACACTTCACTTTATACAACATAAAAGATCGATAGGTCTAGTGTATTTTGGGATTAGGAACATTACATAACAACTTAGAACATTAAAAACAACATATTTATTGAAAATTTATTTTACATGACCACACACATTCCTTATTACTTATCATTTCATGGGATAACCAGAGGACATGCATAAGAAAATGGTGAGCTATGAATCCCAGTAAGGGAGTAAAAAAGTCATAAAATTAAGAATATATTACATTTTAGTCAATAGTAACATCGATGTATAATAAGATAAACATGAAAATAAAAGCATTATATAGCATGATTATCATAACATTCAAATGTGGAAACACCATTTAACATGATATTAGAATGAGCCAAGGTCCATTGCACATTGAGAATGAGTAAAACCTCATTGAAGTTGAATTATCATGATTAAACCCTCATTGCACTTGATGTATCATGATACTCTTCTTTAACCAATGCATCAGAGCGCTATTAGGGTGCACCCTTCTTAATCATTTCATTCCATGCATAGGTGTGCCACATGGATCATATATCATGGAATCATTAAACACCATCATTTATTTAAGGATTAAGGAATGTTGAATTCATACATGAAACTATATTTTCAATAAGTAAATGTGTATACAGGTGAATACCCTTTATAGATAAATGGGCATGGTATTCACTACACAATGACTTTGGATTGGAAAATCGTGGTGCAATTTCGGCACCATAACGACTTGAGATAAGAATTCATAAAAATTCTTGATGAGAGAAAAAGGGGTGTCTCATAATATTTAAATAAAGTGGACAGTAAGGAGGTCATATATATACATGTCCGAACATATGTAATGGAATTTATATTCAAAATACTAAAAAATATCTTGGATGTAAATGAGGAGATGGAAATTCCTTACGAAATTTCGGCATGGTAACAGTTGTACATAGTAAGAATTAATGAGAGAGAAAGGGGTATATAATCATTGAAACATAATAAGGTCAGTATGGGATAGGTTAAAAATCATACCCCAATATTTTTAATTGAAAATAAAATTTCATAACAATATAAATAAAGTTGGAAAAAAATGAGAAAGGAAGAAATCCTTTACTAGGAAGTATGATCCCAATGGATTGAGAGAGGCTTTAAAGAGGATTCTAGAGAGCTTGGGGAACCTTGGGAGGATTATAAAGAGATGAGGGTAGATGTTGGTCGAGCTCCAAAGGTATGGAGTGAAGAGGGAGTAGAATCTTGGGTGGGTTTATATAGGAAAAGAGAAAAAATTCTTTATTATTTAGGTTTTGGACAGCACATATTAAACTAATTAAAACCATAAAACATCCCACAAATTTTCCCATGGGTTTTTGAAAAATGGGAGTGGAAAAAATAATTTTATAAGGACAATGAATGTACATCTTAAAATATTAGGCTTGCTTTTTTAGAGGTGAGTCAAAATCTCAAGGTAATCAATTTAAAAAGTTCAAATGTTTTATAATTCTTGGAGGGTCTACTAAAGCTTTGTAAAAATAAATCAAAAAAACTTAAAATAAAATTATTTTAATGGTAAAAAATATATTTTTTGAACATCCTATTTATAGTATTTTTGTACATCACTATTGGGTCATTATGAAGTCATAAAACACATTTTATATTTAAATGGTATTTAATGGTTACCAAAAAATTCAAAAATCATAGAAAATTATAAAAAAAATTACCATTGGATAATTTTGACGTATTGATTCCAAAAATAATATACAGTTTATCTAAATAATTTTATAAATATGTGACTTTTTACTTTTAAAATAATAACTGACATTTATAAAAAATTCATGGGTTTTGAAAAAAACAGCTTTCAAACCTTAATAAAAATTACAATTGTATTCCAAAAAAATTATATGATCATTTATATTTAATAAAAATTAGTATAGTAATAATATTTTATTAAAATATTATTTTATTCCAAAATCCATTAATTCATCAAAATAGATTTTTTAATTGAATATTAACTAAAAATACTATTTGTGATATAAAAACTATTTACAAAGTAACAATAATAAAATGAATGTATATTATTTATTATATAAAAAAATAATTCACATAATCAAAGTGACAGGGTCTTGTTACATAACCCCTTATAATATACGCATACAACCAAATGGTAAGGTGTGTGATGGTGACAGAATCTTGGGGTGACTCGGATAACATTGTTCGGGTGGTAATCTCTATCAACTTTAACTTATCCTGTAGGCGGTTATGTTAGAGATTAAAATGTTGAAGATCGGCTTGGGATTGGTCAAGAGAGAAGCCCAATGTCTCTACCTTCTTTTCTGAACTCTGAACAATGGGATCTGTACGGAGCGATTCTAATGGATGAGGCTATCACTTCCTTTTTCTGAGTAAATTGGATTTGTTAACGCCCTATATTTATACTAATCATATGACCATTATTCAACGGCTATATTAGCAATGGAAACAATTCTTAATGGTTTTTTGAAATCCAAAATCACAAAACCAAAGTAGTGCATATGTTATATGACATTTTTACAGAATAAGATATTTAATTAGATCAAGATGAATTTTCATTAATAAAAGTTTGGTTATATACATTATATTGACATGGGCTCACTCCCCAAACAATCATAGTAGTAATGGTTCACTCCAAAGACTATAATAGTAGATAAAGTCCATTACTACACTAGGTTTACTCCCTATTTGATTCTGGTATATATCTTGAGATATAAATATCTTCCCAATTATTTATAGGGAGATTTAGTTCCAACCCATATAATAATGAAAAACATATTTATGAGTTCTACAAGATCATAAAAAATTAATCACATCATAAACCAAGAAATGAAATGGGATTCATAAACATTTCATCATATCCTGACATGTAGAAAAGCAGCTTGTTTTATATTAATTTCCACATTACTTCATAGAATAACCCATGAAAAAACAAGTGGGTTTCATAAAAAATTATCATGATATAACCCATGGAAGAGAAATGGGTTTCATAAATATCATTCTATCATAAAAATAAACCATTAATAATATTATTAATAATAGTATACTTGGATTTTATCCCCACTAAAACATAGGTAATATAAAAAGATTTCTTATTAGATGGAAAATAATTTTTATCAGCAATTTTAATCCTTTACAAAGTAAAATATCCTTTCCAATTTGAAAATTACATTTTAAACCATAAAAAAGTTGAAAATATTTTTATTTGAAAATAAAATTTAAAACTTATAAAGGATTTTTTGTAAAAAATAATAGTCATGATGATGGGATGTTTCATTAATGTTATACATGAAAAAAAAACGATTTTATTCCTAATTTCGATAAAATACAAATAATAATTTTTGGAAAACCACTTGAATATTACTTTCAATTTTTTTAAAAATTAAAACATGGGTTAAAAATTATTTTAAAATTCATAGGTGATTAATAAAAAAATTTCATTTTTTTAGAAAACATTTTTTTTCTCGAATCAAATGGATTCCTAAATAAATAGTGAAATAATATGAGTTTTCATTAAAAAATTATCTCAATTATTTTAATTAAAAAGGGTGAAAAAACGAAACTATTACTTGAAAAAATAAAAAATAGATAGAGGAGACGATAATTCTTGAGTTTAATGAGAGACGAATCTTATGATTGAATCATCTAAATCACAATCATATGTAATTATAATTAACAATGAGATTGTTATGTAAAATATTTACCCCTTTGGTAACATTGAATCATAAGACCCATGAAGTAAAAAAATGAATCATAAAATATAACAAGGATGATTAAATTAATGATATTACATTTAAATGTGGTTTTACATATACCTTGAGAAATAATATATGTGCATAACACAACATATGACTCAAAGAAGGAAAATTTAGACAAAATATGATACCACATTGGTAAATTTTGAATCATAACCCCCCCCCCCACACCCCAAAAAAATATAAAACCTAAAATGGATATGTAAATACAATTAATTCTCATGATAATAATCATAAAAAAATTAGTTGATGTATATAAACTAGATAAAAAAAAATTTGGTGAATATGGCATGTGTCTCACAGAAGTAAAACATGACATGTAAATCTCTGACATTACGTATTGACATACATCATATACATTAGAACCTCATTTATAATAATAATAATTATATTATAAATATATTAAATAAAAATATTTATAAACACCATACAACATGTGATTTTATTATATCCATTTATTACATGTCTATTAACAATTTCATGTTAATGTTATGTTTCGGGTAATAACAGTTTGTATTTTATATATGTTTTTATTTTTTATTTATGGTCCTATTAATTGTATGATTATTTAATCATATTAAAAATATTGACTAATATATGAATTAATATAAATCCATTATACATTAATTAAGTGTAATTCACAATATTTAGTGAAAGGAAATGAAATACATTATTCATGGTGATGGTATGTCATACGTACGTATGACCATTGTTCCCAATTAATCATCAGATTAAAATATAGAAAATTAATAAAAAAATATCATCATTATATAATAACATTTATGTCAAATATATCAAAAATTTCCTTAACACCATCCTTACTTACTTCCATATACAACGTGAATGAATCAAATTGCCTCATGAGACGGTAGTCTTCCGTACACACAATTGATGTTATATTTTTTCCATATAATGAAAAGAATGAATTTATATATGATATTATAATTTTATAATAACAATAATACCATAAATATCATATATAAACAATAAATAAATCATTATATCTTCCTTAAAAATATGGTAATTGAGAAACAAATTTCATCGGTTCATCAGGCGGTAGTCCAACGTACACATTAATAATGCTTTTGTAAACCCTTCAGATGGAAGTGGATATTGTTGTAGGTAATGTTAATAATAGAAAAAAATAATAGTATATAGAAGATAAATAAGATATTATATCAGAATGGTACAGTAATAATTTAATGATTTGGAGGAATAAATAAAAGAAAAGTGCTCATCGATGAACATTTCCACAAATTCACATTTCCTACTTAGGTATCCACCAAAATACATCCATGGTCATATAAATGTCAAAAATAATGATTATAGAATAATGAGATGTGTTTTATGAATATATATTAATAATAAATGGCTAAACCAAAAGGTTTGGAACATGTGATGAAGATAATATAGTGAGTGACCTTTTATATGTGAGGTTTGTAGTATAGTTGTAATTTCTAAACAAATAAATTCCAACCCAGTTTTTAATGTAAAAAATTCAAAATAATAGAAAATTATAGATAAAAAGGTATATGTATGAAATATTACTAGATAATAGGTTTTTTATACGTTTTGGATTATTTTAACCTTATCTTTTTAGCTTAGCCCCTCGTAATCCAATTTTTACCTTCACCGTGATAAATAGTTTTTTATGGCTTTACTATTTATTTTGGTCAAAAAAAATTTTAAAATTTTATATAATATAAATTATTCGATTACATAATATAAAATACATTTTTAAAAATTCAATTAATATAATTTTAAAAATTTATTCTAAATTTAGTCATGCATACGTGATAAGAAAGAGGTTTTTAAAAAAAATAAAATTTTCAAAAGATTACAATGTTTTTAAATCTAAATTCTATATTATATTGATTCAAATAACATAAACTTTATTAACGAATATATACTTGAAA
Source organism: Viscum album (assembly GCA_963277665.1). Classification (NCBI taxonomy): domain Eukaryota; kingdom Viridiplantae; phylum Streptophyta; class Magnoliopsida; order Santalales; family Viscaceae; genus Viscum; species Viscum album. The sequence goes on along the minus strand of OY728131.1, from coordinate 530,775,089 downwards.
TAATTAAAATTTAAATAAAATGTAAATTATAATTTATTTTATATAGAAAATTAAATAAAATGAATGTTTCCAATTAAAAATCATTATTTTTCACTATTCATCAAAAATGAAGATTTTTAGAAAAACCTCAATAAATCACTGTATTCTAATTTAGGCATGATTATTTAAAAATTGAATTTTATTTTATTAAATTAATTTTATTAATATGTAAAAAATAAAGTTTACTAATTTTCCCAAAAAAAACAAAAATCTCTTTATTGAGAAAATAAAATTTTCAAAACCTATAAAAACATTATTGAAAAATAAGTTCATTACTACCAATATGATTTATTTATATAAAATAGTTATAAATAATTTTTCAAAATTAATTTTTCATATTAATATTACTAAGTATAAGGACTATGTTATAATGGTCGCATTTAAATAACTACATTCATAACATATCATGGTTTTTTTACACATAATGTCTTGTGTAACGCATGATATCCCGACGTTAAGTGTATCACAAGAATAAGTTTCTATTTCATGTAATTAAAGATATCAATGAAATTTAATTTCATCAGAATAATAAATAATAAATAGGGCGTTACATAGTATGATCCATTTCTAAACTATTACATACACTAGATTAGATCATAACATTATTAAATGTAATGTACAATCCCAATACTAGTTAAAGTCTTAAAATAAATTGAAAAATTTATACATAGAAAATTTCATAATCATAAACATTTTTCATTGGGTTGGTTTTCAAATCATATAAATATTTTAAAATTCTCTATAATGAGTTGTAATGAAAATGAAAATTAGCCAAAGAATATAACCCAATAGTCACCAACTGTGTGCACAGTAAGGCCTGTTGTCGAGTACCAAGTAATGATCAAGTCAAATATGACATGCCTTTTTATAGTTATTACCCTTTGGTATATATGTGATAGAACCATGTCCATTTGTAGTATATAGTTAGGGATTTATTAATAGGAAAAATATATAGTCTATTCTATACCAAAACATTATGATGTTATAATTTACATAGAATTATCATTAATGTATGTCATAAGGTAATATTACCTAATATTTTTTAATAGAACGTATTCCAGTGGTTTCTACTAAACATCCTTTGATACCATTTGTAATGAACCCAACTCCAGTAGCCCAGAGCTGATGGTGAGTTTATTACATTGGTATAAGATAAATGAAATCACATCTGAAAGGATCTAATAGTCGGACACTCATAATAAACTATATATATAAATGAAATTGTTATTAAAATTTAAAACATAAAATACATAATATTTTTTCTTTGAGAACACCATTGTTATTTATTGTATATCTATACATATTAATCTCCAAAAAATTCCTCATAACCTAGGGGAAATTAAAACATATTTAAAGTATCGTATTATATTGTCAGTAAGGGTAAGTTTTTAATATAAGCTATCATTAATAAATATGTATAATCAACATTTAATGGTTAATATCTAACAAAAATTCCATTTAATTAATAAAAATATCATAATAGGGAATAAAAAATAATAATCAAATCAAGACATATAAATAGTAACATGATCTTGAAACATATCAGTAAATATTATATGTAATATAATAATCACATGGACATAAGTAACTGAACTCATAATGAGGGAATAAATAATTACAAGCTTATGAAACATTCTCTCAAGACCTTACACGAGACAACTTAAATATGTTGGTAGAACCCTATCTAATTTGTCCCTCTTATTTGTATAATGAGACCTGTCGACGTATTGAGGGGATATCTATTACTAAGAACCACCCTTCACTAACTAGGTACAATGAATTTATAATTTCAATGAAGGAAAATATTCAACAAAAACATTCTTATTGAAAAAAATAATATTTTATTACATACCCCATACAAATAAACATAATCATAATAAATACAAAATAATTAGGGGAATGGTAAATAAATTCAAAATACTCTGTCAAAAAGATCATAAAGAATTTATATAAAGAATAAATATGATATTAATAAAAAATTACAATGGTGAATAATAATTAAAATAAAAGGATTATATATTTTTTTAATAGAAATTCCATTAAAATTTCATTAAAAGAATTCTTTATGTAAATATATTTTTGTGATTTTCAAATCAGTATTAAAAAAATTGTTCAAAAACATTTTTAAAATAAATTTATTTGAAAATAAAAATTTATAATATGTAAAATAATATTTAAAATACTGAGTTTTGTAGTGGCAGAAAATTCCATTCATGTCATACACATTAAAAGAAATATTCTTTTCATGTTATTGGTAATATCCAAACTATACTTGTTTTGAAAATAACATGAATATTTATTTCAAAAAAGGTGTATAAAAATTAAAAACATGTCAAAAATTACTTAATAAATCATTCAATTTTTTTTAAAAAAATTAAAAACATTTATAGAAGACATGGATTTTTATGAAATAAGAATTTTGACTGAAGAGAGTAATAAATTCAGAATTAAAAAAAATCATATTCTCAATTAAATTTTTTTTACCATTGAATGTAAAAACGGTGATATTTAAATAAAGAGTTCATGAATAATCATATTAGAAGATAATAATTTTATTTAAGATATAAATATCATACAATTCCCTCATAGGATACTTACACAAAAAACAATCCCGATTAATGATGAGATTGTTACATAAATCCTTACCACATTGGGAGCTTCTGAATTGTATACCCCATAAAAATATAAAATAAAATGAAAATTAAAATAAAATAATGATAAACATATTAATTATATAATATATAAAAGGTGAATTATATAAACCGTAAAAAATAAACAAGTGTTAAAAATGGAATATGTCTCACTAAATAAGTGTTTGATAGGAAACCCCTACCTTAGGTTTGAATTATTTTGTATGCATCTAAAACTACTATATAATAATTTGGGGTAATTATAAATAAATTAAATTACCATATTAATACATATAATATCTTATATTATTTATTTATATTCTTTTAACACTTGTTAATTAACAATTCACTATTAATGTTACTATTTCGGTTGAGAAAGGATTTTTTCCATGTATGTTTTAGTTATGTAATTTTGGTCCTTATAATTAAACAATGGTTACATCATCTCAAGAATATTATCCATGATATAATTATCTTATAAATTCATTATTTATTTGTTTATTTTAATCAATGTAGGTTAGATATAGAAAATGGATTACACCGTTCATTGAGATGGTAGGTTGTATATACGCATGATTGTTGGTTCCATTTCTATCAACAGATAGAATACAAGGAAATTTTATATTAATTCACAATTAAATAATAATAATAATTTTATATATGTTATTCAATAATCATATTATTCTATATTATCATCCATGAAAAAATTAATGTAAAAAAATTTCACACCTCTGTTTAGAGGCGGTAGTCCACACATACGGACAAGCGATGTTATTGTTTTATGGCTGATTTCAAAGTAAGAATATAGTTTTGATATTATATTAAAAAAATTATTTTCTTGATCATAAATATCCCATATTTTTCATTATCATTAAACTTACTGCCATTCATGTAACATGTATAAGAATGGTGAATCATATTGCTTCGCGAGGTAACAGTCTGTTATACACACAAGTGACAATATCATATCCCCCACAGAATAGAAAGTAAGATCATATATATGACATAACAATTTAATGTGTATAAAAATATCATAAATATTATATAAATTTATTAAATACATCATTATACCCATCCTTGAAAAGTCACAATGGAGAACGAATTTAAACGGTTCGTGAGGTCGTAGCCCTCACACAAGATTGGCGGGTTCGTTTATCATTAAATGAATGCTTAGATAAATATGGTATATGAAATTAACATAGAAATATATAATAATATATAGTATAATGTTTTTATTATATTATAAAATTTTAATAATTTTTTAAGGATTTTGAAGTTGAAATAAAACAAATACACACATTTAAGAATTTACCTCTTCTTCAGAGAGATTCATTGGGTTTATACCTAAATCCTTTGCATGAGGGATTCATAATAAATATAAGGACTCTAGGATATACTTAAGGAAGTAAGGAATCTATTTTGGTATTTATTTTATGATCCATATGGTTTTTGATGTGTTAATATAGTAGGATAGGTGGTGGCCATTTATTACTATAGGAGAGGACACACATTGAATTTATGAAAATAATAAATTACTCTAACATTTGTATCATGCCACAAGAATAAAAAATGGTAATTATAAAACAATAGTGAGTATATTTTCAATATATTTCCATAAAATAATTGTACTAGTTTTGTGGTAATTTTTAAACTTTATCATTTAACTTTATCCCCCAAGTTATCACATTGTTACTATAACTACGGTAAATAACTCCATATTGTTTTCACAATTAATTATGGTAAAGAACTAATTTAAAATTATTAGATAATATAACTAATAATGATTATATATATGGATTTAATTTCTAAATTAATATAATATAAGTGAATGAATTCTATTAATAATTAAACCATAAATGCGACAAAAGAGTGGTTTTCCAAAGAGAGAATTCTAATAAGTATTGAATTTTTTATCAAAAAAATTAGCTATAAAATTGTATAAAATGATATAAATTAGTAAAATTGTAATATAATTAAAATAATTTTACATTAAAAAAATTAAAATATAATTTAACATTGTCAATAATTTAATTGAAATTTATGTTTTCAATAAAAAACTGTATTTTTTACAATTGATCAAACATTTAATATTTTTCTAAAATTATCAAAAATTCTTTTAGAGATAATTTTAACATATTTAAATTAAAATTCATATTTATTTCTTAAAATAATTTCTATAAATTTGGGAAAAATTAATTTTAATTTAATTTCACAATGCATGACTAATCTTTATTTTAGAAAAATAAAGTTTATATGAAAACATGTATTTCTCTTTCAAATAGTTCTTATTTCATTTCTAATTTATAGATAAGAAATTAATTTTTTATATACATGTGTAAACCATATCATATTTATAATTTTTATTACTATTCATACATATAAACATAATAGCTATTTTACAATGGTCATGTTTAAATAATAAATTTTAAATAGAGTATCATGTTTCGTTTAAACCTTGTGTTGTGTGTAACAAAAGCTGTTGAAGAATTTAATTTATTTAATATGTAGTATATCATAAAATATTGGGTTGTTACATTATCATAAAATCATAGTGTTTCATGACACATACACTAACAAATATAATGTTCCACTTTTAAAATATAAGGGTGTTACAAAATCATAGTTACTCATGTGAGTCACTGTAGTCATTAATAAACATGTTTTATAGTGGGAATTAATTTAGATATTTAAGATGTTTCTATTTTAAATACTCCTCCCATGGAACCTCCATATAACTCATCCACTTATCTAATATTCATGAATTATCTAGCTCATCTCATTGATTTCGTTGATCATATTCTCCATTCATTATACCATTTGATTATTCTATATATATCTTGAATTCTTTTTTATAGTTAATGAAATACATCCTTCACTCATTCTTTTATGGATTATTATTTTTATCTCTTATATTTATTATATTATAGTTTTTTAAATATCTATGTATTTTTTCTCTAGAAAACGTATTCAAAGGATGAATTTAATGCTTCCATACTTGATCCATGAGCATACTACATTCCACAAGATTCGATCTGGCTAGTCATAGAGGAAAAACAGAGTTAATCATTATAACTTATGGTCATTAAAATTGAGGCTAAAAAATGGTTTACAGATCTCCCTTTGTAACTATATGAACATATTTTATGTATGGATTCACGAGTTTGATAGAGTCCTGACCCTTCACAGTTCCACTTTTTCTTTGTGGATGTATTTTTGTTTTGTGGAAGCCTTTTTGTTTTGTGGAATGCTTCTGTGAATTGCAGTTCACAGAGCTCCCTCCATTGCCAAGCGATTGTGATTTATGAACAACTATGTTAGTACAATGGAGCGTCTCCCCTTAGTGGCATAATTTTTCTATGGTAGTGTTCCCTGTGAAGAATTCAATCCTTATTGACTATAAATATATGGATCTCCACACCATAAAAGGCATGGTTACACCACCATTTCGGCTACCGATCTCCCATTTGTGTTGCTCTCAAGCATGTTGAACCAATTAGAAAATGGATTTCCCCTATAAATGGTAGGGATTCCCTTCATGGAGGCCTACACCCTTTGTGAAGGAGGTATCCCCTTCAGGTTTTTTAAGGCTCTGCGAATCATTAATCCTTTGTGGATCACTCTTCTAATAAAATCTTTGCTTAGGTAAGGGTCCCATCCATCATGAGAGTCTATGATCTGTGATGCCCTATCCTTCATGGGATTATGAGATCCGTGAAGGACTATCCTTCATGAGACCCTAAGGTTCATGAAGCCCTATCATTCAAGAAACCCTGAGCTCCGTGAACCCCCATCTTTCATAAGGATCATACCATCATGACCACCAGTCCATACCTTGGGGTCGGCACCCCCACACCCATTCTTGAGATTACTATCAGACTTTGGTCAAGGCCCTCTAGGCCCAACACTTTTCTACTTTCACTGAATACCATGAAAATAAAATATTCACACCAAGATTTTTTTTGTTCCAGGTTGAGGAAATTTTAGCTTGCACCCTTTTTCACACCAAACATCCATTGATGAAATACCATGATTCAAGATAATCCTTTGCAATCCTTAAAACACCTTGAGTCAAAATACGCCTCTTGGAACCTTTACCATGTCATGATTTTTGATTCTTATATTGGATTACTTGATTAACGTCAATTGAACCATTCCTCAAGAATCTCAGGTATCCTCATCATCTGGATCTAATTCTCGGTAGAACCATAAAGGTCCACTTATGCGTAAGATCCACACTAGCCATTTTTTGGATTATTATGACTAATAGTTCTCTCAACATGACTATAAAATATAGTATAACCTTTATGAAAAAAAATATGATGCCTCTTTTCCAAACATGATATGCCATATGTTCCAAACATAAGATTTCAACCATTCTCACTACATGACTTTAAATAATATCATATGTTGTCATTCATTAATAGAATTCCTCTTATGAAAAAAAACTAGATAGATTATGTTCCAAGCACAAGATGCCTCATGACATGATCATCAGATGACCACCAGAAAACATCCATGGGCGTCAATCTCTAGTTTGATCTACAATCATATGCCTCAACCCACCAGTGAGTTGGGATTCCCTCATGACATTTAATTAGGAATTAATCATGAGAATCTTCCACAAGTAAGCCCCATCAACTATTTTCACTCCCTAGTGACACTTGGGAATATTTCACACATAATCCCCATTCACCCATTCCACTCCCTAGTGCACATAGGTAGCTTCCACTTGTAAGACCCGTCCACCATTGTCTCTCCCTAGCAGTACCTGAGAAACTCCCACACGTAAGTCCCATTCACCATTTTCGCTCCATTGTGGCACACTGGTAGCTTCCATTCATAAGAATCATTCACTATTTACTCTACCTAGTGGAATACATTAAGCTTCCATGTGTAATCCCAATTTATCATTTTCACTCCGTAATGTCACTAGTGAAGCTTCCATGAGTAAGCCCCAACCACATCATCTCTACTCTCAGTAGAACCTGAGAGGATAACCATGCATAAGCCCCAACATGTAAATGAGCTACTAACCATTCCTATGACCTAGAATTATCTAACTATATGGGATTTGGTCCTTGTATTCTACACATGGTACGTAGAAAACCTCCCCATGGTTCAAGCTCGACACCATCATATTCATGTTTGTTCATTATCATCCTTACAGTATGACATTAAACTGTGTGGGATACCAAAACAGTGTGGACTATGATCACTTTCTTCTAAAAAAGGTACATTAGAAACCTCCCTGAGGTTTAATCCATTCATATATTCCCATCTTGTTCTTTCCCCTGAGTCATTATGTCTCAGTAGTATCATGCACCATCCCAGAGGTTACACTCCCTTTGGTTCCCTATCCATGCGTTACATTCTCATGAGTCTCCTCCTTATGTATCTTATCACCCCATCCCAATCTCTATGGACTTTGATTCCCAACCACTTGGATATTTATGAATACTTCCTAAGGATAAATCCCACAAATATTTATACTACATCAATTCCACTTCAACACTTCCTCAATTTCCATCTTGACTCTTACCTTGACTCCAACATATCAGTGAGATCATTCCATCCACATCACTGCTACTCCTAGCATCACCCAGGTAGCTGACTATGCGTAATCATCAAAAAATAAATATCATCCAACAAAAATAGACTCTCTTGAAAGTGTTAGATATCCACATCTATTCTCCACACCATTCCTGCTTGAACTATATGGGGTTTGATCCCTATATTATAAACAGGGTACGTAAGAAGCCTCCCCGAGGTTCAATCCTAAATAATTGTAACCTTTATGTCCCCCTCTTTAGGGTATACCTCTCTTATCTTCCCTTAGTGGTGTTTATATCATCCTTCACTATGTGAAACCTTCTTCTCATGAGATACACCACCTAAAGTGTACCCTCATTGGTCATTATAATCCATCAATCTTGTAAAACATTTAGGTGCTACCTCATAATGATCCACCTATATTTTCTATCTCTATGGGAAATTTTCATCAACATAAAATTGTCTCCCCAATATGTTAAACTCATGGTGTACCCCATGTTAAACCTAGGATTCATGAGTAAAACCTTAGAATACATGACTCTGGAATATGATACCCCAAGTATGATATTGGATGCCTCGAGTTTTGTGCCTTTGATAAGTGCTCCTATGAGAAGGTATAAAGGTGATGAATGTTCCAGAATCCATAGATTCCCTAACATGCCTGATGTTAAAATATACCCCGACCGAAGGTTGTTTCCCTGTCAAGACCCCTTGTAATGTTCAGATGGAGGTAGCATAATTAACCAGCATCCACAAAGATATGGCATTAGAAATGAGTTTCCGGCACAATGAAAAATGTCTATAAGGGAGACCTGGACTATGCGATGAATTACAACATAGAATCCAGATAAATAGGAGTTGAAATTCCATTATTACATTTGATCTAGGAGTATACATCTCTTAAGAAGTGATGAATGTTTCTTGCCTTCCGAAAGTGGAAACATATGGCCACTATAATACATCACCATGATGATGCGCACCACATCCATAGAAAGAATAAGAAATGATGTCAATGTATAATTCATATTAGGATTCACTAACATATTCTAATATTTTTCTATAATTTTAGTGGAATATTGATTATGATTTATCAATTATATTATCATCCTTTTTGATATAACAAATAGATAATATCTATGGAAAACTCAAAATTTTATAAATTTTATGAATGGATAAGTATTTTTAAATATTATTTATCAAAACTATAGAAATTTTATTATTTTAATTATGGGTTTGTTAGTTATTAAAAATGTTGAGCTTATTAAACTAATAATTTTATTCCAATATATCTCATGTATCATATGATTTGATGATGGAAAACACATTTCTTATATTCCTAAAATATATCACTTTATGTGTGTCCTAACTGGTTTTTAAATATATATTTTTTTAGTATGTAATTGTTTTTCTTCAAAATGAAATATCTATATGTCTGGGAAAATTCCTTTACTTGGTAATTCTTATCTACATCAAAAATAGTTATGTGAGAATCTACGTACATGAATTTTTATAAATAATTTAGTTTTCATAAATATACTTTCCTACATAGTATAATTCCAACATGTAACAAATTTTTTAGCAAGATCAAGTATATATAATATATTATGTAAACAAGTTGGATACATATAATCACTTATGTGGTAGATTTTATTAGTATAATCAGCTATATAGAGACTTATGTTAAGTGAAATATGAAAAAAAAAGAATTCTCATCCCAATGGGAAATATATTTTAGTAGGTTTGGAAACCATATTACAACCATGAACATTTTATTAAAATATGAAATGAAAAAAACATCCAAAATCTCTTTGAATAACCCTGTAAGTCATTCATAATAAACATGTTCGCATCTTGGGGAAAAATAAAACATAAGAAAGGGGTGATCTTAGATGATCATTAAGGGTAAGTGTTGGGAGAAAGTTGGCTAATAGAGTTTTTTATGCATGAAGCATTGACTTTTGATGTCATGGAAGATTGATAAGAAAGAAAGTCACTTCACTGTGTATAAGTGGGTGAGGAAAGATAAGAAAGTTACAATACTTTACATGGTAAATCTGACAATTATTTTCTGATATGTATTTCACAAAGATCATAAGTAGGTTTGAGAATATGTGATTCAATATTTATAAATGAAAGGAGGAGAGAAGATGCGTTCAATTAGTATGGTTATTCTTGCTGAAGTAGGTGTCTAAGGTGGCATAATTTTCCAGTGTTTTCCAAATTTTTTGGGAAAAAAATTTGGAGTTGGGAAAGCATTGTGAAAAGTTTATTTCCTTGAAGATATCATCAAATCAGGGAAAATGCATGAATTTTTCAAACATGGGATTCATGAATTTGATTTTGCAAAGACATGATGAATGATGATGATGTTCTTCTCAATTACGATGAGCTTCGTGAATGGCATAGGTGAAGATCATTGCAAGAAAGCATTTCTGTGGAGAAGATAATTGCGAGTGGAGAATTGTTGAAAAAAATAACAAGGATAATCTCAGAGGCACAATGGATTTGATAAAACAATTTTTCATTAAAATGAAATTTGGTAATTTAGAAAATATTCACAGAGCGTCACGAAACAGATTGAATTTGAAAGAAAATTAAAAAGATATGAGATTTGGTGATGATGTGGTGATAAGGTGGATACAAGGTTCTAGAGTTAGTGATAAATGCCTTTAAATAGGCCCCTATCCCCCCAATAAATGTAGAGAGAATTAATGATAAGTTTAGAGCTCTCAAGTTGTGAATAGTTTTTTGCAGAGAAAGAATGATCTGCAAAGCTAGTAAGCTCCATGAATGAAAGTATATTCACGATGAGCCATTGAGCTCTTCAAAAGAAGTGAAATTCACAAAAACCAATCTATTAGCCAAGAAATAGTGAGCTCTGCAATCTAGTGAACTTTTAAAAATAGAGAGCTTTTCGAACTAGAATGCTTTGCGAAGATGGGAGCTTCAGGAAGGAGATCTAGAAAGGAGCTCTCTGAGTTGAATATTTGAGAACCCAAATTAAGTGAGAAGTTATTTAAAGTGGATCAAGATATGAATAGGGTATAGAAAAAGCTATTATTACGAAGTCCAAGAAGTTCCTGCCAACTTTTGTATAGGAAAGAGAATATTTTTTTCAATGATCAGATTTGAGAATGTTTATCAGGAATCACATAATATATTTCATTATGTTATTTGTGCTAATAGGGTGCAAATATAATTGAGTATTACCTCACAAGTACTACACGAGTGAAATGGTATATCTATTCATTGTATTCCACATAAAAGGTTCGTTTTATAGAGGATTGTGTGGTACTAGATTATTTCTGTACCACACCAAGGATGTAGATACTTATATATAGTAGCGATCCTTGTAAATCTCATGTTCCTATGGTTGTGTGCATTCAGCAGGGAAAAAACTCTTTATAGGGAGGTGAAGGTTGTGTCAAAAATAAAGGAAACATAAAAAAGAAAAGATATCACTGATTAAACCCCCCCTCTTAGTGGTACATAGATATTGACTGGGTAACTTCATTAAGAAACATAGAAGAATCTATCATAAACATATACAATAATGAATGGTGAATAACTAAAAACACATTCCCTTAAGATATAATTTTTTAGCATAATATAAAGTAATAAAACCTTATAAAATAATTCCCTAAAAAAATATAACCATGGATATTCTAAAAGTAGAATAATCACATGAACTATAAATTAGTTGACTCATAATGATGGAATTCATATTTTCAGACATCATAAACATTCCATCAAGGCCTCATCCAAACAAATATAAATAATGGGTAAAAACTCCGCATAGTTTTTCTAATGAGACATACCGATGCTTTGAGGGGCTATAGTAGGCCTCACCCATCACTTACTAATTCCAATGCATTTATTATATGCCTAATAAAAATATTTATTTAAATAAAAGTTTTCCATGCCACTTAAAATTATTTTTATCATAATTATAAAAGAAAATACACTAATAACATCATTAATATATTCTTAAGGAAAATAATATTTAAATATTCCAGTGTGTCTCATACCACATTAAACCATTAAATTATTAATACATATAATATCATAAGAATATAAATATTCTTGATTTGTTATATCAAAGGGAATTAAATACATAACATTCATGGAATAAGTGATGAAAAATGCATATATCTCTTAGAAGTGAAATTGAGATGAGAACACCCCTTTTTACCCTAGAAAAAAGAGATATTTTCAAAAACCATTTGATTTTTTCATAATATAAAATTATAAACATGTATTTTAAAAAATAAAATGGGTATAAAATGAAATTATATTTTAGGCATAAATGATGTTCAACTGAAGTGAAAACATGAAAAAATAGTTTTTAAGAAATTTTAAAAATGAGCATATTTAATACGGTTTAAGGAAAATATTAAAGAGTATTTATAATAGAAAAAATAATCATTTTTTATAAAATAATAAATTAAAAATTATATTTTTTCATGATAAAATGATCGATTATATAAATATATTAGTATATTGAAATATATTATGGGTTTTACATGAAAATGGGTAATAAATTGGGAAGTTTCTTTTAACTGGGCTTGCTTATCTGGAGAAATTAAAAAGCATACCTTATAAAACATTAATTTTAAAATTAATGAAAGTTGAAATGGTCTGGATAAATTGGTTTCAAACATATAAATATAATTTATAATAATTATATAAAAATAAATGAAATATTACATTGATATAATGAGAGATAAATCATAACTCATATGAAAAATGAATGTTCGGGGAGAGTCCAATATAACTCTTTAAATAGTTGAACCATATGCCCCATAAACCTAATGACTATAAAATAAGTCATTTATACCATGAAAATAAAGATATTAATTATATGAGACATCAATGGAATTATTAATACACATCACACAAGAAATAGTTGTGAATGAGGTATATCTCATAGAAATAAAAGTGAGATTAGAAAACCCTTACCTTATGTTCAAAAATGTTCTGCACTTGTACTTAATGTCTTGGAATATGAAATTAGACACATTGATAATTTATTTCACAACCTATTAAACATATTTATAAATTTTTTTATAATTTTATTAAGTTCATTTATAGCCTTTTAATGGGATATAAGATAAAATTATATCATTTTGGGATTGTTCGTTTCCTTGGTTTTCATGATAAGTTCTCTTGAATATGAGTATGGAAGTTCATGTGAAATGGATATAATTCTACATAATTAAAATTATATAATATTAATAAACATCCATAATATTAACTGGTTATATAATTAATTTATATTTATGGTATGAGGAGGATTCATTTGATAAAACGTTAGTGGTATTCATTTAGAATATTTTGGAGGTTTTTCGATCATCATGAACAAGTTATGTCATATGAATTAATATTATATAAATAATGGTTAAAAATCATTAAATAGGTTTTAATGCATATATTATTGTATATTTTATCCATAAAAATGGTTTTATGATAATCCTTGAAGAATAAATTGATGAATTAAAATTCGTCGTCCATGAAGGATGTAAATCATCACCTCACGGACGATGATTTCATTTTTAATATTAAAGAGAGAGATAGAAAGGAGTTTTAATAAGGATAATATATTAAAATTATATAATTATAGTATATAGATGATATTTTAGTTATCATTCTCATTTTTTAAGATAAGGTGTTGGGAGGATAAGAAATTAAAGTGGAAATTGAAATGAAATTAAAAGAAAATTAAAGAGGATTTGCCTCTTGAATTCTACTCTTAGAGAACCTCCTTAATGCTCCAGGGTTTTTGTATTTTTTGAGAAAACAATATCCTTGATTTGGGGGAGGTTCTTGGTAATAAAATCAGTCGGATATTGTACAAGGATCAAATCTTGGAAATTGTGAGGAGAAGGGGTTGTGAGGAGTGATATTTATAGTGGAGGAGAGAGTTGTTATGGAATATTTTATTCATTTATTTCTTATTTTTTGATCAAAACTATGAATTGTTTTATAATTATCATCAAATGTATTATAATAATGATATATATTTCTAGATTATGAGATTACATTAACCATACATAACCCATGAATCAATAATTCATGTTTTTAACATTTATCATAAATTATTGTATTTTACTATTCACTAAAATTCAAGTATTTTAGAAAAATACCAAAAAATCACCTGAAACATTTTTTGACATGTAGAATTAAAAAATTAACTCATTTTTATGATAATAATTTTTTATATAAGATAAATATAATTTTTAATTAGAATCATTATTTACTAGAAAAATGTAGACATTAAATTTACAACTGATTTCCTAACACTCAAAAAAATAATTAAGGTTTCATAAAATTATCCAAAAATCATAGGAAAAAAAATATTAATTTATGAATACATTTTATGAAAGTAAATTTTCTCTTACATGATTTAATTAATTATAAAAATGTAATTAAATATTTTTGGCTTAAAAAACACCAACAATTAATTTTATAATTTCTAAAAAAATTATTAACATATATATTTAGATAATTATATCATATTATCACTTATAAAATACCTAAATTTTATCCATAATTTCACATTCGAGGTTACTATTCTATTAGTCATATTACAATTCATAAGGGTGTTATTACAATTCTAAAGGGTCACACTATTATTCACTAAAAAATTAAGTTGATTATATCATACTCTCAATATTCTACTAATCAAAACTATGTATGTCAATTTTTTAAAATTCAATTCAAATAAGTGTAAAAATTATGTTTAATGCTAATGGTGTAGGTGCGGTGAGAAGGTGGGGAAAATAATGTTCAAAATTTCAAAAAGTATTTATATCCAATTTCAATATAAAAATGATTCTATTGATATACATTGGATTGATAATTTATAGTTGATCTATTGTTAATTTAAAAATAAATTTAATGAATAATAATTACTGAAATTAAAAACATAGTTTTTAAAAACATTCCAATATTTTTCACAACTCGTGAAAAATTAAATTTCTTAGAAAAATACTAAAAATTCACCCTAAGTTAATTATAAATTTCCCAAAAAAAGTTTTATTTTACGAAATTCAATTTCAAATTTTTTCTAAAATTAATTTTATTATTGTTCACAAAAGGACATAAAAATAGTTATTTTAAGAAAATTGTATTTTAAAATATAAAAATATTTTACTAAAGGTTATATCGTTAAATGTAGATATGTTTTATTTACGTGAAATCATTATAAAGAAAATTTATTAGTAGTTATTACTATTTGTATTACTATTATTTACTGAATTTTTTTATCTATCTCGATTATATAATTATTATAACAATGTGTTTTTTCGTAGAGACATAGTGTTACATGTATTATATGATATATTAAATTTCTTTATAAATCCTTATGGTGTTACATTCTCCTATTGTTCAATAAATTTCTTTCACAAAATATGAAATTGTTCTTTGAAAAAGAAAAAAAATTTGACACTATAAAATAGCTTTGTGGAAAACCCACATGGGAAATGGGGTTAATATAATATACTCTTAGTTAGAGGGAAAATGAAATATGATGGTCACCACCAAATTAGGCATTCAAAAAGGATGAAATTATAGGGATATGAATACATGGACATGTAAGAGAAATCATTCTATGGAGTTCTTATGGATATTGATAGAGAAAATGATTATGAGAAATTTATCATCCACCATTTTATATATATACGATGATCTAAGGGACGATTTGATTCATCAGAAAAGAAGGTACTTGGATAACATTGGTTTTAAGGTCTATTCCCTAAAGTTTAGAAATTCTCTCTATGTGAAATAATGTAAGGAAATATAATAACTTTATATATTTATATAAGCACAATCTTATCCTTTAGTTTTCCTTTAACTATTCTAACTTAATTTAATTGAATGAGTTGTATCATTAGATGATAAAATAGTCTCTAAAACCTTATCCAAAGATAAAATTAAACCATTGAATAAATTATTAACTTTTCCAAAATATCATGATCCAAGACTTTATAATGAATGTATCTAAATTTGCATAATGAATTTATTAAAAAAAATAAACTTGATTTAAATCATCACATTCCAACATGTAAGTAAAATCTCCATGTATTCTGAAAAATAATGGTAATAACTTAAATTACAATAAATACCTATTTAATATTCTCATTCTTTTTATTATATATGTAAAACATAGGAAATTAGATATATTACTTAAATTCATAATGTTGTATCCTCTACCAATGATAACATTAGACACTTAATCGACAACCCATTATTTAGATCAAAGATATTACGTTTTATCGAGTTAATATTACCCAAATCAATCATCTATTTTTTTCTAAAATCAATATCCTAGTATTAGGAACATAAAAAGGGTTTCATTTCCCTCAACAATATATTTTCCCAAAATTTTAACTTGCTATCAGGTCACTTTTACTCAGTACCATTCATCATACATCCTCAAATCATTAATGAAATAATACTATTTTACAATCCTTATATATTCTATAATTATTTTAACTGATACATCAATGATAAAATACTCAATTGACATAATTCTTTATCCAAACATAATCACATTAATAATTCCTCTTAGTATGTGGTAGTAAAATATTCTTGACCATGATCCATTATCTTCTTTTGGGGTATATTCCTTTAACATTTAGTATATTGATATGTTTAGTTCCCCATATACTTACATTTGAATCCTTGAACATTGTAAAATTCATTCATTTCCTCAAAATAATTATCAATGTGGTCCTTTTATCCAAACATAAGGAAAACTCATTTTCCTCTTATTCATATACCATGTTTTTTACTTCCACAATTATCACATGTGGGAAAATAATTCTTTCCCTTATTCCATTTAAATATCTTTTTACCATCTATATTATTCTACTCTTATTTCAGTTTAAATACATAATACTTGGATAATTTATTCTCTATCTTGTTAGAAAATGTTATTATTTCCTCAAATAATGAGAATATATGGGAGACTAGTTCCATTGAAAATACTGTATTAAACCCATTGGAGCAATGATCAGTATTAATCTTTGAATTATGTTAATGAAATTGGTTCTCATTAATTCTACTAGGAACCATTTCTAAATAATGGAATACATTAGATTAGGCTATGAATCATAATTCATAATTTCAAATTTTTAAAAAAATTTAACATAAATTTAAAATTTTTGTATAACTTAACTCAAAGTTATAAACATGGTTTCAATGGAGAAATATTTAATTTTAAATACTTCATAATGGTCTGTAAATAAAATTTGAATTATCCAAAGCATATCCCCCATGATTGTCAAACCAGTTTCTCAATAATTCTCATTGCAATGTACGAGGTTACCTTGGGTCAGACCTGAAACACCTTGTCAGAGTTATTTCTTCTAGGTGCATCTATTATAGAATCACTTACACTTGAAATATATAAACAGGGATAATTTTCTAGGAATACCAACATAATACCTAACTTACTAAATTTCTAGGATGTTCTTCCATGATTATCCATAAATTCTATCTTAGGTTTATTCACTCTAATCTATGTTTTTTAAATCTAGTTTGCAATGTTTCTATTAGACATCCTTAGATACCAACTATAATGACCCTGACCCCAGTAACCCAAAGTCGGTGCCTTAATTTATTAAATTGGAATATAAATAATGAAATCACTTCCTGAAGTATCTAATAGTTTAGTTTCATAGGAAACCAAATTACCTATATGAACATTGTGTTACAACTCGAAATAAAATACAACACTGAAAAACTTTTTGATTAACCCCACAAGTAATTCATAATAAAAAATCTTCTCATCATTGGGGAAAGTGAAACATAAGAAATGGGTGAGATAATTTGATCATTAAGGGTAATAAATATATTGGAATATATCATAAATATAAACAATAAGGCATGATTAATAACAAAAAACACTTTCCACTAAAACCAAATTTTGTGCATAATATGGTGGGAATAATAGAAGATAAAATAATTCCATAATAAAACTTAACGATGGATATTATACTAGTACATCAATCACATGGAATATAATTTACTATATTTATATTTATGGATTTAATAATATCATACATCATAAACATACTATCAAGGTGACAACCAATAAAACATATATAATGGGTAAAAAACTGGTCTAGTTTGTGTCATTAGACATACATATGCATCAAGGGGCTATAACAGGACCCTACCTTCACCTACTAAGTCCAATGAATTTATTATATGTCTAATAAAATATATCTTTAAATCAAAGTGTCACATACAACTCTAAAATATTTGAATCATAATCATAGATTAAAATACATTAATTAAAGTATTGATAAATTCTTAAAAAAAAAATCTTTAAAAATTCCAAAGTGTCCCATACCATTTAGAAACATTTTATTTTAGTCCATATAATTTCATAATAATATTAACAATTCTTATTTTACATATTAAACATAATTACATACATTAAATTAATGGAATAAGTGGTGATCAAGGAATATATCTCATAGAAATAAATTTGAGATGATAAAAAAATTTCATTAGAAAGAAGAGTTATTTTGGGAAATCATGTATATTTGTCATAAAATAAGATTGTAAAAATGAATATCCTAGATAAGAAAATGAATATATAATGAAATTTTATTTTAGGCATAAATTATTTCCAACTTTATTGGTAACATGTAAGAACATTTTTTAAGAATGTTTAGAAATGAATCTCTTTAATGCATTTTAAGGAAAATATTAAAGAGTATTTAAAATGAAAAAATGAATAGTTTTTTGTATAAAAATAGAAATGAAAAAAAAGATATTTTTTCATGATAAAATTATTTATTTAATAAAATTATTTGTATCTTAAAAAATATTATGGGTGGTACATGAAAATGGGAAATAAATTTGGAAGCTCTCTTTAACTGGGCCTGCTTATTAGGAGGAAATGAAAAAGAAAACTCATAAAACATGCATATTCATAATAAAGAAATATGATATGATATGAATAAATGGGTTTGAAACATATAAAAATAATTTATAATAATTATATAAAAATTAATGATGGATTAAATTGGAATAAATAGAGATAAATCATAACCCGTATGAAAAATGAAGGTTCCATGGGAGTCCCTAATAAATTTGCAAACAGTTGAACCGTATTCCCATAAAATTAATGATCATAAAATAAGATATTTAATACCATTAATATAAATATATTAATTATATGATACATCAAGTGAAGAATAAATATACCGCATATAATAAATATTGGTGAATGAGGCATATCTCATGGAAATAAAAGTGAGATGATAAAACCATTATATTATGTCTGAAAGTGTTATTCACTTATAATTAATGTCCTAGAATATGATATTATAATAATTAATAATTTAATTTACAACCTCCTAAACATTTATATAATTTTTTACAATATTTTTTAGTTAATTTATTGAATTTATTATGGGTTATAAGTTTGAATTTTGTCATTCGGTAGTGTTTGTTTCATTGATTTTCATGATCGGTTCACTTGAATATGAGCATGAAAGTTCATGTGAAATGAGTATAAATATCTATAATTGAAATTATATGATATTAATGAGAATACATAATATTAAATTTTTATATAATTCATTTATATATGGTATTGGGATGATTCATTGGATAAAATAGTAGTGATAATCATTTAGATTATTTTGTACATTTTTTGATCATCACGAACAAGTTTTGTTGTATGAATTAATATTATGTATATATATTGGTTCGAAAACATAAAATACGTTTTATTAAATATATTATATTCTAGTTTATCTATAAAAATGGTTTCATTCTCAGCCTTTAAGAATAATTTTAAGAACTAAAATACATTGTCCACGAAAGTTGTAAAGCAGCTCCTCACAGATGATGATTTTGGTTTTAATATAAAATAAGGATATAAAGGATATTTATGTAGTATATTCCATAAAAATTATATTATTATAGTATAAATATGACAATGAAGTTATCATTCTCATTTGGATATAGTATTTGAGGAGAGGATAAGAAATGAAATAGGAAGTTGAAAGGAAATGAAAAGAAAAAGAAAGAGGATTTACCAATTGAATTCTCCTCTTTCGGAACCTCCTTAAGGAACCACGATTTTGGTTTTTTTTGAGAAAAATATCTCATTAAAATGGGGGAGTGTTATGGGAAGATTATTTAGTAGATATTTGATAAGTATTAAGGCTTGGAAGGTGTGATGAGAATGGGTGGGGAGGGGTTGTATTTATAGTGGAGGAGACAGGTGTTTTTTTGAATATTTTATGCATTTTTTTATTATTTTGGATCAAGACTATGAATAGGTTTCGTATTATTATCAAATATATTAAAATAATTAAGGTGATTTTGTTATTATTGGATTATATTATCAATACATCACTTATGAATCAATAATTCAGGTTTTTAGCATTTATCCTAAATTATCATATTTTATTATTCCCCAAAATTCAATGTATTTTTGAAAAATCACATCAATTGACGTAAACCATTTTTTTAAATGTGGAATTAAAAAATTAACTCCACTTTATGAAAAAATTCTATAAAATAGAAATTTAATTTTTAACAAAAATCATTATTTACTCGAAAAAATTGATTTTAAATTTATAATTGATTTTATAACACTATAAAATTTACTAAGTTCTCATAAATTTATTCTAAAATCATATAAGAAAAAATATCAATTTATGAATACATTTTAGAAAAATAAATTTTATTTTAAATAATTTTATTATTTATAAATTTTGTAATTAAATATTTATGAAATTCCAAAATAACAATAATTAATTAAAAAATATTAAAACATTTATTTACATATATAATGATATAATTATATCATATTTTCAATTATTAGATGATTAATTTTTTTCCACAATTTTATAGTTGGGGATAATATTCAATTAGTCATATTATTAATCTTCAGGGAAACATTACTATTCTAAAGGGGCAAGTTACTGTTCACCAAAATATCATGTTTATCCTATAAGACTATAAATATAATAATAATTGCCACTATGTTGTTTCATTTTTAAAATTTAAATTCACAGAGGTGAAAAAATTACTTTTAATGCTAACCTTCATGTGTGGCAAGAAGGTGGGTAAAAAGAAAATTCTAAAGTTCAATAAGAATTTATATCTCAATTAAATATAAAAATAATTCTAACGATCAATATTTGATTAATATATATATTATTGATATATTGTGACATTGAAAAAATTAAATTATAATAATTATTTAATCAAATAACACAGTTTTTAACTAAAATGTTGTATTTTTTACTATTCCTAAAAACTGATTTGTCTCAGAAAAATAAAAAAATTCTCTAAAACTTATTTTTGACATTCCAAAAAAAGTTATTTTTATAAATTAAAATTCTAAGAGTGTCTAAAATTAATTTTATTATTATGAACAAAAGTACATAAAAAATAATTTCTTTTAAGATAATAGTATTTCTAAACATATATATATGTTTATATTTATATATTACCAAATATTATACATTTCAGTAAAAATATGTTTTCATTTTATGAAACCATTATAAATAAAATTTAATTATCATTATTAATATTCATATTACTATCTTTTATGGCTAGGTTATAACTATAACATTTAAATAATTATAATTAAAAGGTGTTCTTTTGCAGATACTTAGTTTTCAATACATTATATACTATATTAAATTTATTTATAAATCATTGGGGTGTTACACCTTTCCAAAATAGACCTATTACTTCAGATTTTTGGGGACCTAGTAACCTGATACCATATTTAAACATAGTGTAAATTACACCTACTGGTAATAGTGAGAACCATTCACTAGCTAATGATTTTAAAATATCACTCCCTCACTAGTCACACAATGTTCAACAATGACAAAGACAAGAAGTGATTTAAGAAATTATGGTTGGGGTAATAGACCCAAATGAATTGCATACAGAAATTACATACCTTTAAATAATCAACCCCCTTTATTAAAATTACTTCCAAAAAGGCATACCACCGCATTTTAGTCATTTGGTGGTGGAATAATAAAAATACTATTTGATGCATAATGATAGTATTTTTTGTTGATCCGAGTAGCGATGAATCCCCGAACGAATAAAGGGAGTGATAATTTGGCCTCTTATTTATAAACTTCCTATGGGCTAATAAATAATTTAATGGAATTTAGGATTGGTATAAAACTCATCATGGGTGGGTCTTGTGTCATTCAATAGGTCAATATTTGATGATATTTTAAATTCAGTAGATTTGGGAACATCACAAACATTACAAATCATATAATGATTACATGATGTGTAAATCATCTAACATGTGTACTGAATTCAAGAAATTTAAGCTTTCTAGGTCATCATTACATGTGTTATGACATGAAAAATGTAAAAAAACATCATGTTGATTTCCTCTATTTCATGACTTGTTATTTTTGGACTTGCACCAGTTCATGAAGAGTAATTATTACACAAAGTTTCAAGTAAATTTTCTACTTCAGAAGGATCTTTTTGGTTTGGTTCATTACTTTCATGACTTGGTAGTGATCCATGATCATCAAACCTAGTGGGAAATGATATTTTTATAGAATACATTGTCTTTTATCTCCTTTTCCTCAATTTACATAAATAGGTTTTTCCTTGAAAATATTAGGAAATAATCAGTGACATAGGAAGGCATTAACAATTAAATCTTTAAAATCAATTCATTTTAATAAAAATATATACAATAAGTTCTATTATCGACCCCCAAAAATGAATTCACATTTTTCCTCAAGGATAGAACCATAACAAAAAACCATGGTCTCTTACTATACCCTAATTTTAATTCAATTTTAAAAAAAAAATCGACCAAAGAAAAATTTTAAATGTTTGAGCATAATAGGTAAAATATTTATCAGTACCTCATTTTTAGGATAATACAAATAAACTATGTATTTTACATTTACACTTTTGAAATAGGAAATCCTTTTTAATCACCCATTTCCATTTTTAAAAAAATTATTAATATATATAAAATTTTTAATATACATCACATTATTTTTTCTTATCATAATAATGGTATAAAAGAATATATTTATTCACATTCCTCAAGATAATTTTACATACCATAGGCTTGAAAGGTATCTAACATCTCAACTGTATGAAGACAAAATACAAAATTATCACGAGGACCTCACTATTTAGGATAAAATGATTAAAACTATTAGGGAACTTTATTAAATGATGTAATCCAATTTAGTCATAGAAAATATGCGATTCTATGAATTATATTCCCTAATAATTATAAAAATCTTAATAAAAGTCTCATCTTTCTCTAGTATCTTAGAGCAGGATAAAAAATAAATGAAATGAAAAAAATAGAACACCCATTATTATTATTATTATTTATTTTATATTTTTAGAATATTGTGATGGGGAAAATTTCATAGTAACCACCCAACCCCAAATGATCTCCTTGTGAAACAACATGAAATATTAATAAAAATATTACCAGTTTGGAAAAGACTGTTTTTGAGATTCCATAAAAAAACTCATTATTTTTTATTTTTTCATTAGGGTTTTTAATAAATAAAAGGAATGTGCCTTCCCCAAATATGAGGAAATTTACCCCCACATTTATTCATTACACAAAACTCATGTGTTCCAACATTCTCAATTTCCCCCATAGTTATTTTTGATAATAACGAAAAAAAATTAGATGAAGGAAGGAGATGATAATATGGTCTTGTAACATGGATATTACCTAGTAAGTCTATTAATGGATTATTTGATATTTAATATGTATTAATTTATGGTGTGTCTTAGGATAATGGAAAATAAAATATTCCACAATTATTTTAAAAGTTGTTCAATTTATCCATAGCTTAAATGATATGTAAAGAATCTTCAAGAAGAGAACATTAACAAGTTTCATGAGAAATATACCATATAAGAAATGTAAATTATTAGCTCGAAGAATGTATTGGGAATGGGAGAATGATTGAAAAAATAACTCATGGAAATGAATATTAATAATTAAATCAATTAATAAAAAAATAATAAATTCCAATAATGGCCAAATATTTAACAAAATTCATTTAATATGACCAGAATCGTCCACTAAATCATGATTTTCCAATTCTTAATTCACAAAAGTATCTACTGTTTATTTTCCACATTCTTCTACATCAAATTTATTGACTAAGAAATTTAATGTCATGGAATGATTATTGTTCAAAGTAGTTTATGTCTCCTAGTACAATTTAGTAAAAAATTAATGAATTGTGGGTATGAAATTTACAGTTAAAAATGATAATATAATTTAAGGCATGGGGTACAATATAAAAATATTGAATTGAAACTAACAAAACCCTCTTATATGATGTTTAGAACTTGGTTGTGCCTATTCCTCATTCTCCTAATTCACGATGTGTATTGGTCATGTAACATCTTCCGTCATCTCCCTAATGCATGTTTCATGTGACTTTTATGAACATTAAAATTGATAAAGAATATGTTAAGGTATGGTTTCATTCAATATTCTCAAAATATATGTGGATAATTTAAATTAAATAATTAAATTAAATTAAATCCTATGAAATGAATAAATATAAATTCATATAAAGAGATAAAAAAGGGTTGTCTCTTAGAAGCTTCTATTTCTTAGCAAATGTTTAGATTGAACACACCTGGGTTAGCCAATTGGAGTTTGGTATAAATCTAAACATATTTTGTTCAACCAATTCTAACTTAGATATGCACCCAACTAAGCTCATCTTCTCCTTGGTGAAATTAGTGTGGAACTCAGAGGTGGTCACCAATGTTTGGATAATACCAAGACAACCAATAGGATTTTAGCATCTGTCAGTACACTTCAAAATTGTTTTTCTTTTTCTGTAGTAATATGTGTTGTAATTATATAATTGTTTATTAGAGTTTCACACCCACCTTCTTGATATCTTATTTTGTTTCCACATCATTTTTTTCTACTTATTTATCACAGGGTATAGCTATTTCTTCTCTTTCTTATTGCAGTAAACCAAAATCTTTTTTTGATAAATGTGGGAGAAGTAACATACTCTACCCCCTCTTATTATTATTTTTACTAAGATCCTTGTTTTACGAGGAAACATTATAGAAATCAGTTGGTGATGTTCCTTTTTATTCTATATCTTATTATGTTAAATTTTTTCTAATTTTTATTTTATTGATGTGTGTCTTAGACCACTAATGTTTTGTAGCATGATTACGCTCTTCATCATCTACCAAACTTGAAAAATAAAGGGAATCATGGTTATAATAGATATCAACATTAGAAGTCTTACTTACCTTTACTGAATTTTCCATTCATTTATTGTGATGTACTCATATAAATATGGCTCAATTCTATAGGGTACGATGCATTCAAATCATGGGTACAGTTGTGGGTGATCAATTGATTTATTTTTTATCATTTTAATTATGTTGAGTATCTGTGCCATATCCTCCACCAGGAAGGTGAAGAGATCCTTGGTTGTCATCATGTGCTCTAGCCCTACCATCATAAAAAATAATAACAAGTTTAGTAATTGGTAATAAAAAATTAAATAATCGAACATTCTAGTCTAAAATTTAAAAACATAAATTATATGAAATGAATTTTTCAAAATTATTCAACTAATTAATTCAATACCCATCTCCTGAAAATGGTTCTCAAAAGTTAACTACCCTGTGGGTGTCATTAAATTTTTTTGGGTCATGAGATTTTAAAATTTAAAATCATGAATCAAACTAACCTGAAGACTAAATTATAATATATTAATTGAAATCATGACCATGGTTAGAGAAAATAACAACTCAATAAAATAATCTTAAACTATTTTATGAAATATACCTAAAAAATTTTATTGATTGAAGAAATGACGATTGATGTAAATTTTAAGAAATTTGAAAAACATGATCGATAATTGAAAATTTGGGTTCATGATTGATTAATGAATGAAAATGAGAAATCAATCACTAATGTTGGAATAAGGATTAGTTGAATCCAATAGTCATTGTATTTTACCACAAAATCAATGATATCCCCATTTCATAATGGTCATGTTACTTTGGGTTTTCATTGACATGGAAAATCAAAACTTGATTTAAACATAGAAAAAATTACACAATATGGTCATGTTGGGGACCTTTCACTAGTCAATTCATCGAAAATATCCCACCCTGTTTGATCATGAAATGGCCATGAATGGTAAAGAGAAGAAGATAGTTGAGAAGTTAAGGTTGTGAAAAAATACCCAAATAAATTTCATACAAAAAATAACAGTAAAAAATCTATCACCCCTCATTACAGTTTCTTCAAAAAAGGTGTACCCCTGATTATAGTCATGAGGGGGTAGGAAAATAAAAATCTTATTTGACACGTCCTGACAGTAGAGGTCCTTGTTCCCAGGGAGGGAAACTCCCTGTATAAATCATTGGAACATTTTTGTCCATCCTAAGCTTTACACACCATCTACTGATTACATGATGTGTAAATATTTTACCAAGTATACCAAATTCATGACATATAGGATTTCTAGGTCATCATTACAAGCATCACAACATGAAACATTTGTTTCATTCCATAAGACATTTCAACATCACTTCATGTTTATTTTTTCTGTATCACATCATATTTTTATTTCATGAAATGCATCAATTCACAACATGTAATGATTAAACGATGTGTAAAGTCAAATTTGGACTCTAGAAGCATCATTTTTCTTTGGTTCATAAATTATGTTCCTTTTAAATGCTCCATGATCATCAAAATTTGTGTAAAAACTTCATTGAATGGAATTATTTATCATATAGATCATTTTTAGTAAATTTAAAAAACATTTTTCATCATGAAAAATTTGAGAAAATCATCTGGGAAATATAAATACATTAATAATTAAATCATAAAAATAAATTCATTTTAATATAGAAATTTATTCATTAAGTTCACTAATCAGATCCATGTAAAAGTTACATCATTTTTGTTTTTACCAAGTGACATATTATTTCAATCATTTTAAGAAGTCTCTAGGAAAATCACAATACATAGTGAAAATCACTAAGCACACTGATAGAGTGTTAGTGGGGTAAACTATTAGATATTTTCACCTAAAACACAATATATTATCATTTTTTTGTATTCTAAAATTTTCATTCATTCTAGTGTATAATAGTTAGTTGTATTTGAATGGATGTTCTCAAAAAGTGGCTATAAAATTTTCTAACATAATTCAACCCACTCTTAATCCATTATACAACTGATCTTGGAAAAAAATTCATTTACATTTTCATCAGATCTGGATTCTTCAACATAATTTATTAGATTTAAAAATAACCTATTTCTCATAGCATTAAAGGGATACTTTCTTCAATATCTTGTACACTTTCCTTTTCCTTTTTATCAGAGGGTAACCTGAGATAGAATTTGGATATAGGATAAATATATACTCAACAAAACTACACATAATTATATATATAAAAAGATACTCAAATATTCAAAATAAAGAAACATTAAAAACAGAGACTCTAATTATAGGTGAATAATGAATGAGACTTGTTATGGTGAATGGAACGCTTCTCCTCTCCTCTGTCATTTTAATTTTCATAAAACACATCTGAATACACTCACAAAAGTAGAAAAACATTACAAGTTCCACCTTTCAAAATGAAATTATAATCCTTGGTGTGAACTGAAACTTTACATTGATCATATGACCAACTATTATAATCCTCTAAGTACAAATTAAGAGAGAATATCTATGCATTCATGGTACACTTATCTTGGAATTTTATAGTTCATTAAATATATTATAAACACAACATTCTTTCATTATTATATCATTATATAGTTCTATAATAAATTTAGGTAACTATAATATAGTCTATCTCAAATTTAGGCTCTATCATGTTATCGATGTATTGGAAATTTTACATCTTCATTTCTCACATGCACACCAACATGCCTAAAAGATGTATCTTTATTCCTTTACATTCACTAGGGAATGTTTATTTTATTATAATTTAAAGAAAAAATATAAAAAAACCCCCATACAATAATAAATTTCTTATATATATTTATTCAAACAGGTAGCATAAGTGACTCCTCCATTTCATCAAAAATCATTGTAGTTGAAATAAACCTTTCCTTCATAGAAATTGATATTTTCTTCTTCTTTAATGATACAAAAACATCAATATATCTATTATAATTAAACACACATACCATATTTTAGGAATTATCCATGTTTAAAATCATCTATCATTAGATACATAAGGATTTTTCTATAGGATTTATTAATGGTTTAATAGAAACCTATAAATTCCTTATCCTATGATATATATTTATTAAAAATTATAAAATAAGTTATATTATTCAACAATATTTCCCATTATTTATATTTATTATACCTTATAAAAAAATTATTTTTAATATATATAATTATAAATTTTTTAAAATTCCTGGATTATTTGATATTTAAAATATTTAAGATAGAAAATTCCATTAAAAACTTTCAAACAACATCCTAAAAACCCTAAAAACTATCACATTTGAATCTACTTACTTAAATTTTTCTTCATCACTACTTATATCATATTACAATCATAATTAATATCATAGTGATATTTATTATATTGAATAATAGATTAACTAAGATAATTATATATTAAATAATCTAAAAAATATATTATTTTATCTCTCAATTAGTAAGTCTCTCTAAAAGTTAACTTATAGAAACCAGATACATTATGAGGTTCATGAACCATACAAAATAATACATCATACAATATTTCTCTCCGAAAAACATAAATAACTAATGTCATGTTTTTATACCCTATAATTATCTATGGTACCTTATGATATACGGTACAAAATACACTCTATATCCTTATAATGTTTACTATTTGAACACTAAAATGACTCACATATTGATTTTGAATCTTTTAATTTGACCCTTTAATAAAACATAGTATACCTACTGAACTCCCATGATTACAATGGAAATATCTAAATTTATTCTTCTACAACTATACTTAAAGTTTGTACATTTTAAATTAATCTTCACAATCAGAGACTATTGAACATTAATTTACATTAGTCTTTCTATTTTGATATATAATGACCAGAGTGTTTCATGTTTATTCTATTGAACTCAATAAAAATCCTTTCTAATTAAAATACCCTTCATATGAATTCATAGAATATCCTTCTGATGATCCCATAAAACATATTTAGATGAAATCATGAAATCCCATTCAATTGATCCTTCAGCAGTTCATGGTGGAACATGAATAGACATGTAAAAAATAATTTCATGTGGAAGATGGTTGAAAGGGTATATTATTCACTTATAAAAGCCTATGTTTTTAATGAATAGTTTCCCACATGGGTTGATAAAACACCAATATTTCATTTGGTATGTTTCATCTCCATTAACCAGGGCGCTCTGTAGACACTTCTCTAAATCTATTAGTTTGTATCTCTTGTCACACATGCAAAAATTTCTTCAGTACACATTGGGATAAATATCCACATTGGGAGAAATATCCTTAAAACACTTCAAATATAGGTTTTCCTTCATTATTTTTGCTTGAGGATGGATCAACATTGTACTTGATTTGTGGCCTTTATGATGTGTTCTATTTACTTGGGTGTTTACCTTTTCTTAATTTGGACCTTTTTTATAATACCTATTAAAATTTAGAAAATAAATACATAGATCTAGTTTCATGAACTAGACACTCATAAACCAAGATCCCATCTTTTTAAAAACACTAATTTGATTCTTCTAACTTCATCCTTTTTAAGTATATTCATCTCCTAAAAAACCATAATAGAACCTCTCAAATACCTTATTCAAATTAACAAACAGGTTTTACTCTTATATATTCTCCATGGTTATGAAATTTCAACCAACACATTTTTCCATAACAAAGTTAGATCTCCATAACACCAAAGTTAAAAAATATTCATTTTCATATTTAAAAAAGACAAGCAACATCCCAAATAATCTTCCAATACTTTTTGTTTTCCTTCTTCAATTAATATATTATAGAAAAATTATTTTTAACTCTTCTTCTGTAATAAAAAAATTGGGCCCCCAATCATATTCTATGATACATCTTCTTCATCTCATTTATTCCCTCAATATTTACATAAATATATATTGAAACTATAATTTAATTTACATACATTTAATATAAAATCTACAGAAAAATGTGGTTTCAAATAGGTGGTGTGGGGAATGATAAAATATAATCATTAATTTTTCAAATTTGGATCATGGTAAACTAACGGCTATGATGTAACATAAATAAGGAGTTATAATTTTTGTTGTATAAAATAAACCAAAATTCATTATTAAATTAATGTGAAAAAAGATAATGATATAAAATAAGAATATATTTTAGATAAAATAGAATCATCATTGTTAAAGATAACATGAAGATCAATCCCTAAGAAAGAAAAATGTAATGGAAAAAATTCTCAAGACATATATAGAAACTTACTAATAATTATTAACAAATAAATAATGTTCTATGTGTTATAAAAAACTTTTTGAACATAACAAACTAAATCCATTCAAATAATAGATCTATATATTTATGAAAAAAATTTGATTACTTAATTGGGTGTATCTAGACACATTATTTTTTCTATGGAGACTAAGATTCAGAAGAAACATGAGAACATGGATGTGATAATGAAGATAGATAAACATAAAACACTATGTAAAATATGATAAGCATAAGAGTAATGGGGTTTTAAATGAATTATTTAGATGGATGATATCTGGATGAACTTTATTATTCACTCATGTGATGAAAATTATTTATTAAATTGATAGATGTAAGAGGCTGGGTTCTCATTTTAGTATTTATTTGGATACAAACATCATTTTTAATTATCTTCTAAAATGGTTTTGATAGATTAGTATTAATTAAAATGTGAATATTTTCAATCAATTTTTACTTGATCTCATGAAAATTTTAAGGATATTTGAGAATGATGGAAATCAATAAGGGGCTATGCATGATATTAATCTGTTAGGAGTGGATCAAATTATGAATTTTCCATGAAAATTAAGACTCTTTCTACTTTATCTATCCCACATAGAATATAATATCTTGACCTATTATCCTTTTATATCACATGAATTTCTATTTAATTAGATTAAATTTTATTTTCTTTGATCTATTTTAGTGTGTATGTATAAAGAAAATAGGGACATGAGTATTCACATAGTTGACCCACACTAGGATATGTTCTAGGAGTATTAATTAGCATCGTGAGATTCACAAAAATCAATATGAATATAAATTATTTAAAAAATTATGTCTAGGTCACTCCTATTACTAGGTTGAATATCTTTCAATGTTTAGGGACAACTTACTTCTTCCCAATGGTCACAACCTTAAACATTCCTTCATTGAAACACTTTTCATAATAAGAGTCACCTCTATTTTTTATGGACACATAATTCTATTCTCTTGAATCACATGTATGGATTGAATTTATATGTATGAATGGATGATTAGGTGGATTATTACTAGGATGCTTCACTAACTCTATGAAAACAACATGGCGTGGAACCCTTATTTCAAGAATATATTATAGAATAACTTCTTCAATTCCATCGATACAACAATATCCTACACAACATTGATGGGATCTTCAATGGTATCTAGACCATCATACAACTGTAAAATCATCTGGAATAAACATTCCTAACCCTATGAGAATTATTTTTTGTAATTCATTCCTTATTCATAGCTCATTTTCTAGAACTACCTATAGTATAATTTTGCATAACACCTCTATTTCATTTATATATACTATTTAGGATTAAATACACTACTATCTTGGATCATTCAATGTTACCATTTAATTAATGTGATCATAATGTTTCTTATAATATGAGTAGATCTCATTGGAGTCAATGTAATAAAACATATTCATTCTGTTATGGGAGAAACTATATACAGACAAAAATAACTATAATGTGGTGTGGTATTTAGTTCTAGTGTATAAAATTCCCCTTCATATAAGAACTATGATGTGTTCACTTTAACCATGGTATATCCTTATGCACATAAAATTTGATGACATTATGTAAATTTACACCGTGTCATTGAGGCCCATAGTTGACCATATCCACTCTTCTTGCATAGTAACTCCTCTATTACTCTCAAATGATCTCCATCAGGATCTCCAATAATTGTATGAATCTCTGAACTGACTAAAGTGTATCCACCCTCCCTACAACATAATTCACTTATTTGAAAATGCATCTTTTTCAGAATTATTAACCATGAAATGTGGACACATTAAGAATTCAATGCCACAATTTATCTTGTATATCCATTGGATGTCATCATGTAAGAATATAAACCTCTATAATATTTACTTATTTTACATTTGGACCCTCTATGGTACTTGATATATATATACAAAATGGTATTATTAATCTCTATGGATAGTAAGATGTATCCTTATCCATTGTGGTGTGGCCATATAAAATGATCTGGTGGAAGAAAAATTCATCTATATAAATTTCTACACCATGGGGAACCCAAATAAGGTGTATAATGAGAACATAGTATCCAAAATCAACTTTTCATCAAGAATTTTCATAGAATATATGAAAAATGACTACCTAAACTATCCAGTTGTGAGTAATGGGGTCCGCTCCTGGCCTCCTCCACACATCCACCTAGTGGTGTGGAACACAACATATGTGCTAATATTATATGATGAATACCACTTCATCCATGCAGGAACTTCTACCAGTGTGTATGATTTATTGCATCCCAAGTGTTATTATTGATGGTTGGCCTTACTTCTACCCATATGTGGACTAGAATTCATCCACATGGGTAGGGTCCACCTAACTTGTCTTGGTAGCCCTGGTTGGCATGCTTATTAAATCCTCCACCATTCATTACCACATAACCATCGACACTGCAATTTAGTAATGGTGACTACTATATGGAAATAAATTAGAGTTATCCTACAACATCCCAACAATGAAATAAATAGATTTTCTGTGGAATATTTTGATGTGCTGTGACATAGCAGCAAGAACTCCATTAATATAATGAACACTACAACCACCATTATGATATGTTCTTGACCATTTGGGACATCTAACACTCTTTTATAACACAATCCATGAAATTTACTTCTGTAATGCCTCTTAATATCTTATATTTTACTAAATATCACTTTATTAACACTTCAAATTGGAATAGTCATAATTCCTAATGTCTATAACAAACCTTGTCCATTACTTTTGGAAATATTAATCTCCCATGGACAATTCACCACTTTGTTCATCTTTAACATGTGTTGTCAAAAATTCTATTCTCCATCAATTCAAATTAATTCCTAATTTGGATTCCCAAAAACATCTTATTTGTTAGACATTACCATCCTTATCATCATCCTTGATGGTCATTATTTTTAACTATGATGACCAAAATTTTATTTACCATATCAAACATCAGTCCTTTGAGATTGATAACAATATCCACATTAATATTGTTTTTACAATAAAAAATATATTTTTCACCTCCTTATTCAATAAACCTATTAATGTGTCATCACCACCTTAATGATATACTATACCTTTTCTGATATGTTCTTATCTCTATTATTTATAATGAAATATAGAGGTCCTTCCATATAAAAATGTTCAGTACAATATTTCGTATACAAATTTTGGGATTAACATTTCTCCCCCACCAATTTATTAGATGGGACATCATCTTCAAAAATACCCCCCAATGCAAGGAATGATTCATGGAAATCTCAAATCCCCCCTTGGGGATATATTCTCAAAATAATGATTTTTCACCCTTTTTCCAAAAAACTTCATTCTTTTCATCAACAACATATAGACTATCAAAATGGTTTTAAACCTTATGATAAAGAAGCTAATATTTTTCCATCTATATTTTCACAATATATTCAATGATTGAATTTACTACATTGAACATGAGATATTACTAAGCCTTATAGGCCTAATAAATCTAATATCAATGAAGTAAACATGTGTTTTTATATACACTACCAATATTATTCAGGCTAATCCTGAATACTAAGAAACACACTTGGTAGTTATTCCAGTATTTAGTTATTCCAACACCTATTACCAAGATGCCTCCTTCATATAGTTGTTGAAGGTGTCCTGGAAATAGGAGGATACCGGAAGGTCCTGGGGTAGCTTGGTGGTCTGACTCAAATGCCTCAAGTAGGACATTAGAGGCTGGCTAGCTAGCAGGGTGGACGATGTGGCTGGGGTGGATAACATGTAGTTCGAGGTTGATAGGAAGGGGGATTCTTTTCAGAATGTTTGGGATCAAAACACCTTCATTAACCTCTATGATAAGCAAACTTATCTTGCTAAAAATCTCTTATAGGTTGATATAATTTATAAAAAACGCTCTCATGTTAGATGGATAAGGGAATGAGATCATAAAAATTATTTCTTTTAGGCATGTATGAAGGAGAATATGAGCATGAAGATCAACCTGAGCCTCAACAATGGGGTCTTCCCGTTAGATGTGGAAGTTGTTTGAATAATTTATTTGAAAGACATTGAAGGCCTTCTATCGGGGGAGGCCTCCTCTAACTTTGATTTGGATGAAACATATTGTGAGGTATTCTTGAGTGGTCTTCCACAACTTGTGAGGAAGTATGATAATATTTCTCTTACCATATTACCATGGGAAATTGAGATTCAAGAGTTAGTTATGGGAATTACTCACGGCAGTCCACCCAGACCAGATGGCATTCTGGTCTCTTTTTATATGGCTGCTTGGGATGTGGTTGGCCCTCATGTTGTGGAAGTAGTGAAAGATTTTTTTGGTGGTGAGTCTTTGAATAAGATAATTTTCTCCCAGAGGG
Organism: Viscum album; assembly: GCA_963277665.1. Lineage (NCBI taxonomy): Eukaryota > Viridiplantae > Streptophyta > Magnoliopsida > Santalales > Viscaceae > Viscum > Viscum album. The sequence continues at coordinate 530,739,971 of OY728131.1, read as the reverse complement.
TAGTTCTTATTTAAAAGATCAAGAATCCCACACTCATTTTCCATTTTCGGCCTATTTTCCTCTGCAATATCTCCTACAAGCCTCTAGACACGGTCATAACAAGAAGGTTAACATAGATCACACCAAGGTTGGTTTCTAAAGAGAAACATAGGTGCATCCAGGGTCGGAACATACATGGAGTGGTTGACATTGTGAGTGAACTTGTGAATGATTTCAATAGACGTTCAGTGGGTTCCAATTTCTTTATCCATATTGATATGAGTAATTCCTACAATAATGTCAAATAGAGTTTCATAATTCATGTAATGAAGAGTTTTGGGTTTTAGTAGTGGTTTTCAGTCCTCTGTTTCAAGTGTTACTCCTCACATTTTCTTTCTATTTCTCTCATGGGGAGGTGTTTTGGTTATTTAAAATCAGTTCGGGGTATCTGGAAGGGAGACCATTTGTCCATAATCCTTTTTATATTAGCTCAGAATGCTCTATTGAGGAACTTGAATAGGATCTTGGAAGAGGTAATGATGAATCCTTTTTGTGGTTGGAGGGGTATGAAGAACATCCGTCACTAGATTTAAATGGTTTATTAAAAATAGTATATAAATATTACATATGGTGGAATCATATTTGGAATATTTTCCTACACCCAACAATTACACAACATGTCTATGTAGTATATTTCTATATTGTTTTAGTTAAAAGAATATTCCATATTTAGGATACTAGGTTTTTCATAGCTTATATTTAGATAGAGATGAGGTGATAAGTATCAGTATATATCTTTTCCCGTGTAAATGGGTTGATTTTGAATGTTCTTTCTGATATGTATTTCTCTCCACTTCTATATTGGCATCATGAAATTTCTTGTTAATTTTCTTATAGTTTTGTTTTTATATATTACTAAATGTTTAGTGGTTGTTCATTAATTATTTTTATTATATTTATTTTTGATATCATTGGGTTCTAATGGATTTTTAAGATATTTATTTATTTATGATATGATGTATTACCTTTTATTTTAATATTCTTATTTCAAAGGGCTAAAATTTTTTATAGATGGAATGAGATGCCAGGTTTATAATTGGAATATGGTACTTTTGTGTTCTGTTTATTTTTTTAAAATAATTATAATAAACCAGAAATTATTCCCCAAAACTTATTTCCAACTTATGGTGATCAAGAACTTGTCTTCGATATTATTGAAGATGAAATCATGTTATAGAGTATGGTATCCTGAGTTGGTTCACTATATGTGGGGGTATTTATGAGATCAATTAAACTTATTTTGCAATGTAAATACCCAACAATCAATATTCTTATCCAAATTACTCAAATGTTTAAATCATTTCAATTAGTTTTGTATAAGGGTTCAATAAAAATTTATACTTTATATATATAGTACATTAAATTTATTTTCGGAAAGACCATCTAATATATTTATCTTTAAAAAAATTCACCCCCACTAGTTTACATTCTATTAACCACATCTCTAACCCACTCTACATCACTATATGTATTCCAATTTTAAATACTTCCAATTTTATTAATCAACCAATAACTATGAGTTACTTTCCTATACCTCAATATTCTTTTAACTTCAGAAGGTATTATTTATTTAGATCAAATTGAAATCATACAACCAAAAATATTGGATAATAATTTTTAGGATATTTAATATTATGAAAATAAAACTCTCAATAATTCTCTTTTAGAGGTTAGAACTAAAAAAATATTTAGCTTCTATAATTCTAAAATTTATTCCAAATAAAATGGTAGATGAAATAGAATTTTGGTTATATATTCCAAATATCTATAACACATCATCATCATATTTATCTTATGGAAAAAATCTCACCTCCTTAATTCCATGTCATCCCAAAAAATACTGGAACAAAATATATATTCATAAGTTTCTTTCTCATCCACATATATAAAATTATCATGAATTGTTATTATACTATTCTCATTATGTAAAAAATATGATTTATACCAACTATTTTTAATAAAAATTACACAATTACAAATCATGTTTTTCACAACATTCAAAAGGTGGGATTTATCCCATTTATATGTTTTCTAATATATATATATTACTGGATTTATTATGAAGATAAAACTCATCTTTATTTTTAATGTACATATGATCATTGAGAATTCAATTCAGAAAATATTTCAATATATCCATTTGAAAAAAAATTATTGAATTTTTAATAAAAAATAAAATTATAAATTAATTCAATTCCATTGGTGAAATTTACCATCAATATAAATACCATCAACTTAGTAAATCCATTTTCACATAAACCGACCCTATTTTTTCAAAAAATTATTTTAATATAATATATTTATGATAGTCCATTTTATTTTTATTACATATTATCCATGTGTGTCTTTCACTTATGCTTATATTTAATTATTTTATATTAGGTCATGTTATTAATTTATCTGATATTACCATGAATTAACCTTTACATCTTCTGGAAAATTTCATGTTCTAAAATGATGTGGTATAAATGTCTCACATTGTGTATATTATCACCATATTAAATAAATATTTTCCCATACATTATTAGTGAATAGTGAATGAAGTTTTCATTTTTATGAATCTTCTTTTAGTGGAAATATGGCATGCCATATATTATGTTTCATCTGGTTTAGGTGAGTTTTTTCTCATAAACCACCATTATTTAAGGTTGATTATCTCCACCACCCACAAGTTCTCACCCCTTAAATTAATGACCATTGTGAGAGGGAGGGAGAGAATGTTAGAGATATTTCATCCACATGTTATAAATATTGTATGGTTTGTTTCATGTTACTATGTTTTTCAGCTCAAATATTATGTTAAATTATTCTTTATAGTAGGATTCTTGAATTCATTCCCATTAGTATTGGGGGATTTTTAATTTACATGTGATTTCATAGATGTTTTCATGTTGTTTGAAAACTGATAAAAAAATCATGATACACAGTACTGGTGTGGATATGATTTTTTTTTTATTATATTCCCCATAAACATATAAAAGTAATCTAATAAAATATTTATTCAAAGGTTCACTACTCATATCGTTTTACATATCTTTATCAATGAAAAATAGTAAATGTGGGTATGGTGGTTTTCTCATGAAATGGATGTTTCATGTTATTATTTTTAAATAAATTAAAAATAATATTAAAAATTATTAGGAGATTTGGTTATGGAAATCTATAGAAATTTTTTAAATTAGTTTTCTATATGTTTTTGTGTTTCAAATTTACTTGGTTTTTATTGGATTATTGTTTCAATTTTGACTATTGGTTTTTATTTTTACTAATCACGACTCTTAGGTATAATTCTATATGATGAAGCATTGATATTATAGTCCAACTGGATTCCCTGTTACCATTATTAATGTTGAATAATATTTTATAGATGAATTAGTTTATTTTTGTTTTCAATACACATATAACAAGTATGGTTTCAACCAAATGTTTATATAATCTTTTTTTAATTTATTTTTCCATCATTAGGGAATATTTTTCAATATTTATATGATTCAAATAGTTTTTTCTTTGTTTCATGTCATTTATTATTGGAAAATTTCTATTACTTCATGATTTATTTAGTTTATTCTATTTTTATTATGTTTCTAATCATGGTTTTTCATGATGGTTCTATATAATGGGTCACCAACACTATGGTGTTTTGATTATCAAATAATACATTTATAGGTGAAATGATTATTTTCATCAGTTATAAAGATATTTTTTTCATATGATTCTTCTTGATCCTTTGCTTAATAAATTGGAAAAAGAATGTGGAAGTTCCATGATGTGTGGATTGTTCATCATTATAATTTTATTCATGATAGGGTGATTATAATAGATGGTGGTACATTTCATTAGGTATAAAGTTTACTATTTTTTTATTTGAAATTGTAGATGATGAAAGATAAGATTTATTGTCACATATTACATTCCATTGTGAATAACGTGAAGTTCATTATTTTAGGTCAATCATTAATGTGGGACATGTTTTTTAGAATAGGTTTGGGTTTTAACTTTTTTATTTCCATATTTATTCTATTTTACAGTGGTTTTGTTTCTCTTATAACGTGGGTACTATATATTTATTTATAGGCTTCCTCACTTCTCACATATTGTCTTGTAGAATTATCATTTTGATGATCAAATCTATATTTTCTCTCATAAATTTAAATGAATTTGGTCTCATGGATAGTTAATAGATATTTTTAAAGTTTGATATTCATGAGTGAATTATTATTTCTTTTATTCTCATGGGTCATTAAATTTAGTTATAAAAAATACTCTTTGAAATTGTTCTAGTATTTTCCATCACTATATGATGTAATAGTGTTATATTATTAATAATATTTATCCCCTATCATTGAACATGTATAATTTTATTGTTGAGAAAGTGTTGTTTTCAACAATACATAATGTTTTATTTAAAGGGGGATTATGTTGAGAACAATACTCTATCTCTTTATAACAATTTTGATTCCTCACAAATACCTTTAATTATTTTATAATGATTTAATTTGTTAAGTATTTCATAAGAATTTATTATTCATTATATTTTTTATTTTTGGACAAAATATTTAAGTTCTTGAATAACTAGAATTAATTTCCAATGTATTTGCATTTAGCGTGTTCTGGAAACACTGTTCATACTCTACATATTTGGGATATGCTTTAGCAGATTCTCGAAACATTGTTCATACCCTACATGGAGAAACATAGTATAAGGATGAAATGTGGGGTATACTTTATAAGAGAAAAAGTACGGAAGATGATCCTTACGTTATCAGAAATGTATGAAAAGGAACCCTATGTTAGGAAGGAACCATAAATTTGGGATACTAGAAAATTATCTTAGGAGAACCATATGTAAGTGTTAAACATTAAATTTGTTTCTCAAAAGTATAGTTCATCAACATTACTTTTGTAAAAAAGCATACATTCTTAGGAAAGTATGGATCAAGTAAAAGTATGAATCTTTTATCATACGTTTTAAAGTTAAATAGAAAAGTATGGATGACCAACCAAACATTTATGATCAACCTTACGTTTGAATAAAGTGACATGAACCTTACGTTTTTGATCAACCATACATTGTCAAACCTACGTTTAAAACATTACGTTTGAAGGCTATGTCATCAACCTTACATTTATGATCTAAATTACGTTTAGAGGATTCATAATGTACAACTCAACCTTACGTTTGATTTTGGATAAATTAAAGTCGATATTATTATACAACGGTCAGCAAGCTGATTATTAGGCTGATTTCAAGCCAGATTTAAAGCCGATTGTAAAGCGTGTCCTTGACTGATTCAAAGTTATTTTATCAATGGTTTAAGGATCAAATTAAAAATAGATTTTTGTGCCGAGTCTTCAGGAAAGTTATGACTACTCTGTAAATTTAAATATTTTAATATAACGATTTAGAAGGCGACTTTTGTGGATCTAAATTTGAAGAAGAAGTGCTTGTTGTTATTATATATATGATCTCATTTTCTTATATTGTCTTATGTGATATATCGATCATTATGAGAAAAGGGAAGAAAAACAGAGACTATCATAAATACAGATCTGCTGATTCAAGAGAATGACAAAGCTCTGTTTATTGAAGAATAAGAATCGCGATAGAAGATTCATTCATTTTACCTCGAATATCATTTTTGAATCTGCTACTGCTGAAGTTGTGAGTTATATTTCTATATCTACTACAATGGGATCGACTCAGAACGAATTATTTGTGAAGATCATTTTTTTGAAGGTGATGATCCATCTACTATTAATTACATGTTGTTGCAATCGTGAAGAACATCTGGAAAGTATTTTCAGAATACATAAATATTTCTTTTCTATTCTTGAGTGACCAGATTATCGTACTAAGCTGTGTAGGTTCTGTTAGTGAACCAGAAGTCCTTGTTTTGACTTATATTTTAAAGGTTTTGACTTCTTATACTCAGTTGGTGAACGGTCTGTTGAAATGAGAACAAGATAGTTAAAATCACCAAGCTTGCGGAGTAAAGAATTGGTGGAGTGGAGTTGGGGCCTTCTGTTCCCCGAACCACTATACATCTTGTGTCTCTGCTATAAAAATTTCCACTACATCAATTTATCTGATTAAAGTTAAATGGAAAAACAAAATTTCAAAAAGATCTTTGAAAAGACACAATTCACCCCCCTCTTGTGTATATTTGGTATAATCTGATCCAACATTTATCAACAAAAGATATATTAATAATTAATTTTAATAGTCATTGTTTTCTTTCTTGATATTTTTTTCAATTATTCTAATTGTTTTATTCTTTATCATATGACTAAAATTCCTATTTTTCATTATATATATCCTAATTTTTTTACTAAATTATATTTACATATTCTTTAAAATATTTTTTAAAATCCTCCTCATGAGAACCACTTCACCTTGTTTATTATTCTATAAATTCACATGTAGACTCTCAAAAATTGTATTCATCTTTTTATTCAACTGATTATAGGAAGTGGTATTCAGAGAGTATCCATGGAATTTATTTATATTCATATTATATCTATAATTATTATTATTAACCTACTTTTTTTATGATTATATATTTAATTATATAGACTCTAATATGTTTTATAGTTGTTTTACTACCATACCACACTAAATATTAAATTAACATTTCACTGAGTCTTATTATTTTTTTAAAAGAATCAAGCATTTAAACATATTAATTCCAATAAATCCATTATACCCAATTCAAATAATAATGTTTTCAAGGGATAAAATTTTATAAAAAATTTACATTTCATCCTTCTTATGTTCAAGGTGTTATGAGACGGTTATAGGGGAAAAAGTGGAGTTAGAGCTATAATTTATTTCAGAGGGATGTGTTGTTTCATGGATTGATGTGTTTCACCATGTTATGTTGGTTCATATAGAGGGTTATTCTATATTATGTGGAGCCACTAAATGAAGTTTTGTTACATATCATTTTGTTTTTATACTGCAATGTGGGAGAGGATCCATTAGATTTTAGTGTTCTCTATCTATACCTGGAAGGATGGTTTCTTTATGTTTTATTATAATTTCAATGTGAAGGTATAAGGGTTATTCTTAGATAGAGGGTCCCGTGTATAATCATATATAATGACCTTTAGGTTTCCCTATGTAAGTAATTTTTCATTTTGTTGTTGTAACAGTGGGTTCCCTAGACCCATATTGAACAATATTTTTGATTAAAATATCATGTATATAGTTAGATATACATGATGTATACATAAAATTATATTATATCATATTCTGCATCCACTATTGATAGGGTAATAACCATAGATTAATTATCATATCAAAATGTTATAGCAGATCACAGGCTATAATGAGAAACTTGAGATACTATGACATTAGTCTCAAATAAAGGTCATATGGTGTAGATACATCATAATGAATGGACACAGAAGATAATTGAATATTAGGTGTTGGGGACTCATAATCACTGATACTTCTTCTCATAATGTTCAAGCTTGGTGATCTCTATTGGTTAGATCATGAGGACAAACCCGCTAATAGGAATACCACATGTTTCTTGTGTCATTTGATGCTTCTATATATAGACATGTGTATTGGAATCCAAAATTGATATCATTATAAATGTGTTGTATTTGAATTCTTACATTGATTCAAGGTAAAAATTATGACAAAATTTTTTTGGGGATGTTTTTTTTGATGCGTCATTAGTGGTATTGCGTTGGTTTTTTGATCAAGATATAATTTTTTTCTTCCCATTTGAGGAAGAGATATCTCATGCCTTTTTTATTAGGATGGTTATACCTTAACAAATCCATGATCATGATATTTTAAGGTATGCATGTCTATTTATTTCATCAAATAATAAGGAAAGAAAATGAGGATCACACATGTATGCATCATACGTTATGTGATATCACTAGACAACAAGATTATATTACACAATGTGTGTTTGTATGTTGGTTATAACTGGTGTGAATTTTCTTTATCTAATCAAGGAACATGACGGATTTCTAGACTCTTTTCTTGGTCTGTGAATATTATTCACTTATATTGAGATAAGAAATAATAGGGTCACACACAATAGCACATTCAAAAATATTGTCTATTTGAGTGAATAATATTATAGACTTGGTGGGCCTCACCATATGTTCCAAGTGTTATCCATGTTCTATCGATCAACAAATAAATAAATAAATTCATTATTATTCAAGTAATGAATAACTGGGTGAATTTATTTATTACAAGTCTTTACATCTGATTAAGTAAATATAAGAATTAATATTATAGGAATGAATATTAATATTAATATTCTAGGTTCATTCAATATTATAATGGGATACGAGTCAAGTTAATGTCCCAATTTTATCATGTAATATATTTAATAGTTATTACATGAATGTAAAAAAATATAAATAATATAATTTCATAGTTGGTTCATCATAATTAATTTTTTATATGACTTATTTGGTGTACATTCAATACAGGGGGTCATGAACCCTAGCTAGGTGTTAAGAATATCCATAATATAAGTGGTGAGTGGATCATTCCAATAGAGAATTCACTTTGATTTAATTGATATCCTATCTATCCTCTATATTCCTATAGGGAGAATTTCCCAATATAAGAGTATGATCCATGTTCATCTTCTATCATCAAGGAAAAAGGTTCATGGTGATCGTCACTGTTTCAAAGTGATCATTGGATCTCTATGCTAGCACCCAGAATTCAATGAACAACTTACTTGTTGATTCAAGAAGTCTGTTTGGATGGTCTGGAGGCGTTTGATGTAAGATACTTCATGCAACGAATGTGTATAACTTGCGATGCATGAGAAAACATCAAATCACAATGAGGTAATCATTTGTTTTATTTATTATGGTCAGATTAAACAATGTGATATTCTGAGACTATATCAGGGAGGAATCACTGGAGATGAAAAATTTATGTCACTCTAGTGATGAAATTTTTTAAATTCCTTTCCCATACACTTTTGAAAAGCACCATGGTGTTTTCAATTAGTATCAGAGTGATTACGATGTTTTTTAGATCCGAATTAATTGTTTTCTTTAAATTTTAAAAGAGGGTATTAAAATGGTTCCTAGAAATACAACTGCATGTCAATCCTATTTTGGATGGTCATGTAATGTCCATATTAAAAAGAATTTATGGATTTAAATGGTGTTTTTTGGATTGAATATTTTGAGATATTTTAAGAACATATTAAAAAATATGAATGTGTTGTAAAATTTTTCCACTTATTTTTTTCGATATGATTAAATACTTATCTTTGTGATTATTTTATTATATTAATAATTATAATTGTTATTATATTAATATAATTAGTTAATAAAAAGGTTTAGAAATGGATCATCATGACAATCTGAACCGAAAAAATAAATCCAAATATTTCTTTTGAGATTTGTTTCCTTGTGATGCTTGAACATGAAAATAAAATAAAAATGTTTTCACCCTTCTATGTTGATTTAACTCATCCGATGGTCCTAAAATCCTAGTACATGGTCACCTTAATCCTCCTAGAAATGCTTGGTGGACCCCTATTGTCTTCTTCCTCAAACCAGTAGTGTGACCACTAGTGCCGAATTTCTGTCACCTCAGGGAGACCAATAGCCGACCACCTGGCCAGTGGCTGCAGCCTGCCCTAGTCACATACTAATCAGCTGGAGCCTTTGTGGCATGTTCCTACTTACTTGGATTTACTTATTTTCTAGTTTGAGCACCATCATGCTTCTTTTCTTTGACCACCGGTGTTTCTCTCTTGCATGCCCACCTGATCTCTGCGGTCTACACTTCATCACTACTGGCTTGCCTGGGTTTTTTGTTACCTGTTTCTGGTGGTCCACAGACTTCTACCTTCCTAGAGGTCCCTCTGTCCATCACCACTTTCCAATCAGTTCAAGGCTACCACCTCCCCATATCATGGAATACCACATGACTATCGCTGATCGTTACTACGACTCTACTTGGGATTCCCACATCGTCACCACCCGGACCGGACTGCCCTCGACCACTACCACCTGATGTGGTACGACCGCCAAAAGTAGCTTGAACAGTTGAAATAGTGGGTGACCTAGACCCAAATATTCAGTGCTTTTGATTACCATATCATATATATGGTTTTCTATACATGATTTCATCATAGCATTAAATTGTAGAAATTTCTGCGTCCCCTATTGAAATAGTAATGTCCAAAGATTAATTGTCATATTGAAAGGTTATAGAAGATCTCAGGCTATAATGAGAACCTCTAGATACCATGAAATTAATCCTAAATATATTTTCTATGGTATAAATACATATTACTGATTGGATAGATTAGATGTTTGACTATCAAGTTCTAGTGGCTCATAAGCATTGAGACTTCTTCTCATCAAGTTCTGACATGGTGACCTCTAGTAGTGATATCATGAGAACTGACCCACCAATAGTAACACCCTATGTTTAGGGTGTCATTGGATGTTACTATCTACGATAATGTGTAAGGGACCTATAACTTGATATCATTACTAATGTATATCATTTTATTATGTTCTTTGATGCCAGAAGAAAACCATGGCAATGAAGTCGTAGCAAGGTAGTTTGTGATGGGAGTGTCATTGGTGGAATGAAATTGGTTCAATGGTCAAGATAGGATTTGCTGCCTCCGGTTTATGAAGTAAGACATATTTTTTCATGTTGATATTGATGGAAGTACATTTATAAGACCATGTCCATGAAAGACAAGGGTAAATCCGTCTAGTTAAATCAACAAACAATAAAGTAAGAAAAAGGGAGATGACACATGAGTGCGTCATTATTTATTATATATTACAGATAAAGAGATTATATTACACAATGCATGTTCATAGGTTGGTTGTCACTTATGTGACAATATTTATCTCTTTAGAAGCCATGATGGGTTTCTAGATCCCACTCTTGGTCTGTGAATAATATTCACTACTATCGAGATAAGGGCCTAGAGGGTCACACACAATAGCGTATTCAAGAAACTTCCACATTCAATTGAATAAGAGATTTGGAAATGGTGGGCCCCACCACTAGGATTCGATATTTGTCTAAGTTTAAATGATCACCAATGCAATAAATAAAATCATATTATTCAACTTACAAATAGTGATATTGAATTTATTTATTATTTGTATTTACAAGTAATAATCAAATACATGAAAAATATTAATTGATGAATATTAATTTTTTTAAGGTTCAATTAATATTGATGGGAATAACAAGTCAAGTTAATGAATAAATTATTATCACGTAATATTTTTTAATATATTATCAGTAAATGATAATAATATTTATAACTCAGATTAGTAGTCATAAAATCTCATTAATAGTGTGTTGATAATTCAGGGGTCGGGTTGGAATTTCCGGGTAATTACATGACACTATAAATATAAGAGGAGAGGTGATTTACAATTACCATTCATGGTGATTCTCTCTCTTCTCCTCTCTCCCATGATCTAGAGAGATAGGTTCTAGATCCACGAAGCATGGATCAAGCACTCTCTCAGGCATTTCTAGTGAAGCGATGCCATGATTTTTGGAACATCGAATGTGTCATCACAATTCCGCGCTATAACATAGATTATGATGAACGACAATCCTATGGATTCCTTGAAGTGTGTATGGACGATCTAGAGGAATTCGACTTCAGATTATTTAAGCAGTGGTCACCAATGGAGAGAAGATATTATCCATAGCTTTGGAATTAAACCAGGTATTTTACAGTTTATTTTTGTGCTTAAAACCTTTCACGCGAGATCCTTGGCCTTGACTAGGCTTCTCTTCACCGAAGTTGAAATGTTTACATAGATTGTCGGTGGGAAATTTTTTAAAACTCTTCTGTTTTGGGCTTTCTCTACAAACTCGATTCCAACGAGTGGTATCAAAGGGACTCATGTTGATTTTACTTCAATGAAGGAATTAAATTTTCATTAATTTATGAAGAGGGCGTCAATACAGTCCCAATGCCACAGACTGCGTTTTAATCCGATACTGAATGACTATTCTGTGATCATCTGAATTTTTAAATTTGGATTAAAACTGGTAGTTTAACATGGTTATAAATTGATGAACCAATTTTATCTAAATATATTTACACCGGAATAGTATTTTCTACTGAGGATATTTAATTGTTATTTTTATAATAATTTTGTTATAATAATAATAGATTAATTGTAATAATAATTTTATTATTATAATATTATATTATAATATTTTTTTGTTATTATAATGCTTTATATTTTCTAGTCTAAATATAGTCTTAAGAAAACTTTATTTAATAATGTTATTATTTTTTCTAAAATCTTAATTAGGCTTTAGAAAAATTTAATAAGAAGACATGATTTGGTGTTCTTTGGTAAAGATTAAAAAAATGTAGGGTTTGGGGGCCGATCAGCCCCCCTGTTTAGAATCAGTGTGCGGCATCCCTGAAGGGCTGCCTTGTCATGACCCATCCCCTAGGGCCCATGTTGTGACTAACCAAAGCCTGTCTTCCATAGTCAATGGGCTGGCGTCTAGCACCGAAAGGCGTATTCCCTAAAAAAAGGAAGGCATTACCTTTATAACCTATAAACACACACAACCAAGAACACAACAAGATAAGAACACAAGTAAACCATATAGTAAAAAGAGTATATACAGTAAGAAAAATGGTCTAGAATACAAGACCAATTGGAAAGTACAAGAAAACTGAAACATCTCCTGTGAACACCCACCAAGGATCCTACATGAAGGGTAGGTAAAACTCTCGAATGGTCATCTCTGCGGTACGCCTCGTCTAATGTCCACCACTGAGCTTCCTCCAGTCTTAGTACCCTTATCTTCTGTCAGCGTTGTCTGTCTTCTGCACCAAACACAATAATTTGCGAGCGTAGCCCGTGAAGGGGTGAGTATAACGATATTCAGTAGGGACCCTGAGACCCTCAAAGGTCCCACAAAAATCCACAAAGGATAAACCACAAAGCATGAAAACAACTAACAACCCTACCAAGGTATATGACCATAAAAATACCTAAGTTATCAAGTATAACCATCTCATTCATGAGAAAACACAAGGCTCAACTCAAAATCCCAAAGCTCAACTGTTCCACAAAGGAAAGAATACCATGAAGGTAACACCACAAGGGTAAGTAGCAAAAAGGTAACGCCACACAGTAGAATACCATAAAGGTATCACTACAAAGGTAAGTACCATAAAGGTACACCACAAAGAATAATACCATAAAGGGATCACCAAGAAGGTAAGTACCAAAAAGGGAAAGACTCAGCTCACAACAGGTATAAGTTATGTACGGTAGAAAAGATGATTAGATGTAACTACTGAATCATCTTACTCTATTAAGAGGCATACCCACGTAGGATCCTAAATCATTATACCCATGTAGGATCCTAGTATATCAAACCCACGTAGGATCCTAGAGTAGTCCCACGTAGATTTCCTAGAGCTAATTCAAGTGGGACTATCGAACTTAGAACCACAGAGGGTCCCAAAGCATAGACCCATGTAGGATCCCTTTCTCATGTTACATCCAGCTGTAGGGTTCCCACACTAAGCTCGCTTGATTCCAGTAGGGTCCACTCCTCAATCCATAGGTCGATACTCCAACTGCCACAATGTCCCACAAAGAAGTAATGAAAAGGACTGACACGTATTTGGGTTCTTAACGTAACAGATGGTGCGTCAATCGGACACCCGGTCTGTAAGTTATTGCCTTTTAGTCCCGAGGTCCTGGTTGAATTCATGTTTGATCCAACTTTGACATAACCCAACATTATCTAAAATTCATGTGAGGTATACCAAATGGACGGTCTCAATCAAAGGTTTCTGGTACCACAGATGGTTCTTCAAACGGAAGTCCATAGCCGAAGTAATGATCGAAAGAGTGGAAAGGGGTCGAAGCTGGTCCTTGTCTAGTCTGACCTTGTTGGACCGACCCGGCCCGACCCTGGTCCAGTCAGGAGTCCGACCCGACCCGCTGGGTCCGACCAGGCCCGCTGGGGCGGCCCGCGATGGGCGGCCCGCGGCTGGGGGGCCCCGTAATGGGGTCTTCCCTCGCCGCCTCCCAAGGGGGAGGCACCCCTTGGATACCAAGAATGGCTAGGCCGTTTGGGTTGGGTGGTTGAACAGCTCGTACCAGGTGGCACCGGCAGCTGGCACACAGGACCCGGGGTCCCGCTCAGCTCCCCGGCTTGCCGGACAACCATCCCTTCTCTACGGCGCGGTAGTGGGCCACCCCACCGCCGGCGGCCAACAACGAGCTGACCACCCTCCCTTCATCGTTGCGTCCACATGCCGCGACCCCTGCACGTTCGACAACGCGAACGAGCGCCACCATTCCCCTTCGTGGGGCCGTCCGAGCACCGGCCACCACCCTCGCCCCGCTGCGGCCGATGAGCCTCATCCCATCTCCAGTGGTGTGGTCGCGCCGCCGTCGCCGTCGTGGCTATTCGGAGTGCTGGCTGCCACCCCCAAGTCCTTATGGTTCCAGTCGCCGGGACAGATCACCGGTGATGTTCCTCGGGTCATTGGCCGCTCCCCGGTGGCCCGTTCTTTATTTTTAAGACATTCTCACTAGACTCAGGATGTTTTCATCAATTCAAGAACACCAAAACTCCACAAATTTTGCGGATAGGTCAGTCGCTGTTCATTTGTCCTGCACCCTCTGTGTGAAATCGGTATCAAGTGGCATAAATGTTTTTGAATCAATAATAATGACAAGAACTAGGTAAGGGGGTATAAAACAACAATCCCTAACTCGATTTTCCATTGGATGTGTCGCGAGATGATGTCGGTGAAGGCGATGAGGGTTCCAATGATTGTCACTTCCGCAACACGCTTCCGAATTTGGGCTCATGTGTCGTCCTCATTCTTGATTCTAAAGTATGTTATTCATTGGAGAGGGCATTCTTCATTTGGAGGAAATGTTTCTCCAAAGTTCTCCAAACTCTCTCATTTTCCAATGATTTCCAACTAGGAAATGAGGAGCCAACAAAATAATAAATAAATCTATCAATTAATTAAAGTTGACAGAATTAATTAATTGATGTTGGAACAATTAATTAATTGAATTTGGAACAATTAACCATAGAGAGCTCAAAGGTTTTACAACATTAAGAGGGGTTCGGGTGGTCCCCACCACCATTAATTCAGAATGGTAGGTTTTCCGGCTTGGGTGGTTTCCACCTTCATAATACAAAAATAGATGTTTCAAAAGAAAAATAAAATGTTAAGTATTTTATTTTTCTTCTTCCACGAAATATAAAAAACTATCTTCCACACTTGACCTACTACGGTCGAGGTGATTGTCTCCTTAAGAGAATATCAGTGCTGTGAGTTCAATAGTTCCCTCAGATTTCAATTCCGATCACCGTTTCAAAAGTTACAAAAACCCACTTAGACAAATACAGAACATATTTAAAAAATGTTTAGAAATTCATTCTGGGCACACTGAGGCTCGGAATCACGTGCCATCAATTTTTTTGAACTCGAATATTTCCATATAATGTTAAAAAAATACATGGAATTTCTGGGTCTTTAAATTCTCCCAACCTTAGGGCTTTGCATCCCTAAAAGCAACATCACAAAAACTAGGAAAGCCAGTGGGGGTACTGAGCACGAATCTGAGCCTCCCGCTCCCATGTGCTCTCCTAGAGGTTCTCGTGCTGCCAGTGTACATGCACCAAAGGTATCAATCTCCCACGAAGAAATATATCCTGTCGATCCTCAATCTCCACTGGAAACTCCGTAAACATCCCCCCATCGTCGATGTCCAGCTCACCCCAATCAATGATGTGTGAAGGGTCATGCACATATCTCCTCAATTGGGATACATGGAATTTGTCATGCACCTGGTGCAGCTGAGGTTGAAGTTTAAGGTGGTAAGCCACCTTTCCAGCTCTTTTAAGGACCTGAAAGGGTCTGATGACCCTTGTAGATAACTTTCGACCCTGGACGAATCTCCGGAATCCTCATCAGGGTGAGACCTATATAAAGATGTGGTCACCATACTTGAAACTCCAGAGGTCTCCGTCTCTTGTCAGAATAAGACATCTGCCTACTCTGTGCAGTCTTCATCTACTCCTGGATGATCTGCACTTTCTCCATGGTAGCTCGTACCATCTTTGGTCCCATGAGTGCTTACTCACCTAGGTCAGTCCAGCATAAAGTTGATTTTCAAGGTTGGTCATACAGAGCCTTGAATGTCGACATCCCAACGGTGTAGTGATATTTGTTGTAGTATGAAAACTCCACCAAGGGAAAGTGATCCTCCCAGTTGTTACCTAAGACAAGGATGCAAGCACACAACATGTCCTTGAGGGTATGAATGGTTCGTTCATTCTAGACATTCTTCTGAGGATGGAAGGCGGTGATCAAATGAGGTTGCATCCTGAAATCCTATTACAACCCCTTCCATAGCCAGGAAGTGAAAAGTACGTCACAATCAGAGAAAATAGTCGAAGGTACACCATGTAGCCACACAATATCCTGTACATAGAGGCATCCAAAGTTTTCTACTAGACCCTGCTCTCTGATCGATAGGAAGTGGTCCAACATGGTGAGTCGGTCGATGATCACACAGATAGAATCATGACCCTGGATGTACATGGAAGTCATGTCATGAAGTCCATGGATATCCCATCCCACTTCCACTCTGGGACCTCTAAAGGCTGAACTAAGCCTGTTGGTACATGATGCTCCAAGTTCACTTGCCGAAAAGTGAGGCACCAAGAGACAAACTCTACTATTGCTTTCCTAATTCCAGGCCACCAGTGATATTGTCGGAGGTCTTGGTACATCTTCACCACTCTTGGATGTGCCGCTAGAGGGGATGTGTGGAAATTCCTCAACACTTCCTCCCAAAGCGACACTGGTACCATGGTACATGCTCTGAAAAGGTTGACATGCTCCCCACCTTCAGAAAATCCATCAGGTGCCTACCCTGTGGATATCTGAACACGTAGAGCCTCATAGTCAGTGTCCCCATGCTGCATCTCCCTGACTCGCTGAAGAAGTGGGGGAATGACTGTAAGAGACTGAAGAATAACTGCTCCATCTTGTTCCATAAAGGATATCTGCAAAGCGGCCAGCTGCTCTATCGCCTCACCTAGCAACTATATACTAGATCTCTTGCTCAGTGCATCTTCTACAATGATTCCCTTCCTAGGAGTATAGACTATCTTTAATTCAAGGTCATGGAGGATTTCAAGCTAACACCACTGCCTCAGGTTTAGGTCCTTCTGAGATAAGATATACTTGAGACTCTTGTTATTAGAGTAGACTGTAAAACGTTCACCCATCAAGTAATGTCGCCACATCTTCAAAGCGAAGACCACTTCTGCTAACTCAATTTCATGGGTAGAGTAGTTCTACTCATGCTGTCTCAGTTATCGAGAACCATATGCAGTAACTGCTCACTCCTACATCAGGAAACTTTTGAGCCCGGTACTTGATGTGTCACAGTAGACTACGTACTCAACTCCCTCCTCTGGATGCCTCATGATGGGGGAACTAGTCAGCCTCTCCCTCAGCTTCTGAAAACACCACTGGAATCTCTCTGACCACATGAATGGTTTCCCCTTCTTCGTCAATGCTGATAAACGTGCTACAACTCTAGAGAAATCTGGCACAAACCTCTGGTAGTATCCCTCCAAATCCAATAAACTTCGTACCTCAGTTACACTCCTGGGTGGCTTCTAGGTAAGTACCACCTCAATATTCGCTAGATCCATCACAACTCTAGCATCAGAGATGACATGTCCTAGAAAGTGAACCCCTCGGATCTAGAACTAGCACTTCGAGAGCTTACCATAAAGCTGGTGATCTTGGATTGTGTCTAAAACTACCTACAAATGATCGGCATGCTCCCCCTCGGTATCCGAGTAGATCAGAATGTTGTCGACAAAGACTACTACAAAGAGATCGAGGTATGGCTAAAAGATCCTATTCATGAGTTCCATGAACACTACTGGATCATTGGTAACACTAAACGACATGATAAAAAACTCATAATGGTCGTATCGACATCTGAAAGTTGTCTTCTGCACATCCACATCTCGTACTCTGAGCTGGTGATTGCCTGATCTAAGGTCTATCTTCGAGAACCACCATGCTCCCTTCAACTAATCAAATAGTTTGTCGATCCTTGGAAGTGGGTCCTTGTTCTTCATGCTCACCTACTTCATGTGCTGATAGTCAAAACAATGTTTCAAGCTCCCATATGCCTTCTTGGAAACAAAATCAGGGATGCCCAAGGAGAAAAACTAGGCCTAATGAATCCCTTCCCCTGTAAGTCCTCTAGTTGTACCCACAACTCACGAAGCTCTATGGGAGCCATCTGATACACCGGTGTAGATATCAGTTCCATCTCGGGGTACATGTCAGTGTAAAATTCCACATCTCTACAAGGAGGTAGAGTTGTAACATCATCAGGGAAGACATACTTGTACTGTTCCACCACTACAGGATAGCTCAGACTCTCCACATCAACCAGTCAGATGGTAAGGCTAGCCAAATAATTAGTGATTAGCTCCACTCTCCTCTGGGTAAGTCCATCCTATGCTGAAAAGGTTCCCTTCTTACTAGTGAAGGTAAACCTAGTCTCATCAGTGCAGACACACCGCACTTTTCACCTAATATAGTCAATCCGAGAATGGACTGTAAATGACCACTCTATACCTAAGATGACATCGTAAGGCCTCAACGCCACTACTAGGAGATCCCATCCGGAGCTCTCGCATTCTAGAGTAAGCTCACACTGCTACAACTAGTGTGTAATCATTGAATCCACTTCCATAGGAGTCTCTATCAATAACGACCAAGCCAACAGATCCACCGGAATCTCCGAGCTCCGAACGAGCGTAGTGGCAATAAAATAATGACCGGCACCTGTTTCTATGAGTACTGCAGCTAAGGTGGAGTTGACATAGATCATACCTCGTATCATCTCCGGAGCACCATGGTCATAGGCCTCAGCTACCTAGAGCTTAGCTCGCCTCTGTACACCTACTCCCTGTGGTCGGGGTGGACCATCTAGTGGTGGTGGCGATAACACCTCGAATTGTCCCCCACTTCCAGCTACATGGCCAGCTCCTCTTCCACATCCGCCTACTCCCTATGGACCTCCAAGGTCAAACCACTGTGTCTTCTTGGGCGGTCTTTGAATCGTCTGCTGATCATCCGTACGGTGGTTCGGGCAGTCATGAGCCATGTGACCCTACCCGATGCATGTGTAACGCTGTCTTCTCCTCGCATGACTGGATCTATCTCTGGTGCTCCTCACAACAGACCCTGAATCCTGTAGTCATCCTCCTGTAGGTATGGTCCTCTTGAGCCTATATGAAATCTATTTTCTACCAGCTGCAGAAGACTTCACTATGTGATTCTCGGTGGTGGGTATCACTGGTGGTGACTACTCAGCAAGAAAACTCTTCACTAAGAGGGCTTGCTCTAACACCCCTGCCTACGTTCGGATGATAATAGAAATCATCGAAGACTTCATCTCCCACTTGAGTCCCTGCTCAAAGGTCTGGGCCCTAAAGAAATATTACCACACCATGTCAGTGGAGTAGCATGAGAGGTGATTAAACCTCACTGAGTACTAATCCATAGTCATGTTGCCCTGCTGCAGATGATGAAGAAACTATATACGCATTGTGCGAAGGGTCATTGAGACAAACTATGCCTGAAATAGGCTCTCAAAGTCTTCCCAAAGAAGTTTGACCTCGTCGTGAACTTGGAGCATCAAGATCCACCATCTTCCTACTACTTCCTGTAGAAGACTGGTGGAAAAGATCACCATGAGATCAGCTGGTGTCCCTACTAGTCAGAAGACTCTCACCCTGGCCACCAACAAATCCTCATCCACCTGTGGGTCCATCTCACCCCTGAACATAGGTGGCCTCTAGCACTGGAACACTTACAAAGTTCTCAACCGGTGTGTACCATCTTCTGCTGGGGTTAATGGCATCGGTGGCCCAACAGATAATGGTATTGCAGGTGCCTCCACTGAAAGAGGTCCCTGCATCATGGCCTCATCGCTTGGTGGGCTATCATTGCGTACTATACCCGGAACCCTGGCTGCTTGTCTACATGGAGGCATCCTGAAAAGAAACAGGTGCACCACTGTCAATAAGTTAAACCTGGTGAGTTGGATCATATAGATCACAAAGAAAACTTTTCAGAACACACACACAATCAGTGTTTTCGTGCATAGAGTCAGAAATCAAAAGTTAGGGTCCCGGTGTATGGATACGTCAGTCACCGCACCAACAATGGATTCCCTAAACTGATAACCACACTCAAAACACTTAACACTATTGTTGTTTAAATATGAGAATTATATGTTCTATGGTAGAACTGAATCCTCTGATACCAATTTTTCATGATCCGTCTCTCGGGGCCCGTGTCGTGACTAACCCAAGCACACCTTCCATAGGCTAGGGGCTAGAGACTAGCACATAATGGCGTATTCCCTAAAAATAGGATGGCTTTGCCTTTATAACCTGTAAACACACACAACCAAGAACACAACAAGATACTAACAAAAGTAAACCGTATAGTAAAAAGTGTATGTATAGTAAGAAAAAGGTACCAAAATACAAGACCAACTGGAAAGTACAAGAAAACTAAAACAACTCCTGTGAACACCCGCCAAGGATCCTACCTGAAGGTAGGTACAACTCTCGAATGGTCATATCTGCGGTACACCTAGTCTAATGTCCACCTTCGAGCTACCTCTGGTCCTGGTACCCTCATATTACGTTAGTGTTGTCCATCATATGCACCAAACACAATAAGGTGTGGGCGTATCACTTACAGGGGTGAGTATAACGATACTCAGTAGGGACCCTGAGACCCTCAAAGGTCCCACTAAAATCCATAAATGATAAACCACAAAGCATGAAAATAATTGAAAACCCTATCCAGGTATATTCCCATACAAATACCTATGTTATCAAGTATACCCATCTCATTCATGAGGAAAAAAAGGCCCAACTAAAAATCCCAAAGCTCAATTGTTCCACGAAGGAAAGAATACCACTAAGGTAACACCACAAGGATAAGTACCATAAATGTAACACCACACAGAAGAATACCACAAAGGTGTCACCATGAAGATAAGTACCATAAAGGTATGCCACAAAGAATAATACCACAAAGGTATCACCATGAAGGTAAGTACCAAAAATGTAAAGACTCAGCTCACACCAGGTATAACTTAGTTATGGTAGAAAAGATGATTAGTTGTAACTACTTAATCATCTTACTCTATTAAGTGGAACACCCACGTAGGATCCTAAATCATTAGAACCACGTAGGATCCTAGTATAGCTGATCCACGTTGGATCCTAGAGTAGTCCCACATGGATTTTCTAGAGCATATCCAAGTGGGACTCTCGAACACAGACCCACATAGGATCCCAAAGCACAGACCCCTATAGGATCCCTTTCTCATTGTACAGCCAGCTGCTGGGTTCCTGCACTATGCTCCCTTGATTCTGATAGGGTCTGCTCCTCAAGACACAAGTCGATACTCCAACTTCCATGATTTCCAACAAAGAAGTAACCCAAATGAACTCCAGGTAATAGGGGTCTCAACGCAATAGACAGTGCATCAATCGGATGCCCGGTCTGTACGTTATTGGCCTTTTAGTCTTGAGGGTCCAGTTGGATTCGTGTTCAATCCAACCCAACTATACCCGAACATTTTCAAAAACTCATGTGAGGTATACCAAATGGACTTTCTCGATCCAAGGTTTCTAGTGCCATAAACGGTTTATCAAACAGACACCCATAGCTCAAGTTATGGCCGAAAGAGTGGAAAGGGGTTGAAGCTTGTCCGTGTCTAGTTCGACCTAGCCCGACCCAGCCTGGACCAACCCAACCCTCTGGGTCTGGCCTAACCCACTGAGTCTGGGCCGGCCCATTGGGTTCAGCCCAGCTTGGCCCACTGGGCGGCCCGCGAGGGGCGGCCTGCACTGGGTGGCCCGCGGCAGGGGGACCCACGGTGGGGTCCACCCTAGCTGCCTCCAAAGTGGGAGGTGCCCCTTGGGTACTCCGAACGACTGAACTGTTCGGGTTGGGTGGATGACCGACTGGCGCAACGAGGCGCTGATAGTTGGAACGTAGGACCCGAGGTCTCGCTCGGCTCCACGGCTAGCAGGACGACCGACCGTCCGCCGCGATACAGTAACGCGCGGCGCCACCACCAGTGGCTGACAGCAAGTCGGTCCCACTCCCTTCGCCACTGCGGCCACATGCAGCGACCCCTGCATGCTCGGCGGTGCGGACGCGTGCCACCATCCCCCTTCGCGTGGCCAACCGAACGTCGGCTGCTGCCCTTGCTCCACCACAGCCGACGGGCCGCAGACCTTCTCCAGTGGAGCTATCGTACTGCAGCCGTCGTCACGGCTGGTCGGAGTGCTGGCCTCATCCCCCCAAGTCCTTTCGGTGTCGGTCGCTGGAACCGATCACTAACGATGTTCCTCGGGTCACCAGGCACGCCCCGGTGGCCTGTTCTTCATTACGAAGACTTCCACAGTCGTATCGGGAGGTCTCCATCAATTCAAGACCACCAAAACTCCAAAAATGTTGTAGAGAGGTAGGGCCATCTTTTTTTGGCCCACACCATATGCATTAAATCGGTAGCAAGTGACATAATTGTTTTTGAATCAAGAAGAATGACAAGAATGGGGTAAGGGGGTATAAAAAACAATACCTACCTCGATTTATCATTGGATGTGTCGTGAGATGATGTAGGTGAAGGTGATGAGGGTTTCAATGATTGTCACTTCTGCAACATGCTTCTGAAGTCGGGCTCGTGCATCGTCCTCATTCTGGATTCCGAAGTATGTTCTTCATTAGAGAGGGTGTTCTTCATTTGGAGGAGATGTTTCTCCAAAGTTCTCCCAACTCTATCCTTTTGCAACGATTTCCAACTAGGAAATGATGAGCCAACAAAATAAGAAATATGTCAATCAATTAATTTAGGTTGACATAATTAATTAATTGAAGTTGGAACAATTAATTAATTGAATTTGGCACAATTAGCCATGGAGAGTTGAAATGTTTTCCTACATTAAGAGTTTTTTGTGTGGTCCCCACCACCATGAATTCAGAATGGGAGGTTTTACAGCTTAGGTGGTCCCCACCTTCATAATACAAAAAGAGAGGTTTTAAAAGAAATATAAAATGTTAATTATTTTATTTTTCCTCTTCCATGAAAAACATAAAAACTATCTTCTTCTCTCGACCTACTGCTATTGAGGTGAATGTCTCCTTAAGAGAATATCAGTGCTGCAAGTTCAACGATGCCCTCATATTTCAATTTTGATCAGCGGTTCAATAGTTACAAAAACCCGCGCGTACGTTTATTGAACATACTTAAATAAAAATTTAGAAACTCATTCTGGGCACACCGAGCCTTGGAATCATGCGTCATAAAATTTTGCAGACTCAAATATTTCCATATAATTTAAAAAAATTACATGGAATTTCCATGTTTTTACATGCCTCTATCCTTCTGCCATGATGCAGTGGAGCCAAGCCGCATAGTCGGCTGCCTCTAACTAGACCACCTCTCCCCAGGCTGTTCCACTGGCTCCAGCCTCCACCATGCGCACGCTGGCTCCGCGTTTCCCTCCTCTCTCGTTCCATCCCACTGGGCAACCTGCCACCTCATCCACCGGCTTCCCCAGCACCTCGGCCTCCTCAGACATCCACCTCGCTACGCCTCCATCCACCCAGGTTTATTGGCCTCCTCCCTCTACACTGTTAGGTGCTCCTTGCAGCCATGAACTCTGCCTCCCATATCACCCCCTCCAGAACTAGGTCACCATACCAACCTCCTTCGCACCTTCCTGACGAGCTGACTCCGGATTTCTAGCGCACCGTCGACATAGTCTCGGCTTCACCTACTTTTCCTGTTTCTTGAGGTTCCCCATCAGGATTTTCTTAGACTTCCCATGGATTTTCACTCCACCAGTACGGTCTCTAGATCCTTTCATGCATGTTTTCTACTCCTCCGCTTCTTCTTCACCATGAGCTCAAGCTCGGCTGACAACTACCATCAGACCTCCGGCTTCCGAGCTCTACTCGGAGAGACCCATGGATGAGATCCGGAAGAAACTCCCTTATTTGTGGCTAACCCTTACCGTGGCTAGTTCCGACTAGCTTCACCTATGCCGGCTGCCACCTGGACCTCCTAGCATACATGTGACCACTACATTGTTTTTGTCGACCTGAATATGGCTGAGGAGGGTCTGCCCAGCCCAAAACAGGTGTGATAATACTGGCCTAGCCTATATATCCTTTCATAGGGTAGGAACATCCTAGGATGGACTTGTATAGGTTCGATCTGACCAGCACATTCCCTACTTAGAGTTTTCGGGGCCCAAAAAAAGAAATTACTCAAAATTTAATTATAATTATTAATTTAATTACAGTTGATAATTAAATTAATTTGATATTAATTTTTGGTATATTATTGGCTGCAGAAAAATTAATTTAATTGGGAGATTCATTAAATTAATTATTTAATTTAAATTGTAGTTTTAAATTTAATTAATTAATCGAGAACGAACATCAACATTTGTTGAATTAAAATTAGTGTTTGATTTTAATTCAATAAATTATGGCTTCAGAATTTATTTTAGTGCATGTTTATTTTTTAATTCAACATTTAGTTTCCATACGTGAGTTAATGTGTATATTGGTCAAGAGACCAATGCATTTTTGGTGGTTGTTTGTTTATTTTCATTTATTTATTTAGTTATTTCATGGTTTTGTAATAATTAGTCTAATTAAATAATAGACAATTTTCCTATCTTCTCAAGTGTCATTATATGTATAAGGGCATACAGACCCATTCTCAGAGTTGTATTTTATACTTCAAGACCCCCTCGCCTATGTGCGAGTAATGCTGTATAATGATGAGATGAGGTATGATGTACTTCACGAAAAGTGATGGAAACACACTAGACATGAGTTAGATGAATTGGATGAGAATATGTTGATATTCAAGTTGCGGTCCATGCAATTAGACGTATTGTACCTAGGATCTCGGGTTTTTCCTTATTCATTCGACAGACTAACCATTATAACAAGCTCATGATAAGGTGTTCATTTTGTTTTGCATGGTTTATTATTTTTGCGCATATGTAGTTTATTGTGCGATCACATAGTATACTAATAAACAAGCATGAATGATAAAATGAACATGCGACGTGATGCAATTTCTATTTCTTACATAGTCAGTTATGAGTTTGATCACATCGTATATGCTCATAAAATTATAATATGATTTCCTTATTCACACTAAAAATAATAAAAACTTCAAATATATATTAACCCTAAATTGCCTTCCATCATTCAAATTTGGACAAAACTGGCCTTTTGAGGTGTCGGTCATGCCATCACTAAGGGTGCCTCACACTACTAGGAAGTCCTTAAAAGAATGATGAGTTGACTTAACTAAAATTGCAGCAAAGAAATATCCATAGCTACCTTCTTGTAATTTTAGAGGCAATCATTGAGTAAATAAAGTTATTATTTTAGAATCTGGGATTTCACTCAACAGTTCAAGGAACTGCAAGTTAAATCGGTTGGCCAGCCAAAATCCCACCTCGAACCCTCCAAGTAGTGGCATATCCATAGCTTATAGACTATGAGGGGTGGTTCCAAGATACTTTCCACTAGAATACTCAAGAGAAATAGTATTCTTATTATAGCATAGAGGGTTCCTAGAATCTGATAAAATAGTGGGATACATTAAAGTTATTTAATTATTTAATCAAAATGTCTAAATAGGTAATCATATAAAAGGAACTAATCTACTAAAAATTATTTTTTTAGTTAAATGGAAAGTTATACCACATGTTTAAAAACTATGATATTATATTGGACAAAGTTAATTTCCACACTGGCATGAGTATCCAAGAATATTATTAGAGCTTGCACATAGTATTATGATATAAGAAACTCAAGGTTCTTGTGTCCCCAACACTATTAACTACCTCAAGAAGTGAGGGTAAAATTGCAAATAGGAGACTAATGTAAAAATTATATGATAGTTATATCATTAAGCATTCATCAACATCTGGTGTCAGCTGCAGTCGCTACACCAGGACATGGATGATATAACATGAACATTCATCTCCGAGATGTTTTTAAAAATAAAGTGAAGCAATGATAGGAATAAGGAAACATTACACCTACATGTGTAAATTGAAAGATATATCATGATATTTAAATGGATCCCTTTGTCATATCATTTTCACCACATTAAAAAAATATCATTTTATTTTATAAAACAATTAAGTATTGAGTAAACGCTTCATTGACAATTTAGTTAAAGTTCACCAATATAATAAGAATATAAAAGATAATTTCATCATTAATTATTATGGAGAATAAATTCAAAGACAATGCAAAAAGGCCAAAAATAAAGTAATTCCAATAGAACATTCATGACGTCCTTCAATTAAAGAGGCATTAACAATGGTTTTTTTGAATTTCATATTATAAAATAAAAAAATGGAAGTTTAAAAACAATAAACTAATTTAAAGAAGAAATTTGTTGCTTCTACATCATAAATATTCATAAATGTAATGTTTCCTTTATAAATACTTGGGTATTTAACACTATATGATTTTTACATATGTGTATTTAAATACAGTTACCAAGTATGTATAGAAACCTTACTAGAAGTCAGGTGTATTCTCAAAGTGGCTATGAAAGGGTGATACCTAGGCCAATGGTGAGAAGTAAACGACTTATTTAATTGCCAAGTAAAAGCTTTTTGTGGAACTATTATTGATTATAACCACAAACATTATTCTCATGTGTCCTTAGATGCAATGAGACATTCTTTCAGGTTCTAAAATGAATTTTTTTTTTGGTAAACTCAATCACAAGTTCATTATTACAAGAGAATCATAGGAAATCAGTGATGAATATAAATGTAAGACTTATACCCAGTTGTAATAAGATAATTATTTGTTAAGTAATACTAAAAATGGACGTCATGAATATACCAAGTATGGTTTTTAGGCTTGGAATAGCTAAATACATTTGGTATTATTGGCTTCTTTTGTTTGGACAAAGGATCCTTTAGAAATAATGGTATGTCAAAAAGATTTTGGAAATAGTTCAACAACTTAGCATGAACTAAAGTATAAGATAAAGGTATATATACTTTACAATATTCCTTCAAGTAATTATGGAATAATAATTTGAAGTATATTCATGGTCAATTGATATGAGTTTCTTTGGGTTGGGTTACTGAGGAATATGTTGACCAAGCATTCATCAACCATGATAATGTAGCATGGAGTAATTCCTAAATGCACATTAGATTATCAAAATCAAGAAATTGATGTTAATGATGAGATTTTATGATGATGTCTTACATATGAACATTGATGAAAAAACATGTAGTGTGGAGAAATTCCTAAATACATATGTTATACATCAAAATTTTGAGGTAATAAGTATCGATGATGCAACTTGTAGAAACATCAATTATATTTCATGACGTACATTGAAAATAACAGCATAATACCATAATCATATTCCAACTAAAATGAAAAATGTATATCAAACAAGTTATCGTATGCTGTAAATCTATTATATCATAAGGGCATGTGTTTGGATAAAATGAATTTGTTAGGACATAAACAAACTTGCATCAAGGCAAACATATTGTTCATTTAGTGTAATAATACTAACATTCGTTGAGAATGATTCATAAATCCCTAAGATAGAAAATTAGGTAGTCAAGAAATATAATATAATTCTATATAAGGGTGAAAATATCTATTAGAGATAATGGGAGCTGTATTGACTTTTTTTTAGTCAGATCTCAAAACACACAAGTAGTTGGAATAAGAACTACTTCCACAAGTGCATGTGGAACATGGTATGTTCCAGATAAACATATTGCATAAGAAGGATAAAACCATGGTGATGGTTTTTATATTCATCGTAGTGAGTGATCTATTATTAAATATGAATAATATTTCCTTCAAGTAAGAATTGTGTGAAAATTAGCTAAAATTGATAAGAGCAACTAAAATTCAATTAATGTATTCCATGTACCAAAGTGAAAAGAGGATTATTATTTTGAATACTGTGGTGGGTATTGATGTATTCTTTTATATGGATGGTACAAGAGTAGTTCCAATAAGGCTCGATTGGTCTAACCAAGTAATTATGCCTAAATCTATTAGAATTTTACAAATCATAGCTAGTATCTATGATCATGTTATTTAGCATTGGATGTCATGACCATCAATCATGGATAGTGTCTATACGACGCAACCTGAAAGGGATGGTAACATCACAAAATTCTAATAAAGGTTTCATGTTACTGAAATCCAGTTTAGTATTAATGTAAACAACATGATCATAGAATATAAATTTTGAAAAAAATTATTTCCATGTGTCTACTAGATGTTAGTGTGAGTACCAATGTTTTCCAAGAAGAAGTATGTTCGACAACATATGGAAAATATACATTTGTCTCATAGTTAGTTAAGATCAAGATGAAATTTATTCTACAATGATTGAATTAAAGTAACAACGTATGTTCTAGGGAACATGATCTACTGAGGTAGATCTATAGGTTGCTTGGTCCTAGTCAATCATCCATATAGTGACATTGTATTGAAAAAATACAAGTTGGAACAATTCAAGAGATGAATTTTGTCCTATTTCACAGACCAGAATCTCTTTAGGTTGACATGTCTGGGACATGGGAAGAGATAAAGGTGTTGAGTTTAGATCCATACTTTGAAATGACGGATCAATCACGTATTCCATGATATGTACAAGAATTGATATTTCCAAAGTATATTTTATAGTAGGAAAATATCAGCTATATCTAGGAGCCCTGCAAGGGATGCAGTCAGAACTATCTAATTGTACTTTAGAAAGTACAAAAGATATGTACTTGGTAAGAGGAGAAGATATGATACAAGTTTTCATATATACAAAATATTTTACATAGATCAATGTGATCTACTATCATAGTTAGGATAAAGGCGATAAAAAATTCATGCTCATATAAGCCAGTGGTTTCCATACCTATAAATATCGAGTATGTTGCAGCATCTAAGGAAGCTAAGAAGAAGATAAATGCAACAATTTTTTCCAGATAATTGAATCACTCCTAGTGGGGAAAGTATTATCATAATGTATATTATGAAATTATTACTATCCAAGATGTCATGTTATGACAGTGTACATGTGAGATATACTCGAGATACCATCTCTTGAGTAGTTTTAATCAATGATAAAAGGTCTCAATAGAAGAATTGCCACGCGGCGGAAATATGGCGGACCTAGTATATAAATTCATTACTCAGCAGAAACATTATGTTCATCATGTGAGTAGCTAACATTTTTATTTAGCAAGTTGAATCTAGTGCAAGTGGGGGTTTTTAAATAGTTGATTCCCAATATCTATCTATTCAGTGCTTTTGATTACCATACCATGTATACAGTTATCTATACATGATGTCATCTTACCATTATAGCATATACTTTTCTGCATCCACTATTGAAATGGTAATGTCATAATATTAGTTGTTTTATCAAAAGGTTATAGCAGATCCCATGCTATAATGAGAACCTCTATATACTAGGACATTAATCTTAAATATATTTCTATGGTCTAAATACATCTTACTGATTGGAAATAGTATATTTTTTTCTATCAGGTTCTGGGGGATCATAAGCATTGAGACTACTTCTCTGGAAGTTTTCACTTGGTGATCTCTAGTAGTGAGATCATGAGAACTGACCTGCCAATATGAGCACCACATGTTTCAGGTGTCATTGGATGTTCCTATCTATGATCATGTGTAATGGTCTCCTGACGTGAGATCACTAATAATGTATTTCATTTGATTACATACTTCGATGCAAGACAAAAACCATGGACATGATGTTGTGGAGAGGTAGTTTGTGTTCAGTGCACCATTGGAGGCATGAAATTGGTTGAATAGTCAAGAATTGATTTGTTTTTTTGGGTTATATAAGTAATATATCTCAGGACATGTTGATATGGATGGATATACCTTTATAAGACCATGGACATGGCAGTCGAGGGTAAATCCGTCCAGTTAAATCAATGAAAAATAAATCAAGAAAAATGGCGATGACACGTGAGTGCATACTTCTTTATGGAATATTATATACAAAGAGATTATTTTACATAGTGCATGTTTGTAGGTTGGTTGTCACTATTGTGACCATCCATATCTCTTTAGGGGGTATGATGGGTTGCTAGATCCCACTTTTGGTCTGTGAATAATGTTCACTATTATCAAGATAAGGGCCTAGAGGGTCACACACAATAGCATATTCATGAATCTTACATATTCAGATGAATTAGATATTTAGACTTGGTGAGACCCACCATTGGGATCTAGGATTTTACAAGGTTAATGGATCACCAATGAAATAAATAAATTCTTATCATTCATGTTATGAATAATGGTATTGAATTTATTTATTAATTCTATTTTCATGTTTTAAGTAAATACCTGAAAAATACTAACTAAAAAATAATTAATTATTCAAGGTTCAATTAATATTTATGGTAACGACGAGTCAAGTTAATGACACAATTATTATCATGTAATATTTTTTAATATATTACAATTAAGTGATAATAATATTTATTACTCATATTAGTAGTCATAAAATGACATTAAAAGTGTGTTGATAATTTGGGGGCTGGGATGACATTTCCGGGTAATTACATGACACTATAAATATAAGAGGAGAGGGTATTTACAATTACTATTTATTATTATTCTCTCTCTTCTACCCTCTCTGTGATCTAGAGAGAGAGGCTCTGGATTCTAGGAGCATGGATCAAGCACTCTCCCAAGCATTACCAACGAAGCGATTCAGTGATTGTTAGAGCGTCGAAGGTATCATCATAATTCTGTGCTAGCACTCAGATTAGGACAAATGGCACTCCCATAGATTCTTTGAAGCATGTGTGGATGATCAATTGAAATTTAACTTTGTATTATTCGAGCAGAGATCGCCAATAATGAGAAGAAGTCGTTTGGGGCTTCAGAATTAAACCAGGTATTTTTAGGGTTTATTTTTTGTAATTAAAACATAACAAGTGAGAACCTCGGCCTTGACTGAGTTTCTCTTCAGCGACGTCAACAAGTTTAAATCGATCATCAGAGGGAAAAATTTAAAAATTGACCTTTTTGGGGCTTCTACTGCACAACTGGTTCCCTCACAAACCACTTCATGCCTCTAAAAATCCTCCACTATTTGTTTGTTTCTGTTTTTTTACCATCACCTAGAACCCCAAACTCACTGTTTTTGGCCATGTTTGAGAAATATTTCCCTACTATTAGTTGGACAGGTCTGCCTGATCCAAAATAGGTCTAGGTAGGCCTTCATAAGCCATAATACCTTTATATTGGGGTTGGAATGCCCAAATGTACTTTTGGAGCTATGAAATAATTCCCAAAAGACCCAGGTGGGGTTTTTGGGGCCCGGTTGAACTTAATTAATCAAAATAAATAAATTAAATTATTTATTTAGATTTAAATTAAATTAAGTAAAAATTAATTTTTTTAAAAAAATAATTTTCATTAAAAATTTTAATAATCCATAATATTAATTTATTATGATTTTAAAATTAAATTCATTATTTTATTTTAATTTTTGGTTTTAAGATTAATCTAAACAATGGAACTGAATAGAATAAAATATTTAAATATCTTTAAATTCATTTAATTTTTTTCAATACCATCTTACATTTACATTTATGGAAATTTAAATTTTATAGTGCGTTAATTCATTTATTATACCAACTGATCTTGAGCTAGGGACCGACCCATGAATTTCTTGATTTTAAATTATTTATTTATTTATTTATTGTGTGTGATGATTATAATAAGTAGGTAATTAAATGAAGGTATGTGTATCGTCTTATTTTATTCAAATATGTATAAGGGAAGGCGTATTCAATGAACTTATTATACATTATACCCATAGACCCCTCTCCTACATGTGTGTATATTTATACATAGGTGACGAAGCTTTAGGATGAAGATCCCACCAAGTCACGACGGAACCCTAGATGAGAAGAAAATACATTGGATTAGGGGAAAGATGCATTATGAGTCAGGAATCTACTCAAGTATAAAGCTCCCTTCGTCAAGATTGATCCATTTTGAATCAATCTTATTATTTTATCAATAATAGTCAGTTTCCTTTATTTATTTTATGAATTGCGTGTAATGTTTGTCAAGTGAATGATTATTGTGGGATCACATAAAATAATGATGATAAAATTCATAAAGTGTGACATTGGTTTTTCTATTTCATGTTCAATTGTGAGTTCAATCACATATTACATTCCAATAAAACAGAAAATAATTTTTTTCATCACATTAAAAACAATAAAGCCCTCATAGAAATATTCACTCATTACCCCTTCCATCATTAAAATTTGATGAAATCCTTGGGGTTATCATCATTCCATAGCTGGGGATACCACTTACTACCGGGGAGTTTTTATGATAATGGTGGGTCGAGTAAACTAAAGCGGTAATAAGGATTGGCCATATTGAACTTGTTATAATTTTAGAGGTAAGCATTGAGTAAATCATGTTATGATTTTAGAACCAGAGAAATCAGTCACCAGATGAAGAAATTCTAAGTTAATGCTATTTTCTAACCAAGCGCTTACCTTGAAACCTCTAAATAGTGGAATAGACATCACTTGTAGACTATAAGAAGAGGATAAAGGATCCTTTCCACTAGAATACGCATGTGACAGAGTTTTCTGATACTAGTATTGAGGGTTCCTAGAATTCGTTAAAATAGTGGGACACATTTAATGATTTAATTAATTAATCAAAATGTCTAAATCGGGAATCGAGTTAAACAATACTAATGTACTAGATATTTTTTTGTATAAAATAGATAGTTAAACCATAATAAATACTCTGATAAATAATGGTAAAAGTAAATGTCCACAGTGTAACACATTTATATGTGTAGTACAGGTGCTTTCATACAAATACTATGTTATGGGAAATTCTTGTTGCTACTGTACCTATACATATAAAGCAAACATTTTAAGACAGGTTGAGAAATATACTTAGAGTAGATTCATGTTTTTCAAATTTGATGCTTATGTAAAATTTAAATTATCAACATATGATACTAGTTGTGGTCATTACATCAGGATATCCATGATATAACATGAAGTTTCATCTCTAAGCAGTTTTCAAGGAGAAAGAGAAGCATGTTATGAACAAGGTGGTGATTACACTAGACATGTGTAAATTAAAATATGGATCACGATCTTTCAATAAATCCCTTTATCCTATCATTTTCACCCCAATACTCAAGTATGATTTTAGGTTACAAAATGAATAGTGCTAAGTAAACACTTCATTTCCTATTTAGGTAAGGATCACCAAGTCAATAAGAATATAAAAATAAGATTAATATATAAATCTTATGGATAACTAATTGAAATACACTGTGAAAAGGCCAATAAAAATTAATTCCAAAATCATATTTGAAATGTCCTTAAATGAATGAGGTATTAATAGGAATTTATCTTCATTGAATATCATGAAATTAGAATATAGATGATCTATTGCAATAAAGAATAAATTTATCTCTTCTTCTTCAATAATATTCATCAATATAGTATTTTGGTTTTTAATTTTTGATAATCAATACAATATGACTATTATATATGTGTATTGATATAAAATAACCATGTAAGTATAGAAATTTTACTACATGTAAGGTGTATTCTCTAAGTGGCCGTGAATGGGTGATTCTTAAATCAGTGGTGAGAAACACATAAATTTTTATTTCTATGAGAATGATTCTTATAGAAATTCTGTAGAGTATTACAAAAAACATATCTCACATACACTTTTGACATAAGGATACCTTATTATAGGTTCTAGAATGAATGTTGATTATGATATCTAATACTCAACTAATAGTTTAGTAATACATGAATCGAATGCAATATCTGATGAATATAAAATGCAAGACTTTGATACCCAATTTTGGAATGAAAATTATTTGTCTATCAATACTAAAATTATACATCATCTATATACCTAGTTTGGTTTTTATGCTTGGTAATGCTAAACACCCATGGTATTATGGATGTATGTAGTTTTGACACATAACCCTTTAGAAATATAGGTATTCAACAAATCATTTGGAATTTGTTTAGCTGGTGAGTGTGAACTATTCAAAGGGTAAGATATAGGTATATATATATATTATTAGATTCCTTCAAGTCATTAAGGAATAAGTGAAGTATGAAATATACATGGTTAGAAGATAATAGTTTCTTTAGGCAGGCATGCTAAAGAATATATTGACCAAGAAATCATCGATCAATATAATGTATCATGGAGTAATTACAAAATGAAAATTACCTTATATATATCATGAAATTCATGTTAAATAGGAAGATCTATGATGGTGTATTAAATTTTAACATTGATCAACAAAATGTAGCATGGAGCAATTCCTAAACAAAAATTTTATACATTAGAGTTATGATGTAAGGAGTATCATTGTTATAGCCTACTAAAACATTCATTATATTTTTTGATATGCTCCACAAATAATGATGATATTCGATAATAATATGCCAAATATAATGAATAATTGATTAAATAACAATTTTTTATGATAAAAATCAATTATTATACAAGACATGTGTTTAGGTGAAAATAGTTTGTTAGGTCATAAACAAAATTTCATTAGGAACAAACAAATTATGCATTAATTTTAATTATCCAAATAGTTTCTTCAGATTTACATAAATCCTTAAGATAGAAAAAATTGTAGTCATGTTATAGAAAAATTTTCTATATAAGAGTGAATATCTCTATTAGAGATAATGTGAGAAATATTGAATTTGATTTTTTAAATGTCAGAGATGCACATATAGTCAGAATAGAAACTAATTCCAAAAGTTCAAGTCAAACATGAATGTTCCAAAGACAAGTACTGCATAAGAAGTTTAAAAACATAGTGATTGTTTTGTACTCACCATAGCCAGTGATACAATATTAATTTTGAATAATTCTTACTAAAATTAAGTAGTGTATGTTATATTAGCTAAGATGGAAAATATCAATTAAAAATTGGATTCCATGTATCAAAATTCAAATGGTTTCATATTTTTGAATACTGTGGTTTTTATTCAAAAGGGAATATACATGGATGGTAAAATTGTAGTACCAATAAGGTTTGATTGGTAATACCAATTTTATATTCCTAAATACATTAGAATTTTTCTGTTTATAGCTTGATTTATATGATCTTATAAATTTATATTTGATGTCAAGACCAAATTTCCTAGATTGTGTCTATATAATGCAACCAGAAAGGGATGGTGACATCACATAATTCCAATAAGGGTGAATGTTACATAAATATATTTTATGATTAAAGTAAGAGTATTTATCATAAAAATATTCATTTGGAAAGAATTTTTTCTCTGTGTCTAAAAGAGGTTAGTGTGAGTTCCATTTTTTCAAGTGAAATATGTTTGACAACATATGGAAAACTGATATTGGTCAAATTTTTTGTTAAGACCACAATGAAAGAATGTATTATAGAGTAATTAACATAAAGTAGAAACCAATGTTTTAGGGAACATGATATAATGAGGTAGATATAACAGTTTCTTGGACCTTTAGAATCATACATATACTAACATTGTATTGAAAAATACTAGTTGGAATAATTGAAGGGAAGAATTGTTGGAAGTTTCACATGTTATATCTCTCTCCAGGTTAACATATCCAAGATATGTGGGGAGATTAACACAGTGAGTGGAATCCTATCCGATATAGATAGGGAATAATCACATATTTCATGATATGTAAAATAACAGATATTGACAAGATATTCTTTTTGATAGGAAGATTTCAGTTATTTCAAGGAGAAATGAAAGGTATGATCTCAAAATTATCTATTTGTACTTCAGAAAGTGAAAAACCAAAGCCCCTGGTAAGTGGAGAAGGTAGGATACTATTTTTTAGGGGACACAAACTAGTCTTCCTTATATCCATGTGATCTCATATCATAGTTAGGATAAGGTGACGAGAGAGTCAAGATCATATAATCTAGTGGTATCCATACATACGTTTATTGAGTATGTCATAGCTTCTAAGTTAGTTGAAAATTACTTAAACACAATGATTTGATCCATTTCATGGAGTCACACCTAGTAGGTAAATTATTATCGTATTGTAAATTATAATAATTTTTTTATCCAAGATGTAAAGGTTATGGTAGTGGATAAAAGGGATATACTCGAGGATACCATCTCTTGAGAGGTTTTACTCAAGGAAGTGAGGATGCATATAACAAAGTATCCATTTGGAGGAATCGTGATAGACCCTACAATGATAGTCATAACTCATAGGAAACATGCTTCTGATCATGTGAGAGATAACAAGTATGTTTGGAAAGATGGATCTTATAAAATTGGGAGTGTTGTAATAGTGGGTTCCCTATACCCAACACGAACAATATTTTTGATTACTTTATGATGTATATAGTATGATATACATGATGAATACTTCCCATTATAGAGTAGAGTACTATACATCCACTGTTTAAATGGAAATGTTCATAGATTAATTGTCATATCAAAAGGTTATAGTAGATATCAGGCTATAATGAGAACCTTGAGATACTATGGAATTAATCGTAAACAAAGTTCATATGGTCAAGATACATATTACTGACTAGAAATAGTAGATGTTTAAGTATCAGGTGTTTTGGGCTCCTAATCTTGGATACATATTCTCATAATGATTGTACTGGGTGATCTCTAGTAGTGATATCATGAGGACATACCCACTAATAGGAACATCACATGTTTTAGGTGTTATTAGTTGTTAATATCTATGAACATGTGTATTGGTCTATTAACATGAGATCATTATCAATTTTATCCATTTGATCGTTTACTTTGATGTAAGGTTAAAAACAAGTAAATGAATTTTTAGTGATGTTGTTTTTATTCAGTGCGTCATTGGTGGGAAGAAAATAGCTGAATGACCAAGATAGATTTTTTTTCTTCACAGTTAATGGTGCGATATATCAGGAATGGTCAATCAGTATGGTAGTACATTGATAAATCCATGTTTGTGGTAGTCAAAGGTAAGTGTGTACTGTTAGTTCAACAAATAATAAAGAAAGAAAATGATGATGATAGATGCGTGTATCCTACTTTATGATATATCATATGAAGGATAGATTATTTTACATAGTGCGTGTTTTTAGGTTGGTTGTCATTTCTATTACAATTATTTTTTTCTTTAGGGGCCTTGATGGGTTGCTAGACTCTACTCTTAATCATTAAATATTATTAACTACTATTGAGATAAGAACCTACTGTGTCATTCATAATTGTTCATTCGAGAGTCTTCTCTATTTGATTGAATAAGACTATATGACACGGTGGTACTCACCATGGTGTTTGAGTGTTATCCATGTTCCATCTATCTCTAATAAAATAAAAAATTCATTATTATTCAATTAAATAATTACCAGGTGAAGTTATTTATTACTTTTATTTATAAGTTATTAATTAAATACAAGGATTAATATTATACGAATGAAGATTAATTTTAATATTCCATGTTTTTTTAACATTATCAAGAGTTATGAGTCAAGTTAATTTCTTGGTATTATCACATAATATATTTAATATATATTATAGGTATATGATAAAAATATAAATACTATTATGGAAAAGTTGGCTCATCATATTTAATTATTTATATAACTTATTTGGTGTAATTTCAATACACGAGGGATATGAACCCTAACTCCATATAAATAATATCTACTATATAAGTGGTGAGAGGCTCATCCTAAGAGAGAATTCACTTTTTTTTGGGAATTGAAATCCTATATATACTCTTAATTCATAGAAGGATAATTGTTCAACAAAATAATATGATCCGAGTTTATCTTATAGTATTTTATAATGAGGATAGTGTTGATTGTCGCTAAGTCAAAGTGATCATCATAGCTCTAAACTAGCACCCAAAATTTGGAAAATGATGTACGTGCTTATTCAAGAAGAATGTGTTGAAGATCTAAATGGGTTTGATGTTGGATAATTTATGAAACGAATGCCTAAAAATTGGGACAGCTGTGCATGAATAAAATTGGAATGAGGTAATCATTTGTTTTATTTATTGTTCTCTAATTAAACCATTCAGGGTACTCAAACTATATTGGTGAGGAATTTCTACAGATTATGAAGTTACATCACTCTAGTAATGAAAATTTTTAAATTCACAACCCACCAGCTTCTGCTATGTTTTTCAGTACCTTAATTTGGTTCCATAAATTTTTTAATTATTGTGTTTCAGGTGTTCTAGATTTGAGTATTGTATGGTAAGTATTTCACGGTGATACTTAAAAGTTTCAAATTTTTAGTTTGGACACCAAGGCCCTTCCATGAATTTCATTAATTATATCAATATTATGGAGTATTAGCCCCCATTGTTTGTGGGAAATATTTCCTTGATTTATATATCAAGAGTTAATACTTTCTTTATTACCTCTATCATGCCATGATTTTTAGGTTTTTCCAATTCTATAATATATTTGAAATCCCATTTATATTTCCATCCAATTCCACCACTTTACCTTGATTTAAGCCTTCAAATTTGAGTCAAAATATATTCGTTAAAATATTAAAAATGATTATTAATAGTGGAGAACCATAAAATCTCGATATCTGTTGACTTGATATCATTTTGACATGACCCATATCTTCATAACGAAACAATACAATTCCAATGATAACTTCTAAACCATGATACATACAATTTTTAAACCACATATTTTCAATCCACCGGGCTATATCACAAATCTAATTATCTATAAAAATCACAACTCATAATCACTAAAACACATCATTGTGGAAAACTATAGGTTATCTTATAATCAGATAACCATAGTGAAATTCTCATTCTATAGTGCTTCCTCCTTCTCCCATATAAATAATTAGAAACCACTCATTATACATCATGATGCAACCACATAGACTATGGTGTGATCAGCATTTGAGAATTCCTGAATCATTCAATCATGGAAATAACTTAATCACGTGCAAGATATATTGTAAAATGAAATTGTATTATTTGTAAAGAATAATAAATTAGATTCAAATATCTTAGACCTTAATATTCATGGGTTCCCCGTTTTGGAAATAACTAATCCTACAATGACCATCTTTGTAATAGGTTATCCTACCATAGATCAATTATTGTGTGACTTAAATATTTTTTCTGTGATTAATTAGCATCGTAATCTTCTAGAAAAATTAGTTATTTAAATGTTCCATTATCTTTACATAAAATATATCCATCATGCAGTGGACTATACCAAAACATCACAACCAATTACTCAACCACATAACATTAATCTAACATGAGATTCATTGTCATGTGACATAAGATATTAAAACATGGTTTCATTCTAGTATATGTAATTACTCTATCTATATAAAACATATTACATAACATGATTTTATAAATCATTTATCCTTATTTGGTAGTATCAGAAGATCATCAATATAAATAACCACAAAACTAAAATAAAATAATTGATTTTTCTAACAATCTCCCAAATTGATTTTGTGGAAAAATCATTAATTTTTTTTCAATATAACTTCATCCAAAAACATCGAAACCAAATAGACTTTTTTTTGATTTGTCTCACCTTTAAATAAATTTTCAATGATTTCATTATCATCCAATATAATACCAAATGATTAAATGTCGTAGTTAGAAATAATAGTTGACTAAAAATTTCTTCCTGAAAACACATTCATTTTTATGTTTCTCAACACTTTTCAAACATGATACCAGCCCTGAATAGATATTCAAGTAGGATTTACCTTTTCAAATAATTATTATATGATATTTTACCATTTCTCTAAGAGGAGAACATTTATATTGATCTAATACTTCAATTATATAAAATTTATTTAAAGATAATAATAGAAAAATATAATTGTTTTTCAATGTACCCATAGAGAAATTCTCTATATGTTAATGAGTGTGGTTTAAAAATAAAAATATGATATTTAAGAGAAAAATATTAAATTTTTATAAATAAAAAAAAATATATAGGGAAGTTTTCATACCTACTCTGAATAATTTAAATTGATAAATATATTTGGACTCTAAATGATAACTAATTACTTTTAGAATCAAAATTTTCTAATTCCTTTTTCATGATGTCTATAACATTATTTTTTTGTGGAAATATACTTTAATTTCACCAAACATTTATTAAACTTCTCTTTAATGAAATGATACCTTATCTTCATGTTATATTTCCTTGAATTATGGTAATTCATTTTTAATTATTTATGTTATTGGAGTTATTACACATGAATTTAATATAAGAGTTCACATAAACTAAACCATCCCAAATACATTTCATTATTGATATCAATTAATAAAAATCTTGAGTGTCCCCAATATACCCAAAATCTATTTTAATTAGTGAAATTTAACATTACATATTTCTTCTAAAATAAATACATAAACTAATTATATGGAATAAACTATATAATTTTGAATTTTGATCATCCATTGATCTATGCCTATCTTCATATGTAAATCACAATTGTTACTAATATGAAATTTCATGAAAAAATGATCTAAAATCCCTCATGATTTTAATATATTGGATAGTTATATTCAATTATATCTAGTATATATACATGGGACAACATTGGTAATATACAAAAATAAGTGTAATCACATTATTTGGTTATGTTTCTATCATATACAATAAGATAATTTTTTTCCAATATTATTTTTCATAAAACATACTTCCATCATCATCCCTAGAAAATTTATTTTAGGTTTCCACCAATGTTATAATAACCTTGGTTTCCTCTATTTTTGATCTATTCAACATTGTTTGGGAATATTTAGGTGTTGATAGAAAATTTCCATGATTTTTTTTTTGTGAAATATGAAAATAAAACAAAAAATAAATCTCACTAATCAAATACTTTTTGAACTTATACCGTGTGAATTATACAAAAAAATTTCATTTTTCTTGGTTTAATCATCCAAAAATTATTTCATCCACGTTGATAAAAACCATCATCCTTTAATAATATATCTTTATATAGATATTGTGATGAACTTTTCCTCAATAGATTATAATTTTTCTCAAGTATTTATCAAGAATAGAATACCATTCCCATGGTTCCTGTTTTAGTGAGTACAATAACATCATCCCCTAGTATACTATTATTTCATTTCCATAAAAAAGAAACCCATTAAAATTTTCATTGTAAACATATTTCTCTAGTATTCCATTATGAAGTTATGATTTTTTTATCAATTTTGAACACCTTTAATATTATTTAAAACATAATTTCCAAGAATAATCAAATTATATCAAACCGTAAAATAAGAGAAATTATCTAACTTGAATTAATATATTTAATTTGGGATTATACCTTACAGGCCAATCCTAATTTGTTAAAAAATATCGTTAAATATTAAAAGTTCTTCAAAAAATAAAGCTTGTTTTAATTATTGTTTTGTCTTTTTTACTTTGTAATATATCCCATGTTTGATTCATCTTTATTGGGAGTTGTTATTTCTAAATATATTATAACCAATATTCAACTTTACATGCCACCTAAAAAACATCGGCTTTACAAGTGATATAAATGGTATTATTGTAGCATATTTATCAGTCTAGTTCTCACTAAGGCTATCTAATCACCAAATATATTTTCTTTATTGATTTTCACTTATATTCGCACCCTCACTAATGCTAAACATTCCATATTTTACCATTGGAGACTTATTGTAAATCCAAATCATCCTATTATTCTCTCCCCAGGGTTATCACTTTAGAAAATTATTTCTCTACATTATCCTCATTATTTTTTTATTGAAAATTGATCACCTTATTGAGTGTTGGACTCATTTTATACAATTGTGAAATCGTGAATTTCAATGGCTTTTATAAAGATTTTAGTTCAACACTTATATGACTTACTCTTAGATGATTACCCGAGAAAAATATTGTTATCCCCATGAGGATAAAACATTTTATTTTTCCATTTATCTAGATTAATACACTTTCATATAAAAATTTAAAAGTATTTAAAAATTTAAATCTTTGTATAACAGATCTCAAAATAGGTATAATATTAAAATAAATATAAAAAATACCAATTATATATACATACTGGTGTGTGTACTACATAATTTCATAATTTTTCCATTAAATCTTTCTCAATAATAATCATCAAATTTATGATTCTAAGGCTCATGTTACACATTTCAATTAAACTGTTTTGTATTGTATTATTATATAGTGAAAATTGGTTATTTATCCCATTCTTCTGGAGATATTCCACCACATTATTATCGATAAATTCAATTCCATTATTAGTGTAGTATATTTTTATTTTTATCCCAATAATCTTTTCCTCCAATCACAATAATGTACGATATAGTTGATAACTTTATATTTATGATAAAACTCTATCATTTATGCAATACTACTATAATCATTGGTGAATATAATATAATAACTTTTTCCATTAATGGATTTCGGAAATATAGTCCCACACATGTATATGTGAACCAACTCATGAAGTCCCTTAGATTTATTATCCTTTGACATATATACCTTCAATCTTATTTTCTCATTTTAGAAAGTAAACCATATGTGAGTGAGATCATGTTATTGTTTAGAAATATCCCATTATCCTTCATTCTTCACCAAATATTCCAAGGAATTTTTTTCAATGTGGCCAATCATTTTATACAAAAAATGTTTCTCTTATTCATTTGGTGGGAAGTATATGTATTATTCACCACTGATGAAGCATCAATTCCAATTTGTGACCATTAATTTCATTATAATTTCACAATATCATCAATTGAAAATTATATTACTCTTATTTATATTGGATAAATTCCATGAGTTAGATAATTGACTTAAACATATAAATTTATGACCAATGTCTTTAACAACTAATACATCCAGACACCTCAACCATTTTCCTTTGATTTTGGAATTATCAATATGATGATATACAAACCATTATAATTTTCCAATAGATATTAACATTAATTACCAAAATTAAAGCTTAAGAAAGGATAAATTTTTACACCATATAGGATGTAAATCGGCTAACCATGATCCATACTATGGATCAATCCACTACTCTCAATGACAGTTCATTTACAGTATCCTTCTAAAATTGTTATTTCATGATACATGACCACAATGTCACTTCCTTCACAGGTGAACCTGATGCATCCAAATTTGGATCCATTAGTTCATCCCAATATTTCATGGATTTAATATTATTATGAATATTAATCCCACTTAATGATGCCTTTATCTATTTTTATGACCCTATTTGTGTAATATTTGGAACACCAATTTTCACCCATGATGAGAAATGCATGTCTTTGTGTCCATAAACATCACACAAAAATATATATTAAATAAAAACATATCAAGTGTGGAAATATTTTCTATCTAGTTTTTATTTAACTAATACCTTTAATTTCCTCTTTTATAAGAAATAAATACTATGTGTGCCCCATATTTTAATACAAATAACATGATATTCCTTTTGAATTATCATGTTTCATCACTAATACACTTATGGACTTTGGGTATTTTATGAGTCACCCAAATAAACATTATTATAAGGTGTTTGTTATTGAATCCATGAATCAGTAATAACTACCTTTTTCATATGAAAACCCTCTTAATATACATTCATATTTTAAACATTTTACTTGTGTTTTATTATATATTTCTTCCAATAACTCCTCATATTCGTACTTTATATCGTATACATACTTTACACTTTGTAATCCCAATGTCATTCTATGAGCTTGATTAATCTACTGATATTTGAGATTTTATAAATTATTTATTATTTTTCCTTTAGGATCATAAATTAGTTAGATAAAATATTTGATAGAATCATTCAATCCATTAATCACTGAATCCTGATTCTAAATTTTCAACATATACTCAACCTACTTCTATGCATGTTAAATATATATATATACACACACACATATATACACACACATATATATGATCTATTCAATTTCATATTTCAATTCAAAAATATATTTTTATTTTTATAGTATATACTGATTGAAATTAATTAAAACTCTGTTGGATTTCTGTGTTTTAGTCCTCAGAAGTTCAATTTCTTTAAGAGAATCTTATATTTATACCTTGATACAAACTCTTCCCACAAACTCATAATTTTAATATTCACTATCCTCATGATTTAATTTTTATATGAGATATATGATTATTTCATCACTGAGTTTTTTTCAACCATAAATTTCTTCAACTTCCATTTATTTAGATCTAACATCATCTTAATAATTCAAGTTATTTATTTAAATAATTTCTTATTTGAATGTTGTATTCCATTCACATTGATTAATGATTTATTCATGGGTAAATTATCCTCATAATCATCTCTAGATTTATTTGGACACATTTCATTTTGATTCTCTCCTTTTCCACAATGAAGGAAAGCATGTACAAGATTTCTATTGAAATTTTAGTCCCCTTATTGATATTTTAGGAATGTAAAGGCATTAAAAAATAAAAATTCATATCCTATGTTTTATCCTCAAATGTGAGTTAATTTATTTCCTTAAACTCCACCTCTATTGAGTTCTCTATAGGTAATGACCCATTTATATTTTTCATCATATAATATGATATTAATTTTTTGTAAAAACTATCCAACAACACCACTTTTGGGTATTTTTATTTGA
Source organism: Viscum album (assembly GCA_963277665.1). Taxonomy (NCBI): domain Eukaryota; kingdom Viridiplantae; phylum Streptophyta; class Magnoliopsida; order Santalales; family Viscaceae; genus Viscum; species Viscum album. Next base: position 530,695,050 of record OY728131.1, on the reverse strand, counting down.
GTACTACAAATTTTACATTGAAACATAACTAAAAATTTATCAATAACCTATTAACGATCATGATATCATTGAGGGGTTTTATAGGTCTGAACATGTATTCAAAAAATAATTCAAAAAATAGAATAATGAATAAAAAATTAATTCAAGTGCATCGTCAAGTTATCATAATTTTTATATATAACCTATAATTTAGCTTCATGTCACGTGTAATTTCATTAATAGATGATGAGATAGTTTTTAAATAGGGAATATAAGTATTTAGATTAAATCACCTTTCTGTAGATCTCATTGGAAACAGAACCAAACAATGTGATGACTACCATAGAATCAACATCAATATCAATATAGTAATTCTTTGATAAATACCACATTTATACGATGAACAAGATCTCATCTATTATAGCTATATAAATATCTACAAATAATGATATGAAATATATCATAATTTAATTCTTCGATCATTGAATATATTTTCTATCGAAGATTAAAATTCACTAATTATCAACGATTACATAAATATATTAAAATTTTGAAAACATTATATAGTGTTACACATGGACATTGGAATTTGGACTATGGTAATTATTTTTAATTTAATTTTTAATTTTTATATTTTTATCTATATTTATAATTATTTTTCTATGGTTTGGGTCATGAACAACTTATGTTTTTGCACTTTTGATGATAAGCGATCGTTTTGGCCCAAAATTTTTTGGTGCACAGGCATGGAACAGGGAAATCCTTAAGGATATTCAAGATAATCATGTGGTCTAATCAATGTATAGGTTGTTAATTAATTGACTGAATAAATAAAAAAACACCGTAAAAGAAAAAAATAAAATTATTTTGGAACCGCTTTAATGATAATATTATTATTATTAAGATTAATTTTATTATTATTATTTTCATTAACATTTTAATTAGTATTTTAATATTAATTTTTTTTTGTTATAAAATTGTTAGTCACTACTAAAAAAAAGGTCAAGGGAAGCACCCCCTTATGTCAGCGCTAAGAAAAACCACTGATAAAGGTTACCCTATATCAACGATAAAATTTTAGCGTTGATAAAGAATTCCTGTATCAGCACTAAAATTTTAGCGCTCATAAAGAACACCTATATCAGTGCTAAAGAAGAGCAGATAAAACGACCCATTATGAGTTCTAGAAAAGCACTGATAAAGACTCTCTGTATCAGGGATAAAATTCGAGTGCTGATACAAGAATGATTTATTAGCATTTTTTAGCGCTGATAAAGACTACCACTATCAGCGCTAAAAAAGCACTGATAAAGGATACCTTTATCAGTGCTAATATGTTAGCCCTGATAAAGGTAGTCTTTATCAGTGCTTTTTTAGTGCTGACAAAACCTGAGTCCATTTTTTTATAATGTCGGTCGCACAGTGCCCTCGTTTTATCGCGACCTAAAGCTCTCATGGTACTGGAACCCTGCGAGTCCTCTCTTCCGCCCACTGAGTTCTCATTGCTGGACCTCCTCCTCCCTTGCTTCTCTTTGCCGGACATCTTCCACCCTCGCTTCTCGTTGCCGGACCTCTGCCTCCATCACTTCTCATTGCCAGAACTCCGCCACCCGCAACGCCCTCTTCAGATTGCCGGACCTCCCTTTAAGGAATGTTTTCCAAATATTTTTTTATATTGTTCTTATTATTGGTTTAATAATTGATGGATATTGATTGTGTTATTTCATTTAGATTCATTGGTATGTTTTGGGTGTACCCTTCCTTAGGTTTCGAATTATGATCTTAGTGGTTCTTCATGGTTAGTGGTTGTAGTCTCTTATTTGGGTGAAGGGATGTGTTCTTATTAAATTTCTATCATATGTCCCACCATTTTAGTGAAAAGTTAAATGGTTGGGTGACCTATTCTAGGTCTCTAGACATTATTGGGATTTTTTCTCTTCTTAGTGATGTAGATGTGTCATTTGGAGATGTATGATGTTATTGTAAGATATACATTAAGGGTTCTTGGGAATATTGGTTATCTATTCATTTTAATTTTTTCATAGTGGTCCTCTATTCGGTGAATCTTCCCATTTGACCCTCTATCCCAAGGTGAAACTCCCTCCCTTTATCTCTTCCCTTGGGCTCCATTTTTAGGGTGATTTGGACTTTTATCTACAAGGAATCTCTAAGTAAGAATCTCATATTCTCTTTTATTCTCCTTTCTTGGTCACTAATTTTTTCTCTCTTGGGTTATTTTTCTATAGAAAGGGCTTTTACCTAGGTTGGATTTAATCTCATTTATTTGGGTTAAATATTTATGGTTATGGTGTTTAATTGCATCCTAAGGGCCTTTCCTTAGTTCAGTTGGTGGTTTCATTCTGGTTTTGTGAAGATATCAAGAAATAGGTAGGTTGTTCCATTATTTGACATTGTTTTAGGTGTTTAATATGATTTATTTGGTTCTAAAATGGTTTTATAAATTGTCTGGGTTGTGGGAAACATGTTTTCCAATTTTTTTGTTGTGCGTAAGGGTTTGATAATGATTTGACTATTGTAAATGGGTTTTTGTCATTTGTGTTTATATTATTGGAAGTGTGATTGTATAAAATAGATATAATTTTATATAGGGGGTGTAATTGAGCACAATGGAATCCTAGTTATCTAGGTGGGTAGACTAGGTCTAGTATATTAGGTGAATTAGTCATGCCGATGATTGGTCTCCTTAATAAGGATATACATAACAAAACTAACTAAACATTCATGTGCTAGGGATTGGAGGCACAAATAGGACCTTCATGTCTAAGAGATGTGATCACCAAGAGTACGAGGATCCTAGGACCCTAGTAACCCTAATACCTTAGAGATTTTATATAGTGCACATACTATTCTTACCATTATCTTGTCATATTTACTATATCTTTTATTTCAAAGAATGTTTTATTTAAATTGTATCTTCCTTTTTCTTAAAAAAATAACATGTTAATGTTCATCATAATGCCATTACATGGAATCTATTTTTGTTGTGTCCTACTAGGTATGTGGCTCACACCTTATATACACCCTTAGGTTTATATAGACCTTATTATGTTTTACCCAGTTAAAGGCAAGGTTCCCTTGGTGGTGATGGTGGATATATTTGCTAGTAGTTCCCCTTTTGGTGACTGTTATTGGTTGTGGAATGGGGATGTTGACCCTCATGTTTCATGGAGACTTGGTTGTATTGTTGGTTCCCTTACCATTTTTTTTGTTATTTTGGTTTTGGTTGAAATTGTTAAATGCTTATCCCCTATTGTAGTGTTATATTTTGGTCTATTATATTGTGATATTTGGTTATGATATGCTTTTTGATTATTATGTAATATGTATGGTTTTTTACATGAAAAAACCATTCCCAAAGGTGTTACTCAATGCCTAGGAACTAGTTACAACCCATGGGTATTGGTAATTCCCTTTGGACCTTCCCACGAGTTGGGTCAGGTGTCAAGTGGGATGGAAACCTGGACTATTTTATGACAGGAAGTCTACACCATAGTATGGTTGTCTAAATCCTTTCTGTACCGTGTCCATGGGAGGTTGAAACATGGTATCTTTTTTTATAGTCTTAAATTACATGAGCTCCATTTTATATTCTTTTTTCTCCTCCATAACTATCATTTTAAATCTTGATTCTTTAAGGCTTATAAGAGTCATTTTAACTCCTCCAAACCCCCTTATTCTCAGATAGAAGCTCCAGTGGATGCGTTTGGTTTCTCTCTGATAAGGGGATCTATCATCGATCAGAAATCCTCTATCTCCTATTATATCCTCCTTATAGAGTGATAGATCATCATATTTTTAGTGAATCTAATATTCTTTTTTATGAATCTTGATTATAGGTTAGTCTACTTGATCTCCTTATAAGGAAGTGGTTCTCTTCTACTGTATTTGGAAGTCTTCTTTTGTGTACTTGAACCATAAATACTAATATTGGAGATTCAAATAGGATGAAGATGAATAAATATTGGATGGATGCTAATCGTTTAACAATAGAGTACGAGAATGGAGTGAAAGATTTCATCATGTTTTCAAAGGATCATGCAAAGGATCCTTCTCAAATCCTTTTTCCTTGTTTACGTTGTCGTTATTCTAGACTACTTACTCCATATCATTTGGAAGAGCATTTGATATGTCATGGAATAGATCAGAGTTATAAATGTTGGAATAAACATAGAGAAAAAACGAATGTAGCTACTGGCTGGGATAAATCTGCATTTTATGGATCTTCAGATATGAATACAAATATGGATAATGAAGAATGTAACACCCCGAGCTTCCACAATACACTTCTCTTTCAATAATGTAATAGTTTTCATTGTACGCATGTTCGAGATTATAACACACCGCGACCAATCAAAATAGCCATTATGAATAGTAATACCCACTTTATGAAATTATATATATTTTATATTTCAAAATGGACTTCATTTTTGGATTCGGAATATCGAAATTATCCTATGTTGAATTTTTGGTATTTTTCTGAGAACTTCCAATTTTTTATGAATAGTGAAAAATACTTAAAAACAACTTTTTTAATAAAAATAATTTATAGTGATAAATTATACAATTTAGTGGTTCTGAAGTGTAATTAGAATATTTTTTTACCATTTTATCCAACGGTGGTCATTATAATTAATTTCACTTTGAAATTGGACATAAACAATTGTCAATCATTTGATATATATTGTTTCTTAAAAACACGCTATTTGTTGTGAAAATGGGAATTAATTATAAAATTAATTAATGAAACTTATATGTTTGGAATTTTGTAAAATAGACATCATTTTTTAATTCATAATATCAATTATAGCTTAGGGTGAAATTTTGGCATTGTTCTCAAAAGCTTCAATTTTTGATGAATAGTGAAACCACTAAGTGGTAGTTAAAAAACTGATTTTTCGTTTAAATGAAACATTACCACTTCTATGATTTGATTTTAAAAAATCTGACATACATGGTAGTCATTAGGAAGTAAAATGTGGTTCAATGGGATTAAAATAATTTTTGGTGAATAGTAACTTTTAAGTTTAATTAATCGCGATTAAAGGTAATTAGTGTAATTTAAGGTAAATATAATGTTATAATAATATGAAATGACCTTGACACATGTTCTACCCCTATTGGATGAGTTATTGACGACCAATAAAATCCATGGGTAAACTTTAGGACCCCATGGATTCACTTTGGTAGGAAAATGACATTAAAAACTTTTTATTTAATCTTAAAATAAAAATGTCACACACATGCGTTGTTTTACTAAAACAATTTTTAAATGGGGTTATAAAAGTTATATTTTTGACTATAAATATTAATTATAAAGATAAAAATATTTACTTCATAATTATAGTTTTTTTATTATTTTTAGACATTATATAAATTAAATTATTTATGACACCATGATGATGCAGCGATTACCTCATTATTTAACGATTTAAATAAAATGAAAAGATAATGTAAAATATAGGACCTAGAAATGTCAAAAACATATTGTATGGGTTTATTTAGAACTCTTATAACCTTATCCTCAAAATATATAATTTTTGGACCTATTAAATCCGAAAATCATTTTATAATAAAGCAAGCTTTTATAACTTTCCAAGAGTGCCACTCCTCTCCTCTTATAAAAGGTCCCAACCTCTACCACCTTACTCACAACATAAAAGAAATTTGGATTTTCCAACCTCTGCCCAAATACTATCTCAACATTACTTCCTTCATCCTAGAAGCCTTACCTTAGGCAAAAATCTCTTCAAGAAACCATTTTGGTTCAAACCGAGGGGAGTTACCCGATTTTAAGGTAATGTCTTCTCTTATGTTATTTTGTTTTATTTTTCTTCTCCAACCCCTTAAACTATTTTTATTCCTTTATTTTGTAACAAAACCAGTATATTAAATATAATAGGATGTTTTTATGATAATTATTTTATTTAGACTTACACACACCTCCGTCTAATGGTTAAAGAACATACTGTTTCTGTGGGTGGCGAAATACTGCCTCACGAAATGATGATTGTTCAACACTCATATAACACCTTCAAAATGTGGACATTAAGATGTCACTATATTTATATATGATATATAATATGTTTATGTTTTACTTAAGATTCTGTATTTTTCATTTATGGGATACCTTTATGGTTTCCAGTATGGGTAAACGCAATATTTTCATTTTAGGAAATGCGGACTACATCCCCCTCAAAGTGATTTGAATCGTTAATTCCATATGTGGGATGTATAAAGGATGGAGTAAATAGTATTATACATTATATTATACTGGAATTATATTATAACTTTATATAATTATAATTTCATTCCATTAAATACGAAATAGAAATGAAAGTAGCGTTCATGCGTACGTACGACTTACTGTCTCCATGAACGGTGCATTTCATTTCTTACCTCTAGATGTTATGTAATATTATAAATGCATGTATATACTAGATATATATTATATATATGATATCTAAATCAGGAATATAATTATATATATAATGGATATTTCACCACATGAACAACTTGTAATTATAAAAAGGTTATTTTTGGCTCAAGTACCAAAGATTGACAAAATGACCGTTATTAACTTAAATAATTACATAATGTCCATAACATGGTAATAAGAGATATAAAAGGAATAATTAAAATGTAAAAGGTTCTTAATAGAATATAAATTAACTCTATTCTATTATTCATGAGGTTAAAGAACGATCGAGTCATGTCGGACATGAGGTAAGGGAACTTCTTAACCCAATTTTCATTCTTTCGGTTAATCTCCTACTTTCAAATTATGTCATGATATTATTATTTCCTATCTTGTATTTTTACTTTCATTGTGTGTACTTATAGTGAATACACAAAATAGATCTGTTTTATTTAAATATTATCTTTTTAAGGGAATCCGTATCAATCTCCATTCATTGAAGAATATTTTGTTTTATACCCAAATTTCTTTTATACGGTGTATAAAACCCTTTGACTTTTATGATTATTCAAAAGGAATATTTTTATACGAAGCATTTTACTAAACAAAAAGAAGAAATGTTTTTCTTGTCGTACGTATGTGGTGACAACGACTTCTTTGCCGCCATGACCATTATTTGAGTTTCGACTTCCTCTACAAGCCATAATTTTTTTTAAATTATAAATAGATACCATGTTTTAATTTTTTTTATTTTGGTATTGAAAATAGTTTTGATAAAGTTTTTATTATATCAATGTGTTGTATTGATATCTTGTGATTGAAATGTGGAAAATTTATGTTTCCTTTATTCATGTTTTATGTGATACGATTATGTTATAGTTTATGATATGTTTAAACCTATTAATATGAGGAATGTATTAGACTTAATAAGTGACGGGTGGAGCCCACTATAACTCATAGATGCATCGGCAGGTCTCATGAGACAAACTAGTGTCTTGGCACGAGGCCTTGACAAAATCTTATTTGTAGTCTTGGCAAGAGGCCTTGGCTACGTGGTTATGATAGTCCGGCATTATGCATTCCATCATTATGAAAGTGGTTATTGATATTGCATGTGATTATTCGACCAGTAGAATATCCATGTGAATAAGTAAATGACATTATTTCATTTTACTTTTTCCATTTTATGATGAAGTTCAAGTTTAAAAGGATTTTGTTTTAGTTATACATTGCCTTAAATGTTTATGTTTATTTATGAAAGATTCCGCTATATTGTTATCCTTACTGAGCATCTGAGCTCACCCCTTTCAATGTTTTAATTTTTCCAGGATGTGAAGAAGTATTTTAGGAATGACCTGTAGGGATAGTCTGAAGGGGATATGAGTGTCGAAAATGGAGACTATGTTATTTTAGTTTTTCACTTTATTATGTAATGTAACATTTATGAATGTATCTAGTGTTTACAAGCCTACTAAACTAACTGGTCTTTCGAGACATGATCTTTGTGATCATGCCAATGTTACGCAATAACGCACTGACTCTGGGTAACTGGAGTCAAGGCGTTACAGTTGGTATTAGTGGAAGAATAGTACTATCCTTGGAAGCTAGATTTAGATAAACTCTGCTTAGAGAACATATCCTGAAGATATAATTTGAGGATTAGTATAGAAGAAATTCCTAGAATTTTTTTATTATAGATATTTTGTGAGTTTTACGAGAAATACATCCCTATATGGATACGAGCAGGTAGAGGCGGCTCTGGCACAAATGTACCTAGGGGTAAAACCCAAAAACACCGCTTTGAGCTAGACTCGAACGGGAACTGGTGCACGACAACAGGCCTTACTGCACTCTTGGTTACGACACTCCGGAGGGATATGCTTAGGATAATTCTCATTTTCTTTATAAACCACTATGAAAGGTTTATGAGTATATACTTCCTCAAAGAAAACATTTTTATGATTAGGGATTATATCCATAAACTATTCAATTTATGTTAAGTGTTTTACAAGTACGGAATTATGTATTTTGATTCATAAACTAATCTAGTTTATTCCATTGTATATAAATGGTGCCTAGTGGGAGAAATGGAAACCGTATCAATGAATGCACTCCATGTAGGGATTTACCTCCTGATCAAGATAATTATTGTGGATTTGGAGACACAACTAGTGCTGATCAACTTATCACCATACTGGGACACCTCACTCAGGTTATGAATAATAACCTTACTTGTATAGAGCACCCTGATCCGCAATGTGGAGGATCAATGTTAGACCGATTCATGAGTCAAAAACCGCCAACATTTAATGGGGGTAAAAATCCATTAGTAGCTGAGCAATGGATAAACTCCTTAGAGAAAATATTCCACACCTTGGGGAGTAGTGAAAGGGAGAAGGTTGTCATGGAAGTCTACCGCCTCACTAGAGATGCCGATCAATGGTGGTCACTGATTCAAAACACAAAGGAAGATGAAGAAGTATCAAGTATGGAATGGAGGGAGTTTAAGGAAATTTTCGTAGAAAAATACTTTCTACATGACCATCATGAAAATATGGAAATGCAATTTCTGAGTTTGAGGCAGAAGGGGGATGAGAATGTCGCAAAGTATGAGGCTAACTTTACAAGGTTAGCGAGGCATGCTGAAGATTATATAAGTAACCCAAGAAGTAAGATCAATCATTTCTTTGATGGGTTAAAACCGTTTCTCCATCAAGCTTCAGTATCACAATATTTGTCAACGTACGAAGATATTGTCTCATGTTCTATCAAGACAGAAAAGGAATTCTCTAAATCTTATGACAATAAAGTAAAGCAAGAGAAGAAGAGAATGGTGGAACAAGAGATAGATAAAGGAGAAAAGAAAAAGAAGGATTTTCCATTATGTGATAATTGTGGGAAGAATCACCTAGGTACTTGCCTAAAAGGAATGGGAGTTTGATATAAATGTGGAGAAAAAGGTCACCAGGCTCATGATTGCAAGGGAAAGAAAGAGGCTATAAATGTTGAATTCTACAATTGTATGGAAATGGGGAATTATGAAAATGAATGTCCTAATCTTCAGGGAAACTTACCTTAGAAAAGGACAAGGTTTCAAGGACAATCTTATGTTGTTACTATAGTTGAAGTGGAATAATTAATGTATTGGTGCTTTTGGACTCAAGGATTATATTCTGGTTATAAGAATAATGTGATATATATAAGGATTGTACTGCAGTACTTGTTGTTTTCATTAAGGTTTTAATATGAATATGGTAATCATATTTTTAGTATGTGACAATAAGAGAAACTTTAATTTGTTTGAGTAATTTGATGATACAATTGATTTTGCAATTTAGAGACCTTTTAGAGAAAGTCTGGACAGAGGTATTTTGGATAACTATAAAGGATGGAATGGATTATGTTGAACTTTGAATAGTATTGTTTAAGGTTAAAACATTTCGGAAGATATCTTTTGGAATATTATAATACTATATTTTTAGGAAAAGGACAACCTGCAGGTCGGGGGATAACCCGTCACGTCGGACAAAGCTACAGGAATTAAACCCACAACCATAGTGCAACAATCCTTTATTACCTACCACTAGCCTACAGGAAGTCCCTAGTTATTACAAAAAAGTTTTCCTAATCTAAATGGTATGTGTTAATATTTGGAACCTTATACGATTATGATAAATAGAATATTTTTGAGTTCTATTACCTTTTAGAGTGAAAGATGGGTTTGTGGTAAAAATTTATTAAAGAATGAAAGTCTACATGACAAGTATGTATATTCCCTTACATTCTTAGTATATCTCCTAAATAAATTCCTCGACTTTATAAAATGTAACTTAAAACAAAAACGTTGCCGGTTAACTTTTCCAACCGGGGATTCAATGACCATTTAACCAATCACAAGTTTTTGATTTTCTTGTAGTTAACATTCTCCTAATATGGTTTTCTACAAATATCCATAAAACCATGATGGTTTTTTTCTTCCATATCCATATTTTCATAGAATCCTAGTATGTGCTATCTCGGGTGACCTTTGTACTTATCTTTCTTTCTTTTAAAGTCATATTTTTATTAACCTTATTTCCGATGTGGGTTTTCCACAAAGGTATTTTCTATTTTCAACCTTTTATTTTCAAAGAAAAATTTCAAATTGCGAGGATGCAATTTTTTGAAGGAGGGGAGAATTTAACACCCCGAGCTTCCACGATACTCTTCTCTTTCAATAATGAAATAACTTTCATTGTACGCAAGTTCGAGATTCTAACACACCGCGACCAATCAAAATAGCCATTATGAATAGTAATACCTAGTTTTTGAAATTATATATATTTTATATTTCAAAATGGACTTCATTTTTGGATTAGGAATATCGAAATTAGCTTATGTTGAATTTCTGGTATTTTTCTGAGAACTTCCAATTTTTTATGAATAGTGAAAATACTTAACAATTTTTTTAATAAAAATAATTTATAGTGATAAATTATACAATTGAGTGGTTCTAAAGTTTAATTAGAATATTTTTTTTCCATTTTGTCCAATGGTGGTCATTAGAATTAATTTCACTTTGAAATTGGACATAAAAAATCGTCAATCTTTTGATATATATTGTTTCTTAAAAACACGCTATTTGTTGTGACAACGGGAATTAATTATAAAATTAATTAATGCAACTTATATGTTTTGAATTTTTTAAAATAGACATCATTTTTAAATTCGGAATATCAATTATAGCTTAGGGTGAAATTTTGGCATTGTTCTGAAAAACTTCAATTTTTGATGAATAGTGAAACCACTAAGTGGTAGTTAAAAAACCGATTTTTCATTTAAATGAAACATTACCACTTTTGTGATTTGATTTTCAAAAATCCGACATAAATGTTTGTCATTAAGAAGTAAAATGTGGTTCAATGGGATTAAAATAATTTTTGGTGAATAATAACTTTTAAGTTTAATTAATCGCGATTAAAGATAATTAGTGTAATTTAAGGTAAAGATAATGTTATAATAATAAGAAATGACCTTGACACATGTAATACCCCTATTGGATGAGTCATGGCCGACCAAGACAATCCATGGGTCAACTTGAGGACCCCATGAAGCCACTTTGGTAGGGAAATGACATTAAAAACTTTTTATTTAATGTTAAAATAAAAATGTCACAAACATGAGTTGTTTTAATAAAACAATTTTAAAATGGGGTTATACAAGTCATATTTTGGACTATAAATATTCATTAGAAATCTAAAAATATTTCCTACATAATTATAGTTTTTTTATAATTTGTAGATATTAAATAAATTAAATTATTTATGACACCATGATGATGCAGCGATTACCTCATTATTTAACGATTTAAAAAAATGAAACGATAATGTAAAATATAAGACCTAAACATGTAAAAAACCTATTGGATGGGTGGATTTAGAACTCTTAACACCTTATCCTAGAAATATATAATTTTGGGACCTATTAAATTAGAAAATCATTTTATAATAAAGTAACCTTTTATAACTTTCCAAGAGTGCCCCTCCCTCCTCTTATAAAAGGCCCCCACCTCTACCACCTTAATCACAACATCAAAGACATTTGGCTCGGCCAAAATCTACCCAAATAATCTCTCAACATTCATACCTTCATCCTAGAAGCCTTACCTTAGGCAGAAATCTCTTCAAGAAACCATTTTGGTTCAAACCGAGGGGGGTTACCCGATTTTAAGGTAATGTCTTCTCTTATGTTATTTTGTTTTATTTTTCATCTCCAACCACTTAAAATATTTTTATTCCTTTCTTTTGTAACAAATACAAAATCCTAAATATACTAGGATGTTTTTATGAGAATGATTTGATTTAAACTTACACACACCTCCATCTAATTGTTAAAAAACATACTGTTTCTGTGGGTGGTGAAATACCGCCTCACAAAAGGATGATTGTTCAACACTCATATAAAACCTTCAAATGTTGCCATTAATATGTCACTATATTTATATTTGTTATATAATATGTATACATTTTACTTAAGATTCTGTATTTTTCATTTATGGAATACCTTTATGGTTTCCATTATGGGTAAACGCGATATATTCGTTTTAGGAAGTGCGGACTACCGACCTCTCAAAGTGATTTTAATCGTTAATGCCATATGTGTGATGTATAAAGGATAGAGTAAATGGTATTATACATTATATTATACTGTAATAATAGTATAACTTTATATAATTATAATTTCATTCCATTAAATATGAAATAGAAATGAAAGTAACATTCATGCATACGAAAGGCTTACCATCTCCATGAACGGTGCATTTCATTTCTTACCTCTAAATGTTATGTAATATTATAAATGCATGTATATACTGGATATATATGATATATATGATATCTACATCAGGAATATAATTCTGGATATAATGGATATTTCACCACATGAACAACTCGTAATTATAAGAAGGTTATTTTTGACTCAAGTACCAAAGATCAACAAAATGACCGTTATTAATATAAATAATTACATAATATTCATAACATTGTAATAAGTGATATAAAAGGAATAATGAACTTTTAAAAAGTTCTTAAGAAAATAGAAATTAACTCTACTTTATTATTCAGGAGGTTAAAGAACGATCGAGTCAAGTCGGACACAAGGTAAGGGAGTTTCTTAACCCAATTTTCGTTCTTTGGGTTAATCTCCTACTTTTAAATTATGTCATGATATTATTATTTCCTTTCTTGTATTTGTACTTTCTTTATCTTTACTTATAGTGAATACAAATAATAGATCTTTTTTATTTAAAAAATATCTTTTTAAGGGAATTCGTCTCAATCTCAATTCATTGAGGCATATTTTGTTTTATACCCAAATTTGTTTTATATGGTAAATAAACCCCTTTGACTTTTACATTTATTCAAAAGGAATCTTTTTATACGAAGCGTTTTACTAAATGACAAAAAGGAATGTTTTTATTGTCGTACGTATGCGGTGACAATGACTTCTCCGCCACCATGACCATTATTTGAGTTTCGTCTTCCTCTACTAGCCATAATTTTTTTTAAATGAAAAATAAATACCAAGTTTTAATTTTCTTTTATTTTGGTATTGAAAATAGTTTTGATAATGTTTTTATTATATCAATTTGTTGTATTGATATCTTGTGATTGAAATGTTGAAATGTTATGTTTCCTTTATGCATGTTTTATGTGATACGATTATGTTATGGTTTATGATATGTTTAAACCTGTTCATATGAGGAATTCATTGGACATAATAAGTGACGGGTGGAGCCCGCTATAGCTCCTTGATACATCGACAGGTCTCATGAGACAAACTAGTGTCTTGGCATGAGGCCTTGACAAAATCTTATTTTTTGTCTTGGCACGAGGCCTTGTCTACATGGTTATGATAGTTTGGAATTATGCATTTCATCATTATGAAAGTGGTTATTGATATTGCATGTGATTATTCGACCAGTAGAATATCCATGTGAATACATAAATGTCATTATTTCATTTTACATTTTCCATTTTATGCTGAAGTTCAAGTTTAAAAGGATTTTGTTTTAGTTATACATTGCCTTAAATGTTTATGTTTATTTATAAAATCTTCCGCTATATTGTTATCCTTACTGAGCATCTGAGCTCACCCCTTTCAATGTTTTAATTTTTCCAGGATGTGAAGAAGTATTTTAGGAATGACCTGTAGGGATAGTTTGAAGGGGATATGAGTGTGGAAAATGGAGACTATGTTATTGTAGTTTTCACTTTATGATGTAATGTAACATTTTTGAATGTATCTAGTGTTTCAAAGGCTACTAAACTAATCGGTCTTTTGAGACTTGATCTTTGTTATAATGCCAATGTTATGCAAGAACGCACCGACTCTGGGTAACTGGGGTTGGGGCATTACAATGAAGACCATATGGAGGATGTGATTACATATGTCAATGATGATGAAGATCATATTGAGGAAATGACAAAGAAAATTCAAGATGAAATTTGTGATTGCCCAAAATTGTTTGAGAAGTTAAAGAGTTGTTCAAAGACGCCATTGTATACTACTTGCACTAAGTATACAACATTGTTAGCTGTACTAAAGTTGTATAAATTGAAAGAAGGAAATGGATGGAGTGATGTCAGTTTTACGGAACTACTTGCTCTCTTGAATGACATGCTCCCAGAAGATAATGAGCTCCCAAACCGGACATATGAAGCTAGACAAATGCTACGCTCGGTGGGAATGATTTCTGAAAGAATACATGCTTGCCCGAAAGACTGTATATTGTTTCACAAGGAGAAAAAATCACTTACAAAATTCCCAAAGTGTGGTGATTCTGGATACAAGAAAGATAAATACAATCCTACAAAAGTTTATGGTACTTTCCAATCATTCCAAGGTTTAGGCATCTATATGGAAGTGAAGAAAGTACAAGACAATTGTCGTGGCATATAGATAAAAGAAATAAAGAAGGTTTATTACGTCATTCAGACGACTATACTCAATGGAAGAAAATTGATGATGAGTATCCTGAATTTAGAAAAGAGATGAGAAACCTTCGTCTTGCGTTATCTATAGATGGAGTGAATCCTTTTGGTTTTCAAATCAGCACTCATAGTACATGGCATGTTATGTTGGTAAATTATAACTTTCCACCCTGTTTATGCATGAAGCAGAAATTCATCATGTTATATATGCTTATATTAGGACAAAAACAACCAGGTAATGATATTGATGTTTATCTGGCACCTTTGATCGAGGATTTGATGTTATTGTGGGACTCAGGTGTAATGTTGTATGATGCTTATAAAAGTGAATACTTCAGGTTGAGAGAGATTTTGTATGGGACAATAAATGATTTCCCTGCTTATGGAAATTTTTCAGGCTATATCATTAAAGGAACTCAAGGGTGCCCCATGTGCGAAGAAGATACAGAATCAATTAGGTTGAAACATTCATCGAAATCTGTGTTTCTAGGAAATTGTATATTTCTACCTCGTCGATATAAGTAACGATCTTGGACGACATCATTCAATGGAAGTTCAGAAAAATGTGCAACACCGTCTCCACTAACAGGTGATCAGCTGTTTGAGAAAGTAAAAGATCTGAACATTGTTTTTGGTAAACCATTTTCGAAAAACCTTACGAAAATCGGTTGGAAAAAGAGATCAGTTTTTTTAGAATTACCATACTGGAATTGTTTGTACATCATACATTTTCTTGATGCGATGCATGTGAAAAAAAATGTATGTGATAGTGTTATCAGAATGTTTCTAAATGCCCCTGAAAATACAAAAGATGGAATTAAGGAAAGGTTGGACATGGTTATCATGGGAATACAAGAAGAGTTGGCTCCCGTGAAGGGTGAAAATTGAATGTTTCTTCCTCCAACTGCTTATACTCTTTCTAGGGTGGAGATATATTAGTTTTGAAACTTCTTTAATGATGTAATGGTTCCCGAGGGGTACTCATCAAATATCAAGAACATTGTGTCAATGAATTATTTGAAGTTAAAAGGTTTTAAATCACATGATTTCCTTGTTTTGATACAAGATCTAATTCCTATAGCTTTACGTTTCCTTTTTCCCAATAATGTTCATCATACGTTAACCAAACTTTGTTTCTTTTTCAAAGCTATATGTAGCAAAGTTTTAGACCCGGGGAAATTTACAGCTATGGAAAAAGAAATTGTCATAATATTATGTGAATTAGAAATGTTCTTCCCACCAACATTCTTTGATATGATGGTTCATTTGATGATTCACTTGGTGAGAGAGATTCGACTTTGTGGTCCTGTGTACTATAGATGGATGAAACCTGTTGAACGGTATATGAAGATTTTGAAAAGGTATGTCAAAAATCAAAGTCGGCCAGAGGGTTGTATAGTGGAGCGATATATTATGGAGGAAGCCATTGAATTTTTTACAAAATACCTATCTGATGTGGAAAGCATTGGTCTCCCAAAATCTCGTCACACTGGACGCATTGAGGGTGAGGGAATTTCTAGAAGAGAAGTTGTGACAATCAGTATTACAGATTAGGAGAAGGCTCATCTTTATGTTTTTCATAATAGTTAGGAGGTTGCTCCATATATTGAAACTCACAAAGAAATTATTAGGCAGTTCAATCCATCGAGGGATGAAAAAAGGTTATCAGATACACATAATCACCAGTTTATAGGATGGTTTCAGGACCATATATTTAAGCAGTTAGATGAAAATCCGAATTCAATTTCAGAACGACTTCGATGGATAGCTGCTGGAACAAGTGTCTATGTATTATCTTACATTGGTTATGTAATTAATGGTTATACATTCTATACAGATGAACATGATGAAGATAGTACCATGCAAAATAGTGGAGTTACACTAGTGGCTGAAGCGATGCATGTTTCTGGTAGTAAGGATAGAAATCCAATTTTTTCAAATATTTCATACTTTGGCATTATCAATCTAACATGGGATTTCGATTATACGACATTCCAATTGCCGCTATTTCAATTCAAATGGATTGATAAAAACAGTGGTGTTAAAATAGATGAATTGGGATTTGTGAATGTTGATTTTAGTAAAGAAGGGTACCAAGACGAACAGTTTATATTGGCATCACAAGTGGTACAAGTTTTTTATGTTACAGATCCCGAAAACCGAAAGTGGTCAGTTGTTCTGTTATCGTCCAAAACTACAGATGTTTCTGATGAAAATTCAGTTGAGGACGATCCTTTTAGTGGTACGTCGCAATCATTTCGGAGAGGTCCCAATGAAGATGTTGTTTTGTATGTTATAGGAGACTACAATAAAGGGATTTGGATAGTCTATAGAGGTGTCAAATCCCTTAAACCTTTGAAAAAAAGAAACAGAGTTCAGTAAACAGGTTATATTTTCTTTCTAATATAGATCTCGTTATCTCAGGTTATTATCTTATCATTACTGAATTTATGAAATCTGAATTAACTATTCAACCACTTTTGTAGATAATGACTTCTGTACATTATGGTACTCCTAACCTTGAGGCTGAACAAGTCTCTCAAGCTGCTGCTGCTGCTGCTCCTGCAGCTGATGCTGCTTTTGTTGTTGCTCTTGTTGTGGCTCTTGTTGCTCCTGCTGTTCCTCCTACTACGGCTCCTGCTGCTCTTGCTGCTCCTATTTCTCCTACTGCTCCTCCTGCTGTAGCTCCTTATACTATTGCTACACCGGCTGCTCTTGCTGCTCTTGCTGCAGCTGCTGCTGCTCCTGCTGATGCGGCTCTTGCTGCTCTTAGTGTTGAGGTTCAACAACCATCATCACATGCCGTTGGTTCCATTCCAGATGAATAAATAGATGATGTTGATATCGATGAAATGGTCAGGAATGAAGGACCGACATCGTAGAAAACACAAGTGCGTTGTAGTTTGATGGTGTTAGCCAAGATTCTTAAGGCGAAAAGAAAAGGCATCAAATTTGAAGTCAGATGAAATGCACGAGGCCAACATGTGAATCCCAACAAGGCTATGTTTAGCAGCTACATTGGAGTTGTCACTCAACAATGTGTGCCGATTGACATAGATTCATGGCACCGTGTTGTGTCCGGGATGAAGGCTGTGATCTGGGAAGAAATTACGGTAACATTATGAATTTATTTCATCAATTTACTAGAAAATAAAATAATAAAACAATGTCTTACTCTTCTCAATATCTTAAAGAGTACATTTATAGTAGACTATCCACACAAGGATTATGTACTAAGTCTTGCATGAAAGATTCATCGAGGTTTTCATACTATTTTAACAAGATGTTACTTGAAAGATTCTAATGGTAAAATAAACCCTCACCCACCCATTATCTACGCTCACCTGATATCCCAAGAAGCATGGGATGAATTTATTGGCCGTCGTGGGGATGTGAAGTTTCAGGTACATTGTGGGTGATATTACGTTGTTTTAGGATACCTATATTCGTCACTTTGTTTGTCAATATTTCATTTATGAAATAGAAACACTGTACTGAAAATAAGGAACGTGCATCAAAACCAACATACCCCTATCGTAAAGTAAGGACGAGGTACGCTTCATTAGAAAACAAAATGGTACGTATTTTAAATTTACAGTAATATTGTTAGGTGCCAATAAACAATATCATAATTATCTTTCTATGTTTATATATATTTTGATGAGTCTAAAACCAAATGCACTTCCATCCCACATCTTGTGCTATGGAAGGAGGCACATGTGAACAAATAAGGGAAGTTAGTAAATGAGAACACACAGAAAGTGTGGGAAATATGTTTAAGTATGAAACGATGATAAAATGATTTAATTAAAATTGCTACTACTTAAAAATAATTAGTTATTTTCTTATATCTGATAGTCATAGGAATCAACTACTCCTATAGCTAATATAGACCTATTATCGATGGATTTGAAGTAGCCAGAAAAATATGGTCGTGTCAGAGGTGCAGGGTTTGGGGTGACACCCCGAGTATATTTTGAGAAGAAGAAAAAAATGGATGATACAAATGAAAAATTGGAACAAATGAGTGAAAAATAGAAACCCTTGAAGAATTATTTCAATGGCAGGGAGAGTTGCTAGCAACTTTTATGGGTGAGAAGCAAAGGGAAGACACAACTTAGGAACAACCAGTGCGTGAACATCCCGCCCCACCCCCACCAGCTTTGAGGCGGGCCATTCACCTCAAAGAACTGTCTTAGCCATGGTAATCAATATTCTAATAATTGTTCCCATGAAATGTGAATCAGAAAAACACTGATAAGTTTTCTGTACTGATCTTCTATAGGGTGATAATGATTGTGATTTATATCTGTCAACACCCACCTATCACCTTGTAGTGAGGGCTATAGTTTTCAATATCCCAGATGCCACACTGAATAATAGACCACTTCTGAAAGATCATCTGAAAGTGAAGATTACTGTAGCTCATGAGACAAATGTAGATCTACCTATTCCACTTGATGACGATGATATTCATATGGTCAGAAAGGATATTGGGACATTCATTGCATGGCTGTCAAAACTTGTAAGAGTACACGTAGAAAACGAGGTATTTACTTCCTTTTTTTTCCAAGCCAAACCCTTAACAATTAATGAAAAAAGCGTCTGAACCAATGATTTTTGTTAGAGACGGAGAAAGGGAAGGGGGTGAAAAACTTCGGCTCAAAACCATCTAAACGATCGACCAACCCATCCCAAGGAGCTAATGAAAGCACAATAACACCACCTGTTCTCTATTCACATTTAATAGCATTGAAGACTCATGCAGATACGAAGCTAAAATATGGTAATAGTCATATAGTGATTTTCGAAGAGAATATATACGGAGAGGAAAGTCAAGATTTCACTGCTGCTGAAAATGTAAATGAAATCCTTGAAAACAGTTGGCTAGGCGTCACTGTTGTAAATGTATATATGAGATATGTTTCCATGAATTGATTTTCTAAAAGCTGTTCTAAGGTGAAAATTATGACTAAATGAATTTTATATTGTTGACAAATGCATTTATGAATAATAGTTAAAGGAATTTTCCACGTGAGCCAAGATTTGGACTCGTTAGTCCTCATATCACATAAACACACCTAAAAAAATAGATCCATCAAAAAGGGATGAAATAGTGAATGACTTTCTGAAAACCTTTGAAAGAAAGATTATAGATGACAGACTTTTCATAATACCATCCATGTAGGGGTAATACTCTATGATTAAAGCATATCAATTATATTTTCACTTCTTTTATTACTTATTCCCTTTTTTGTTTTTAGGAAACATTGGTTTCTAATTACGATGAACTTGGATACTCCGAAGATTTATTTTCTGGATTCAAAGCAAGGATATCCATCAAAACGACCACACATGACGGAGTTTTCGAATCTGTAAGACACTACATCTTACATTTTAGTTCTAAACATCATGTAATATAATTTATATTATCTTTTACTGAGGATTCTGTTATGATAGGGTGGTGTATCATTATCGTATAAAAAATGGAATGAGGACAGGGGCTAAGCATAGGGAGGCGAGCAAGTACTACATCTAGACAAATATCAGGGTATATATAATAAAATTTCACTATCTAAACACATATCAACACAAGAAACTTATTCTCCTAATGATCAATTTTTTTGCAGTGTACAAAACAAAAAAACAATAAGAATTGTGGTTATTATGTTTTTAAATTTATGAAAGAGATCGTTTTTCATCAACAAATTAGCATCCCTAAAGAGTTATTTTCAAAAACAACTACTAGTTCGTTTAAGTTATATATTAATTCTGTATTTCTATATTTTGTAGTACTAATCTAACTGCCAAAAAGCCTCATACTCAAAAGATGATATATATGTGTTCAGAAAAGAGTGGGCCTCATACCTGATTGCAGATTGTACACAAATACAATGAAGATCTGACTTGGGGACATGTACAATTTGTGGTCTTTTTTGAGAGGGGTTAAGGGGATCAAAAGATGAAACATTGTTGTATGTAGATGTTTGTAGGAAAATTTTAATTGTTATTAAAAAAAATCCTTTCTTCAATGAGTCATTTTACCATTTTAATAGATTATATGCACCATCAACTTGCAATAATGTTGAACCACTAAAACGGTCTCTCTTTTGTTTAAAATGGACACCATTTTAATTGAAAACAACAACTAACCTATGAAAATTTAAACAAACGCATTCAGATTGCCTTGATACTTTTGGATAATGATCCACTAGTCCTTTTTGATTTGTACGAGTCAACCCCGCCTCAATCCAAGGCACGGTGTAGCCGGTACCACTCAAAGGGTCACTATTTTGTTTAAAATGGACATGATGTTAAGTGAAAACAACAACTAACCTACGGAAATTCGACCAAATGAATTT
Organism: Viscum album; assembly: GCA_963277665.1. Lineage (NCBI taxonomy): Eukaryota > Viridiplantae > Streptophyta > Magnoliopsida > Santalales > Viscaceae > Viscum > Viscum album. The sequence continues at coordinate 530,673,802 of OY728131.1, read as the reverse complement.
GGATTGTGTTAATCCTCTAGTAGAATGATCCATGGGTCCTTTGTGACATGTATGAGTCATCCCCACCTCAATCTGTGGCACGGTGTGACCGATATCACTCAAAGAGTCTCTCTTTTGTTTAAAATGGACACGATTTTAATTGAAAACAACATCTGACCTATGGAATTTTTACCAAACACATTAGGATTGCCACGATCTGTTATAAGAATGATCCACTAGTCCTTGGTGACATTTAAGATTCAACCTCACCTCAATCCGAGGCATGGTGTGGCTGGTACCACTCAAAGGGTCTCTATTTTGTTTAAAATGCACACGATTTTCTGTGAAAGCAACAACTGACCTATGAAAATCTGACCAAATGCATTCATATTGCCTTGATCATTTATAAGAACGATCCACGGGTCCTTAGTGACATGTACGAGTCAACCCCTCATCAATCTGAGGCACGGTGTGGTCGGTACCACTCAAAGGGTCTCTCTTTTGATTAAAATGGACACGATTTCAAGTGAAAACAACAACTGACCTACAGAAATCCGACCAAAAGCATTCAGATTGTGGTGATACATTAGGAAAACTATCTAAGGGTCCTTTGTGATGTGTACGAGTCATCACAGCCTCAATCTGAGGCACGGTGTGACCGCTATCACTCAAAGGGTCTCTCTTTTGTTTAAAATGGACACAATTTTAATTGAAAACAGCAAATGACCAATGAAATTCTGACCAAACACATTCGGATTGTCTTGATATTTTATAAGAATGATCCAATGGTCCTTTTTTACTTGTATGTGTCAACCCCTCCTCAATCTGAGGCACGGTGTGGCTGGAACCACTCAAAGGGTCTCTCTTTTGTTTAAAATGGACACAATTTTATGTGAAAACAACAACTGACCTACGGAAATTCAACCAAACGAATTCTAATTATGTTGATCCTTTATAAGAAATATCCAAGGGTCCTTGGAGATGAGTAAGAGTCAATATTTCCTCAATCCAACGCACAGTGTGGCCGATACCACTCAAAGGGTCTCTATTTTGTTTAAAACGGACACGATTTTAAGTGAAAACAACAACTAACCTATGGAAATCCAACCAAACGCATTCGGATTGTATTTATCCTCTAGGATAATGATCCACAGGTCCTTGGTGACATGTATGAGTCAACCCCACCTCAATCCAAGGCACGGTGTGGACGATACCACTCAGAGGGTCTCTCTTTTGTTAAAAATGGACATGATTTTAAGTGAAAACAACAACTGACCTACAGAAATCCGACCAAACGCATTAGGATTGTTTTGATCCTTTAGTAGAATGATCCACGAGTCCTTTATGACATGTACGAGTCATCACCACCTCAATCCGAGGCACGGTGTGACCGATATCACTCAAAGGGTCTCTCTTTTGTTTAAAATAGACACAATTTTAAGTGAAAACAATAAATGACCTATGAAAATCCAACCAAACGCATTCGGATTGCCTTGATATTTTATAATAACGATCCAAGGGTCCTTGGTGACGTGTTCGAGTCAATCTCGCCTCAATTCGAGGCTACATAAATTTGACCAAATGCATTCGGATTGCCTTGAGGTTTTATAAGAACGATCCAAGGGTCCTTGGTGATGTGTACGAGTCATCCCAGCCTCAATCCGAGGGACGGTGTGGCCGGTACCACTCAAGGGGTCTCTATTTTGTTTAAAATGGACACAATTTTAAGTGAAAAAACAACTGACCTATGGAAATCTGACCAAAATCATTTTTATTGTGTTGATCCTTTAGGAGAACGATCCACTGGTCCTTTGAGATCTGTAAGAGTCAAACCCGCCTCAATTTGAGGCACGGTGTGGCCGGTACCACTCAAAGGGTCTCTATTTTTTTTAAATGGACACGATTTTAAGTGAAAACAACAACTGACCTACGAAAATTTGAACAAACGCATTCAGATTCTGTTGATCCTTTATGATAAGTATCCGCTGGTCCTTTATGACATGTACGAGTCATCCCCTCCTCAATCTGAGGCACGGTGTGGCTACTACCACTTAAAGGGTCTCTATTTTGTCTAAAATGGACACAATTTTAATTGAAAACAACAACTGACCTATGAAAATCCAACCAAACACATTTGTATTGCCTTTATATTTTATAATAATGATCCACGGGTCATTAGTGACATATACGAGTTAACCCCGCCTCAATCCGAGGAACGTTGTGGCCGGTACCACTCAAAGGGTCTCTCTTTTGTTTAAAATGGAGACGTTTTTAAGTGAAAACAAAAACTGACCTATATAAATCCGACCAAATGCATTCGGATTGTGTTGATACATTAGAAGAACGATCCATAGGTCCTTTGTGATGTGTAAGAGTCATCACCACCTCAATCTGAGGAACAGTGTGATTGCTATCACTCAAAGGGTCTATCTTTTGTTTAAAATAGACATAATTTTAATTGAAAACAACAACTATCCTACAAAAATCTGACCTAACACATTCATATTACCTTGATCTTTTTTAAGAACAATCAATGGGTCCTTGGAGACGTGTAAAAGTCAACCCCATCTCAATACGAGGCACGGTGTGGACGGTAACACTCAAAGGGTCTCTCTTTTGTTTAAAATGGACATGATTTTAAGTGAAAACAACAACTGACCTACAGAAAATCAACCAAACGCATTCATATTGCATTGAACATTCATAATAACGATCCAAGGGTCCTTTTTGATGTGTAAAAGTCATCCCAGCCTCAATCTGAGGCACGATGTGGCCGGTACCACTCAAAGGGTCTATATTTTGTTTAAAATGGACATGATTTTAGGAGAAAAAACAACCGACCTATGGAAATCCAACCAAATGCATTTGGATTGCGTTGATCTTATAAGATAATGACCCACTGGTACTTTTTGATGTGTAAGAGTCAAACATGCCTCAATCCGAGGCACGGTGTGGCTGGTACCACTCAAAGGGTATCTATTTTGTTTAAAATGGACACGATTTTAAGTGAAAACAACAACTGACCTACGAAAATTCAACCAAATTCATTAGGATTATGTTGATCCTTTAAGATAACGACCCATTGGTCCTATGTGACGTGTACGAGTTATCCCCACATCAATACGAGGCATGGTGTGGCTGCTACCACTCAAAGGGTCTCTATTTTGTTTAAAATGGACACAATTTTAATTGAAAACAACAACTGACCTATGAAAATACAACCAAAGGCATTTGGATTTCCTTGATCTTTTATAAGAATGATCCATGGGTCCTTGGTGATGTGTATGAGTCAACCCCACCTCAATTAGAGTCATGGTGTGACCGGTACCACTCAAAGGGTCTCTCTTTTGTTTAAAATGGACACGATTTTAAGTGAAAACAACAAATGACCTTCGGAAATCCGACCAAACGCATTTGGATTGTGTTGATACTTGAATAGAAAGATCCATGGGTCCATTTTGATGTGTACGAGTCATCCCCGCCTCAATCCAAGGCACGGTGTGACCGCTATCAGTCAAAGGGTCTCTCTTTTGTTTAAAATGGACACAATTTTAATTGAAAACAACAAATGACCTATGAAAATGCAACCAAACGCATTTGGATTGCCTTGATATATGATAAGAACGTTCCATGGGTCCTTGGTGATGGGTACGAGTCAACCCCGCCTCAATCTGAGGAACAGTGTGGCTGGTACCAGTCAAAGGATCTCTCTTTTGTTTAAAATGGAAACGATTTTAAGTGAAAACAACAACTAACCACCCCTGGACCGCCCCACCCCCTTGTAAAGCCCCCCCCCCCCCAGACACCAATCCACCCCCGGGACTACCCCCACCCCCCTGGATACCAATACACCCCATGGACACCCCCACCACACTGGACACCCCCACCCCCTGTAGAGCCCCCCCCCCCCCCCCCGACACCTTGGATACTAGCCCACCCCCCTAGAAAGCCCCCTCGGACACCAATCCACCCCTTGGACCACCCCCAACCTCTAAACACCAATCCACCCCCTGGACACTCCACTCCTTTGGAAAACCCCCCACCCTTGTAAATCCCCCCCGACACCTTGGACCCCAGCCCACCCCCTGGAAAGCCCCCCTAGACACCAATCCACCCCCTGGACTTCCCCCACCCCCTAGACACCAATCCACCCCTGGACACCCCACCCCTCTATACACCCCCACCCCCTTTAAAGCCAACCCAACACATTGGACACCAACCCACCCCTGGAAACCCCCCCCCCCCTGGACACCAATCCACCCCATGGACACCCCCACCCCTATGCACACCCCACCCCTCTGGACACCCCCACCCCCTGTAAAGCCCCCCTAACACCTTGGACACCAGCCCACCCACCTGGAAAGCCACCCGGACACCCCCTACCCCCCTTGGATAGCCACCCGAAACCCTTGAACAGCCCCAAACCCCTGAATTCTTAATTTAATTCTTTATGTACTTAATTAACTTATGAATTATGTGTTAATGGTGTACGGGTATACTTGTTGTATGGGTATACATGGTCTAATTAGCTTATGATTTATGAGTTAATTTTGTATGGGTATACTTGCTTTAATATGCCCAAACCCTGAGAGCTAGACCTCTCCCTCCCTTATCATTCTTGCCAGATCGCCCTCTGTACACTCTCCCGAAAAGGTTCCGCCCAACCTCACCTCACACAATCCGAACCGCATAGCCCCTGACTCACCTCACACCACCCTAACCATGTTGTCCCTCCTTTCTGGTCATATATTCTGATGTTACACACCTCTATCATCCCCCCCCCCCTTGCTCTGTTGGTCATCCACACCATCTCCGTAGGGTTTTCTTACTTCGGTTGGTTGTTTCTTCCAGTGATTGATTGTTGGGTATGGGTTTGTGTTTTGTTTCATCCAATTTTGAAGAATGTGGTGCAATGCTTTTATTTTATGGCTTAACCGATTTGTTTAAGGTGTAGTGGGAATGTGGCATTCTATGAACACCATGTTAGTAAGGTTTTCTACATACATGTAGTTGGTGATGTGTATAAACTTTATTTGATTTATTAATTTTCTTGTTTGATTAATTTAACATGATCTTCCATTAATTACTGGGGTGCTAAATTAGTTTTTATAATAATTTAATATGCATTTATTTTTTTCGTGACATATTAGTTTATTGTGAAGTGTTTTTTTAAACCCTTATTGAGTCATTTTATTGTGTTTTATAAGTTTTTTAATTAGTTTATTTAATTTAGTAAGAGCTTCAAGTTGTGTTACGATGGGGTTTTAATGTGCATTTTTTTATATAAGAAGTTGTTGTGTGTGAAAATCATCTAAATTCACTTGGAATTATTTTGTAGAATTTATTAATCTCTTATTAAATGGTGTGGAAGGTGATGTTTTATTGGTTAATAAAATGTGATAGTGTTGTTATGTGACACATTTATTTTAATTGATCACAAAATGGGAAGCATGTGTACTCTGTGGGAAGACTAGGACAAGTACTCTAATGAAACAAAAGTAGAATTAGCCCAGTTTTACTTAGATGGATTGATGAATATAGTACTAACTAAACTTTTGGATTTTTATTGGTGACCACTAGGTTATGAGAGAGTTCCCTACTAGTGGTTTGTTCATGATAATTCATGTTCTTGGGGTTCCCACAAGACTTTTCACCGAGATGTTATGTACTATGGTCCCACTTATCACTTGTATATCTCGGGCCTCTCACATGTTTAGTGCTCCTTCCTATCTTTTTTCTCACCATCGACATATATTGTGACTTTGGTGTTACCATGAGAGGAAGTTTGTGTGTATCTTAATTTAAGTTATTTTCTTTAAAATTGATATCCTTAAAAATGTCTCATTAAAATTGTTTAAATACTTATCTCTTTTTGTCTATTAAATATAAAATTGTTATTGTCAATTAATTTTTATACGTGGAATATTTTCTTGGAGGAATTATATTGGGCATCAGATCACACCCTACTTACACCCTTGGGTGTAATTATATTTTTTTATATCTAATGTAGGTAGGGGTGAGGCTTTTGGGAGTGGTGGTTTAGGTTGTTAGCTGACATCTTGGTGTGGTGTTATGAATATGGCTTGATAGTGGTGTCCTCTCACAAGGTAGTGGTTTTTGACTTGGTTTTTGGTCACCCTACCTTTTGGTAGTAGCTATTTTAGGTTTTTAGATTAAATATGTAACTCACTTTCTGGTTTGGTTAAATACTTGTTTGGTTGAAACTTCTAGTTTGGTTTTGTTTTATTTATATTTTTTTTAATATTTATTTATTCGGGTAAATCATTCCCAAGATTTTTTTTTGATACATGGGAACTTCTTCCAGCCCGTGGGGATCGGGAATGCCCTTTTGGCCTTGCTGTAGAGTGATTCGAGCATCGATTAGTTGGTGAACTAATTTTGTTTGTGAAAAAATGGTATCCAAGTAGGTTTTTCTCTTTGTGTTATTTTATTTGGGATGAGTCTGGTTATACAAGATCTAGGAATATTTGGGATCATAGTTCTGGTTTTGAGTAGGGTGCCTTGCTAGCACGCCTCATGATAGAACTTGGGTCTCCATGGCGTATTGGGATGCTTGTTTGACCTCTCCTATAGGTGGAAAATTCCGGTTGCAAACTGTGCATGGATATTGGGCGGGGGAGAAGTTGTTTGGACATGATGTTTTTCTACATGTTTGGTTTATTGATGATTATCGTCCTTTCTGAAATTTTATTTTTCTTGAAACATGATGTGTTAATGATATTATTTTTTAACTATTTCTTATTGCAGTAGCATGACTCCTCAAATAGTTCACACACACCCACAAGAGGAATCCATAGTGAGTCATTCCTCACTGTTATATTAGAGGTTGCTGAAAGCTATAGTCAGGTTTCCCAGGCCCTAGGACAAATATTAACACTTTTCCCTACCTTTTCTCTAGTTAGAGAAGAGGAATTGGGTCCAAAAAGGGAAACACCCATGAATTTCTCAGGAAACCCCCCCCCCCCTTCATTTTGAGGTAGCATGAGGCCTCCAGAAGTAGAAGAATTGATTTAGAATGTAGAGAACATGTTCGAATTACTTGACACTTATGAAGAGGTTGGGTGAAATGTGATTCGTTTTTACTAGAAGGTCCCAGTCAAAGGTGGTGGGACTCAGTGGTCTAGGCAGGGAAGCATGAGTAGATGAGCTGTAAGGGCATCAAGGAAGTCTTCAATGACCAATACTTCCTAGAAGACTTGGTGTATGCTAGGTCCCTAGAATTTATGGATCTTGTTTAGGGGGACCAGTTAGTGATGGATTATGCTAAACGCTACTTCGACCTAGTCCAGTATGCAGCTGAAATAGTCTCTAATGAACAGATGAAGGCTCAAAGGTTTGAAAAGGCTTTGCGACCAGAGATCTACTATCAGGTATTTTTACTCAAGATGAAGACTTATGCTGAGGTGGTTGAAAAAGATTAATTTTTAAAGATTGATCACAATGGAAGGTTTGGTTCCTTTGGGTATATGTCAGTGTTTAACAGTGGCGGTTTATCTAAGAAGAAGAGGAATCATGATGAGAAAGGGAAGAAGAGTGGTGGAAGCTCAGGCCATCCTCCCAGGCAGACATCATCTCAGGTATTTGGTGAAGGGTATGTGGTGTTCCATCAGTGTGGGAATGCATGACACTTCTAGCATGCTTGTCCCTCCCCACCCAAGCCTTGTTATCAATGTGGGGTTATGGGACACTTTCATTGATTTTTCAGGGTCACACACCCTTACATGAGTGGGACTGGATCTATGGCTTCAGGGAGAGTGTCAGTTTAGTTAGAGCTAACCAGGACCACGGGATATTAGTTTTTTGGTAATGGAGGTTGGACTGAATTGTCTTCTAGGCAGAGCTAGATCAGGGTAGATCCACAGACAAGTAGTCATTCTCTGACAGGGACTAGGCATCTGCATGATGTTGATCATGTACCAACGAGATATAATGCAGGATATTTAACTATTTGAGGTACCATTCTGATTGTATCTTTTATAACTGTAGTCTTATTTTATAATGGTGCTTTAGTTTCCTTCATATCCGTCTTTCATGTGAATCTACTGAACCTACGAACAGAACTATTATCTTTTTCTATGGAGTGGGTAACGCCGTTGGAAAAAAAGAAGCAAGGCCTTATGACTCCATCGTGTGCGATTTCCATGTCTGGAGTTGAGATGGTGTTGTATTTATTAGTCTTGGACATGGACCTATTTGGTGTGATCCTTGGCATAGAAATTCTAGTTCACTTCCAAGTGCATATTGATTGCTATCAGCGATGATTTAGATTTATGGAACTTAATGGGAGTCCTCCGGTATTTCTTGGGGAATGAGATGCTTGGTTCGGTCGCGTGGGACCTCCACTTCTATATTTGGGAAATATTTCTTATCATTTATCATCAATTGTGCTGTAGGACAATGGTGGTGCACCTTAGGGTGGATTACCACCTATAGTTGATGAGTTTCCAAAGGTATTTCTAGATGATTTTTCAGGCATACCCTCAAAACACGATGTGGAATTCTCTATTGAGTTGGTATCGGGGACAAAACCTATATCTCTTACCTCATATAGCATATCCCCCACCCAATTGAGGGAATTGAAGATATATCTGGACAATGTATAATCCAAATGGTTAATTCGTCTAAGTTCCACTTCATGGGCCGCCCCAATCTTATTCATGAAGAGGGATGATAGAACCCTTCAGTTTTGTATTGATTATAATAAATTGAATAAGGCGACCATAAAAAATAAATACAATTTTCCCCTAATTGAATAATTTTTCAACTAGATGAAAGGGGGAAAAGCAGTTCTACGAACTAGACGTGTGTTCGGGTTACCACCAACTCAGGGTGAAAGAAGCGGAAATTCCAAAGACGGCTTTTCGAAGCAGGTTTGGACACTTTGAGTATCTGGTCATGCCTTTAGAATTGAAAAATTATCTAGTGGGTTTTATGGAAATCGTGAATAGGGTGTTCCACCAGTTTCTCGACTCCTTTTTCATGGTATTTGAGGATGAAAAAATGGTTTATTCTAGATCAGAGGAAGAGCATGAGCATTGTATTTAGATTATGTTGGGCACCCTGCGAGATCATTGCCTTTATGAAAATCCTTCCAAGTGGACTTTCTAAATTAGATAGGTGATGTTTTTGGGCCAGATCGTATTAGAACAAGGGGTTTCAGTGGATCCGGAGAAGTTCAATGGATTTATTTTATGTGACATCCATGGAATTTTTTTGAGATCAGGAGTTTTCTTAGAATGGTAGGGTATTGCAGGAATTTTGTTCCGGATTTCTTGGGTCTTTCTTCATCCTTGATTGCACTCAACCGGAAAGGGTTGAAGTTTGAGTATATCCTATAGTTCCAGACATCCTTTAAGCAATTGAATCGACGGTTGAATACCACACCTGTTTTGATTTTTCCATATTCTGTGAAGGGATACGTGTTTTATTGTGATGCCTCAGGTACGCGAATTGGGTGGGTACTCATGAAGGATGATCATGTTTTGGCTTATGGTTCACACCAACTCCAACCATATGAGAGGAATTACCCAAATCATGACTTTTAATTACCAGCAGTGATGGATTCCCTAAAAACATAGTGTCACAACATCTTTGGGGAGATATTTTTTGTCTACTCAGACTATAAGAGCCTCAAATACATCATCCCAAAGAAAGTTATTAATCCGAGGTAGTGATGTTGAATTGAGTATCTATAGGGTTCAACTTTGATATTTTCTATACCATGGGAAAGGTTAATGTGGTGTTAGATCCCTTGAGTAGGAAGGTACCAGTGAAAGAATTGAGGAAGTCCAGTGACGAGTGGACTTTGATGGGGTATTTTCCCAGATGCACCTAGAGACCAAGACGCACAACATAGGTACATTCTTGGCTAGTATTTAGTTGAATCCTTATCTTTTGGAATTGATTCAGTGGGATTAGCCTGGTGATCAGCTATGTTAGTAGTGTGCACAATTTCATCATGGTGGGGAGACTTCTTCTGAGTGGTCTTTGTCTCTTGAGGGGATCTTGTACTTCATGGGCCATGCAGTGGTTCCATTGTGTCTATGGAAGGTGGTGATACAGGATAGTGACCAGTCATAGTGGGTTATCCATATTGGTACTACCAATATGTATTATGATTTTTTTGTCAGTTTTGGTGTCCAAGTTTGAGACAGGACCTAGACGACATTATATTGAGATGTTATACTTGTCAGCAAGTGAATGTAGAGCATCAGAGACCATTTTGTTAGCTTCATCCATTACCTATTCTTACCTGGACATGGGATGAGGATGCCATGGACTTCATTATTGGATTACGTCATAATTCAGGGGGTAAGAACACTATTTGGGTAGTGATTTACTGGTTGACCAAATCATCCCACTTTATTCCGATCCGAGATACAACTAAAGTGTATGAGTTGTGTCAGTTGTATGTTATATAGGTGTTTAGACTTCATGGTGTGCCATAAACAACCATTTATGATAAGGACCACCAATTTATCTCTTTGTTTTAGTAAGGCCTTAAAAAGTCCTTGGGATCACAAATCAAAATAAGCACAACATACCCTCCTCAAAAAGATGGTCAGGTAGAGTTGAAAAATCAGATTTTGGAGGACATGGTTCGTGGATGTGTGTTAGATTTCTAGGGATCATGGGGTAGAAATTTGGGATTGGTTGAGTTTTCTTATAAATATAGTTACCAATACTTTATTTTAAATTCCCCCTTTGAGGTGCTCTATAGTCGGCCCTGCCAGTCTCCTTTATGTTGGGCTGAGGTAGGTGTGGCCTCACTCTTCGGACTGAGCATTTTTTCAGAGATTTTTGAAAATTTCAAGTTGACCAGGTAGCAGTTATTGATAGCTTGTAGTCACCAAAAATCTTATGCTAATCAGAGGCGTCAGGATCTTGAGTTTTCAGTGGGTGACTGAGTGTTCTTGAAGGTGGCCCCTCTCTTACGTCACTTTCCTTTTGGGAAGTAAGGAAAGCTGACGCCACGGTATGTCGGACCTTTCATGATCACTGAGAAGATTGGAAAGGGGGAATATAGGTTATATTTTACTTATTATTTGACGTTGATTTATGATGTATTTCATGTCTCATAATTGAAAAAGTATAATCTGGATCTTCCGCATGTGTTGAACTGGGAAGATATAGAGATAGAGCCTAATTAATTTGTGTTTGTGGGGCCACTATGGATAGTTGATTTCCAAGAGAGGATGCTTCATGGAAAGTCCATTATATTGGTTCGCATTATTTGGAAGCATGGGAATGAATGTAATAATACAAGGGAGTAGAAGGCATGGGTTAAGTAGGAGTACCTATTTTTATTCTCTCACTAGGTTTCGAGTTGAATTTCCAAGGGCAGAAAGTTTTAATGGTGTGGATAATTGTCACACATAGAATTCAGACTTCAAGATCCTATAATGATTCGTAATTTATTTTTATTTTTATAAATTTATCTCTCTTTACAATTGTTTTTCTGAGGTTAGGGTCAAGCCTGACTTATGCCTTTTAGCTTTTCCTGATGAGCGAGCGTTTTGGGCCAATACTGTTTGGTGCATGGGTAGGGAACAAGCAAAGCCATGAGGCTTTTCCAGGTCATCATGGGGTTTTCCTTGTTCACATATAGTTATTTAGTTGACCGAATGAATAATAAAATCAAGGAAAAAGAAAAATAAAATAAAAATATTTATAACCTCTTTAATAATAATAACAATAACCATAATAATAATAAAAATAAAAATAATAATAAGACTATTATTGTTATTTTCATTAATATTTTAATTATGATTTTAATATTAAATTTTTGTGATAGTTATAAAAATCTTATCATTATTACAAAACTATTAGTATGCCATTATTAATATATTTTTTAATTTTATCTTATATTTTATTTTTAGGTTTTACTCTTCATTCATTTTTTTCTTTTCCTCTTTTTTATTCTTTTCATTTTTTCTTTTATTATTTTATTTTTATTTTATCTCTTTTGTTCTCTCCTATCATCCTTTCCACCATCTATCTCATCACATATTGGTTTCCCTCTCCCCTAACCCAAAGTTCCAGACCTCTCCCTCCAGTCTCCTTCTCACCAGACCACCCTCTACCCTCTCTCTTGGACCGATACCGCCCTGCCTCGCCTTTCACCACTCGAACCATGCCACCCCTACCATGCACCACCCAAAATGCACGACCACTTCCTCTCCTTGCACCACCTGAACCTACACTACCCCTCACTTTCATCCATATTTTCTAGCGTAGCGCACCTCTGTCATCCCTCCCGCTTGCTCAGTTGTCCATCTACACCATCTTCATAGGTGCGTTTTACTTTAGTTGGTTGTTTCTTCATGCTGTCGATTGTCAGGTTAGGGATTGTGTTGCGTTTGATCCTATTTTTATGGAAGTGTTTCAGTGCTATGATTTTAGGACTTAGCCGTGTTGTTTGAGGTGCGGTGGGAATGCGACGGTCTTTGCGCACAAAGTTTTCATATTCTTCTACATGCCTGAAGGTGGTTCTGTGTATAAACATTTTTTGATTAATTAATTTTCTTGTTTGATTAATTTCACATGATGTTACCTTAATTACTTGGGTGTGAAATAAGTTTTTATAATAATTTAACATTCGTTGATATTTTTTTGTAACATGTTAGTTTAATTTGAAGTGAATTTTTGTGAAACCCTTATTGAGTCATTTGATTATGTTATTTAAATTGTGAAATTAGTTTATTTAATTTAGTAGGAGCTGGAAGTTGTGTTATGATGGAGTGTTAATGTGCATTTTTTTTATATAAGGACGTTTTGTTTGGAAAAATAATGTGAATTCACATGGAATTATTTTATAGAATTTCTTAATGGATTATTAAATGATATTAGAGGTGATGTTTTATTGGTTAATAAAATTTGAGAGGGATGTTATGTGACACATATAATTTAATTGTGTACAAAATGGGAGACCTATGTACTTGGTGGGTGGACTAGGACTAGTGCACTTGTGACACAGAAGTGGCATCAAACCAATTTCAATTAACAATATTGGTGACTACAACACTAATTAAAATTTTGGATGCTTATTGATGACCACTAGGTTATGGGTGTGTTCTCTACTAGTGCCTTGTGCACAAGAATTACTATTTTTGTGGTTCTCACACCAGTTTTCACTGAGACACAATGTGTTAGGGTCCCATTTCTCACTAGTATCTATTGGGACTCTCCCATGTTTTGTGATCCCTCATCACCTTTCGCTCAATTTCAACACATGGTGTGACTTTGGGGTTACCATGAAATAATGTGTGTGTTTATTTTAATTTAAGTTATTTTATTTAAAATTGTTGTCCTTAAAACTGCCTCATTAAAATTGTTTAAATATTTATCTTTTTTATTCTATTAAATCTACTACTATTTTTTTCATTTAATTATTATAAGTGGAATATTTTCTTGGTTTCATCTTATTGGGCATTATCTCACACCCTACTTACACCCTTGGGTGTATGTAGATTTGGTTATGTCTGATGCAGGTAAGGGTAAGGATTTTGGGAGTGGTGGTTCATGTTGTTAGCTAACTTTTTGGCATGGTTTTGTGGAGATATCTTGAGGGTGGTGTCCTCTAGATAGGTGGTGGTTTTTTATTTGGTTCTTGGTCACACTACCTTTTGGTAGTTGTTATTTAATGTTATTAGTTTACATATGAAACTCACATTCTAGTTTGGTTAAAATATTTTTTGGTTGTGACTTCTAGTTTGGGTTTACTTTATTTGGATGTTTGTTTCTTATTTATTTATTCGAGTAAATTGTTTCCAAGTTTTATTTTTGATACCTAGGAATATGTGCCAGCCCATGGTGATAGGGAACACCCTTTAGGCCTTGTTGTAGACCAGATCGGACATCGGTTGGATGGTGACCCAATTTGGTTTGTTACATATAGAACCTTCATCTGAGATACCATTTGATTATCCCAATTAATGAAAATACCATGGGAGGGGGGATGAATGAGTATATTCCAATTTATTCAAATGATCATATGCAAAGATATTGTTCCACCATTCATAGGAACACCTATCTCTACCCCTAGCATATATAAAGTGATAATGAATTTTGAGAGGGACACATGAAAATTTTTAATTTATTCACCCAAATTGGGCTAATCCATGAATCATATAATAATGATGTGTTGATATATCATAATCAATAAGAATAATGAATATTTATATGAGTTTTTAGTGGAAACACATTCCCTACTTGTTGAAAACCCTCATAAATTCAATGAACTCACTACTCTTAGAAATATAGAATTCTCACTTCTCTTATATGTGACACTATATTGATGATTCACAAACCGTGAATGATATTATACCATCAATGGTGTATCAATTAGTTCCCCATTCAACCTTGTGATGAACTCTATAAAACAATATGAATATATAATCTTTTATGTCCCACATTTCTTCTCACAGACATTCCATCTTAGAAAAAAATGTCTTGTTTTCCATGAATATATTCCTTCTCAATTTTATTGAGAATGATAGCTATCTATTTATTAGAGAATCTCCATATTTATCCTTTCATTGATCATTAGTTAATCATATTTAAGGTTGAAAAATTCACTCATTATTCCCTTCAAATCTATGGATGCCCCCACCTTTAATATATATCATAAGATTACTTATATATAAGAACATTGTGTTTTGGAAACCTGCTAACTTGACTTCAATATTAAGTTACACTTATAATCATGAATTAATACCCATTTTCACTAATGAACTCTAAAATCATGATAATACCCATATTGACACTACCATGGAGAAATCAACCATGTAGTTACAAAAATATCATCAAAACCTATAATTAGGGCCCTGACAGAACAAAATATATCATATAATAAGTATAGGTATTCAGAGTTGACCATTTCGTGAGGTCTCAATCCTCCTCCTATAAATAATTACCTTTTCCAAGGAATCACAATAGAAAGCAGTCCCTCTATTTCATGATTCAAATATATTTATTGTTACATGATCACCATTTGAGGATTCTTAAATCAATCCAACATGTATCTAATTAAATATCATGAAATATTAGTGAATGAGTGAGAAAACCTTCCACAGTATAAATAAATAAATCAATTTTAAACATCTACAACCATAATATTCATGGTTTGAAATTTATAGATTAAACCATTCCCTGCTATAACCATCCACAAATTAGTTTATTCTATTACATATAAATTGTATCGTGACATAAACCTTCATTCTGTGGAACATTTTTAACATAATATATTTTAAGAATGAGTTATTACTATGTAGCATCAATCTCACCAGATGTATAACCATTACAGAGTGACCACAACTAATATTACACAAATGTTTCAACATCTAAAGGACATTAATTTTATGTAGATGTACGACTATATGACTTAGAATTTTCCAGCATGGTTTTAATCCTATAGAATAATTTTCTATAAATTTATCAAACTTATTTAAGAACTCCATTTAATGAATTCGTTTAGCATGATTAGAAGTATGAACACAAAAATGTTTTCAATAAAAAAACCCAAAAATACTCTAATAGACTATTTCTCATAGGAATAAAAAAGCTACATATGAAGTATTTCTCTTCATTATTTCCCAAAATGACTTCTAAAATATCACACTCTAATAATACATCCTACCTTTTAGATTCAAGGATATCAAGAGGGAAAACAATTCACAAAAAATTAATGAATCAATATTGATTCTTAGAAAAACCATGATAATTCTATATTTCAAATGGATTCTTTGGATTTTAAAAAAAATATTTTCTTTAACTTATTTGGATCAATAGTGATTTCATCATCAGAAATCATGTGACAAAAATAGATCACTTATTATATAGTAAGGTGGAACATTGAAAACATGGAATAAAATTTACTCTCTCATTAGATTCTAAAAACAATCTCTAGGTTCTTCACATGACTCATATTTATTCTATAATATATAGAGATATCATATTAAAAAAATCACACCAGATTAGAAATATTTAAGGAAGATCTAGATCATTAATTCCATAAACACTACATATATATTGATAACTCCAAAACTCATAGATGGGAACTTATAATGTCTATATAAACAACTATATTCATTTTTAATAACCATTTTCTTTTCCCTAAACTACTGATATTTGATCAGGGAAAAATTGAGTTCCCTTTAATTGGTAATAAATAACATAAATTTTGGGTAAGGGATCTTAATTCTATATCATCACTAGATTTAAAATTCTATATATAATGAATAAATTCACGATAAAATTGGAGAAATAAGATAATTAAACTATGGTTTACAAAAGGGACATAATCACTTAAAACATCTATTTTATTCACATTCATCAAGATACACATTCAAACTATGAAACTATTTAGGTTTTTTTGTGACAAAAATTTAGATAAATAGAGATTTTTCCATAAAATGTTCAAAATAATAGTCTATATCCCTCCTTAGTGATATTCCTAAAATTTACTATCTGAAAAAATCTATATATATGTACGAAAACATAGGTATTGGAAATCGATCAATACTATACATTGATTTAATGAATAAACTATAAAAGTAAAAAGTTATTGATCTATCATCACATAACCCTAGACCCTCTCAATTAGCATGAATGTTCTGACATCCCTAAAAATTATGGAATTTCTCATATGGTTCTATGAATGAAATTATTTGATTTTTTTAGTTTATTTTTGCTTTAATAAATTAATTCAATATTTCACGATAATATTTTTATGTATTTTCATCTCAATGATTATGATGTCACATGAGATATCCATGTTCCGAGTCCTAATTAAGTTATATATATACATAGACCAATGATCATTCCTATCTTCCAATGGTGTATCAAATTTCATAGTATATGATATCCAATCCACTTTTTTCCATAATTAATCATCTAATAATACAAATATAAATGAATGGAATGATCTAGTACATATTTTTTAAAATGATCATAAGTCAAACATAATGGTTGTTTTGTGGGTTTTGGCCTTCGGGCCTTGAAACGCCCAATGGCTCCGTATCCAATGATTGATGGACCTACTTTCCAAAGGCAGGAGTTCGCCAGATGGTCTGAACATTGACTCTTAAGAACTCACATTGGTCGAGAGGATGGGAAGTAAGGCTCATCACGCCCCTTTTGGGGGGAATTATTGCCTGTTCCGGGACTCTCCTATAGATTTAAGACGTATTCACATGTTTGAGAATCTTTGGTTTATACACAAACATAGTATCCAAGGATTTAACCTTGGTGGGAAATGGTCAACTGGATGCAGGGGTTCGGAATCATTTATGCCCGAGGTTTACCATCCCTTGTTGGATTAATGACCCTGAACAGTTCAAACTCACTTGAGGCAGCACTAGGAGTGGCGCGTTGAACCGACGTGAAGAATAGTCGGATCGACCGATTGTTGGGCTTGAACCTCAGGGAGGCTTCCTATGAACCCTACATAGGAGGAAGGGATCAAAGTCCACGTAGTTCAGATAGGTGTCGGGGAACCGACATGAATATGGATGTGGTATTCCGATTGGTGGTGGGCTTGAACCTCATGGAGGCTTCCTACGTACCCTGTCTAGGAGGCAGTGATCAAAGTCCACGTAGTTCGCATTGGTTGGGACTTACCCTCTGAGGAATCCCAAAATGATAGATTGGGGCTTACACTCCGAGGAGTTCAATAAGGGGATGTCATTGTCTATTCTTACTCTAAGACCACGTGAGTTATGCTCGGTGTGAGAAACAAGAGGAAGTAGGGTCCAAAGGGTCACATCGTGAAAGGTGTGCCTGTGATAAGTGTATTGGGGCATACGCATGGGGCATCCCTTTATGTCGGGGCTTACTCTGGGTTGGATGCCCAGGGTGTCTTCCTCATGTCTGGCCATGAGGGCATCCTAACCCATTGGTGGGTTGAGTAATATAATGGGGGTCAACGCCTATGTGAATGTGCACAAGCAGGATAACACCAAGGTTGTTGGAATTAGTCCGAACAAAGGGAGATGAAAAGTGTGAATTACATGCATGACATTTGGAACACAATGAGGGTGGAATGGTGATGGAGGATAACTGTTGACCACATTCGAAACATAGTATTCATGTCACGTTAACCTGAAATGGAGACGAACAAATGAGGGTCGACTGCTGACCAAGTTCGAAACACAGGACCTATCTCGAAGTGTTGTCCAAAGTCTTCTGGGGCGTTGGCCCATGACGTTAGGTGAGCCGATGCGGAATGGGACCTGGAAGTTAGGGGGTCCCTTCAGACATGGAAGTAGATAAAGATCTAAATGAAGGACATGCAAAGCATGAGGTGGAGTGATGGAATGTTTGAATGGATTCTAGCTCTCTTGAAGTTATGACACTATAAACATAGCATAAGGCATCTCTTGCATGGAGAAAGAGGCATCAAATTATTGAATGTCAGGAAACGTTACAGTTTATATTCATGTAGAGAGGATTGTTTTTATATAGTTTAACATCATATGGATAGGACGAGGGCCATATAGTTTAATGTCATGTGGTCAGGACTATGGCCATACAGTTTAACGTCATGTGGTCAGGAGGAGGGACATACAGTGTAACATCACATGGTCAGGATGAGGGCCATACAGTTTAACATCATGTGGTCAGGACAAGGGCCATACAGTTTAACATCATGTGGTCAGGACGAAATGGTTGGTGTGGGACTTACGCAAGGGAGGCCCTTTCTGGCTGAACGTAACAAAAGGAGCTAGGATATAGGGTTATAGGAGAGTCATGAGGAGTAGATTGACTCATGCAATATATAGAATAGATGTTGGAGCGGCATAAGGGTGCAATAAAAAATATTGTTGACCCGACCCGAAAAGTTCGTGGTGCGACTCTCCATTTTTTATGGGGGTCAGCGGTATGGACCAACGAGTGCACGAGGTTTTTTGCATGGGGATGGACATGAGGTTCCTGCCGCGAGGTGCCGGCCGCGAGGGACTGGACACGGAGGAGCTGTCTGGGAAGGACTGGCCAAGAGGGAGCTGCTTGTGGTTCACGGTTTAGTTGTCCACAAAGGGTGTCCGAGGAGGAGCAAGCCGCAGAGGAGATGAACTTCCGCGAAGGATGGTCGTCCGAGAAGGATGGTCGTCTGCAAAGGGTTCTGTCCACGAAGGATAGCCATCTTTGAAGGGTGTATACCAAGGGGATAGCACCCATCCTACTTTGCGCTCGCGGAGGGGTTTCAGCCTCCATTTAGCGAACAACACTGGTCCTCAGAAGGGGTGGCCACATTGGGACTATTCGCGAAGGAAATGGCTGCTATGCTCTGGCTGCGGAGGAGCTAGCTGCATGTGGTTCATGGACTGGTTTCTCCTCTCCACGAAAGAGTTCATCCGCGGACGATATGGGGTCCACAGATGGCCATGGAACACCGCTGGGAGCGATTCCTCCAGCGTCTCCCCACGGGTTTTCACCCACCCTTCCCTCTCTTTTTTTGGTGCCCCTTGGTGATTATTTATAGAGCCGTGAATAGGATGGGCACACGGCCTTTGCAGAATCCCATGAAGGAATCCTCATCCACTGATGACTCGGTCAACCAGGTATTTTTGGAACTGAGACCCGCAGAATTGCTCCGCGGTTGTGCACCTCTCCGCTTCTGTCCTGCAAACGACATCGGTCCTGGGAGGGGGCGGCTCGCGGCAGTGGACCGGCCTGGAACCCATCCTGCTTTGCGCCCGCGGAGGTCCCCACCTCTATTTCAAGGATGATGTTGGTCCACGGATTTTCGGGAGGGCTATCTGTTGAACTGGCCGTGTGCTATTGCTAGGAGCCGATGCGCGGACCGGTTCGGTCCTCTTCCAAGTCTTGGGGTAATTGGATTTCCCCCTTGAAGAATTTTCAGGACCCTACAATGGTAAATCACACCAAGGGAAGTCTTGAATTAGTATTATCCTTCTATGTAGTATGCTCAGTGGAAAATATCCGTTTTATCTGTTTTGATGTACCAAACCTTCCTCTTTAAAAATTCTCTTATTCTAAGATGATTCCAAAACTAATTCAATATATATTTGTAAAAATTTAACTTTTTTATATAATTTGTTTGACAATACGTCAGTACTCATTCATAATAATGTCTCAATTTAATAATTCCTATAACATATATTTACACACTAGAAATATACATGATGAAAAAATATAATACTTAGATTTCAGGTGTCCTACTGCATTTCACTGAAATAACTCATATGGAATCATCCCATGGTACTTTTGAGAAGGTGAATCTATATTCATTCCTAAAAAATAATTTTGTTTTCTATTATGAAAAATAATATAATCAATTCCTCTAAATAAATGAGGAAAATGGTATCTTTACAATATGTGTTGGATATAACCACCACCACTATAACTTCCTTGATAATTAAATCCAAAAGTAGCTAACCTTAATAATATTATCCTCAACCTTATTTCTTTTAGCAACCATATCTCATAAATTCTATCCTTAAGGTCCTTTTTCATCATGAGATATACTATTTACCATGAATGATAAGGTAGATTTAGTGTATATTACTTCTCATATATGTAATTCTAAATAAATTCAAAAAAATCCATGCATTTTATTTATAATGCTCTTGAGGAAAATACTAATTATTAAAAAAACTTCTATAAACCCTTCCAGTCAATATCCTTGTGGAATATGGTTAGTACCACTATCTTCCACTCTTTATGAGTAAGTATTCTGAGAAAATATGACATTAAATTAACCATTGAGGTATCTGGTTCTTTAAAAAAAATATTTTTTTAATAATATTCTCTAACCATTCCTCCCCCAAAATCATTCCAACATCACCAAAGATGAAATTTGACTCATCATGTAAGAATACACAAACCAATAAATCCCAATTTAACATTTAGAATTAGATTCCCTATAATATTCTTAGATAGACTATAAAATTATGTTCACTAACTAAGGTCTATAAGAGTAACATACACTTATCCTTGTCCTTATCTTGCATGAACACACATA
Organism: Viscum album; assembly: GCA_963277665.1. NCBI lineage: Eukaryota > Viridiplantae > Streptophyta > Magnoliopsida > Santalales > Viscaceae > Viscum > Viscum album. The sequence goes on along the minus strand of OY728131.1, from coordinate 530,652,819 downwards.
GTCTTCTAAATTCAATATCATTAAAAATAATTGAATCAAAATCAATAAATTTTCATATTGATCAATAGCACAAAATTAAATTAAATAATATTTCTAGGTGGACGATTATACATTTTTTTAGTTGGACATAGTACCCATTTATTTGTCACAATACATAAATTGATTTTTCAAAACTTCTTTTTCAATAGTCATTTTAGAAAACACAATCACCAAGCAATGGGGAACCCATTTCCACATATGAATTCCCATTTTTTTTAAAACCGTGGTTGGTTGAGAAAATTCTTTACCAGGTCTATCATGATTTTTTTAGGTTTTCTAATGATTGGAGAAAACAGGATCAATATAATGGTAGACGTTATAATCCATAAATCTAAAAATAAACTACGCATTAAAAAAAACTATATATAAACTAAAATGAATAGAATAGTAATGTACTGATCAACAAAGAATGAAATACATACTATATTCAATAATATTTTTATGGAAATCCTGAAGTGTAAATTATACGATTCCCTCCTCTATGGTCTAACCACCTAATGCTCAAGTGGGATTCTCCTTCCTCCTAGGATATGGTGATATATTTGTTATTAAATGGTGTCATCGAAGAGATATTCTATTATGGGGTAATCGAAAAGAGAATAGGAATAGTATAACTCACAAAATATTGATAATGGTCACCTCGTATGTATTTTTTGAAATATTATTGAGTGTTCATGACTCTAGAACCAGTATATTTTAAAACATATTACTTTTTAAAAATAATTTTATTTTGTAATACATGCAATCCCAATTTTCAACAAAACATGTTATAATGTCAAAATATAATTATTTAAACATGACCCATATATCCTAGCTATAAAAATTGACGGTTTTATTTTCAAATTTATAAATGATTTATGTGAATAAATACTATTTTTAGTAAATTCATTATATACATTAAAAATAAATTATTCCTCAAAATTGGTTTAAATATTTTATGATAAAAAATAATGTAATTATTTTACAACACTTTTTAAATTCAATTTGATAAAATGAATATAATATATGAAACCATTATATCAGAATTAATGAGTTTTTAAATTTAAATATTTATCTTAAAATGATTGAATTTCTAGTGAATAATGAAAATTAATGAATTTTCACGTTCTTTCATTTTAGTCCATTAAATAAATAAATATAAATATCACATTATATTTATTATTATGTCTTAATGTTACATACGAGTTAGTATATTTTTAATGATATAATTAATTTCATTTGAATTATCAATTTTCATGATTTGGGTATAAGTCTATATTATACATAAAAATGCAATTTTCTGAAAAATATTTTTTAGTGCACAATTTTTTTCAATAATAATTAATTAAAATTACCATAAATAATGAAATATTTAATTGAAATTAATATATTATATATCTTTTTATGTTAATTGGAATTCTTATAATTATGATTTCTCGTTATATATTTAATATAAGATTATATATTTTTTGAAAAAGGAATTTTATAGAAAAATTACTTTTCATCATGATTTGCAGGGTTATTATAAATCAATATATACCACTTATATAGATTAAATTTGTTAAAATTATTTCCATATTTGTAATCATAAAAAATAATTATATAAGTCTAAATTAATTTTTGGTCATAATTAATATTAAAAGGGTAAAAATGTATTTCTATGGTGAAAGGATAAATTGAGATAACCTAGGATAAAACCAAGTAATTAGGAAACAAATATTTATCATCCATATTTTGGGACAATGGTAATTTTCTATTTTCACCTTAGGCTTATTATTTATTTTTTATGGGAAAAGTTTTCCAAAAGGAAATCTATATATAATTATTTAAGTAGAGAAACAAATCCCTTTCTTTTATATGTTTAAATATGGATAAAATTAGTAGGGAATAAATATTAATGGTTTCTATGAATGTAATTAAATAATTTTAATTTGGATAATTTATTTATAATTTTTAAGGATTACTTAATTAATAATAATTATTAAGCAATTCCAACCGAGTATTTATTGATTTAATATAAAAATAAGATAAGTGATTTTAAAAATTTAAAAGTAATATAATTTGAAAGGATTATTATGTTCTATGAATTTAGTATATAAATATAACATTTTATATATGTTTTACTGTAATATAATTGAATCCCATTACTATCATCTTGTTTTTAGAGTCCAATTATATGAATAGTTCCAAAAATTATATCAATACTATTTTATAAAAAACAATATTTTATTAAATGATTTAAAATTCATAGAAATACTATCATTATCCATTTGATTGGAATTTTTATATAAATATAATCTATGTCCTGTTAATGGATAAATTTTTCCTTGATAGTAACTATATATACCCCAAAAGAATAAAAAACCTTTTTATCAGGGTAATTATCAAACAAAGTTGACACAGGTTAAAACCAAACTATACAAGAAAAAACATCACATTGACTTGAAATAATTTTATTCAAAATGATTAATTCAACCAATAATAACCATATATTCTATTTTTATTATTTGGGGACCTTTTTCCATGATAATAGTTTTATATTCATTTAATATTTTATGAATTTTGAAAATGTCTCGCCCCTTACTTATAAGCGGGAACCACCACTGAAGTTTTATTCACTCTTCAAAAGCATTTTAGTTTAGATTAAACAAATTAAAATACCATACTCAAAACCATACCAACATCCTAGATTATATATTTTGATTATTAAACCTTATTAAGACCTCTTATGGTGTCAACATAAAGAGGTTTTCTGAAGAAGAGGTATTATTCTTTACAAAGAGCATTTACTTTATTTCTTCTTCAACCTCATTAAAATTTTATTCAATCATAGTGATCTAATAACATCAGTATATCTTATATACTATGATTTTATTATTTTAATGGAGTTACCTACAACCATATTTTAACAAAACTATTAATTATATAATATATAATATTCATATTAATTTATAAGAATTAGGTACTTATATCAGTATCGAGTAATTTTGAATCAAAAATTAAATTATTTTAACTAAACAACTTTATTATATGATTTCTGAAAAGAATAATTTCAAAAATTTTTAATTTTAATTTTACTAAATTATTATCATTTTTTAAATTATCAATTTACATTTACTTTGGTTAACATTTTGGGGTTTTTTGGAAAATATTGATTTTCCAATGAATAGTAAAAAACATATTTTTTTGTAAAAGAAATTCATTTATTTTAATAAATTAAGTAATTTAAGAGTGCTTATATGTTTTGAATATATTTTATTGTAACCTTAGTATTTTAGATTATATATTTTATCCACTTAATTTCCCTTTATTCAAATTTATTTTGGTTTTAATTTATATTTTTTTTAGTTAAAAGATGATTTTTTCTAATATTTTTTTTTTCTATAATGGTTCACCTTTTTAATTAATTAATATAATACCAAATAATGAATTTTTTAATGAATTTAATTCACAACATATCATTAATTATTAATTTAGTTTCACTAATGTTTTATTATTATTCATAGATTTAATATAATGTCATCTTTTTCTAAAAACAATACTCTTCTCAAAAACCCATTGTCTCGTCACGACTGAAGGATTAATATAAAATTAATTATTGCAATCCTATGAATTGAATTCTGAAAAATGAAACCAATATTTTGATCAGAATAAATTTTAATTTCTAGTAATGGAAATTTAGTGCTATACCAAAAATATTATTGAAAAAATTAAACTCTATTATGGAAGTTAAGGTAAAAATAACTATACATTGCAGTTAAAAATTAATATCTAGGGTAAAACGACATAGAAAGTTTTAAAACACACATTTTTTGGAAATATTTATACCATATACCTTTGAGGATATAGTTTGGTTCCTTATTTTTGTCTTGTTTAGGTAGTTTTGTGGGTTGACATAACATTCTTCTGAAGAATACCTAGTTTTTCCTTTCTACACTAATAAAAGGCCACCAACTATCCTCTTATCTTCACACCATAGGTAAAATAAATTTCATATAATAAATAACTAAATAAAATCTCAACTTATGTAATCTCATCCTAGAATCCATTCTTTGGTCATAGATCTAATGAAGGAAGTCCTCTGGTGCACACCAAAATGAGTTACCCGAAAAAGAAGTAACATTCAACAATGTACATTTTGTTTTAATTTATTTCTACACCACATTAAATTATATTTATACCTTGACTATATTTTAAAAAAAATATAAAAAATATACTAATATTTTTTCATTTTAGGTGTATGAACTACACCCTCACACACTTCCATCGAATGAGTTACAAAATTGTCATTTGGGTGTACATTGGACTACTGACCCATGAAACAATATCATTCGTTTTTACATCAAAACATCTCATGGTTTTTAATAATGATGTAAATAGAGATTATATATGATATTTATGACAGTTTACCACCTTAAGAAGATATCTAAAGTGTTTCTCACTAACATGTTTGTGGAAAGTATTAGGGGTAACTATAATGAGTATATATGACATACATGACATCATAATGAAATTAATGACATAATTATACTTATAGACATATAATATATCATTTTATATTTTTCATTTCACATACTAGAAAAGTGGTAACATAGTTCATGGATGTGTGGATTACCACCTACTCAAAGCGATGTGATTCTTCTTTTTTCATCACCACATAAAAATAATTATACATAGTATACACATAATTACATAATATGGTATATATATTTAATTATAATTTTGGAAGGATAATTTTTTTTACCACAATTTAATAATGATTATTGAAAAATTGGAATGTTACTAATGCATACACATTGCCTACCTTCTCTGTGATCGTAACGTTGGTCTATTTTTTCCAACTATATTTCATGATTGTTTTTAAGAGTATAATAAATGTAAAATTATTATACTTATCTCCTGATTATTATTTTGGAGATGTTTAAATAATTACATCATTGATATTTTTGAAAAATCAATGTCAATTTTAAGAGATAAGCTGAATTGGTCAAAAAACCTTACTCAATCATAGTTGGATATGTAATTGTATATAACTTGTTAATTGGTGAAATGAAATTAATAATAAACATAAAAATGTTATAATTAATGTAAATATATAACATCTGTTTATTATTAAATAAGATGAAGACACACGTGGAAATTCATACTCATGTTAAGGGACTTATACTCAATCTCCATTCAATAAGTCATTTCATGATTTTATGGACCTTTATTCTTTTATAAGGTGTATATAAACCCCCATTGAAATTATATATGATTATATTATCAATTATCATTATATAATTTTTGTAATAATTTAATGGGGTATATGATTCATGTATTTCTAATGTGATAAAGGGATTCAATTTTAAAAAATAATTTTTAGTGTTTTCCTTCAAACTATATTTCTCATCTGTGTACACTTTTTAAAATGATTTTCGAAATGTTTTACATGATCATAAAATATTGATAAATTTTATTTTAAATCTTTATTACTTTATATAAATGTTTTTCAAAGGTAAATTTTTATGTGTTTTAAATGAATTTTTTTTAGAAGTGAGAAATGATGTGACCTACTTTAAAATTATAGTGACAATGACCTTTCATGTTAGCAAAAATTTAACTTGATTTCTATCTTCATTTTAAAAATTATATGTTTTATAAAATTTAAAGAAAATATTTCCCATTATTAGTGAATTTTGGTATTAAAAACGGGGTTTCAAAACAAATTTGTAATTTCTGTTGAAAATTGGATTTTCAAATAAAATGGTATTTTGATATACAAAAAGTCATTTTATTATGATTTTAAAAGAGTTTTTGAAATGATTTATCATGAAATATTATAATAATAAAAATGTTTCATTAATTATATGGTACATGAACATTATACATGAGAAATGGTTATTCCTAGATAGTACCAGGTAAACCCATTACTGAATAACATGGGGTGGCCTAGATAGTTCCAGGTATTCCCATTATAGATTAATCTCAGGTGGCTAAGAGAGCACCGAGTAATCCCACTAAATCTTTACATGGGGTGTCCATGTTAGCATGGGGTAATCCCTAAATATCTTAAATGATGGGTGCAGCCGTATAACACAATAATTAATTGTGTAATGATAATATTGGAAGCTATCCATATGTTTGTTCCAATTAATAGGTTTTTATAAATATGATTACCTAAGTCACTAGAAGAGGTTTTATTTAAATTATATAGGTTTTAATAACTTTCATTGATAATAAAGTGTAAATTTGACTTGTGAAAATGTTATATTTCATATTATCAGTGAACATTGATGATATGGGTAAACATAATTTGAGTTTTCTTGTGTTCATTGGAAAAATAGGGTTTCTTTCTTTTTGTATCCCATAATGACTATTTTGTGTTCATCCCACATTTTGTGTTGATTTTATTGTGATTTATGGATGGGTAAGAGAAAGGAGAAATTCATGTTAAAATTCTTGGAGATTTTACATGAAAATAAATTACATTTAAGGGAAATGTTTTAAATTTTGGGAAAAAAGGATGCACATATGATGTTTCCAATTGGTATTTTATAGTATTGTTATGTATGTGTCATGGCCTAACTCTCTAAAACTCTAAAACTGAAAAATATCCTTAAATGTAAGATAATGGATTATTGACTTAAAAATCGAGATTATGTAATTTTTATTTATGGGGAATTATAGATCATATCATAGGTTTGTGAAGAAAATTTTAGAACTTCTGATAACAATAAAACAATTACCTTGAAATATTTTACCTTATAGTCAAGTAAAAAAGTTATAGCATTTAAATATTTTCATTTTTAATTAAATAATCTATGTTAGTTAAAAATTAATTTCAATACTTAAAACATGGAATCTATATTCAAAAGGAACCAATAGGAAGATATATTTCTACATCGGTATCATGATATAGTTAGAATTAGAATATACATTTTTTTATGGAAGTGATTGATCAGTTGACACAATAAATAAAAGGTAGTGTTATAAATGCTATATAAGAACCTGATTTTCCATGAATAAACATTCCATTTGTGGATTATTTTATTAATAATCATCCACGATTACTTAGTGAATCATATAACACTGTAGTTTCTGAAGTATGCAACAATTATCCATATTTTTTTTGATATCATGGGATGTTTGTAATGACAAAAGGGTACCCTTTTTGTTCGTAATTTTGATGGTGAATCTTTTTTATGGTGGTAAATGTATTTTAATAATATAGATAATGATGATATTTATATTATGGAATTGGAAATATTCATGTATCTTTTACATGATAAATATTTCCCTAAGTTTACTTGACTTTGGATGGAAATCAATTCCTATAATTGAAGTAGAAAGATGAAGATTATGCAACTACATATGAGAAAAACATCTGAAGATTTTCTTGTTAGTTCCATATTTTATTCCTTGAACTAATATCAAGATTAATAGGTTTTTATAAGGGTCAAAACCATGTTTTCGAAGATCAAATTCTACACATGAATTTAATTGTTTTTATAAAGAGGTTTGCTGTGATGACTATATTGAGATGGAGTTTTTTGACACGTATATTCTATAAGATGAAAACCGTAAGAAAATTTAAAGGTGATAAGAAATGGGAAATAATCAATTAATAACTCTACTGGTAAACCCTTAAATATTTTATGCATGGAAAATTACATTTAAAATAATGTTTGATAGGATATAGGAAGTGTTTATGGTGTGTTCAGTTTGGTAATATTATTTTTGAATGTAAAGAAAAGAACCCTAAACAACCAATGAATGGGATAACCAATAGCAAAAAAATAGTCAAATGTTTTAGTTTTATTAATTTGGGTAATTATTCTCATTCATGTTTGAAGATAGTTTCACTTGATGGAAATCATCATGATTAGAATTTTAAAGGTGTAGAAAATTCGTTTTCTATGACTTCAATTGATGTTTGTCCATCAAGTGAAGCGGTGAAAAGTATTTTAGTTGTGTATTAAAATTAAGTCAATAACCTACTTGACTTTGTATCATTGTATTATTTCATTTATAAGATATTTTTAAGTATGTTAGGAATATATCCTTATAAAATTATTATAAAACTTTAGGTGAAAACTCTGAGTGGATGTATTAAGGGATCCAATATATATATATATATATATATTAATATTACTATTATTATTAGTTAGATGAGAATTCCTAAAAATGTAGTTAAACTGGACATAGTAGAGATTTATAACATTCATTGTATTGATTGTATTTCTGTTTACCACAATAAGATATTTTATAGTTCTAAATAATGTTTGTCCAATGATTACATTCCTTTGATAAAATACCAAGAAGATAACAAATTGATTAGATATGTGATTAAAAGTTACCTAGACAATATAGTTTAAAATAAAGAATATTTTAAAATTTGTGATGTTACATTAGTAAATGAATACCCGAAATATATTCAGGATGATTTTACTAGTTTTTTTTCATTATCGAAAGGTTTAGTTTTCTATTGAGTTAGCCCACGATGAAAATCTTATTTCAAGAACCCCTTATATAATGGATAAAGATAATCTTTTAAAACTAAAAATGAAATTGCAGGAGTTATTAGAGAATGATTTCATTCAACCTATGACTTTACTATTAGATGATATTGTGTTTTATTTTGAAAATAAACATGGTTCAATGGGACTTTTATTGATTATAAAGCATTGAATAAAATCACAGTTAATAATAAGTATCATTTTATTAATATTGATGTATTTTTTGACCATATCAAGTGATATTAGTATTTTTTATGGTCAAAATATGGTTAGGGTATAATCATTTGAAAGTAAAGGTAGAAAATATATTGAATATTGTATTTCATACTAGATATTAGAACAATCATTTTCTAGTTATTTTTTTAGGTTATCTAATTATCCTTCTATATTTGTGGACCTTATGAGTCAAAATTTTCTTCATTTCTTGGTTAAGTTTGTTGTTAGGTTAATTTATGTAATTTTTTTATATTATTAAATTCAAGAGGGCCATTAAAGGGACTGTAGTGTTGTTTTTAAAACAATAAAATAAAATAAAATGTGTAGGAAATTTAGCATGGTGTGAATTTTGGTTTAAAAAATTTTCTTTCCATGGAAATATTTGTTTCTATAGATAGAAAAACATGTAGTTTTTTAAAGAAATACCATAGTTTTCTAGACCACTGACTATGTTAAATCAAAAAGTATTTAAGTTTATTCAGACCAAAGAATGTGATTATTGTTTTTAGGAACTGCAAAGATGATTGATGAATTCTCTAGTTTTTTCCTTACCTTCCAAAAATGGTGAATTTTTCATCCATATTAATGCTTTATTAATATTAATTGGTTAAATACTAATACAGAATAATCTGGTAATTTCTTATTTTTCATTTCAATTGAAACCTTATGAGATAAATTACACTAAACATTATTTGTAATTATCTACTGTTATTTTTTATTTAAAAATTTAGGGCATAATTTTTTTCAGTAATGATTGATATATGTAATGATCAAAAAAATTTGAGTATATAGTCACTCAGAATGAACTAAACATATTACATAGAATATGGATGAATGTAATCAATGATTATGATTTCATGATTTGATACCATATAAGAAAAGTAAATAAAGTTGCTTATGATTTTAGTTAGAAAGGTAACTCTATATTAACTATATTACATTTCAAACATTATCCTTTGGTTAATTATTTTATGATTTTTCTCTTAGATGTTTTGGATTCAAGGATGTCCACTACTTTGTTTTAAGCATCAGTGCAATCAACTTTTCTAGAAATAATTAAGAGAGATTAAATGGAAGATCTGTGTTTATAGGAAAATGTAGAATCCATTAAGAAGGAAAATATTCCTTATATTAATATTGAAGAATAAGAGGTTCATGTATTGGAAAAATATTACACGTGCCTTTAGATTCCCATTTGGGGAAAGAGATTTTGACTACTGCTAATAGTTCTCTATTTTCTGTTCATCTAAGCAGCATGATGACATATAGAGACCATCATGAGTATTACTGGTGGGATGTAATTAAAATAGATATTGATGAATTTACCATTATACGTTATAATTTTTAGTTGGTTAATCTAGAACAAAAATTACTATGTGGGATGCTTTAGCCATTTCTAGTACAAGAGTGGAAATAGGAAACTATATCAATGGATTTCATGGTAAGATTCCCAAAAACTACTCAAAGTAAAAATTCAATTTTGGTTATTGTTGATTTATTAACTAAACCTATACATTTTATTATAATTTGAGATAAAATAACATCAAATCATATTTCACGACAAGAAGAAAAATAATATTTTTAGGTTACCGGGTGTTTCTCTCTCCATTTTATCATAACATGATCTCAGGTTCATCTTTAATTTTCGGAAAGGAAGTCAGAAATAATTGGGTACTGAATTAAATTTTAGTATATAATTTCATTATTAATCTGATTTATAGTTTTAGTGGAATATTAAAACATTGGAAGATATCCTTTAGTATTTCTCAATGGATAACTAGGGGTGTTGGGATGGATATATTTATTTAGTTGAGTTTTCTTGTAATAACTATTTTCATTATAGTATATAGATGGAACAATTTGAGGAATTATATAGAAAGAGGTTTCAAATAAAATATTTTTGGATAATATAGGGGAAATTTAGATGATGAGACCATATTTGGTAGAGTAAATGGAAGATAATGTTTATTTGATCTAGGGATGCATGAGGATAACTCAGAGTAGACATAAAATTTATGGAGACAACTGGGGGAAATATTATTCCTTTGAGGCATGTTACCATGTCGTTCCCAATGTGTCCCCATGGAAAAGTGTGATTTATTTTGGTAATAACGGTAATATGATTCCATGGTATATTGGACCATTTTAGATCCCAAATAAAGTTGGATCAGTTTCTTATTGAGTGGCCTTGCCTATGAGTTTATCTCAGGTACACAATATATTTCTCATTTTAATGTTAAGGAAATTTGTAAGGGTTTTAACTCATGTTCTAATCCCAAAATTAGTTTAGTTTGAAGATAAAATTTCTAATATGGAACTAAAAAGTCATGTTATTTATAGAATATATCTTGTGTTTTTAAGTAAGTCTGCTCACCAAGTTAAGGTTTTATGGAAGAACTATATAGTTGAAGAGGTAACATAAGAATATGAAAATTCCAGAAGGGAAATGTATCCTTATTTATTTATTAAATTATTAAAATTTCTACGATTATATTTATAAAATTGGGGAAGTTTGTAAAAACCTAGTTAATGATATAATAAATCATCTCAATATTTATTAATATGAATTAGGTAGTTATATTGGTATCATGTGTTTTTTAATCAAAAAAGAAATTGTTTAATGAAACAATTTTTATATAGTTTTAAATAAAAGGATAATTTATAAATTTTTTCATTTAAATTTGGTAAAATTAATATCATTTTTAATTCATTATATCCAAATTTTATTTGGGTGAGATCTTGGTATGTTTTTGGAAAATATTAATTTTTCAATGAATAGTAAAAAACTAATTTTTGCAAATAATTTAAGAGACCCAATATGTTTTCAATTTGTTTTCAAGTATCTTATGTATTATTTATGATGTTTTTAATCATCTTATTTATCATTTAATCTATATTAATTTTAATATTATTGTATGTTTTTTTCTAGTTTTAAGGATGAGTTTTTATAAACTACTCTTTTTTTATCTTATGTGTGTGGCATGTGTATGTTTGATTGTAATTATACCCCCAAAGAACATTCTATTTAAATTTTTTTTTTATAATTCATAATGTCCGTGATTTTTAATTGATTAAGATAATACCCAAGGGGAGATGTTTCATATTTAATTTATATACTGTATATTAGAAATTATTTATTGTGTTATGTTCAATGATTATTACTAGTCACAGAGTTAATATATAATCATATTGTTTTATAAAAATAATATTCATAAAATCCATCGGTGCGGTTGGGGGATTACCTGAGATATAAAGGCTCCCCATAATCCATTATCAGACATGAGATCAAATACAAGTGGGATTATATTTTCAAAGGTAGGCGATGACGCATGCATGATGCATGTCACATGCAGGTGGTCATTGATGCATGACGCAGACCTGGTGACATATGTGTTATAACTCATTCCTGATGTTTTAAGGGGACTTTGGGTTATTTTTTAGAGCTTTGTTCTATATAATGGGCTTCATTCCCACTGGTCCTTCTGGCCATGTACATAATAAATAAGGCTTGATGAGTTGGATATCCCTTGGGTGGTTATAGCCTACCACACTGGCCTGTGTGTTTTTTGTGTGTGTTTAATGTAATTGAACCCCCAAGAACCTAATATATATATATATATATTAAAAAATATAAAAAATTAAAAACTCTCACTCTCTCCATGACTACAGGATTAATATTCAAAATTAAATATTAATTTAGTTGAATTTAATTTGTAAAATTGGCTCCTTATTTAGAATAAAAAAATTTAAAATTTATATTATTTTCAAATTATATTGGGGAAAAAAATAACAGGGAATGAAATTAAAACTAATTACAGTGATTAAGGAAAAAAATGAGTATCTTTATTGGTTAAAAAGTAATCTTAAGAAAAAAATGACTTAGAAATATATTCATCACCCATTGGATGGACATATTTTGACCATATACCATATATTATCAACATTATTGAATTATTTAATGCTTTTTCTAGATTATATATTGGCTTCACCTAACTGTCTTCTGAAAAATATCTTGTGTGTCCTCTTCCACACTTATAAATGACCACTTGCTCTCCTCTTATCTTCACACCATAATAACCAATTGGTTAATCTATAAAATACACAAATAAATTCTCTAATTTTATTATATCATCCTAAAATACATAATTTTGGATTAAATACAACCATGTAAGTCCTTTGGTACAAAAACAAAAAGCGTTACCCAAAAATCGGTAATGTTCATCAACATGCATTTTTTTATTTCTTTCTCCACCTCATTAAATTATTCTAATAACATTATTATATAATGACCTCAATATATTTAATATAGTTATATATATTTATGTGATGGTTATAATCTACATCCTCACATAGTACCCTAAAATGGGTTATGAAATCATCATCTGTGTGTACGGCAGACTACCGCATAGCAAAATGATGTTGTTCGTTTTTTCCATTACCACATCTCATGGTTTGTAATAAGGATTGGAATAATATTTATATATTATATTTATGATTTTTATAACATAATCAAACATTTTTATTCCTTATATCACACACACCCTTATTAAATTCCATACTGTAGAGAATACGATAACATCACTCGTGTGTATTAAAGATCACCTCAACACGAAGAAATGTGAAGTGTTTTTTACTAATGTGTTACAGTGATGGTAAATAGGTAAAAATAATGAATATTTATGATATTCATGAAAATTTTATATTTTTGTAAGTATAATATATCATTTAATTCTTACCATTTCATACACTAAAAATGTGATAATGTTATTTGTGGACGTGTATACTACCTTCTCCTCAAAGAGATGTTATTTTTATTTTTTAATCACCATATCAAAAAATGGTATATATAAGTTTATATAATTAAATAATATGTTATTTAAGAAATAATTATCATTATAGAAATATAATTTTTACTTACCTTCTTTCCATAATGATCATTGAAAAATGAGAACATTATGTATGTGTATATATGGCCTACCATCACCATGATCGTTACATTGGTTCATTTTTCATAAAAATAAATCATGATTTATTATAAGAGTACAATTGATGTATAAAAATGATAAGTATTTCATGATTATTATTTGGGATATTTTCAGATAATGACCACATTGACCTTATTCAACCTACTAAAGTTAGTTTTCACTTATAAGATGATTATGGTCAAAACACTACACATAAACTTAATTGATTATGTAATTGTCTATAAGTTGATAATAGTTGACGTAAAAGTAATAAAAAATATTAAAAATTAAACCAATAATGTAAAAAAGTAACATATTTTTATTATTAAATAAGATAAAGACAGAAATGGAAAATCGGGCTCAAGGTAACAAACCTTGTCTCAATATCCATTCATTGATGCATTTTTTGACATTATACACCTTTATTACCTTGTAAAGTGTATATAAAAATATTTTTACATTATATATCAATATTTTATCTATTTTAAATACATATAATATTTTATTCAAAGTAATAATTAAATGGTGTTTATAATTCATGTTTTTATTATGTGATAAGGGGGTTTTCATTGAAAAAATACTTTCTTAATGTTTTCATTTAAACACCCTTTATATTCTCGTCCCCATTTTAATATGATTTTTGAAATGTTTAATATTGGAAGAAATTATTTATAAAGTATATTTTTGTCTCTTTTAAGTTATTCTAATGTTTTCAAAAAGTAGTATTTTTATTTGTTTCAAATGAAACGTTTCGAAAAGTGACACATGAAATGTAATATTTTTTAAGTATGATGAAAATGGACTTTAATGGAATCACACCATTTATTTTATGTCTATATTACTTTTTATGATTAAATATATTTTAAAATTAAATAATATTTTTCCCTTTTTATTGTATTTTGGTATTGAAATTGTTTTTTCAGATGAAAGGTGTAATTTTTATTTAAAATGGGATTTTGAAAAAAATTGTATTTTGATATCCAAAAGTAATTTTATTATGAGTTTAAAAGGGTTTTTGAAAATAATTATGGTGAAAATATTAATTAATATAAATTATTTTTTCCTTAAATTTTTCTAGATTATTACACAAGAGAAATATGTGTTCCCACATAATGTCGGTTAATCCCATTGTAGCTTAACCTGGGGTGGCTTAGATAGCATTGGGTAATCCTATTATATCTTAAACTTATGTGACCCATATATAACCAGTCAAGCCCATAAAAGATTAAATTTGGGTGGTTTAAATAGTGCAAGGTAATCCATAAATAGAATAAATAATGTTCACACAATGTTAGTGCTCCAATGCATTGGGTAATGATAATATTGGAAGTCAGCTATATGGTTATTCAAATTAAAAGAGATTTTAGATAGTTTTATGAATATCATTATCTTTTTCACCAATATTTGTTTTAATTTATTTCTATAGGGTTTAATGTTTTAATATATTTGTTTTTTTTTGTTTTTTTTTAAAAATGATTTATTCCATATTCTCAAAGAACATTTAAGATTAATTGAAACACAATATAAGTTCTCATTTGTTAATTGGAGTAATGATTTTCCTTATTTCTATGTTCTTTACTAAGACTATTGTGATCATTGAACATTTTTAATTGATTTTATCAGGATTTAAGGGTGGGTAAGTGAAAATAATATGTGAATTTTATAGTCATGGAGATATTCCATGAAATAAAATCTTAAATTATTTGAAAAGTTTTATGTTATGGGGATAATGGATACAAATAGGAAGTTTCCACATAGTATTTTTAGTTTTTTATGTATGAGTTATGGCCTAATTATATATGACTCTAAAAATAATTAGATCATAAAATTAAATAGAATTTACAATTGAATTAATACAAATATGCAATTTTTTAGGTTGGGGCCATATAATATCCTATTCTATCAAATGGGAAATGAAACCATCATTCATTTGAATGGTGTACTATTGCCACACAAACCAATGTAAATGTTTTCCCATAATTACCATTCATATATATTTATGATGATAGATTTAATGTATATATAGATATATGATATTACTAAAATATTTATTATTATAAATAATTTAATATATCTTATATTTTCATACCTTTCAATTTTTTGAAAAAATTTATTGTTGTTCATGCGTGCGTTAAGATTATCACTTCCAAAAAGCAATGTGATTTTTTTTTCATTAACTCATCAGATTGATAAAATATATAAATTTATTTAATGAAATAAAATTATATTTATAACAAAATAATAATTCTATAAATATAAAATATAACTTATCTTTATTCCATTATGATCATTTGAAAAAGGGAAACATTACTCATGCATAGTTACAACATACCATCTCTAATATTGTAACATAGTACAATTTTGGTAATCAAATGTCATAGATGGTTTTAAAAGTATAATTTATTAATAAATATTATAATTATAAAATTATTACTATTCTATATATTATGAAATAGTAAAAAAATTTACTATAGTCAACCTGTCGAAGTCATTTTGGACAAATGAGCCAAATATCATCGAAACATATGATATGGACTTAAATTATTAAGTAATTGAATATAAAACAATAACAAATAAAATAAAAGTTATAATAAAATAGAATAATTTCCTTAATAATTTAAAAAAATTAACATAATGTTATTATTAAATAAGATAAAGAATGCACACGATGATTCATACTTGAGGTAAGAGCCTCTCTTTAAAAAAATCCTCATTTCAAGTCTCATATAAAACAATTTTTCATCCATATCCATGTTCTTATAAATGGTTCAAGAAAATAATTATTTATAATTATAATGATGGTAAAGTTAATTTTTACCATGTTTAACTTTTTTTAAATGTTTTTAAAAAGGAATATTTTATGGTTTTACATAACGTACATATTACTTTAAATTCCCCCATTTTAATTATTTTAATGATTTATATTCTTAATCACTATCTTACATGTCCATATTAATAAATTTTTTTATATTTATTTAAACACACATAAATGTATTATAATAGAAATTTTATTCCTATTTTATATTTAGTCAATGGATTTTTAAGGAATGTTTTTAACTTATACATCACCAATGATTTATCATCCTACAATAACAAAAAATTTATATTTGGATTTATATATAACCCCCTTTTTTTATTCCAATAAACACACTATATCCTTTTTTATGAATATATATAAAATTTTTTAAATGAAATTGATACTTTTATACCTATAAAATTTTTCTTATTGGTGTATGGGATCTCTCTAAACCATACTTTTTTGGGTTAAGACCATTCTCCCTCTAACCCACATACTCTCCATCTTTACTATTAAGGAATGATTATAAATTATGAATATTATTTAATCACATATATATAGATATTGTTATACCTTAATTTTATTAGGTAAAAAATTCATTATTATCATTTCTCAATTGGCTTGTTTAAGAAATATATTTTGATTGTAATATGTAGAATAATTATGAAACCCATATTCTTTCCATTGGAAAATCTTATGTTTATGCCTTATGATTGAATTTATTTTTTTGGAAAAAATAATCATTATCCTGTTATGATTGTTTCACCCATATATAACTACAATTAATTAAACAAATCTTATTTCTCAAAAGTTTTTATATAAGGGATTCATGAGATTACTTAATCTATTTTGGAACTATGTCTTCCCTGTGATATTGTCTTTGTTGTTTTCCTTGACATATGCTTGTCTAATTTTATGTGTTATTCTAATAATTACTATGTTTTACATGCTCTTATGATATCATATTCATTATTTTATGATCCCATTTTATTACTCTTGACCTTAGGTTTAAAGGAAATAATATTCTAGTTCTAAGAGAGAAATGAATAATTTTTTATAAAAAAGATTTCATAAATATTTCTAGATTTCAATGGATTGTTTATGAGTTTATTTTGTATCTATTGTATCTGATGAAATCTGTTATGATAATATTTGGTTAGTAAAGATTATTTTTTTGTAATAAAATGTTTATTTTGATCTCAATGTTTAAATTTGAAAATAATAAATGATGTTTATTTATTCATGAACTAACCTGTTTATTTATATGTATAATTTGGGATCTTTTTGTGCTCATCACACATATTAATTTTTTTTTGTTTTTATGTATTTTTAGGGAAAATAACGTGGTCAATATGAAAATATTTAAGCTATTTCAATTGAATAAAACTTGTTATATCATAAATGTTTTTTTGAAAAGAAGGGATACTAAGTTGAAGTGTCAACGATGTAATGTAATATTTATTTATGTTGGTGTTGTGGATAAATTATATACTAATCTACAACAAAAATATTATTGGGATGTTTGAGAATTAATTCTTGGAATAAAACCCATGATATTTTAATTTTAATTTTTGTTTCCTCATAGTTATTAACTGAGAAAAGAATATATAACATTGTATATTTGGATGTTTTTATGAGAGGTTAGCTTATGGGTTATGGATACCATAATGGGAATATAAGTTTAATGATGATAATATTATTAAATTATTATACCTAAATTGTTTTTGTTATATGTGATGATATTTTAATTAGATTTATGATATTTCATAAAAAGTTTACTAGTTTGGGTAGCTTATATGACTAACGAAAATAAAACATTATGAGATATTATATGAGGAATAATAGTTGAATTATTTTCTAGATGTATATATAATTTTAATGACTCGTTTTTGTTATTCAGGTTATTTTTTGAAATGATTATCATATCTCAAAGATTATTTGATTAGGGAATATACAGTTTTTGTATGGGATATTAAGATTGATATATATTATTTGGAGGTAAATTTTAAATTTATCTTATAAAAATATTTTATTAAATCCTTTTGAATTTTTCAATTTAGAACATGGTTGGAAATAATTAGAATAATTTTTAGGATATGGGTATGTTCAAATTTGGTTGTTATTATTTTGGTTTTTTTTATTAATGTACTTTCTCATCATATCATGGTTTATTATTTATGGTAATTCTCTTTCCTTTATTTTTGACGCTTTCTCCGGGGCACACGCGTCCGTCTGTTCGAGGATGGTGACACTGTTTGTTGCATCACATTCCCGCTTTCCAAAGGTGGGCGACATCCATTCATTGTTCATAGATGTTTTCTACTTGATTGAAACAGGATAATGAGATGTCAGTTCTTCCTTCTGTGGATTCCTCATCGGAACTCGTCACCAAATCTGGGTCTCCCTTATAGACTTAAGACGTTGTTCATGAAACTATTCCCAGTTCCATATCTTCATGGACACCAGTTAATTACACTATTTTTGTCGGAACATTGCAATGGGTCTGGTTAAGGCAGGAACCTTCAGTCGGGGGAGAAGTCACGTTGGACATCACTGGCATGTCTGAACGCTAGGACACTAGAACGTATGGGTTTCTCCCCCTTATTATATAGATTCTAGAGGGTGCGGAAGCCCGAAGCATTCAAAGTTGAATTTGGGGAATTATATTCCACAGGCATGTATCTGAGGTTTTACTTAGATTCCAATGTTTAACATGGGGTATGCCGCAGGTTAAATGTCTAGCAGAGATAGATCAGACTGATCAAAACACTGACTAGAGTGGATCAGGTGGGTGAAACCCTTGGTGGGAACACTAATTTTGGGGCTAACACATGGTTAGCTACCCAATTTTTTCTAAAGGGAATAGGGAATGAGGTGGCATGATCTCACTGGGATGTGGCGGCCTGGGTAAAAATAAAAATGGATGATAGATAATTAAGCGAAGTGGGTGGAGAATGAGATGAAGATTACTCAAGGACGACAATGATGTTGGGATTGAGTCTCAAAGAGACCTCCTATGTATACCTTTGGGAAGGAATCAATGTCCTCATAGTTCCTCTGACGAAGGCATACCGTCAATTGTCGATTTCAATGGCTTACTGCTGGATGGGGTCGCCACACCCTTCCACTGGATAGGTTGCAACAACTTACTACTAGATGGGGTCGCAACGGCTTAGCGTTGGATGGGGTCGCAACGACTTACCGCTGGATAGGGTTCCAATGACTTACCGCTGGATGGGGTTACAAGGGCTTACTGCTGGATGGGGTTGAAAACGACTTACCACTGAATGGTGTCACTACGACTTACCACTGGATGGGGTCACAATGGATTACCATTGGTTGGGTTCACAACGACTTACCGCTAGATGGGGTTGACAATGGCTTACCACTGCATGGGGTCACAACGGCACACCATTGGATAGGGTCACAATGGCTTACCATTGGATGGGGTGACAATGGCTTACCGCTGGATGGGGTTGAACCTCAGGGAGGCTTCCAACGTATCTTATCCAAGAGCCAAGGATCAAAGCCCACATATTTCGAGATGGTGGATGCTGTTAAACATCGTGCATGATGAAAAGGTTGAATTTAGTTTAACATTACGCGGGACAAAGGTTGTATGACGTGAAGGGGGCTGGAACCAATGGTTGTGGGGATTTAACCTCAGGGAGGCTTCCTAAATTCCTTGCCTTGGTAAGGATAAAAGTCCATGTAGTTCATAAAGAGTGGGAACCGACATGAAGATGGTCGAGACCGATGGGTGTTGGTCTTGAACCTCAGGGAGGCTTCCTACGTAAGTTGCCTTGACAAGGATCAAAGTCCACGTAGTTTGAAAGGGTGTGTGGGGATTACACACATGGCTGCCCAGATATGATGTCATGGTCGATGCTTACTCTAAGCCCATGTGAGTCATGCTCGGTGTGAGAAACAAGAGCCAATAAAGGCCTGACGATCACATCGTGGAAGGTGTGTCCATGGGATGTGGAGTGGGGATTACACATGGTTATTAGGCCAAAGAGGAAACAAGGGATTATGTGCGGTTCACTGCCTGGGGAGATGGAGATTGGGACTTACTCCAGGGTGGAGGCCTAGGTAGTGACAAAGCCTAGTGAGGGAGGGATTTGGACCCAGGAATAGAGGAGGAGCAGGGATGCTACCTCTTGCAAGAAAAGCAAGAGGCTTACACAAGGGTGGTTTCCCTTTTCTCGTGGACGAATGTCGTTCCCATAAAGTGGATGTCATTACATGTAAGGAATGATCTATCTTTCGTGGAGACCAGTGGGTGTGGAGAATGTTCGAGATGGGGCACCCCACGTTCAAGGAACAGGGAGAGGTCACAGTTTAACTTCATGTGCTAAGGACAATGTCTCTTGGAAGTTTAACTTCTTGTAGTTTGGACGAAGTTGGTGCGCTCCACACCCCAAGGACTTACATAACCGATACCCACCCTCCCATGAGGGAAAGAAGGCATCGATAATGCTATGGCTTCATGGTGTTATTGAGAAATCCAATGGGGGGTCCACATTAGCGTGGTTATGTGAGGGACCAATAGTCTTTAGGGTTCCTATGAGAAGAAGCATGAGGAAGAGTAATGAAACATAAAATGAAACCCAAGGGACATTGAAATTTCTCCATACAAACCTGAGGTTCCGCATGGGAAGAGAGCACATGACGCAGGTGTGTTGCACAGAAGAGGGGCTAAGACAGGGTTCCTTAATGTGAGGGACGAACATGGAGAAAGCGTAATAGAATGGGCTGGGGGAAAGATGGAAGGTATGTGCGCAAGATGCAGGGATTGTGCACAATACGGAGAGGTTACATACAAGAGGGAAACGTTGCGCGCAAGAAGGATCGGTTACACTTAAGACAGAATGGTTGCTCACAAGAGGTAAACGTTGCACACAAGAAGGATTGGTTTCACACAAGACAAAGGCATTGCACGCATGACACAGAGGGAAATTTGATGCAAAAGTGGATACCTTGCATTCAAATGACTTGGGGAGAAAAGGAATTCCCGAGGATCAGGCACAAGAGGCCCACCTGAAAGAGCCCCCTCAGGGGACCTATCATGCAAAATCCAATACCTGAAGGCCATGGGGTGTTTTTTACGGTCATGGAAGATGTGGATTTCATGTAGCAGAGCATCACTTATTTATCTGTTACCATCCCTGAAGGGTGGGGATATAGTTTGTTTTATAGCTGGAGTCCTCAGGGTGATGAACAAAGGGGGGGGGGAGTGCGGAAAATCCTGGTTGACATTGCCTTGGGCGTGCAAAGGGGGTCAAGCACGCAAACTATCAGATGAAATGGCCTTAGGTGTGAAAACATGTCCGGGCACGCAAAAGCCCTCTTGAAGTCTCCTTGTGCACAGAAACAGGGCCAAGTGCAAAAAAGGCTGTTTGACAGTGCCTTGTGCGCAGAAATGGGGCCAGGCACCCAAACACCTATTTGACATCGCCTTGGTGCAGAAAAGGAGGGTGGTCAGGTGTGTAAGTTGGTTCATGTCGGATGGCAGCTTGCGTGCATCCATTGTATCTTGTGTGTGCCCACCTCTCAGGCCCCAGTCACTTCTCTTACCATCCCGGATTCTTTCGTTGATCTTTTATCCGCCTGGTGTGGCCATTACCTGAATTTCAGCATAAAAATTGACCCCCTTATAATCAGTTCGGAAAGATAACCCGAAAGTTGGATTCTTAGGGTCCGCTAAAAAAAGTGAAAACCTCTTTGGGGGTGTGCAAAAAAGCATTTTTCATGCACAAACTAGTTGTGCACGCATGCACAGAAGGTTCATCAATGCTTTATAAATAGGCCGAGCCCCCCCCCCCCAGGCCCTACTTTGACCTTTTACATGTGACAATCATTTTTCTATTGTGCACGAAAATGGTCCTGATCTGCAGGTAAGATTCCGCGACCGACTCTGGGTTTTGCGAGCCAAATTTTTTTTCCATGCAAATAGAATTTCTTCCATGACGCCACCACTTTTGGCCACTAAACTTCTTTCTTTTTCACCAATTTATTTGGATTTATAAAATGGCCGCTCAACAGACTAATGTCGGGAGGGAGGCTTCCACTGCTACAAGAAGAACCCAAATAATCACGAACCCTCAAATTCTTCATGCAAGGAGGGTTGTGTCTGATAACCAAATTCTTTTTAGCATGCTTACGTAGTCTCAAAAGGATTACATCGTGAGCAGTAGCCTACCGCTATGGAACTTTTTTCTTCTAGAAGAGGTGTTGATGCTCAGTTTCGAGAAGGAATGACCGCAGTCGTGGGTGATGCATGAGGATAGTCTTCCGTAATTCCATATTACAAATAATGGTCATCCTGCTACGAAAATGAAGAACTTAGCCATCTATGTCCTAAATACGAATACCAGGATGGGTGTGGGAAGATATCCACTCCTCGGGGTATCCCCCTCTATTTATGCAAGTACTTTCCGAAGCAGCATTACTGACGAGATGATGGGTTATCAGGAATGAAATTTCAGATTCGGGGGAAACTTTACTAATGAATGGGCATGGTCATACTGGGTACATCAAACATGCGAGTAATTCAGGTCGGAGCTATGATCCATTGGGATTTTTGAGGCATTTTGGACGTCCCAATTCCACTTATACCAACAACAGGACTTGGTAGTAGAGATCTTCAGTCGCTGGTCACCTGATACCAACATTTTCACCTCCAACATGGGGAGGTGGGAATCATCCTGTGGGATATCCACTATATCGGGGGAATCCCCATAGAGGGATATCAGTATGATGAGTTCCTCTTAATAGAGAATGTTTGGGGGGATAGGACACACCCCCCAATACTGTCATGGAAACCACTAGAGCTGTCCAAATAGGAGCTCAAAATAAAATATATCCTAAAGGAAATATCCTATTTAGGGTGGTTTAGTCTCCTCCTGACCTAGGACATGGCTGTGAATATTCAAGGATAATGGAAGCAATGCCTGAACACATCTTAGAGGGGAAAAGTGGGATTATATTGGAAGATTTTAAAGACAAGAGAGTACCAATCATGGGTATTTTTCATTAATGAAGGTTGAGACCCAAATGTGTGATATACTGGGCTCCTTGCCACATTCTTGAGCAGATGGTTGTTTCATGTGAGGGACATGAGGATGGGAGTCCGCCCAGTGATTTTAGAGATGGCTGGGATTATGGCTGCACAGAACAAGCTTAACCTAGGGGTGCCAGTGTTGGCTAGGCTGTACAATATTCTTGGGTGCATCTTAAGGGGATGTACTCCTAGGAGGATATGCGGGCCATTCCAGATTCTACATGGTTGGGTCGCAACCCACTATGGTGGGTATGACCTCCTGAATTCCATTCTCCCATTCATAATGGTATGCGGCCATCCCTCTTGAACATCGCTGGAATCCACCCTTTGACGCTCAAGGATGAAGGAATCAAGGTCAAGATCGAAATACACACCCACTTTGACTTCCAACCATTCCGAATCCCAGTCGGATAAATGGTAGATGATGGGAGGGGTCCACTGGAGCAGAGTGAGTACCTACAGAGAATCCAGGGTGGGTGCTGGTGGCCCAGATTGATGGAAAAATCTTCTATGAACCATATGTGCCGACCTAGTCTGCCTGTCAGTTTGGGTGCATGAAACTGATTCCCAAGAAAGTATAAATAGAGGTTCAGGAAGAGTGGCATCCATGCATTCTCCCCCAGCTGTGGATTATGATCACGACGATAGGATTTGGAAAAATAATCACTCTTCCCCCCACTAATGTCACTGCAGGACTTCCAACAGAGTATGCCAAACACTGGATGATAATGTATCCTGAGGTGATTCATTAGAAACACATATAGCAGATCAAGGCAGCTAGTGCAGAGCCTGAAGAGAAGGAAGGTAGACTAGGTGCTATGGGGGAAGTGAGGAAAATAATGGTTCAAACAACTAGCACGATGCATGCCGATACTTCATCGTTAGGTGTAGTGCAGGCCGAAAACATGCCTCCACCCTCTGGGTAAGGGTGGTGTCGTGTACGGCCTCGTGTTCCAACTAGGGAATTCCTAGGGAAGCAACTCTGGTACCTCCTGACATCGTCTGCCTATGCTATCTTCCTTTATCTATGGTCTACTTGGAGAACTCTACGACAATCCATGTCCACCGAAGAGTTGTGGTGGAGGTTGATACACACCGAGCTCGATCTACCAGACATAGGGTGCATCCAAATATCATATAGGGTAAACTTTCATCGTCGTGAAGCATACCTAGCAACCATGTATATGTACGCATGCCAGCGGGGGCAGTATGAAGAACCGCATCTCTGGTGAAATTAATGCTTGTCCAGGCGCATGACCCAGAGAGGTTTCTATCTGGGGATGAAAGTGTAGAGGAAGGAGAAGACAAAGAAGAAGAAGAAGATAGACATTAAGAAGAGGAACAAGTTGAAGGTCTTGGTGGCTAGGGGCCTTCAGAAGATCTCTCTCACCAGCGGAGCTCCCGAGAGAGTGGTGAAATCATCGGCTCTGATGCAGAACTGGCAGAGCATCTTGAGGTATGCTTTAAACCATATACCAGCCTTTATCTTTTCATAATCTCGATTTGTCAACCAAACCCTATCATATTCAGGAACACACGGGTGAGGGTACCCAGGATGCTTTCCCCACAGGGGGCGCAGCTATGACTATGGAGGAGGGGAAGCAACTTCAAGGGCCAGTCCTCAGAACCGAGCATATTGGGGTGCCGATTTCAGCTAGATTAGGTGACAATGGGCCAGAAGTATAATCCCCCACCATCCACATTGTTCAAGATGAGCTAACACTGGTGATTGAGTTGGCAAGTGCTGAAGGTTACTCTATGGCAGCCACCCCACCATGACACATGCATTGGACATCATTGCGCTTGGCTCCAGTAAGTCCTCTATCATTGATTCTACTCTTTCTTGGAGAATTCGACTAATCAAGATTTTGATTCCTAATGTAGTGATTGCAAGGTTGGAGGCATGAAAAATCTTTGAGTCTGAGGAATCTGCAGGAGTTGGATGGGAAGCGACCATGTCGGCCATTATAGAAGAAACCATTATAGGCGGTCCTACCCCGGTACTTGACGATTTGTAGATTATGATGAGGGGTGGTAATGTAGTCGGGGTGGAGATACAGCCCAATGAGAGTGAACTTGCTGATGAGGAGGAGGTTCCCAGGGAAGACCATCGGGATGAAATTTTTTCCGCTTTCCCTGAATACAGGTCTATAGACCCTGAAGAAATTTATTATTCTGACTCATATGCTGTGGAGGATAGCCATATGACACGGTGGAAGGCGTGGAAGTGCATTAGATGCTTTCTTAGCCAACCACGAGTAAAATGGATAAACTGGATGGGGTCACTCCACACTTGGAGATACTTTCTCTGTGCTGGAGGGGTAGCTGCTCGCCATTGTCAAGTAATGATCCGTGATTATGTAGAGGAGAAGATATGGGAGGAAAGCCGATGTTTAGACGTTGCCTGATTCCAGGATGATTCAAATAATAATAAATCCTTCTCGGAGGTGGAGTAAGAGGTCCAAATCCTTGAGGAGAAAACGAAGGAAAGGGAGGCATTCATTTCTAACCTATCTGAGCTCGTCGAGCGATTGAAGGCCCAGCTCGGGGGTGCTCAAGAGAAAATAGTGCAGGTGAATCACCTAAGGATTGAGCTTCAGGATGAACAATCACAGGAATATTCCAAGGTTAATGAATTTCTCCCCACTACTGCTATCGAAGAGAAGGATATTAGGGTATGAGAAGTGATACTGGAGGCCACAATTCAGAAGGTTGTAGTATTGGAGTTGTCCATCCAAAATGCCAATCCTTAAGGGACCTGTTCTGGTGGTCCCCATAAAATCATCCTTCTTTATTACTTCCATCTCTATATTTTATGCATGAAAGAACTACCTTATTGTTAATTTTAGTTCACTTTGACCATAATAATGAATTAAATAAAGATCCATTCATGAGCTCACGTGGGTCACGCCCTATGTGAAAAACAACAGCTTCTCACACTATTACTTCATTTGAATGTGGGAGTGACAATCGTACTTCAAACACTTGAGGTAGAAACGACTCTTATGGGATTCTGAAAAAAAAGGGGGAGACCTGAATGGAAAATAAAGTCCTCAAAAATACCGAACTGTAACTTCACCAGTATGCTCTAGTGCATGAGCGAGGTTATGCTAGGGGTGTTAGATTTGATTCAAACGTAGGCGAGTGAGTTTTATGACTCACGATACCCAAAATTTGGAACAATTTAGCGATAGAATGAGAAAGAAGGATAATTGTTGACCATGTTCGAAACACAGTATCCTTATTGCGTTAGCCTAGAATGGGGATAGAAAAATGAGGGTCAGCCACTGACCATGTTCAAAACATGGGGCCTAACTCGAAATGTCATCCATTTTTCCTCCAAATAATTGAACCAGGACAGTAGGTGAGCCATAAGGCAAGCATCCATTCTATTAGGTGGTTCCCTTAGATGTGTAAGAGGATGAGGGTCCAAATGAAGGGCATCTAGAGCATGGAGTTGGAGTAATGGGTTGTTCTAATAGAGTCCAACACTCTTGAAATCACGCCACTGTGATGAGGAACATTAGGTGGGTGTATCTGTCTAATCATGGATCAAACATACTTTCCAACAGGACCTCTTTGGAAAGTGATCTGGTGCGTCCCATGATTAACATAGGGCATACTAAACTTGTTTAGGGTAGAATCGCAGTTTAGTGTCATGTGCTGAGGACATATGGACTCACACAGTTTACCTTCATACGATAGGAAGGAGAGTGAAAGGGAATATCCCATAAAGGGAGTATGTGGTGTGGTAGATATAAACCCGACGGAAATGAGGACATAAGGAGTCAGCACCACACCACATATCCCTAAAGAATGTTTTTTAGGTCAAGGGACCAAAAGTGAATGTTAGGCTGGGCCCGAAGCAAAGTGGTCGAGCATTCCTACATACCCCTTTAGGATAGGAATCAAGACACACATAGTTCTGTGGGTGTAGTTTAATGTCATGCAGGAAGAATGAAGGCATGTGTGGCGTTACTGCGCCAGTACAAATCCTATCGGAACTACTACACCCATGCGAGTCATGCTCAATGTGGGAAACAAAAAGTAGTGATGGTACTTTCTTAGCATAGTGAGACTCATGGCGGGGCAATGGGACACTAGGTGAATGACGCCCCAATGATAATGACCCACCTATACAATGCACCTAGATGCACGAAGGTGTAAATCCGAGTATGTTGGAATTCCACATGAACATAAACAAGTGGAAATATGTGAATCATGATGCTTAAGATCTGGACCATAATGATGGTGCATGGAGATAGGGGATAACTGCTGACCATGTTCAAAGCACATTATTCATTTCATGATAGCCTTGAATGGGGACAAACAACTGAGGGTCGACCGCTGACCATGTTCGAAACACGAGACCTATCGCAAATGTCATCTAGGGTCCTCAGGGACGTTGGCCGAAGTCGGTAGGTAAGACAATGTGGCATGAGACCAGGCCGTAAAGGGGGTCCCTTTAGATGTGGAAGAGGATGAGGATCCAAATAATGGTCTCACGAATCTTGGACATGGAATGAGGGTATGTACCTGTAAAAATTCCACACATCTAACATGACCAAAACACATCTAAGTATGATAGTAAGAGGTATCATATAGATGGAGCCGAGTACCCCTCCAAGGACAAGGGACCTGAGATTGCTTGCTTCCAGCTTAATGGTAGTAGGATGAGCCATTAAGGGGTTATGATTTAATGAACTAGGTGTAGGGCAGTGAAGTTTCTAAACCCAATGCGTAGTTCCCATAGAGAGATCTCAGTTTAGGGTCATAGAACTCAGACCTGGTTGGGAAACGACATGGGTGTTACATGGTATGGATATTGCAAAAAACCCGACATGAATTAGGACCCATGAGGTACTCACTACACCAAATGTTCCCAAGAGAGTTTGAGTTGAGGGGCCAAAAGAGAGGACATTATTTTAGATTCCTGGGGCTAGACCCAGATCCAATGTGTCTAGGAGTTCCTACGTATCCCATGAGGATGGGAATCAATCCATACGTAGTTCTGGAGGGAGTCACAGTAAGATAATAGTTCCAAAGATAAAAATGTTGTGCTGGTCTAGCCCTTGTAGCAAAAGAAGTGGTGTTCGATAAATTTTGTTTATCCATTAGGATGAATGAGCATTGTTTTTTTTGTGAAGAAATGGACCTAGGATAGAAATTCCAAGCATCGCCACAAGAATCAATCAGTATAAAGGCATTGAAAAATGGAAGGTGTGTGACTGATAACAAACAAGATGGCCCCTTGAGTGAGGATATCATGGTGTAGTGCCATTTTTCGTCGTGTAGCCAAGATGATAATGTCACTGTTTAGGGTCATGTGAGGGGACCAACCATGAATTTTAACATTTTGTACTATAGATGTAACAGATTAATGTCATGTAGGAATAGGTATCATAGTTTAATGTCTTATGGATCAGACATATACATGAGAGATGAGGATCTAGAGGGAATTTGGATGGAGTGATAAATCATACCTGATGTGAATGAGGATGAGGTCCACATCATACCATAAAAGATTCTAAGTAGGAAGCCTTGGGTCTAGGGGCCAGAAAAGGTTAGAGGATATGGGACAGGAGAGGCTAGCCCCTAGTTGAGTTAGACCAGAAGATGAGATGTCCAGGTGTTCCTACGTATCCCATGGGAATGGGAATCAAGCCACATATAGTTCTTGAATGTGTCTTTTAACATTGTTCATGACAACATACAGTTTAATGTCATGTGGGATAGGAATTAAGGGGAAAATTCTAGAAAGGGGAGTATGTGGTGAGGCTATTGAAAACCGGACGTGAATGAGGGAATAAGACCACATGCGCCACGCCATGAGTTCCCATAAGATTCAGAGCGCAGAAGGCAGAACAAAAGAGGTAAATTAGTGGAACTCGAGATGGACCCAAAGACGCGATGTATAGGAATTACTACATATCCTATGGGAATGGGAATCAATACATATGTAGTTCTATAATAGATCTTAGTTTCAGGTCATAGAACTCAGACTGAGGGGAAGCGAAATACTTCTAAGTAAGTGTAGACCTCAACCCAATCCATAAACCCATGTGAGTCAAACTCGATGTGGGAAACAAGGAAGGAAGAGGTTTTTGCAATACCTGGAATGCATGCTAAAGGGAAGTCATTGCATAGCTCTGAATGATGACTTACCGTGACTTCGTTATCCTAACGTGAAGATGTGCACTGACGGGTAGTACTAGGAGGGTTGAAATTCCACTTGGACACAGTGGGGTGGGAAATGATGTGAATCATGTAACCAGCATTTTATTCTTGAAGGGGTTGGTGTGACGATAGAGGATAACTATTGACATGTTCAAAACACAGTATCCATATCGTGTGACTATAAATAGGAACACAAATTGAGCATCGACCACTGACCATATTCGCAATGTGGGACTTGTATCGATTTGTTTCTGAAATCCTCAAGGACATTGTCCCGTAATGGTAGGAGAGCACTTAGGCATATCATCCATGCCATTTGGGGGTCCCTTCAGATGTGAAAGATAATGGAAGCCCAAATGAAGGGGAACACGAAGCCTAAAAAATTGGTGAAAGCATGTCCATGTAGGATCTGACACTCTAGATTCTAGAATAGGGTACTCATGGGCCAATTGGTGAATCACTAAAGGGGGCCAAGGGACCCGACTTAAGGGGAGACTACTCAAAGATATGAGAGTGGGGAAAGGGAGGGAAATCCGCTCATGAGAGAGAGAGAGAGAGAGAGTTATGTGGCATGGTTGTTATAAACCAGATGTGAATGGGGACATAAGCCCACACCACACTGTATAACCCTCTTCTGGACGAACATTGGCCAAGGGGCCAAAATGATAGGGAGGTTTTGAAGAGATGGGGCTGGACCCGAAGAATAGACATTCATGTGGTCCTACGTATCCCATGAGCATTAGAATCAAGCCATACGTAGTTATGTGGGAAAGGATGACTCAAATATGGGTAAGATACCCCAACGAGGGGTGTGTACGGAGTGACGAGTAACTCGCATGAGGACATAATTTTTCACCACACCATAAAACCCTAAGTGAGAACTTGGGTCAGGGGCCCAGAAAGGCCGATGGGCCTATGGCTGGGCCATGGAAAAAATGTCATGGAAAACTTGCAATTTAATGTCCTGCTGTGAGGAAAAAGGTAGGGGAAAGTTATCTCATCCAGGGATGTGTACGACACAATGAATAACCCGATGTGAATGAGGACAAAATCCCACACCACACTGTACAACCCTAAGTGAGAACTTCGGCCTGGGGACCCGACTTAAGGGCCGAGAGGCCTGAGGCTAGGCCATGGAAAGAATGTCATGGTCAACTTACAGTTTAATGTGTTGCAGTGAGGATGAAAGTGATCTTAATTTAGGGTCAAATATCTCGAACTGTATAATCCAAGTTTATTGTCATATGCATGGGACATAGTTGAAGAATCATCACAACTATGTAATACCACAAAGTGGAAACAATGGTAGAGGAACAATGTTTACTAGGTTCACAATATAGTATCCACTCTTATATGACCAGAAGGGGGGGAGACAAATGAGCATTGACGGTTGACCATATTCACAACACGAGAATTGTATCAATTTTCCACCCGCAATCCTCGAGGGAATTATCCTGTAATGGTGGGAGATCCCTTGGGCCAATCATCCATGCCATTCAGGGGCCCTTTTATATATAGAAGGTGATGAAAGCCCAAATTATGGGACTTGTGAAGCATGAAAGGTCTTGTGACCATGGTACGGACAATAAATGAAGCGAGGGTGTCTCAAGGGGATATGTGTGGCATGGAGAAATAACCCAATGTGAATGATGATGTGAGTCCATCCTGAACCACACATTCCTAAATGAGAACTTGGGCTAGGGCCCCGAAGGGGTCGAAGGACCTGAGGCTAATAATCCTGACCAACTATACCCATATGACCCATCATGCAGGCATTACCACCATAGATCCTATGCTAATGCGAGAAATGCTCGGTGTGGGAAAGAAGGAGTAGGTCGTAGGATCTCACCATCACATAAGGGTCCATTAGCTGGAATTAAACTCTCGCTCTAAGAAGACCGAGATTTGGAGAGATATCGGGGTAGAATGAACCACTACACTCATTATTTGGGACATATTAGGGTGGTGAAAATGATAAAGGATAGTTGTTGACCAGGTTCAAAACACATCATCTATATCGTTTGACCTGGGAGGGGAACAACAAATGAGCATCGACCGCAGACCATATTCACAATATGGGACTCAAATCTATTTTTTGTCTAAAACCCTTGAGGGTGTTGGCCAAAAATGATCAGAGAGCCCTTAAAATAAGTATCCTTATCATTCAGGGGCCCCTTCGGATTTGAAAGATAATAAGAACACAAATGATGGGATATGTGGAGCCTAAATGCATCTGTGCAATTTCGAATAATGTTAGATGGAAGAATAGATAGAGATCTTTTGGGGAGAGGGATACCTGGTATGGTCATGATGAACTTGATGTGAATGGGGGAAAAATCCTACACCACACCATGTGTTTCGTCCAAATGGGAGGTCCTGAAGTTTTGGGCTGGGCCTACAGGCGAAATTTCTAAGCGTTCCTACGTATCCTGTGAGGATGGGAATCAAGCCAAACGTAGTTCTGAAAGGAACATGCAGTTTAGCGTCATGCTGTAAGGATGTAGGCGGATTAGAAGAATGAAGTAGGGCAGATGGTGCAATCATTGTAACCCTAACATTGGTGGGGAAAAAGAAGCCTACACGACGCCAAGTGAGATCCTCCAAAAGAACTATTCCCATGAATGGATATTCAAAGAGGAAGCTGAGGCTGGACTCAATATGAGGCGTCTGAGCATTCCTATGTATCCCATGATAATGGGAATCAACCCATATGTAGTTTTGGAGATTAAGTTTAATGTATTGAAGGACGACACACTGTTTAAGGTCATGTAGGACTATACATTTTATGGTCATGAAGAACCGTCATGCAGTTTAGGGTCATACGGGACCATACAGTTTATGGTCATGGAGGACCATGGGGACTCCGAAAAGGTATTGCTTGTGGAACTAGGCATTGGTGGGAGGAGTTATACGCTCACAATCCATTGTAACCAGTGAGTATGCTTTATTGGGCTAAACCTTGTGAATGATGTAAGGTCCTTCCCAATTGGTTTCCAACTTGGGTGGATTTCATCCAGGTATCATTGGTGCCCTCAGGTCCAATACCAAGTCTCCTTGTAAGAAGAAGAGAATGTGAAATTTATTTTTGAAAGCTATAGATATATTGTTTTGATGCCTTTCCAGATTGTGTAGGGCATAAAGCCTATTCTCATTGAGCACTTCAAATTCAGCCTAATAAATTTCGACTACTTTATCTGGTGATTGCTGATCATAGACGGTCGTGCGCAATAAGGGAAATTGAATATCGATGGACAGGACAACCTCCATCCCATATACTAGGGAATTCAGGGTCACCTATGTGGAGTTACGAGTCGTCATCCGGTATTCCCAAAGGGAATTGGGAATCTTTTTCGGCCAACTCTTCTTATTCTGACCAAACCTTTTCTGAAGAATGTTAGAGAGGGTCTTGAAAAATGCCTCAATCTATCCATTTTCTTGTGCATGATAGAATGAGGTGTCATTAGAATGAATGTTGTACTTAGCATACAATTTCTTCATCTCAGCTGGTCAGAATTTCATGCTGTTATCTGTGAGTATGGCACGAGGGACTCCAAATCGGTAGATGATATTGGAGCTCACAAAGTCAATGATGGAATGGGCCTTGAACTCTTTAAGTGGAACTACCTCTTCCCACTTGGAGAAGAAATCTATGGAAGTCCGGAAGAATCTGCACTAGAGAGCTGTCGCTGGTGGATATGGTCCCATGGCATCAAGTCCCCACACCGCAAATGGCCAAGAGTAATTGGTGGAGTGGAGAGGCTCTGGCAGCCGATGCATGAAGTGAGAATGTATTTGGAACATGTGGAATCTCTTGGAAAACGTGATGCAGTCATGGATCATGGAGGGCCAAAAGAACCCTAGTCTCTAGATTTGGTGGGACAGTTTTGGCCCGGTCTGATGATCCCCACAGGAACCAGCGGAACCACTTGCATGACCTAAGAAATATCGACTCCTTCAATGCAATGAATGAGAAGACCATAAAAACCACTCTTGTAGAGGATCTTCTCATGGAAAGGGACATCTTTTAGGGTGAACTACAATGCACAGTGTCAGATTCTCTCACGCTCAGTCCGATCAGTGGGGTGGTAACCATTTTGGAGATACTCGATGAAGGGGGCTCTCCAGTCGGGAGTCACATAATTCACTACATCCAGGGGACCCAGGGGTCCTGACATGTAGAATCCAGTGGTAAGGTGGCTCACCTGCAGACCGTCATCATCATATGGGGTGACATGAAAAATGACTCTCCGATGTTTCATGTGAATAATCAGATCATCCTGCTCGGGCTCCGTGAGTGATGCATCCAAGCCATCCAGGGTGTCATCATGACCATTATGAGATCGGGGGACATGTGTAACTTTTGACCAAGATGGGAACTAGGCCATTAGCTAGAGTGTTCATTCCAATAATGGTATGAGATCTGGTTTTCTGATGACGTAGTCACCATTGATCTGCTTGATGACTAGTCCAGAGTCCCCTTTCACATAAAAATGGGGAACATCAATATTGAAGGCCAGATCGAGGACAATGATGAGAGTTTGATACTCCGACACATTGTTGGTGCAGCCTTCTAAAAACATGAATGATTATGGAAGGATGGCTTGTGATGATGTAATTAAGATGATACCCAGGTCGACTCTGTTGAGTCTGGGATCATTGAACCTTCTATTGGTGGGACTCTGGGAAGCACCATCGAATTACATCTATCATCACGGTGTGGCTTGGTCTATCAAGAGGATCACCTCAGATCAAGGGATCAGTCTTCATGAGTTGTAAGGGAAGTGAGGAAGTTTTCCAACACTTTCTTATTAATAGCATTTCGAGGGACAAATCTATTGTCGAACTACAGAAGAATCACTACCCCCTAAGCTAGACGGCCTATCAACATGGGGCGGTTCAGGATGTACTTCAGTGGGTCTACATGGGAAACCATCTATAACTCATGTTGATGGAATTAATTTCACACTTTCTTTAGTGCGAATACTAGCGCAAGGAAGCTCTTTTTGATGGGGGATTATCTGGTCTCTATATCGAGGAGCATGCGGCTGAGATAGTAAAGGTTGTTCTCAATCCCCTCACTATTCTTCTGGGAGATAAGAGCCCCGAGAGATCATTCCGGGGTTAACACATAAAGGACCAGTGGATTTCTAGAGACAGGTGGCATTAAGACTAGAGGCTGGAGTAGATACTACTTGATCTCCTCAAAAGCAGTCTGACACTCTTCGTCCCACTCATAGAGTGTAACTTTCTTCATGAGCCGAGAAAAGTGCTTACACTTACCGACCTAATTGGTGATGAATCGATGTATGTTGGATAAGTGGAATTGGAAGCCTCGAATTTCCCGAATATTTCTCAGAGGATACATCTGGCTAATGTCCTTGATCTTTTCTGGGTCTATCTTGATGCCCCTATATTTGACAACAAAGTCAAGAAATATTCTAGAGGTGAACCCGAAGGCACACTTCAATGGGTTCATCTTCAGGTGATGGGAAAAGAGGAATCCAAACACTTTATCTCAAGGTCTTTGAGATGGTCCTGATGTTGGAGAGATTTGACCACCAGATCTTCTAGATATAATTCCACCAACTTTTTGATGACCAGCTTAAATATAAGATGCATAGCCCGCTGGTAGGTGGCACCTGCATTCTTTAAAACGAAGGGCATGAATTGGTAACAAAAATTACCTTGTGGTGCCCTAAAGTCTACGAACTCCTCATCCTCAGGGGATATTCAGATATGTTTATACCCGGAGTACCCATCCATGAAGAAGAGGGATTGAAATCTTACTGTAGCATTGCTCAACAATTCTATCACAGGAAGGGGGAAATCATCCTTCGGACAGTGATAGTTGAGATCCTAGAAGTCTATATATAACAGGATATGTCGATTATTTTTCATGACTGTTAAAATATTATCCATTCATTTGTGGTAATGGAACTCCTTAACAAAATTCGCTTTGAGGATCTTGTCAACTTCGGCCTTGATCATGGCACCATGGGAAGGGTGCATCTTTCGGGGAGGCTGATTGAACCCACAGTGATTTTCCAGGAGACCAAGGCGGTGGACAGCTACCTGAGGACCAAGTCCTAGAATCACTTCATAACTCCAGGAGAATACATCATGGTTTTATTTTAGGAAGTTTATGTACTTTTGTCTCTCCTTGAAGGGCATTAACACACTGATCAATGTGGGTTTTAGGTTTGCCTTGCTACCGAGGTTCACCCGTACCGACTCGTCAACCGTAGAAGCGATGCCTTCTTCAAAGGAAGTTGGATTATCTTCTAAATTATCTTATCCACTTATATAGGAGGAATTATTAGCTATATTCATTGCTTCTGAGTTGGAAGATCTCAACGGGAGGTTGGTGCCAGCCCAAGCAGTGATGGACACTACATTGGGGAACCCCTGTGCTACTGTGACCATAACAATGAAGGCTGTTGATCTAATCCCATATGGTCTTCGAAAAAAGATTCTATTCTTGTTTATATAAAAAATAGTGGTGCGTTAGCTTGACCTGGTTAATTCCATCTCGGTAGAACAAGCAAGTATGATGTATTGTCGTTTCCCTAGGATGGACATCCTGATACCTTATTGGAGTAAGAGGCTCTAGGATCACCTAAGCCTGATTTTTATAGGAGTATGAGGTGATCTTATGGCGCCTCTTAGGCCTGGGAATGTGTTCCCCCCCACTTTTTAGAAACAACAAAGAAATTTCCCATGTTTGGGGTCATAGCCTCCAATTGGTGGATTAGAAGACATAGGCATCATCTAGATTCATCCACAGGTCGGTTGTAGCCGTGACATGCTCGACCTCATTAGTCTGAATCTGCATGTCATTTCTCTTGTAGTAGTCAGAATCCAGGTAGCGGGATACAAAAGAGGAAAAGGGAGATTCATCACCATAAAGCACTCCCACTCGACCATTAAGGGAGTACTTAAGGCACTGGTGATATGATGAGGGGACTGCCACATGCAGGTGGAGCCGTGGCCTTCCCATCAATGCATTGTAGGTGGTTTCTTGGGAGATGACCATAAATTCAGTACTGAAAAGTAGGCCAATGAACTGGGTATTCAAGTATATTTTTCCTAACAATGTCTATTACATCCTATCATAACCTTGTATTCTTAGGTCATAAGGACTTAGATCATCTTCGGACAATCCTAGTTTTCACAGTGTCCGAGTCATTATTAGATTGATTCCAGAGCCTGTGTCGACAAGACAATGATGAAACTTCATTCCATTGAACTTTACAGTGATGTATAATGGGATAATGTGCCCATGTATGGGAGAGCATTCATATTCTCTAGAGAATGATATAATGTATTTACATTCATCATTCTCGACCACCTCAGCATGAAAGGATTCTGCGGCTGTTACTTCCATCTCAAAATAGAGCGGGCTTCTTAAAGCATCAGCAAGGGCCTCACGCATATTTGACGATAGGCGAAGGGCCTCAAGGATGGATAGCCCTACCCGAATACTTGAAATATGCTTAATAACATCGTAATTACTCGCTAGGAGTGAACTTCTACTTACAAGAGGTCGTTATATGATTGGAGGTATGGTGGGTCCTACCGATTGGACCGATGGCTTACTGGTACTAGGAATATCCCACTGCCCACTAGTTGAAGCTTGTGGAGTGGCTACCAAATAAGGGCCAGATGACTAAGACCAGCCTTTAGCAGGGCGTGGCTGGTCACAACATGGTTAGGGTGGCTCTGCCTGATCTAGAAACACGAATGGCAGCGAGGGCGGGCATGATGCCACCAGATGAGAAGGCTGTACATGCTGAGATCTGCGCTGGGCCTGTTGCCTAGTTTCGATTGCATGCATAGCCTAGCTAGAAGTGCTGACCAAGGCACCTTGACAGCTCATATATCCATGACTTTGTCGACAGTGATGATGACTAGGGTTGTTGGGAGGATCAGCATGGCTCTCTTCATCATCCAGAACCATGTAGGGATTTACCAGCTCTACGGTGTTAACCGAGGCATACCCTTGACCGACACTTGAAGATTCATCCACTACTGAACATATCCTAGGAGGGATCTCCATATCTGGGGGCATGAAGTCACCGAGAGTACGAGACGATGATGGCATCCGCAAGGGACTTTGATTTCCCTTACGCTACCGGTGTTTTCTATTCTGGGGAGAGGTTAGCTGAGACAACGATGCAGATGCAGTGTTTGTAGATTCTGAAGGATCCGGCCAATTTAGGAATTCCTAGATGATACTATGGGAACAATCAAATATTTTACGAGCCATCCAATCATTATACTTCTGAGGCCCATGATTGGAAACCTGATGCCACTCGCCCTCACTGTCACTGCTACTTTCTGGCCTCATGAAGATACATGCCACCTATACCGGAGCTGGGCCTAACTGGACTATGTTGTTATCTTCTTGGTATTGAAGCCAGTCTTTGAACACATAGCAATTCTTGAGAGTGTTCCCCAGGACCCAGTGATAGAGAAATTAATCAGGATCCTCTTCCGACCTTCTACACTAAGGTAAACGTAAAATGCTCTACTCCAAGGCACTGTGGAAGTAACTGGGGACCAAGGCCTCGTTGAATGAGTAGGTATGGTTTCTCCTATCCAAAAATAGAGGCCTTGGAGCCTGACCCTAATGGGGAGATAATGAAGCTTGTTGAAGAGGTGGAACTTGGTTATCTCGCTTAGGCGGTGGCGGCGCATTGCGCGGGGCCACCCACCAATTCTGAGGTGGGCTCTGCTGGGCTGGTGGCTATGCCTGAGGTGGAGGCCCTCTACGAGGCTGTAGTGGTGGAACCACTGGAAAAAACTCTAGTCACATGGGGGCCTCTATTTTGGCCTCTATGGTGGGATCGGCCCCGGCAGCCCTTCTCACGAGGATTGCAGGATGCAACAGACATGCCTGCTTAGCTTGTTGTAAGGCTTCCTGTAGGCACTGGGCCTTATCAGAGAAGTCTTGGAATCCCTGATGATAGTTCTGGGTGATCAGATATGGGACCCGCCCTCTCTTGACATTCCCTATGCACGTCTTGATAAATTTCTCCTGAGTCAATGGAATGTCAAGAGAATACATGAGTTCTTTCCACCGGGTGACAAAGTCGACAACGCGCTAATCAGGCCTCTGCTTCCACTTGAAGAGGTCTGCGATACTTGTCTTCCACATGGTAGAACTGAAATGGTAGAGAAATTACCTACGGTGGTCTTCCCAGCTAGCTACCAATCTTCTAGGGAGACGACTGTTCCAGAAAAACGCAGGCCCATTCAATTTCTGTGTGAGACATCGGAACATGGTGGTCTCCCGCTGCGCTGGAGTTCCCAACATGGGGCCACACCTTGAGATAAAGTGGGATAGGTGCTATGGATGGTCCCCTATCTTGGTGAAGGCTGAAAAGTGGGATTTAAAAAACATAGGGGTGCTGGTAGATCATCCAACCATCCCGGATAAGGCTTACCATCAGGAGAGAGTGCCACCTGTTGCATCTCTAAGGCTTCGAGATGGGCAATGAGTGCTTCTACTGGATCATATGGGTGGGGATTCTTGTCTTGATGGGGATCCCTGACTACTAGTGCATTGGCTGGTTCCTCAACATGATAAGGTGGCCCAACAGCTCGTGGAGCGGCTGGTGGAACGACATGCGAGGCAGCTGGGGGAATCCGAGGTTGGTCATGAGGATTGTCACACTATTCATGAGGATTGTGTGAGACATACCATCCCCTCTTGTGGTACGTTCCAGCCTCAACCCTATCTGTGTG
Source organism: Viscum album (assembly GCA_963277665.1). Classification (NCBI taxonomy): domain Eukaryota; kingdom Viridiplantae; phylum Streptophyta; class Magnoliopsida; order Santalales; family Viscaceae; genus Viscum; species Viscum album. The sequence continues at coordinate 530,613,339 of OY728131.1, read as the reverse complement.
GGCATGATGGTCAGGGTAAACTGGATACAATTCACCGAGGGGAAGTTGTGCCTTCCCCTGTTTCCCATGCCTAGGATCACCATAGTCCGACCATTTCTCTGCAGCACGTTCAGCAAGGAGTTCATCGACCACCATCTTCTTCTCGATGATTTGTTGACGCAATGAATATTTTTAGGGTTTCCTTCCGCCTTCTGTACTAATCCAGATGGATCGGAGGGTTTGGTGGCTATGAGGAGTTCCATTCCCTTGTTGGGATTTCGGCTGAGGACTAGTGCCTTGGTGGGCACAGGAAGACCCAGTAGATTCCTTTGTTGACGAGTAATCCTTCTTGATGGATCTAATAAGTCTGAAGATCCCTCAAGGGGAGGTCCTCTCCAAGAATCTCTAGCTCGTTCTCACCCTCTGGTAGGTCCTCCATGTTAACTGCGACTCTTCCAAGAGGCAAATACTCTCTGTCGCCTGGAAAATTGGGTTGACGCTGGACATGACTTAAAATAAGGGAAGTATACTTCCCCCAACCATGGATATGTATGTGGGGAGAATCCTCTTTGATAATTCTACGGGGTACCCGGAAGTTCTGAACGCACTGTTGCTCGAGGACCCTATGAAGACCTGGTGACCCAGGGCGCTGGGCTAGAGGGAGTGCGGCCAAATCAACCAGATGACATTGTTTGCCAATATCCTAAAAATGAACTTGGATCTTAGGATAATCCATTTGCTAATGATGAAGATGGAAATGAGTCACCCAGAGGGTCTGGCAGAAACACTCGACTTCCTCTTGGGTGAGGGATTCTGGCGCTCAAAAATTAAGTGATGCAACTGGACTAAACATCTCTGGGAAGTTGTTTTCCATGAGGATATCCCATAATCTCCTGGGCTCAGATTCAGGGTTTGGCCCTTCATTTCCCCACATTCCAATGAGATGAAGCAAGGGAATGGGTAGCAGTACCGATGCGGACTGCTGGGACAATAGACTGGCTGGTGGAGAGTACGGCGAGCAAGCTGACAAACCACCACATCTCGGGCTACGCTATGAAAGTGACTTAGCCACGACGTTGTGGTAAGAAGCGATGAATACCATAGTTTCTAGTGCATGGACCATGGCTACTGGTGGTGGACCATACTGCCTCTCATCCACCATTGGTCCCCAAAATAGCTATCTATGTTCCTTAGTCGAGGTAGAGAGTGCTTCTGGCAATGATGGTGGAGATCACACGACCATAACCTTTGGAGCTGCCAAATTTTCATTCTCCTATATATACCCAAGGAGGGAGGTGGGAATATAATAGACCTTGCATTCTAAGAGTACTAGGCCGATATGCCTTGTTCCTAACCCATCCCTTAACACAGAGGACCTAAGCGAGAGTTCCATCGCTGAGTCATATTCAGCTTCAGAATCTGAGAAGCAGACCATTCTGATCTCATTCTGAATCTTCTTAGTGTTCTTTTTATGGTGGTGAAAACTCACCCTCCTACCCCAAGATGGTTCTTCAGGGTAGGGAATATTTCTGGCACAAGGAGGACCTTCGACCATACTAGTGTTATGGAGGAGAGGACTTCCACCTGAGTAAGGCATGGTGTCAGGAGAACCAGGATAGATATCAAAAGGGATATGAGGAGGACCTCTATCTGAAGTGCTGGTGCAGGTAGGACCTCCACTCAAGACAATAAGAGCACAGGTAGAACCCGCATGCTTGTTTCCCCTAGCGACATTAGTGCGAGGATGGTCCTTGTACTGGTCGAGCTGAACATGGGTAGGGCCTCCATTCTAGGTTGTGAAGCGAAGCTAGCCTTCACCCCTTTGATTTCTAAGGAGAGGAGGACCTTCTACAGCAACTGTTAGAACATGGGGAGCCCCCATGTTGGAGATTGACCGAATGTACGATGACCCCACCCCGGTGGTCTGTGGCATGAGGGATGACTCCATACCTGATGTAATGAGAACGAGAGAGGTTTCCATGTTGGGTGTCACCATCATGGGGAGATCTTTCATTCGGACTGAGGGTAGCATGAGGAGGACCTCCATACCGGGCTTAGAAGTGGGGACGACCCACGTTCTCCATGGAGGCAGTACGGGGAGGGCCTCCGTACCGACATCAACCCTTACCTACACCGACAACCAAGAGAGTCGACCCAGCCTGCCCATGGGGCGGTTGAGGCCTCGATCCGGGATAGGTATGGAAGTACCCTGCTCAGCATACACAAGGGGTTGATGATACATGTTGGCGGAGGACCGATCCATAATTGTTGGTAATGTTGACGCCCCTTGGCGAGCGTTCTCCTCAGCCTGTGGTCGACACTGGCATTGGGTCCATCAGAGTGGTGCCAATGGTGAAGGTGCATGGATTACCTAGTTCTCAACTCATGGTATCGGATGGCGGCACTGGTGTGACCTAGTGGGAGCCCTCCTTGGGGGCCCCTAAAACAGTATCCCAACTGATCTGCCCCGAACATCCCCTACCTCGTCGGTGTAGGGGAGAGAGTCATAAAGGTGTTCCAGGGAGAGGCTCCTGAAACGATTGTACATTGAATTGGGGAGAAGTGGATCCCTATATGACCCTTGGGGGCGGTAGTGGTGATGAGGTGCAGATGCCTCCAGATTATGGCGGGCCATATCCCAGGTCGGGATAACCTCCTCCTCCTCATACCGGCATACGAGGTCGTTGATCACTCTCTACTGAATGAGTTCATACAGGGATATGAGGCATGGGTATAATGCCCCGACCCCAGCTACCCAGAGTTGGTGCATAATTTTAATACATTGGCATGATTACAAGGAATCAAGTCTCGAAGGACCGATCTGTTTAGCATTCTTGAAAAATAGATTACATACATGAATGTTACATTACACTTTATAATATACAAAACAACATAAATAATCCTTTATGAATTCCATTATTCCCTTGTCTTAACCCTTCATATCAATCAGAATACACTTCTTGGAATCATGGGAAAATAAAACATAGAAAGGGGTGAGCTCAAATGCTCAGTAAGGATAACAATACAGCAGAAACTTTCATAAATAATCATAAACATTTAAGTCAATGTATAACTAAAACAAAATCCTTTTAAACATGAACATCAGCATAGTATAGAAAAATTAAAATGAAGTAATGAAATTTACTTATTCACATGGATATTCTACTAGTTGAATAATCACATGTAATTTAAATAACCACTTTCATAATGATGGAATGCATAATGCCAGTCTATCATAACCACATAGTCAAGGCCTTGTACCAAGACTAAATATAAGTTTTTGTCAAGGACTTTTGCCAAGACACTAGTTTGTATAATGAGAACTACCGATGCATCGAGGAGCTACAACGAGCTCCACCCGTCACTTATTAAGTCCAATTCATTCCTCATATGAATATGTTTAAACATAACATAAACATTCGTATTAAAACTAGCATACAAAATGTCAATAATTTCTCCATAAACCATGAATGGTATAAAAATTACACATCCACAGTCAAACATATCACAAAACATTCAATACAATATGGAAGTTTTGTATCAAAATAAGTAAACTTCAAATAAGCTTAAAATCTATCAAAGGATGTTGACATAGATGAAATCAAAACTATTTGATAGAAATATCTCTTTTTTTAAATCATCTAAAAGTCACATAATTATAAAATAAAACATTTACATTGGAAATAACCATATAAGCTTGTAAGGTAAGATTCAATGATTTTATAATGGCGGAAAATAGATGCACCTACCGTATAAGTTAAAAAAGACATTGTTACCTTAATTTTGTCGAAAAGGTTAAAAAGGACCTTTTTTGGAAAATAATGGGAAGATTCCTTTCAAAAAATTTTATAAAAAGTCTTACAAGGGTATAAATTTCATTAAACCATAGTCTAGTAAATAGTAAAAATGTTTTGGAATACATTTTTAAGAAACATGGATGTGGATGATAAAGAAGTCCCAGTAGATAATTACATATAAATAACCTCAGATAATGAAGAGATTGTGAAATAAACCCTTACCAATTTGGTAACTTATGAAACATACACCCCATGAAAGAGGTATCATAAAATGAATATGTAAATAAACATAAATTAAATTTTATTATACAAATAATACAATTATGGGCAGTAAATACACCACCCAAAAGGTAATAGTGGCAATATGGCACGAATCTCACGAGAATAAGGAGTGAGATGAAAACCCCTTACCTTGCACTTTTCTTTAGTCGAGGGTACGTTTAACCTCATGTATGAAGACTGTAGTATGTTATTAAATTATATGAGAACCATATTAATATTTATGATATCATAAATTATTCATTTATGACTTTATACTACCCATTTAATAATAATTTCCATGTTAAATTAACATTTCGGGTAATAATCTATTTCTTTATCGTGCGTGCTTTAACTTGTTACTCTTGATTGTATCACTTATATAATGATTTAAATAATTCCAGAATATAAAACATGATTTATATATCATATATATTTAGAATATAAATATATATAATATATATATATATATGAAATGGAAAACACCGTTTATGGAGACGGTAGTCCGTACGTACGCATAAACGCTGTATTTGTTTTCACAACGTATTGAACGGAACTAAGTGAATAAAATATATGAAATTAAATATATATATATATATATATATATATATATCTCCAGTAGCATTATTATGTCATATATTACAAAGAAATTAGTAATATATATTTTTATAATCGTCGATGAATGGTTAATATAGAAATGAATCTCATCGCGTCATGAAGACGGTAATCCGTACGTACGCACGAGCGACAATAACCTTTTCTTTAAAAGTGTGGAATTGGATGTTATATTAATTTTACAGAGACATTATCAGGTTATATTCATTATTTATATACATATTACTCATCATTATATCCATCCAAATAACATAGTGTTGAATAAAAAATTACACCACGGCGTGGAGACGGTAAGATGTACGTACACACACATGGTGATATTATCATTCATAAGATGGATAAAATAATTAATATTGTTGTGAAATATTTATAATAACATCATAGTTTATAGAATATACTGAAGTTATTATTTTATAATGGAAATAACAAATAAAGAAGAAGTGGAAGAAGAAAGGAACTTCAAAGAGGGTGGTGAAATCATTACCTCTTCTTCAGGTTCTTCCTTTTTATTTGATCAAAAGGGCTCGTTAGGTTGGTTTTCTGATAAAAGTAATGCCTCTAGGTTTAGGTGACGGAATTTGAGAAAATATTTGTGCAGGGGTTGGCCAATCCAAAAGGCTTTTAAGGCATGATTAATTGGTTAAAAGTGGGGTCCTTTTATAAGGGGAGGAGGGGCTCTTTAGAAAAAACTTAATGTATTATTTTATAATAAATTCATCGTAGGTTTATAATGGCTCCAAAATGGATTATTTAAAGTCTAAGAAGGGGATGAGTTGAAAAACACTCAACCAATAAGTTTATACAGGTTCGGGTCATTGTATTGACCTTATCCTTTAGATTTAACTCTTGGTTATTTAGTTTGACATTTACCATGTCCCTTTGTATTTTTATATTATTTGGTTAATAAACATACTATAAATTGCTAAGAGATATCCACGTGGTTCATTAATGACATACCTATCATCATATAAGTCTTTTGGAAGATCTTTAGATTTTTAAGAATATTATATCAATTAATAAAATAATATTTTTTTTAAAAACACTTTTATGTCAATTTTGACACTATTTAATAATTAATTTTTGTTAAAGTCATAAAAACATTATTAATTCAAAATAAATTTATTTAATAAGTAATAACATGCCATAGTAACCTATAAAATTCATTTATGGCATCATAATATTCAATGTTAATGTATTTTAACATTTATAATACCATTTATTTGATTTTTCATTAATAAGGAAAATAATGCATCATCATTGTGTCGTAAATAATTTTAATTATTTAATCTCTAAATATTATAAATAAAATTCCATTATGTAGAAAATAGTTTTAGATTTCTAATGAATATTTAGATCCGAATTTATCTTATGTATAACCCTATATAAAAAATGGTTTAGTTATTAAACATTGATTTTAACTCTTTTAACTCTTCATTGAATTAACTAATAATAAATATCCTAATCTAATCCAAGTGGACCTAAAGGGTCATATTTTATTTAGAAGGTTGTTGTTTGGTCGAATTACATTTATCCAATAGAATTAGGACATGTGTTAGGGTAATAATAATATCATTATTACCCTTAATTACCCGATTTACTTTTAACCATGGTAAATAAAAGTAAAAAGTTACTATTCAACAAAAATTATTTTTATCTTATTGAACCACATTTTACTCCTTGATGATAATCGTGTCTCTTGGATTTTCGAAATTTAACTCACAGAAGTGGTAAAATTATGTTTTATGTGAATTTACAAATTCTCCTAGGATGTGGGTAAAAGACAGTGAAAAGTTCAATAAAATTTTTATGTATCAAAAATTATTATAAACTGACTATAATGAATTACATTGAACTTATATAGGTATTATGTGTCTATTTTGACCTATAATATATTTAAATAAAATAAATATTTATTTAAATAAAAATTCAGTTTTAAACTATAACTCAGTGTTTTTTACTATTCATAAAAAATTAAAAGTTTTCCGAACAATACAAAAAATTTACCCTAAGATAATTTTGATATTCCGAATTCATTAATAAAGTATATTTTACCAAATTCAAAACATAGAAGTTGCATTTATTAATTTAAAATTAATTTCCACTGTCAAAACCAAAAAGCGTATTTTTAAGAAATAATAACTATCAAAAGATTGACACTTGTTTATGTCCAATATCAAAGTGAAATTACTTAAAATGACGATCATTGGATTAAATGGTAAAAATATAATCTATTTATACTTCCAAACAATTCAAATGTATAATTTAACACTATAAATTATTTTGATTAAAAAAGCTGTTTTCAGTTAAAATAAAGTATTTTTCACTATTCAACCAAATATGAAAGTTATCAGAAAAACACCAAAACATTATTGAAACTAAATTCTTATGCCCCAATTCTAAATTAGAAGTTTATTTTTTCAAATTGAATATATAAAAGTTTCAAATATTGGATTTAAAAAGGCTTCACCATTAAAAGGTGGTAAAATTACATTTTTTAAAAAATACATCTTTTATCTGAAAAAATGTATTTGTTCTCACATTATGTCTAAGAAACTCATAATATGGATTATAAAATTATAAGGATTATATAAAGATCAAAATTCAGTTAATACTATTCATAACTGCTTTTGAATGACTAGTTTGGTAAGTTGTGGTGTGCTTGAAATCAGTGTTACGTGTAGTGCAAGTTATTGAATTACTTTGATGAAATAACGTACTATGAAATTTTGGGGTATTACATTCTTCCCTCCTTCAATAAATTGCATCCTCGCAATTTGAAATTGTTTTTTTGAAAATATAAGGTTGAAAATAGAAAATACCATTGTGGGAAAACCCACTTCGGAAATTGGGTTAATAAAATTTAGTCTTAATAAGAGGAAAAGGGGATGAAAAAGTCACCACCAAATTATGATCTTGATTAGAAGAACATTGGTGGAAATTAAAGGCACATAATTGGAGGAAAAATGTAAATATTTATAGGGAGTGATTGAGGCTATAAATTACAAACAATTGTAGAATCGTGGGCCTCAAAGCCACCAATCTATGATGATTTAAAATACCATCAGTTCAACAAAACGTAAGGTATTAGGATAACACATTTTTGGTTTTAAGATGCCTTAACTAAAGTATAAGAATTTATTTCATCATAGAATAAGAGAAGAAAAAAATGTATACTTTTCAAGTAGAGTTCCATCCTTTCACTAATTTCTACCACAAACTCATCTTTCACTCTAAAAGATAATAGAACATAAAAAATATATTCTATTTATCCTATTGGAATAGGGTTCTAGAAAAATGAATTTATAATTCATCTACCAGTCCCTTTTAAAAAAGACTACATTATTCAATCCAGGACATCACGTGGGTTAGTGATAGGTGATACATCTTTGTCTCCCTTTGGTTGCAGGTTCATGTCTCGCGGTCTTTCTTGACGTGACGGGTTGCCGCCCGACCTCCGGGTTTTCCTTTTTATGGAAATACAAAAATAACCTTAACAATAGTATCCAATTTCAAACATAATCCATTCCAGCCTTTAGAATTATCCAAAATACATATATCCAAACTCTCATTCCAAAATTTATAAGGAAGTTAAACATAACGAGGATCCTTTTCACCAGGTAATAACATGTGAATGCCTTTATCATGTACTCTTTTACAACACCGTAACATCCTGAATTACCAAAATCAACCATCTCTTATTCCAAAAACACTACCTCATTATCAGGACCATATTAAGGATTACCTTTCCTTCAGCCATGTATTTTCCAAAAAGTGAAGCTTACTATTAAATCGCTTCTCTAAGAACCATATAATCTCAAATCCTTAATAAAATAGTATTGCAGTACAATCCTTATTTATCTCCATAATTCATGTAATTAGTATACAGTTAATACAACACTCAAATGAAATAACAACATAAGAACACTAGTCATTCCTCTTCATCTGAGGTAGTATCATAACTTTATAATAATCTTATAACATCATTTTCTGTATACTCTTATGATTTAGAAATTGGTCCGCGTAGTGTCCCAACTCCCTGCAGATGAAGCATTGTACATTTGAAACCTCTTTCTTAGTATTGCAGTTATGTACTCGATGTCCTTTTTCTCCACAATTATATCAAACTCCCATTCCCTTTAGGAAAGTTCCAAGGTGTTTCTTCCCATAGTTATCACATATGGGAAAATTCATCTTTTCCCTCTTCCCTTTATCCATATTTCTCTCTTCCATCTTTTTCTTCTCTTGCTTCCCTTCAAAGTAATATGAATTAGAGAATTGTTTACTTATCTTATTTACACATGATACTATTTATTCATATGTTGAGAATATATGGGAGACTATTTCCATTTTAAATGTTGGCTTAATACCGTGAAATATATGATCCTTATTACTCTTTGGATCATACGTATTGCTGGAGTTCACATTCCTTCTACTGGGTGCTATTTCATTAAAATATCATAAACTAGGTTAGTTTATGAATTACAATGAATAATTCCAAACTTGTAAAATACCTATCGTAAATTGAACAGTTTATGGATATAATCCATAATCATAAAGATGTTTTCATTGAGAAAGTATATACTCATAAACCCTTCATAATGATTTATAAAGAAAATGATAATTATCCTAAGCATATCTCCTGGGAGTGTCGTAACCAAGAGTGCAGCAATTCCTGTTGTCATGCACCAATTCACGTTCGAGTCCAGATCAAAGCGGTTTTTTCGGGTTTTACCCCTAGGTACATCTGTGCCAGAGCCACCTCTACCTGTTCTTATCCAGATAGGGATGTATTTTCTTAGAAAACTCACAAAATCTCTACATTACCAAAATTCTAGTAATTTCTTCTATACTAATCCTCAATGTCTATCTTAGGTCTATGCGCTCTAATAAATGTTTATCTAAATCTAGATTCCAAGGTTATTTCTAAACTTACTTTGATACCAAATGTAATGCCCCAACCCCAGTTACCCAGAGTCAGTGCATTATTTTAATACATTGGCATGAATACATGGAATCAAGTCCCGAAGGACCGATCGGTTTAACAGTCTTGGAAAATAGATTACATACATGAATGTTACATTAAACATTATAACATATAAAAATAAATAAATAATAATTTATGAATGCCATTATTCCCTTGGATTAACCCTACATATCAATAAAAATAAAATTCTGGGAATCCTGGAAAAAATAAAACATAGAAAGAGGTGAGCTCAGATGCTTAGTAAGGATAACAATACAACGAAAACTTTCATAAATAAGCATAATCATTTAAGGAAATTTATAACTAAAACAAAATCCCATTAAACATGAAATTCAGCATAATATGGAAAAAATAAAATGAATTAATTCCATTTAATTATTCACATGGATATTCTACTAGTCAAATATTTACATTCAATATCAATAACAACTTTCTTAATAATAGAATGCATAATTCCAGACTATCATAACCACATAGTCAAGGTCGTGTGCCAAGAATACAAATAAGTTTTTGTCATGGCCTTGTACAAAGACACTAGTTTGTCTCATGAGACCTACCGATGCATCGAGGAGCTATAGCGGGCTCCACCCGTCATTTATTAAGTCCAATGCATTCCTCATATGAACATATTTAAACATAACATAAACATTCGTATTAAAACTAGCATACAAAATGTCAATACTTTTTCCATAAACCATGAATGGTATAAAAATCACACATCAACATTCAAACATATCACAAACCCTTCAATAAAATATGGATGTTTTGTATCATAATAAGTAAACTTCAAATATGCTTGAAATCCATGAAAGGATGTTGACATAGATGAAATCAAAACTATTTGATAGAAATATCCCTTTTTTGAAATCATTTAAAAGTAACATAATTATAAAATAAAACATTTACTTTGAAAATAAAATTATAAGATTTTAAGGGAAGCTTCAAAGATTTTATAATGGCGGAAAATAGCTGTACCCTTTGTATAAGTTAAAAAATACACTCTTACCTTAATTTTGCCGAAAAGGTTAAAAGTACCTTGTTTGGAAAACGACAGAATGATTCCTTTCAAACCATTTTATAAAAAGTATAACGGGGGTATAAATGAATTTATCCCATAGTCTAGTAAATAGTAAAAATGTTTTGAAATACATTTTTAAGAAACATGTATGTGGATGATAAAAAATTCTTAGTAGATAATTACGTATAAACAACCTCAGATAATGAAGAGATTGTGAAATAAACCCTTACTAATTTGGTAAATTACGAAACATACACCCCATGAAAGAGGTATCATAAAATTAATATTTAAATACACATTAATTAAATTTTATTACACAAAGACTACAATTATGGTCAGTAAATACACCACACAGAAGGTAATAGTGATAATATGGCACAAATCTCATGGGAATAAGGAGTGAGATGAAAACCCCTTACCATGCACTTTCCTTTAGTCGAGGGTACGTTTAACCTCCTCTATGAAGACCGTAGTATGTTATTAAATTATACCAGAACCATATTAATATTTATGATATCATAAATTATTCATTTATGACTTTATACTACCCATTTAATAATAATTTCCATGTTAAATTAACATTTTGAGTAATAATCGCTTTCTTTATCGTACGTGTTTTAACTTGTTACTCTTGATTGTATCACTTAGATCATGATTTAAATACTTACATAATATAAATAAAGGATTTATATATCATAAATATTTAGAATATAAATATGTATAATAGACATATATATGAAATGGAAAACACCGTTTATGGAGACAGTATTCCGTACGTACGCATAAACGCTGTTTGTGTTTTCATAACGTATTGAACGGAACTATGTGAATAAAATATATGTAAGTATATATATATATATATCTCCAGTAGACTTATTTTTTCATATATTACAAAAATATTAGTAATATACATTTTTATAATCGTCGATGAATGTTGAATATGGAAATGAATCTCATCGCGTCATGGAGACGGTAATCCGTATGTATGCACGAGAGACAATATAATTTCATTAAAGGTGTGGAATTGGATGGTATATTTATTTTAAAGAGACATTATCGTGTTATTTATTTATTTATATACATATTACTCATCATTATATCCATCCAGATAAAATAGAGTTGAATAAAAAATTACACCATAGCGTGGAGATGGTAAGATGTACGTACACACGGATGGTGACATTATAATTCATAAGATAGATAGAATAATGAATATTGATGTGAAATATTTATAATAACATCATAGTATATAGAAGATATTGGTGTTATTATTTTAGAATGGAAATAAAAAATAAAGAAGAAGTGGAAGAAGAAAGGAACTTGAAAGAGGGTGGTGAAATCATTACCTCTTCTTGAGGTTCTTCCTTTTGATTTGATCAAAAGGGATCCTTAGGTTGGATTTATGATAAAAATAAGGCCTCTAGGTTTAATTGAGGGAATTTTAGAGAATATATGGGTAGGTGTTGGCCAAACCAAAAGGCTTTGAAGGTATGAATAATTGGATAGAAGTGGTGTCCTTTTATAAGGGGGAGGAGGGGCTCTTTAGGAAAAACTTAAAGTATTATTTTATAATAAATTCATCTTCGGTTTCTAATGGCTAGAAATTGGATTATTTAAAGTCTAAGGTGGGTATGTGTCGAGAACCACTCAAACAATAAGTTTTAGACAGGTTTGGGTCATTATATTAACCTTATCTTTTAGATTTAACTCTTGGTTAATTAGTTTGACATTCACCATGTCTCTTTGTATTTTTATATTATTTGGTTAATAAACTTACTATAAACTTCCAAGAGATCATAAAGTGGTTCATTAATGACATACCAATCATCATATAAGTCATTTGTCCGAACCATAGATTTTTAGGAATATTATATCAATTAATAATATAATATTTGTTTTAAAACCTCTTTTATGCCAATTTTGACACTATTTAATAATTTTTTCAAAGTACTAAAATCTTTATTAATTAAAAATAAATTTATTTAATCAATCATAACATGCCATAGTAACTTATAAAATTCTTTTATGACCTCAAAATATTGATTTTTTTTATTTTAACATTTATAATACCATTTATTTGATTCTTTCATTAATAAGGAAAATACTGCAACATCATTGTGTCATAAATAAATTTCATTTTTTAATCTCTAAAAATTATAAACAAAATACCATTATGTAGGAAATATTTTTATATTTCTATTAATATTAATAGCCAAATTTATCTTATGTATAACAATATATTAAAAATTGTTTAATTATTAAACATTGATTTTAACTCTTCTAACTCTCATTTGAATTAAATAATAATAAATGTCATAATCTAATCCAAGTGGACCTAAAGGGTCATATTGTATTCCTAAGGTTGTTTTTTGTCGAATTATAATTATATAATGGAATTAGGACATGTGTTAGTGTAATAATAATATCATTTTTACCCTTAATTACCTTATTTACTTTTAACCGTGGTAAATAAAAGTAAAAAAGTTACTATTCACCAAAAAATTATTTTTATCTTATTGAACCACATTTTACTACTTGATATTAACCGTGTGTCTATAATTTTCCAAATTCAACTCACAGAACCAGTAAAATTATGTTTTATGTGAATTTACAAATTCTCCAAGGAGGTGGGTAAAAGACGGTGAAAAGTTCAATAAAATTTTTATATATCTAAAATTATTATAAACTGTCTCTAATGAATTACATTGAACATATATAGCTATTATGTATCAATTTTTACCTAAAATAAATTTAAATAAAATAAATAATTATTTAAATAAAAATTCAGTTTTAAACTTTAACTCAGTGTTTTTCACTACTCATCAAAAATTAAAAGTTTTCTGAAAAATACAAACAATTTACCCTAAGATAATTTTGATATTATGAATTCAATAATGTAGTCTATTTTACCAAATTCAAAATATAGAAGTTTAATTTAGTAATTTAAAATTAATTCCCGCTGCAAAACCAAAAAGCGTATTATAAAGAAATAATAACTATCAAAATATTGACACTTGTTTATGTCCAATTTCAAAGTGAAATTACTTAAAATGACCATCATTGGATTAAATTGTAAAAATATATTCTATTTATACTTCCAAACCATTAAAATGTTTAATTTATCACCATAAGTTATTTTTATTAAAAAAGTTGTTCTGAATTAAAATATAGTATTTTTCACTATTCACCCAAATTTTAAAGTTATCAGAAAACACTAAAACATCATTGAAACTAAATTATTATGTTACGATTCTGAATAACATGTTTATTTTGTCAAATTGAATATATAAAAGTTTCAAATATTGGATTTAAAAAGTCTTCTCCATTAAAAGGCGGTAAAATTGCATTTTTTTAAAAATACATCTTTTATCTGAAAAAATTTATTTGTTCTTACATTATGTCTAAGAAACTCATAATATGGATTCTAAAATTATAAAGATTATATAAAGATAAAAATTCAGTTAATACTATTCATAACTACTTTTGAACGGCTAGTTTTGTAAGTTGTGGTGCGCTTGAACTCAGTATTGGGTGTAGTGCAAGTTATTGAATTACTTTGATGAAATAACATAATATGAAATTTTGAGGTGTTACAGTGGGTTCCTGAAGTTTGTAGGTTTGAGGATTGACACCAAAGAGGTGGATCCGCATGGGACTGTCGCATTGGCATTTCCCCTTCCCCTACGTCGGTGGGTAAGCGATGATCGAATTCCTGCAGTAGCTTGGTTTCTAAAAAGTAGGGAGATTAACCCATTAGTGCTGAAGGGAAAGGAATTGATGACCAATTCCCTCAACGCCATTCCATCTTTCATGGCTGGCAATATGGATCCATGCTGACAACGTCACAAACCAAGATGTCCAACATTTTGACTACCCCCAACTTCTAGTGAATTTTACGCCAGGCCCACTACTTGCTTGGTGGGACCAAACACCAGATAGCTGGATCCGATGACACACTAATCCACTAATGTCTCAAACAATACTAATATTAACATTGTGGAGAAGAATATTCATGTCATTTTCACCATTTCTATTTTCGAAGATTTCATCGGGGCACACACGTCCATATGTTTGAGGATGATGATGTTGTTTGTTGCCCTGTATTCCCTCTTTCCAAAGGTTGGAAGCATCCTACCCTTGTTCAAAGACGTTATCTCCTTGATCGAAATGGGATAATGTGACGTCGGTTCTTCCTTCCTTGGATTCCTTCTCGGAACTCGTCACCTAATTTGGGTCTCCCATATAGACTTAAGACATTGTTCATGAAACTCTTCCTAGTTCCATATCTTCATGGACACCACTTAATTACACTGCTTCTATGGGGATATTCCAAGGGTTCCGGTAAGGGAAGGAACCTTTGGTCATGGGAGTATTCATGTTGGACATCACTGGCATGTCTGGATGCTGGGACACTAGTGTTTCTAGGTTTCTTCCCCTTATTATAGAGCTTCTCGAGGGTGTAGAAGCCTGAGACATCCCACATCGAATGTGTGGAATTATATGACATAGGCATGTATCTAAGGTTTTCATCATCTTCCTATGGTTAAAACGGGGTAGGCAGCAGGTTTAACGTCTAGTGTAGATGGATCAGACTTATCAGGACACTGATTAGAGTGGATCTGGTGGGTACAACCCCTGGAGGGAACACTGATGTTGGGTCTAATGCATGGTTAGCTATCCAATTGTTGTTAAAGGGAATGGGGAATGAGGTGGCATGATCCCACCAAGATGTGGTGGCCTGGGTAAGAATCAAAATGGATGATGGATGGTTAAGAGAAGTGGGTGGAGAATGAGATGGAGTCGACTCAAGGACGATGATGATGTTGGGATTGAGTCTCGAAGAGATATCCTATGTATCCCTATGGAAGGGAATCAAAGTCTTTTTAGTTCATCTAATGATGGATTACCGTCGATTTGAGATTTCAACGGCTTATTTCTAGATGGGGTCGCAATGGCCTACCGCTGGATGGGTTTCAACGGCATACCGCTGGATGGGGTCGCAATGGCTTATCGCTGGATGGGGTCGCAACAGATTACCACTGGATGGGGTTGAAACGAATTAACACTAGATGGGGTTTCAACGACTTACCGCTGGATGGGGATGACAAAGGCTTACCACGGAAAGTGTTCACAATGACTTACCATTGGATTTGGTCGCAACGACTTACCACTAGACGGGGTTGAAGATGGCTTACCACTGCGTGGGGTCACAACATCTTATAGTTGGATGGGGTTGAACCTCAGTGAGGCTTCCTACGTACCTTATATTAGAGACAAGGATCAAAGACCATGTATTTTGGGATGGTGGATGCAGTTTAACGTCGTGCAGGATGAAAAGGGGGCATGCAGTTTAACGTCATGCTGGACGAAAGTGGTCTGATGTGAAGGGGGTTGGAACCAATGGTTGTTAGGCTTGAACCTATGGGAGGCTTTCTATGTACCTTTCCTTGGTATGGATCAAAGTCAACATAGTTTAGAAGGAGTGGGAACCGATGTAAAGATTGTCGGGACCAATGGGTGTTGGGAGTGAACCTCAGGGAGGTTTCCTACTTACCTTGACGTGGAAAGGATCAATGTACACATAGTTTTGAAGGGTGTGTGGGGATTACACTCTATGATGCCCAGATAGGATGTCATGGTTGATGCTTACTCTAACCCACGTGAGTCATGTTTGGTGTAAGAAACAAGAGGTAGCAAAGGCCTAGCGATCACATCGCGGAAGGTGCATCCATGGGAAGTGGTGTGGGGATTACACGTGGTTAGTAACCCAAAGAAGAAACAGGGGCTTACGCGCGGTTCACAGCCCAGAGATATGGAGATTGGGACTAACTCTAGGGTGGAGGCCTGGGTGGTGACAAATCCAAATGGGGGAGGGATTTGGCCCCCAGGAAGAGATGAGTAGGGATGCTACCTCTTGCAATACAAGCTTGGGGCTTACACCAGGGAGGTTTCCCTTTCCCCGTAGATGAACGTTGTTCCCATAAAGAGGATTTCATTCCATGTAAAGAGTGATCTCTCTCCCGTGGAGACCAGTGGGAATAGATAATGTCTGATATGGGGAACCCCGCGTGCAAGGCATGGTCCGAGATCATAGTTTAATGCAATGTGCTGAGGATGATGGTGATTGGTAGTTTAACTTCCTATAGCTCAGACGAATTGGGTGTGCCCCATAGCCCAAGGACTTACCTAACTGATACCCGCCTTCCCTTGAGGGAAGGAAGGCATCGTAAATGTCATGGCTTGGGGGGGTGTTATGGAGTGGACCATTGGGGGGTCCACGTTATCGTGTCTATACGAAGGAGCAATATTCGTTAGTGTGCATATGCGAAGAAGCATGAGGTGGAGAAACAAAACAGAAAGTGATTCCCAAAGGACTTTGAAATTTCTCCGTGCAGACCAAAGGGGTCGCACAGGAAGAGAGCACGTGACATAGGTGTGTTGCACATAAGAGGGGCTCAGATAGGGTTCCTTAAGGGGAGGGAAGAACATGGATCATGAGTAAGAGAATGGGTTAGGGGAAATATGGAAAGTCTATGCGCAAGATGCAAGGATTTCTTACAATATGGAGAGGTTGCGTGGAAGATGAAAACGTTGTACTCAAGAAGGATTGGTTGCGTACAAGACGGAATGGTTGGGCTCAAGAGGAAAATGTTGTGCTCATGAAGGATTGTTTGTGCGCAAGACAGAGGGGTTTCATGCAAGATGGAAGGCTTGTGTGCAAGAAAGACTCGTTGTGCACAAGAGCACCTAACACATAAGGAAATTTCACCCAAAAGTGGATCCCTTGCGTGAAAATGACTTGGGGAGAAAAGGAATTACTGAGGATCAGGCCCCAGAGGGCCCACCTGAAGGAGTCCTCTTGGGGGAAATGTCACACAAAATCCAATACCTGAAGGCCATTGGGTGTTTCACATGGTCGCAGAAGACATGGTTTCCATGTAGCAGAGCGTCACTTCGTCTTCTGTTACCATCTCTGAAGGGCGGGGATACGGTTCATTTTATAGCCGGAGTCCTCGGGGTGGCGTGAAAAGGGGGTTGAGTGCGTAAACTCTCGGTTGACGTCGCCTTGGGTGTGCAAAGGGGTTCGGGTGCGCAAACTCTAGGTAGACGTGGTCTTGGGTGCACAAACGGGGCTGAGCACGCAAAAGCCTGCTTGACGTCGCCTTATGTTCGGAAATGGGGTCGGGCCCGTAAAAGCCCATTTGACGTCACCTTGTGCATGGAAATAGGGACAACAACACAAACACCCATTTTATGTCTCCTTGTTGATGAAAAGGAGTGGGGCCAGGCGCGTAAGTTGTTGCGCGCTGGATGGACACTTGCGTGCATCCGCGTAATCTTGCACGTGCCCGTCACCCATGCCCCAACCACTTCTCTTGTCATCCCGGATTATTTCGTTGATCTTTTATCCGCCTTGTGCGACCCTTATCCAAATTTCCGCGTCAATAACCTTGTGTTAATTATTTTGGTTTTGGTTCATTCCTAAATATTGGAAGAAAATCCTGTTATCACCTTTTGAATTATGTCATCTATTAGATGTTTATTTTTGTACTGCATGAAATAATATTTCATCATGAATACACATTGATTGGAGAAAAAGATAAAAGGGTAGGAGATGATCAATTGAAGAAATTTTAAAATATAATTATGCATATTTTCTTATTTTATAAATATTTTAAGAAAATTAATTCATTAACATCCATAAATGTATCATGAAATAAATATATTTTCCTTTTAGATTTAGTTCTGAGGATTATATGGTAGCTTCAACCCTCACTGGTTTATGGTTTAGCAGCCATTAACATTCTAATTTACATTTTCTTTATCAATCTCTATTATCCCTTGGACATTAGTTTTATCCTACATGTATATATTTTAATATTCCATGAATGTTCTCCTTATCCATGAACCCGATTATTTTGTTATTTTAGGTAATCGTTATATTTCCCCGCAATCCATTTTTAAATGATTTTTTATTCTCCATAGGTACAATGATTTTTTTCAATAAATTTATTTTCAAATATTAAACCATTTATGAAAAATATAAAATTGTGAGGGTGTAATTTAATTAACGACATAGAATTTAACACCTCATTATTTTAGTATATATTTCTCCCTAAATAAATTGACAGTGTTTGTTACTTTAAGCATATATATTAAAACAAACCATGATATGTAATTAAAATATTATTATTTAAACATGACCAATATATCATAGTCTTCAAATTTGGTTTTAAAAATAGTAATGATTAATTTTAAAAAAATCAGGAATTGTTTATTATGAAGTAGTTATATTTTTAGTAAAGTCATTATTAACTAAAAAAATTCCTCAAACATGTACTTTATTTAATTTTGGGAATAAATAATATAAGTAATTAATTCCACCTATATAAATTTTATTATATAAAATTTTAATAATTTCAGAAATCCACATATCAAAATTATTTGAGGCGGAAATTTTCGTATTTTTTCAAATGTATTATTTTTTAGGGAGTAGTGAAAATTAAATATCTTTGAAATATTTATATTTATTTTTATTAAATAAGACTTTTAAAATGTGAAATTTTATTTTATATATTGTATTATAGTTACATATTAACAATTCTATTTATAATTGGGATAATCAATTTTCATTATTTTGATATATGTTTATTTTTATGTAAAAATATGTTGTTTTCTAAAAACTATTATTAAGTACATAAATATTATACATTTAAAATAATTAAAATAACCCCAAATATGGAATTATTAAAATTTTATTTATAGATAATATATAAATTTTTTTATATTAATTTAAATAAAAAAAATAGCATTTGAATTCATACAATTTATACAATATCTTCTATTTCATGAAAAATACATTTGGAAAAAAATTACTTTCATCACGTTTTGGGGGATTATTATAAAACTAATTTATTACACTAGTATAGATTGAATTAAATAAAATGAATTCAATATTTGGAATCTTTATAATGAATATTATTTAATAAAATGAAATTTTTTTATGGTTATAACAAAATGTACAAACACTAAAATAATTTTATGAGCGTAAAATTGTAAATTGGATTAACCATGGTTCAAACTACATGATAATGCCATAATTTTTCATCTTAAATCATATTTAATGAATGAATTTATAAAATTATCACCTTAATCTTGATATTTATTTATTTATTAGAAACCTTTTCATAAAAGTGACCTATATATTATTTTAAGTATAAAAAAGAAAAAATTCCACTTTTTTTCTTTTTAAATTATCTTATATGTTCAAGTAGGGATAAAAGAATTTTTGGATTAATAATAAATGTTATATTGACCAAATTGAAATTATTTTTTATTTTGGATACTTATTTATAATTATTAGTTATAGTATAATTATCTTAAAGTCTTACACAATGATGACACAATATTTATTCAATTAATAGAAAAATAAAATTATTTATTTTAAAAATATTAAAAGTAATACAATGTTAAAATCCATACAACTAATCAAGTTATCAATTTTATCTCTATATTATTAAAAATATAATCCATAATCCATTAATAGACACGTTTTCCTTTTTATGTATCTATATTGAACCATAATGAGTAAAAACTGTGTTATCATAGTAATTGTCAAAAGGGTGTAACTCGGTTTAAAACCAAATTTTAATGGTGAAAAAATCAGTCAATCTTTTAAAAATATTTTTTTTGGGATGATTTAGATACATAATCACTGTATATTTTAATTATATTATTTTGGTTCTT
This sequence comes from Viscum album, assembly GCA_963277665.1. Lineage (NCBI taxonomy): Eukaryota > Viridiplantae > Streptophyta > Magnoliopsida > Santalales > Viscaceae > Viscum > Viscum album. The sequence goes on along the minus strand of OY728131.1, from coordinate 530,592,941 downwards.
TTTTCCATGTGAATGAATTTATATTAATTTAATATTTTAAGAAATTCCAAAAGTTCCCCTCCCCTCACTGATAAAATAGAACCTCTTTTCCGCTTTTATTGATTTATAAAATTCCTATTATTTAAGAAATTCACTACCAAATAACCTATTTAATTTATTTATCATGTCATGGAGACCTTGAATTGATTATAAAAAATTCTAATGAAGGCTTTTGGTGTAAACCTAAATTGGTTGTCTAAGGAAGGGGTATCATTCTTAACCAAGTATTTTTGGTTTATTACTAATTCCACCATAATAAAATATTATTTAAAAATTTTGATATAATAAAACTATTTTCTCTAATTTGAATATATTTTAATTTAGTAACCAACATCCATTACTGTTCCATAAAATGGGTTATAAATCCAGCCATCGTGTGTATAGAAGACTGCCACACCACAAGCCGATGTAATTAGTTTTCCGTCATCACCTCACGCATATATTTATAATGATGGATTTAGTGTGTATATATATATATGATATTAATTATTTTTTTTCATTTATAAAAATTGATGTATCATATATTTTATTAGCTTTCCATTCATTGAAAGATGATAACTTCGTTCATTGGTGTTTGTGGATTACCTTCTACAGGATGTGATGTGATATTTGTTTCAATTTTGTGTCACATGGAATATGTATATAAGTATATTTATAAAAATAACATAATATTAATTATATTATTATCATTATTTAATGATAAACCAAGATTTAAATATTTCCATCATGATTATTTCATAATGGGAATGTTACCCATACATATGTAGGACCTACTATATCCAAGATTGTAATGTAATTCATTTTTCGAATCCATATTTCATGGTTGATTTTAAATGCATAATTTACTTATAAAATTTATAATTATTTTATTATTATTATTTTGGAGATGATGAAATAATGACCTCATTTACCATAGTTCACCTTTTTATTTCATTTTGGAATTACTAAATAAATATCATCAGAATGTCTGATGTGAACAAAAATGATTGAGTATTTGAATATAAAATAATAAAAAATAAAATAAAATGGATAATAAAATTGAAATATGTATATATAAAAGTAAATAATTATCATAAGTTAATTATTATGTAATATATAGAAGATAAATGATGAGTTGGTGTGTAACGAACCAAAGTTTAATTAATGAAATTTACCTTCTTCTAATTACGTCATATAGTCACATTAAATCACAAAACAATGAACTACATTGTAATACGTGACCTTTAAAAAAAATATTGTCTCTTTTGTGATTTGAATTTTTGAAATCTGACATACATGGTTGTGATCAGTATAATGTTTTGAGTCTGATAAGAAAAACATTATTGTTGGTGAATAGTGATTGACCCTTATGAATAGTAATGTTACCCTTATGAATAGAAATATGAACCTTATGAATATTAAACCAACCAAGTAAATTGTAACCTTACCAATGAAAGTGGTAATAAAATTTATCCATCTTATAAGTTGTAATATGATAGTGTTGGTATTTTTATAAGTCATAAATATTTCATTAATTTTTTTGACTAATTTAATAATTAAAAAATAAATTTTATTTTCATAAAATGTATTTACAATTATTGTTTTGATTTTTTATGATTATAATATAATTTTATGAGACATTTGTTAAATTTTCAAAGTATTATAAAATCAGTTATAAAATATGTATTTTTCAAGTAAATGATGATCTTATTTTAAAATTAAATTTCCCATATTTAGAAACATATTTTCATAAAATGGAGTTCATTTTTGGATTCTACATATCGAAAAATGGTTAGTTTGATTTTTTTGGATTTTTTAAATACATGAATTTTTGTATGAATAGTAAAATACAATAATTTATTATAAGAGCTTGAAACTGAATTTTTTGCATCCTGATTGAGTCATGGATGATGTAAAATTTTATTTGTTTGAACTCATATACAATTATTACTACTTTTAGTCACATGAATCATGAATATTCATAGTATGGAGAAAAAATATTAATCTAATGGTAAAATAATGGGAAACCCCACCTCTCATCCACTATAAATACCACCCCTCTTTACCTATTCTATTCACTCCTCTAAGAACATATTCCTTGAAAAATTATACTAAAATATCTCCTTTCCCATCCTTTTATACTATAAATGAAAACACCATCTGAGATGTGTTAATTTATCACATTCAAGGATGACGAGTTTTTAATTTCTTTTACCATTTTCAATTCCGGTCATGAAACCATATTTATGGTTGAACTAGAAAATAATATGTATATATATATATTATCTATAATTTAATGTTTTGGAATCTTTTTTACAAATGATATTAATTTATAATGAAAAATGTGTTCAATGAGATCAAAAAACAACCAATTAACCAAAACTATTATCATTAAAGTTATATAATGATTCATCTTCAATACAAACTAAAAAATGGATTTTATAACCATCTAATCTACTGGATGATCTCTAATAACATATAAATTAAATTATATCCAACAATTATAATCTTACATGTTTATAAGGAAACCAATCATGAAAAAAGGAAACAAACGCTCTCAAACAATGAAATTAAGCCTCTTAACACCTAAAAAAAGGTCATGAATGAACTTAATAAGGATATAATAAATCAATTTCATAAATAATAGGTTCTATAAATTTTAATTAATGAATGTTATTGGGTTATACTGAACATTAAGATCAGGTGAAGGGCACCATCAGACTTAAGGTAAGGGATTTTACCTGAAGCTCATTTATTCTTTCAGGTTTCTCTATCATTCTTTATACCTAAAAAATGTTAACTATTTGGATTATGTAAATAAAATAAATTATATTTTTTTCTCCAAAATCATATACCATGATCCATTCATAATTCACTTTTAGGGATATACAATTTTTTCAATGATTCCCTCCTCAATATTTTCTGATAAGAAAACCCATTTTAATGGAACTTCCAAAATTCATACCCAATTTCCAGTGCACTATATTATCTATTTTAAGACATAATTTTTTTCATAAAATCATTAGTTTTATTATTTAATAATTATTGGTTCACTTATGGTTTAATATAAATGATTATTCCTATTTCTATTTTAAAGGTTCTTTAGAATTTTCAATAAAATCACACTAAAATGTTTTAATGCTAAAATTTATTAAATATTATAATTACATGTTGTCAATTATTTTTGACATAACTTACCATGATATATTCCAATTTTCCCTTATAAATATTCATTTATTTTTTAATTCATTTATTTCATAGACACTTGTATGATACACCTATCTATTATTCTTTCTGACATGATTATGCTAACCATTTCTTTCCATGGGTACCTTGGTGTTTATGTATGATTGATTTTGTATGATTATATATGTGGAAAGAATATTCATGAAACCATTAATATGGGTACGTCTATATATTTCTCCAATTAATTGGGTAATGTTTAGTCTCATGAGACGTTATGTGTAACCGTCTTGGCGATTTTCATTGACTCATGCTACAATGTGAAATTATCGTGTTGGTTAACCTTGACTTGTGATCCTTTATATGAAAAGAGACATGACTCATTATAAATTCATGTTTTATGTGTCTTAAAAATTACTATGACTCCATGTTTATAAGTTCAAATGTTTATTTATTATGATTCCATATGTACCATGCATTTTTATTTCATTATTTCATGCCTTCTAACCCATGTGCTAAAGCTTTATTCTTATTTTTATTCCCTTTATGGGATTTATGTTCATACCTTTGTTCATGTTATCCCCAGTTTATCCTAGGAATTTGTATGAAAAAAAATGGGAGTTAGGATTTCTTTATTAATAATAAATAATGAAATTTTATATTTAGTTCCATGTTTTAGGTTTTATGTACCTAGTCTTACAAGACACTAGAATTTAAAATTCTTGGATTGTAATATTATTCTTTACTATGCTTAAAATCATGTAATGATATGTGTAAAAGGCTAGGGTCACTATAGTTGGTATCACATGATGGTCTAGTAATTTTTGGATATTATGAATAGATCAATTTAGTAAGAACCATAGGGATGAGACTAAGTATAAGAAAACTTCCCAAAATTTTGGTAAGTATAGAGTAAGTGGTTTGTCAAGAAAATAAATCCATATCTTGGTAAGAACAAGTGTATGTGGCTCTGGCAGTGTTGTGTCTAGGGGTAAAACCTGAAAAAACCACTTTGTGCTACCCTCGAATAGGAACTGGTGTATGAAAATGAGGCTTTCTACACTCCTAATTTGCAACTCCTAGGGGATATGATTTTGTAAATTCATAAGCATAGTAAAAACAACAACTAAGAAAATAAAAAAGATCCCATAATAATATAAATTAATAAATATATTGTGGATAAACTATATTGAAACCTAGGGAATCACAAATTAGGATATTTTTTTCCTTTAAGAGTTTATCCTTTGATAGTTAATGTTTCATTTTTATGCTTAATATTTAAGTATTCAAGCCCTATAATTATACATTATTTTTATAAGTTAATGGTGGTAAATAAAAGAACACATTCCAAAAATCAATGTGATAGGTAATGTGAAGATTTATCTAATGATATTCCAAATATGATGAGAATGAGTTCTCAAAACTGTATGACGATTCCTACTCAGTAGGCATGCGTTATGAATAATAACGTGAATAATGTGGAATTCCCTACTCCTCCAAGTAAAGAGAAAGTTTCCAATGAATTTGTCATATAGAAATACCTCCATTTTTTAGTGGATCTTCTGAACCACTCCTCATGGAATAGTGGATTAACTCCATTGAAAGGATAATCACTGTCCTATAATGCTCAGAAGAATAGAAAGATGTACTGGTAGTTTATAATTCTGATGTGGAAGCTGAATAGTTGTGGAAACTGATCATGAATATGGATTCCCAGGAATAAATTGTTTTTATAGATTGAGAAGAATTCAAGAAAATGTTTTTCTATAAATATTTTCCCCAAACCCTCCAACTCAAGATGGAATGTGAATCCCTTATACTTAAGAAGAAGGAAGATGAGTCCACCAGTGCGTATGAATAAAACATCAAAAGTCTTACAAGATACACCTACAACTTAGTCATGAAGAATGAAAGAAAGGTGGATCACTTCTTTAGAGGACTAAATTTGATTCTACAAAAATCATTGGCAATTCAAGACTTTGGCAGTTATGTATAGATTTCCTGTTGTGCCCTCGTGGTTTAGATGGAGATCGAATACTCTCAGTGGTATCCTAGGACCAATGGAAAAAAGTGGAATATGGTATATAATATGGGTGTTTAAGCAAATAATTCCTATGATATAAAGAACATTGAAAATACCACATGTCAATATTGTGGGAAGAAGCATCCTAGGATCTATTTAAAGGGAATTAGAAATTGATTCAAATGTGGAATAATGTGACATCATTTTAAGAACTACCAGAGGTATATGAAGAATCCCACTAATGTGGAAGAAGGAATGAAGGTTCAGATCAATGCACATCATGTAGTGCAATGTTACAACAACAAAAAACATGGGTATTATGTGAACTATTTCCCTAAGACAAGGGTTGTCAAATGAAATAAAAAAAATTTCCATGGAAAAAGGGAAGGTCTTACGCTATCACTACTGCTATGTTAGAGTAGAAAAATGATATGATGATATATACTCTTGTTATTCATTGAATAATGGATAATGTACTATTTGATCCCAGTTCTAATCATTATTTTATATCCCGCAAGTTTAGAGGAACTATTCAAACACCACCTTAATATTTGGAGGTTAAGTTATCTATGAGAACAAAAAATGGGGAAATTATTGTATCCAAGATTTATAACTCCTCCCCGATTAATGATTGTGGACTGTAACTCCTAGAAAATATTATCATACATCCTCTAGTGAATCTCAATGTTATCTTGGGTATGGATTGGAAATATGTATACAAATACAACATCAACTATCTAGAAAGGAAGATCACTTTTCACATCTAAAAGTATCCTCCAATTCTTTACAAGTTTAAGAAGGTAGAAGAATATCTTTAAGAATAATTTACTCAATTGTGGATATTACTACCTTATAAGCAATAATTTCTATATCAAATTATTCAGACAATGGAAATGATATTTCTCAAAGATATTCCCATCGTGAGGGATTACAATGATGTATTCCTAGAAGAATTTTATATTCTTCCTCTTGATCAAGAGATTGAGTTTTCAATTGTACTTATTCTTAGATCGCTACCTATATACAATACACCTTATAGAATGGAAACCGTAGAGTTGGAAGTAATGAAGAAGTAGTTACATTAGAATCTGGAGAAGGGTTTTATATGACTAAATGCTTAACCATGGGACGTGCCAGTCCTCTTTATCAAGAATAAGGATGGATCAATGTGCCTTTGCATGGATTATCATGAGCTTAATAAAATAACGATGAAGAAAATGTATCCCCTTCCTCAGATATATGAATTGGTCAACCATATTTGTGGGGTGAGTTATTTCACTATGGTGGACCTTCGATCAGGATATCACCCATGAAATGTGATAAAGGAATATATTCCCAAAAATGCCTTTCGAACAAGGTATGAACACTATCAGTTTATAGTGATGACCTTTGTACTCACTAATTCTACATCAATATTCATGGATTTAATAAATAGAGTCTTTATAGATTACCTAGAAAAAAATTTGTGGTAGTCTTTATCGATGATTTTATGATATTCTCCAAGAGCAAGGAGGAACATAAGAAGAATTTGAATACTATTCTAATGACTTTGTGAAGGGATCAAATTTATTAAGAGTATTGTAAATGTGAGTTTTGGATAGAGTAAGTATCATTCTTGGGGCATGTTATCACCAGTAAAGGGAGATTTGTGGACCCTTCCAAGAAAATGTCAACTGAAAAATTTCTCAGGACAACATCTGTAGTAGAGATCCATAACTTTTTGAGTCTAGCTGATTATTATTGATGATTTTTGAAGAACTTGTATTATTGATGATTTTAGAAGAACTTGTCATAATTTTCAAACCCAATGAAAAAGTTAACACGAAAGGTAGTGATGTTTGTCTAGACTCAAGAATGCGATGAAAGATTTAAGGATCTCAAAAAGAGGTTTATCACTGCATCAATACTGACACTCCCAACAAGTTGAGAGCTCTTTATAGTGTATAATGATTCTTAAAGTAAGGGATTAGGTTGTGTGATGATACATAATGATAAAGTGATAGGATATACCTCAAGGAAGATGAAAATCCCTGAGAAAAACTATCCTTTACATGATCTGAAGTTGACAGTTGTGATCTTTGCTTTGAAAATCCGGCGGCATTATCTCTATGGGGAGAAGTGTGAGATATATACTGATCACAACAGTCTCAAATATATATTCACATAGAAAGATCTTAATATGTTCTAGTGAATATAGTTAGATATCATCAAGTATTATGACTATTCAATCCACTACCACCCTGTTAAGTCAAATAAGGTGGAAGATGATCTATGTAGAAATAATCATACATCTTTATCGAGGTTGAGAATTCAAAAGGATCCAATCATCTTAGATTTTCAGAGTATGGACATAGGAATCATTAAAATAAGAACATCATAAATCCTTTCTTGAATAATTTCTCAACCATCTGTCGTTGAGAAAATAAAGGATTCTCAAAGAAAAGATGTGGAAATTTAGAAACTCGGTGAAGCTATCAGAAATGAGAATCCTCTGAGTTCAAGAATGACAAGGAATGAGTTGTACTATTTTGATCACGATTAAATGTACCATCCGATCTAGAGATAAATAAGGATCCTTTGAATGAATCACACAGCTAAACCTTATCTATTCAACCTGGGGGCACAAAGATGTATTGATATATCTAAGATAACTTTTGGTGGGACAATATGAAGAAGATGATAGATGAAGATACATTAATGTTCCTGGTATGTCAAAAAATGAAGGTTGAAAGAAAAAAGTCTAAGGGGATCATGAAACCACTATCCATACCAACCTGTAAGTGGTAAAAAATTAACATGTAAATTTTCAATGGACTTACAAGGACATATAGAGGAAATAATGCTATACAGGTCATTATGAATCATTTTACAAAGATAACTCAATTTATCACAATTCTATAGGACATCTCATAGGATCAAATTTCATTGATATATATCAAATATGTGGTATGGTTTCATGGAGTACCAATATCTTTTTTATATGATAGAGATCATAGATTCACCTCGATGTTATGGAAAAGTATCCAGCATTCTCTAAGCATTGAGTTGAACTTCAGCACAACCAATCATACTCAAACTAATGGCCAATATGACCGAACTATTTAGAAAAAAAAGACATATTTAGATCCTGTTCTATGGACATTAAAGGAGGATAGGGCCAATATCTTCAATATTCCAAATTATCTTACAATAATAGTTTCCACTCCAATATCTGAATGGAACCATATGAGTCCCTTTATGGGAAGAGGTGTAGAACATTGGTGTGTTGGGTTGAATTTAGTGAGTGCAAGAAATTAGGACCTGAAATGGTTGATGAAATAGTGGAGAAGGAGAAAACTATTCAGCAGCACATCAAGGTAGCTCAAAAGTCGATTGAAGAGTTGTGCGGGAAATCGTCGATAAGACCTTGAGGTCAAAGTTGGAGACATGGTATTCCTACACATATCTCCATGGAATAATGTAATGATGAAACCGAATATATCTATTAGGTACATAAACCCCTTATAGATTCTTGACTGTGTTGGAGTTGTGGCCTATCGACTAGCAGTTCCACCTACCATGTCTAAAGTACACGATGTCCTCCATGTATCCTTCTTAAGAAAGTATATACTAGATCCTTCACATGTACTATCTTTAGAGGTGGTATATTTGGAGAATTATCTCTCTTACGGGAAGCATCCAGGGAATATCTTGGATCCTAAATATATATGTTCTACGTAACAAGACTACCCACCTGGTCAATGTACTATGATCGAACCATAAGTATGAAGAGGCAACATGGGAACTAGTGGAGGCAATGAAGGAAAAGTACCTACACCTATTAATGTCTTAGAATGTAAAACAAAATTTTGAGGGCACAATTTCATAAGGGAGGAAGAATGTAAAGACCCAAATTTTAATCAATTGAAATTCCCTTCTTATAGTTATATCATATAATCATATGAAATCACAACACAGTGAACTAATACATAATATGTGACATTTATTCATAATATTTTCACTTCTGTTATTTGAATTTCTAAAATGTAACATACATGGTTGTGATCAGTTAGATGTTTGGAGTCTGATAAGAAAAAATTAATATTTAGTGAATTGTAACTGACCCTTATGAATAGTAATGTTACCATTAAGAATAGTAATATGACCCTTATAAATATTAAATCGACCGTGTAAATAGTATCCTTTCCAATGAAATTATAAATAAAAAATTTCAATATTATAAGTGACAATATGAGAGTATCCGTATTTATCTAAGTCATTAAAATTTAATTAAAATTTTATGAATAATTGAATAATTAAAATAGAAAATATATTTTCATAAAATTTATTCGTAAATTATTTTTTTTGATGCCTTATAATTATAGAATAATTTTATGGGAACTTAGTTAAATTTTCAAAGTATTATAAAATCAGTTGTAATTTTAAAATATGTATTTTTCAAGTAAATGATGATTTTATTTGAAAATTAAATTTGACATATTTAGAAAATTATTTCCATAAGATGGAGTTCATTTTTTGGATTCTATTCATCGAAAAATGGTTAGTGTGATGTTTTGAAATTTTCATGAAATACTTGATTTTTTTGATGAATAGTAAAATATGATAACATTCATTAATCACTAAAACCTAAATTTTTACATTATTATTGATTCTTAGATGATATAAATGGCTAATTTTCGAACTCCAATTCACTTATTACTATTATTTGTCATAAGAATAAATACTATTCATATTCTTGAGAAAAATATTAAACTAATGATTAAAATAATGGGAAATCCTTCCTATTCTCCACTATAAATACCACCCCTCTTTACCTCTTCTCTTCACTCCTCTCAAGACTTGTAACTTTTCTAAATTATGTTTAAATATATTCATTCCCCTCCTTTTATATTATAAATTAAAACAATATATGAGATGTGTTAATATATCACATTCAAGGATGACGAGTTTTAAATTTCTTTTACCATCCTCAATTCTGGTCATAAAACCAATTTTATGGTTGAATCAGAATATAATATATGTATTATATCTAATTTATGGTTTTGGAATCTTTTGGACAAGTGATATTAATTTATAAAGAAAAATGTGTTCGATGTGATCAAAAAACCGACAATTAACCAAAACAGTTATCATTAATGTTTTATAGAATGATTCATCTTCACTTCAAACAATAAAATGGATTCTAAACCATGCAATATATTGGATTTTCACTAATAACATATAACTTCAATTCCAGATAACTATTATAAACTTACTTGTTTATAAGTAATCCAATCTTATAAACCAAGGAAAAAAACACTCCCAAACAATGAAATCGAACCTCTTAACCCATAAAAACGTCATGAATGAACTTAATAAGTCTATACTAAATCAATTTTAAGAAGAAGTGGTTTCTAGAAATATTAATTAATAAAATTAATTTGTTTATCCAAGGAATTATAATCATGTAAATGAAACCACAAGACTTAAGGTAAGGGAATATGCTCGAACCTCCTTTATTCTGTTGAGTTGCTCTGTCTTTCTTTCTACCCAAATGAAGATATCAATTTTGTTTATGTACATATTCTTAATGATGTGTATATTCTCAATACTCATGTATCAATATCCATTCATCATTATATTTCATGGATATACATGTTTTTAAATGATTTTATCCTCAATATTTACCGATTAGAAAACCTATTTTAGGGAACTTCTTGAAGTCTTACCCAATTTTAGGTGCACTATATCATATATTTTAAGACACCATTATAAAATCTTTATTTTTATTATGAAAAAAATCTTGGTTCACATCTGTTTTTATATAAATAATTATTTCTTTTTCTATTTTAAAGTCTCTTTAGTATTTTCCATAAAATTACACTAAAATTTTTTAATGCTAAAATTTTATAAATACTCTTCTTACATGTTGTCACTTCTACTTGAAATCACTTATCATGAAATATGCCTATTTTTCTTTATCAATGTACATGTATCTTTTAATTACATTCATTCATGGAAACTTGTATGATACACCCATCTATTATGATATATGACATGATTATAAAACCAAATTATTTCCATGGGTATCATTATATTTATATATGGTAGATTATGTATGATTATATATATGTCATGCATATTCATGAACATGTTAAGATGTGTGCTCCCAGATATTTCTCCAATACATTGGGTAAATTTGAGTCTTAGGAGACATTATGCTAAGCGGTCTTGGCGGTTATTTTTGAATCATGATTCCTTGTGCAACAATCTTGGTAGTTAACCTTGAGTTGTGGTCCTCTAAGTGCAATGATCCCTAACTTGTACTAAATTACTGTTTTATTTTGCTTCCACATTACTATGACTCCTTGTTTACACACAATATAGTGACTCTAGACTTTATTTTAATAAAATTTTCTTTTAATGAGTCTTTACTAACTTTTTTTCTATCATGTCCATTTTATTCTAAATTTTTAAATAATAATTATTAATTATTTTATTGATAATAAAAGTGATTTTTTATTATATATTAATATTTTTACATATTTTTTTTTAAAATTATTATTTTTACTCTTTTATGTAAGGGGCACGTTACTTTAGAAACCCTATTTTAAATTGTTTAAAGATTTATTTTATAAATCATTATCTACAATGTCTATATTCCAAAAAATAATTTTTTTGATGTATTTATATAGACATAAATTAATTATAAATTCCATTTTATTCCTTTTATTACCATATTTTAAATGCATCTTAATGGAATATTTTTACCTATTTTAATGAAATGATTTTACTTTCTTTACAAAGGACACAACCATTATTTTAATTTAACATCTACAACATCAAATAATTTTACCACCACTATAAAAAATAATTTTTATTTTTATTTTTATATAAGATTACTTGATTTAATTAAATTAAAAGTTACTTCCAATTATTTTCTATGTATTAAAAAAAAATCATAAATGGAATGTAAATTTTGATCTATGAAAATGTTTTTCTTATGCATGTAAGGGACCACTCTAGACCACCATTTTTTTGGGAAGATACAATTATCTTTATAATAATATTATACCTCTATTTAATAATATTAAATGACTCTTAATTATGTATATAAGTCACTCCTATATATACCTATCTTATTCCCCCCTCCTTTAATAGGGTAATACATTCCTTATGAACATTTATAAAATTCATTCTTTAAGAAATATCTTTTTATTATGAAAAGAGGCAAGATTATATAACCCAATTTCATTCTATGGGTAATTACAATGATTAATACTTATGATTAAATTATTTTTTGGAGCATAAAATTATGAATATGTTTTGAATAGTGGACTCATATTGTGTTATGATGAATTAGATAATGATTTTTTCTCATGATACTTTTTGTATGGGATTAGGGAGTAAATCTAATTCACTATGGGACTATGTCCACCATGTGATGTTGTCTTGGAAGTTGGACATGACGTATTATTATTTCATTTTTCTATTATTGCAAAATATCACATGTATCTATGTTATAATGATACCCTGTTATTTATATATTAATACCATGTTATAACACATTAAATTTTATATAAATTACCGTGTATTCAACTTTGTGAGTTTGAAATGTATAATTTTTTTAAAAAAGTTTATATAAAGTCTTAATCGTTTTAATATAACCATTATGTTTTTCATTTTTCTTCTTAGAATTATTAAGAAAAATTTTATTAATGTTTTTTAGGTATAAAATTTTATTTCATTACTAATAAAATATTTTTTTATCCTAATGTTTTTATTTTTTAAATGAAAAATATTGTTTAGGTATTCTTTCTGTAGATGGTTTCTTTCTTTCATTTAATATGCTTCTTAATGGGTTTTTTGATCTCATCCCATATTTGAAAATGTTTTTCATAGGTTTTTAATGGTGATTGTGGAAAAGGATGATCCCATGATGGTAATTGTTATGATATTCCATGAAAATGAAAAATATTATATCCTAAAAGTATTTTTTGTCTAAATAATGGATACTAATTGGAATTGTCCACTATTTGATGTAATATATATATATATATATGGATAATGTTTAAATTCTCTAAATTTATAAACATAATTTATGTTTGGGATAGGAGAATCAAAATTCATTACTTAAAACTCAATATTATGTAATGTTTAAGTATTTTCCCATGTAATGAGTAAACATAAATGTTACTAAATGCATGAGTAATTCTTCATATGTTTCATTAATTCCTCACTTGGTTGAATTTATTATCTTCCCATGAGTTTCATTATATGAAAAGATTAATGTTCGTGTATGCATAATAAAATTGTGGAATAAATTATCTGTATTAGACTATATCAATCATTGGATAATATGTAAATCACATGATAAGATTCATGAAAAAATACTTATCAAAGTAATACAATATGACTATCATAACTGATTACATGATATCACTATAACAAGATTTATGATATAACCATTGTCTTGGAATCTGATATTCCATATTAGTAGCCATTAAAAGCTATATTACCTATACATATTGTACACTATTATATAGGGTATTAAGAGAATATCTATATCCATTACCAACTCGCATGAAATCCTCACATACAATGTGCAATTTTACCTTATATTAAATCTCCTTATATAAATTGTGAATCATATCAAATTATAATTTGGAAGATATTTACCAAACACTTTCAATAATATATCATCAATTTCACCATGTGTTGAATTATATGAAATAACTTATAATTATCCTTTCAAAACACCTTTTGGATAAATTTTTTTTAAAAAAATTAATGTAACTAAATGAGTTTAAAAAACTAAATCCTAGTTCATTTTACCAGAAAATGCAGCCTAAAATGAAAGTATATCATTAAAAAATATGTCTTTATGAAATCATAAATGTTATAATTGGGAATCCTCTTGAAAATAATCATATCTACTCAAAATAGTAAAGTGATATGGACTGTTCTACATCAAATATAGATATATCTATACCTTTGATCTTAAAATATTACATATAAAAGAGTTAATAAAAGTAAAATAAATTTTCCAAGGTATGTATTGACCATAAGAAAAAAATAAATTTCAAATCCACATAGGCTCCTTATATATTCTCAATTATTTGAGTACAAACTAGACATGTTGATGAATACATTATATGTCAATCATATATGTGGATGAACACATCAAATTCCTCTTACATAATATGAAAATATCTTATGTACATTATATATATATATTATCATTCACTACCTTATTCTAACTCAATTGAGGTACCAAATGAAAAATCACCATATGAGAGTATAAATTAAATCAAGGTTTATCTATAAATGAGGACATTATTAATAACATACCCAACAACACATAAATTTATATTCCTTAAGGATTTCATAAATATGGAAGAAAAATATTATGGTTATCATGATAAGTATCAGATCAAGATCATCAATAGTGATTAAATAGGAATAATTCACCACTGTTATATTATGGTAGTTGTGAATTACACTTTATGTGGTATACTTTGTGGGTCATCTACTATAGAAGCCCCATTTTCTACCTCCTGATAATATTCCTTATCTCAACATGAAATCTTATTCATATCGACATTACCATTTTGTTAAAAACTATAACCTCTCATATGGAATATTAATTACATATAAATCAATGCCATAGTTTTAGATTTTAATTATAATCAAACTTTATATAATATAAATAACCAATGTAAATGACTAATAAAATGGTGACTTCCTTTTGTATAACATGATACATTTATTATTAATAAAATCTTTGTATAATGTTGAAAAATCCATACATAAGAATCCATATAATCATATAATAAATTATATACCACTAGATAGGCCTAATGTTTTCAAATCTATTAATGTTTTTTTAAACTCATTACATCCTGATGTAACATCATCCACAACTCAATA
Source organism: Viscum album (assembly GCA_963277665.1). Lineage (NCBI taxonomy): Eukaryota > Viridiplantae > Streptophyta > Magnoliopsida > Santalales > Viscaceae > Viscum > Viscum album. Next base: position 530,577,808 of record OY728131.1, on the reverse strand, counting down.
TGGATATATAACAATACACTTATGCTAAAAGCCTTTAGTGAGTAATCTATTTGAGGAAATAATTTTTTATTTATTGTGAGACTTAGGATTATATTCATAATTCTAAACTCATTGAACATGTATTCAAATTCCCTTAAACTTCAAAAAATAAAATTTTTAGATTATAATAACTTCTATTGTTCACTAAGAATTCATTAGTTGTTTTCCATTATCATTATTCTTAGAAAATATCTATCAAACATTTTCATTGAAATATTTTCACAATGAATGTAACTATATACATTAGTTATAACAATATAACCTAAGAATTTTAGAATATTAATTGAAATTCACTTTATATTTTGACTATATTTATATTTTATTAGTTAAAATGTAGTATCTCAATGTTTTATAATACTTTCAATAGCCTCTTACAGATTGAAATTTATTCATAATAGTTTTTTATAATGTAAGACCACAAAATTATGATCAGAAATAACACTTATTTAAAGAAACGAGGATATTTAACAAATTAAATATTAAATCTATACCATATATGGTATTCTATGTTTTTTATAAATAGATTGAAAATAATATTTTATTCATTATAACATTATATAGATGGGTGATAGAATCATATCTCTTATATTATAATTACTTTTTATATTGTTTTTTATATTAGATTAAAAACCTTTTACTCATACCATCTATTCATGAATGTTATAGAGAGATGATAAATTATTAACCATGTGGTTAAATTTCATCATTTAAAATTGTTTTAAATAACAAATTGATATTAAAAAATTCCACTTATGATATAAGAGAAATAATATGAAAGTACACACCCAATATTTTAATCTATTTGAGTTTGATATTTTCCTTTGTAACAATTTCTTGATTTACTAACCCTTTTCATTATTAGTTTAATGGAAACTATAATAAATTTTAATTCATACCTTGATTTTAAACTCTTTCATATTTACAACATGTATATAAGAAACTGTTTATATCATACACCCATCTAAACCAAAGAATTTATTTCATTAAAAAAATAACAAGACATGGTTTTTATACTGAGTATCTTAGGTCCATATATATATCCTAGATAATTACATCATTTGGAAATAAGATCCTTCCATCCAAACATTTTATTTAGTATTCAATCATTTCTAATTTCTACACGAAGATACATTGTTACACTATCATTCTTATTTCAGTTTGAAAATTTTTCCAATATTATTATCAATACATGAGGATAAATATAACACAAATAGATTTTGGTATATATATATATATATCATTTTCTATAAATTAATAATATGTTTGATATATTTATCCACACCCAACAAAGAACTAAAATGAGCAAAAACATATTAGATGAATATTAATATGAAAAATTTAATATTAATAAAACCTACAGTGAGTGAAAATAATTTATTAAAATAGAAATGATAAAAAAACAAAATTAATAAGATAAAACTATTAAAAGGTTAATTTTTTCAATTAAATCGTGTTTCCTTTATGTATTGTATTTTAATTTAAAAGTAAAATTTATAAAAATTTCAATTAAAATTTGAAAAACTAATTATATTTTTGAATTAAAAACAAAAATACTATATTTGGATTTATTTTCAATTTTCCCCTAAAAGAAATGTTTTTCAAGGGAATTTTGAATGAAAATAGATTTTCTAAATACTATAAAATATTTCATATCATCATAATACAAGATATATTTAAAATAATTAGAAAAAATACTTTCAATAAATTTAATTATGTATAAAATAATTTAAATATAATATAAATACTATTTTCAATTTATAAAACCAAAGTTTAATGTTTTGGAAAATTAATTAATATTTTAGACTAAAACAATATTATATTTCTCTCATATTAAAATTATTTTTTAAAAAATTACGGAAATTAAATATAAAAAAATTGATTTTAATTTTTATATCAAAATTTTCATAATATATATTTTTCATTTTATTTATATGAATAAATGTAAGATTACTACGATTAATGTTAATAACCACAAAAATATTATAACAATATTTTTAAAGAATTGTTTTATTAATGTTGTGAATTTATTTTGTAATAAAATCAATTCTTCACCCCTAAAAACTATTTAAAATTTATTTTTATGCATACATATAAATATATTATCAGAAATTAAATTTTTATTAAATAATAAATAAGAATTAGAATAGAAAAAGAAGAAATCAATATTTTTCTACAAAAGTGTTTTCCTATATAATAAGTATTTTAATTTAGAAGTTTTTATTATATTTTGTATAGAATGAATTGTATTATATGTGTATTTAATAAAGTCTTATAAAATCAAAATTTTTAAATAATGGATACCTTATATTTTAAATAAAATAAAAAATAAATTCTTAAAATCTAGTTACAATGTTAAAATAAATTTAAAAATGTAAAAACATGTTTTAAATGTTTATAAAAATATTTAAATAAGTTTGAAAATGTATGGTAGGAGATTTATTGAACATATATAACCAAAAAATCTATTATAAATCATTTTTTGATCCATTAACCATTGAATAGCGTCAGAACATTATTGAACAATAATGGGAATTCACAAAATATCCCTTTTCATCACTTATGAAATGGGAACAATTAACCCCTATATACCAAAATTAATTTTTCAAACTTCATCCTATAAATATAAAATTATTCCCTTAATATAATCCGCAAGCATGTTAATAATTTTTTGGTTGTAATCAGTTTTCAAAATACCTTTATTTTTATGTAGTCATTCAAGGAAATGTTCATTATCCCAATGTGAGTGTTACATAATATTTAAATTTTTATTCTTAAAATTTAACTTCCAAACCTATAAGAAACTTATTTATATAATTATGTAAGTATAATTAATATATTTAATTATAGTTATATTTATGTAAAATAATATTTTTTTCATTTCCATTCACTCATAAAAAATAGACTTTGATCGTTGTATGTGGAGATTACTGTCCCCATGAACTGATGTCTTCTATTTTTCATCACCGCCTCTCATTAATATTTATAATTATTATGTTTATTAGTAAATATTACATGTAAAATTTATTGGTTAATATAAAATTTAAATTTATTATATACCATCTTCTCCAGTCATTCATTGAGAAATGATGACGTTAACAGTGTTTCTGTGTTAGAAAACACCACTCAGAAGTTACATATATAGTTTTTAAACATGATTTTAATTATTTATTGGAATAATATAAAAATATGATTCAGAATCCTAATTTTTTTACCTATATCATTATTCATCTGTTATAATGTAATTAAACACTTCCTTAACCATACTCACCCGTTGAGTTATAAAGTGTTCTTATTTGGGTCGGTTTAATAACATAAATGATCAATGATATACATCAATATCATGGATGACTCTAGGAACAGAAATAATAATAATAATAATATATGTTAATAAGAATAAAATGATATTATTATGATCTTTCATATATTATATTATCTATTTAATATCATATTTATATATCATCTTTGATCGTTAAAATTTAAAAAATAAGTGGATAACAATTTCATTTTCAAATAATGTAACTGAAAAACATATAGAATGAGAGAAGAGATATATAAATAAATATAATTTATCTATTATTTTATAAAAAATGATAAAATAATTATTAACTAGTAATACTGTGTTGGTATAAATATTTTAACTGTGAATCATATGTGAAACAATTTGAATGACTGAAATATGATGCTGAAAAGAAATTGTAATTAACTGTTAAATGTATTATAAATTATAATAACTGAAGTGTAAAAATGTTTATAGATATGAATATGGTTCATAAATATGTTATTAAGGTAGTTATGTTTGTTATATATTATGTTAGGATGTCCTTGGTAGTGCAAGAATACAAGTTAAGGGTTTCTTTGTTACTTTTTCCAATCAAGGAGTCATTTTTTGTTATTATGCATCATCATTTGTTTTTTATAATATAATAACTAAAATACTTCATTTAAATATAATAATTATAATTATTTTAATGATATTTTAATGTATACTTTTTTAACCATATTATTTTTATATTATCATTACCAACAATGTTTTGGGAAGTCAATTATCTTTCAATGAGTCATGGTTATTCTTCTAGAATTTATATGTTTGGAACCTTATTCTCTTTGATTATATTTAGTATCATTAACTCATTTTTATGGGGATTTATAGTTTTACCACATAAAACATTTTCAAAATTTTCTTTCAGTTGAGAATTATGATATCTGTGAGGGATTCAGTTATATCAAATTTATATTCTTTGAGTCAAAATGTTATACCTTCAGTGTAATTATTTTAATATTGATAAATTTTTATATTTCTTTCTTCATAGTATATTAACTATTTTAAATATGTCAAATTTAGTATTTGACTCCAATTTTAGTTTTATGAATTTATATCCCCAAATAGTGCTTCCTTTTTAAACTAAAATTACATCTCTTTTCATGATAGTTCTCCTCTAATTCCATGATCATTGGTCCAAAAAACATTTACATTATTATTTTGAAATAAAAATATATATTAAATCATGTGGCCTTTTTATTTTACTATAACAAATTTTAATGGAAAATTAAATAATCTCTTTTTACAGTGTGTATTTTCAACCTAGTTATCAAAAAATATTAAGAAGTATTTTCCATCTATTCAAAGTTAAATTATTTATCTTATAGTACACATTATTTTTTCATAACCATTATGTATTTTAAAATATATATTATCAAAATTATTTTTTAAATGTTTTTACTTTAACTTTTTGAAATGTTGTTTTCATTTTCAATGATCTATTATTTATTATTATTTTTTAAATATTAATTTTTTTCTGATTATTTCACTTCAATGTTTTGAAATATTTATGCCTTTTTAATGTCTAATATTAATTTTTCTTTATAAAACAAAATTATTTCCAATTATTTTATTTTACCTTTTCTAATAAAAATTATATGTTACCGTATCATCATATTTTACAATAAATATAAAATAATTATTTGAAAACACTGTTTGAATTTCACTTAATATTTTCAATTTATTTCTAAAGGATTTACATAAAATTAAATTATTTTTCATTAATCACCATAAATTATTTCATCTAAAATAATTTTTTTGGTGAATGAATTCTCAATATCAATTATTTAAATATTTGATGTCAATTTTTATGATACCATCTTGAAATTTTATAAAAACCATTAGTCATTACATTGGTTAATTGTGATGGGATGAATGATTGTTCTCATGTAGAACATATATGTAAAGATGATAAATTATTGGGGTCAAATATCTCTCAATAATTAATTTGATATGATTTCATATCAAAAAAGGTGATGAAATGTTGAAAATGTGATGCAATAAGATTTTATCTCATGTTTTTGTGTGAACATGATGCAAGAATAATTGTTCAAGAGTTTTTTGTGTGAATATGGAGTGAGAAGAATTGATCACAAGTTTTTTGTGTTAATGAGATTCAGGTGGCTTTGTTCAAATTTTTTATATTTGAACATTCTTATTAAATATTTTTTACCATTTTTTTTACATTATGTGGGATTCCTTTATTTCATGTTTTTTCTTGTGAATTTAGTAAGGGATGATTTTTTCACAATTGTTTTTGGGTGAATGTGACATGGGGATAATTGATCATAATATATTTTCATGAATTTGATATTGGAATATTTTTTCATAATATTTTATATTCATAGGATTGTTTTAAATATTCTTGACATTATATATTTCAATGTCATGTTAAATTTCCATAATATTTGCATAAGATCTTGCATCATGGACCATGTTTGTTATATCTAGATACATCAATATTTTCCCATGATTTTTGTTTGTTATTTATAATGTAAAAGTAATTCCATATTTATTTATAGAAAAATATTATTGTTTAATATATTTTTTAAAAATAAATTTCTCCATAATCATGTTTTCTCATATTATAATCATATAAACCTTGATTATAAGTGGATAAGATTTATCGTACTAAGTTTTTGATCAATCCCCTTTATTTAGTTTCCATTCACAAGGTAATAAAGATTAGAATAACTAATTTTTTTATTATTATCATAAACCCCCTATTAAGGGCTGAGGGGGAACCCAACATGACATCACAACATTAAACCATTTAACCATGGGATTTTGATATTATTATGTGATGTAATTATTATGTGTTTGAATTGATTATCAAGCATTGAACAAGGTCACCATCAAGGACAATTATTTAATATCATGTCTTGATTACTTGTTCAATAAAATATGCAGAGCTCAATACTTTTCTTATAATGAAATTAATTCCAGATAACATTAATTGAGGGTTTAGAAAGGCGACATACCCAAGAAAACGTTTTATACAAGGTATGGACACGAAAAATATATAGTGGTAAAATTTGGTCTTAGAACTACTCCTGCTATATTTGTGGATTTAAAAATATTTTATTTATATATTACCTTTATTAGTTTGTGGTATTATTAATGGATAAAATTATTTCTAATGAAAATAGAATAGAATAGGATGAATATACCTTGATAAGTTTACTAAAGCACCTAAAAAGAAGAAACTATATGAAACATTTACAATGTTTGAATTTTGGTTGCAAGGTGTTTCATTAATGGGTCACGTAATCATAAGAGATTGTATATTTGTGGATCCATACAAGAACAAAGTTATTCAATGATATCATAAACCATCAATGGTGATTGAGAACTGAAGTTTCCTTTGTTTGGTTGGATATTAACAACACTTTGTAGAGAATTTATCATGACTATATAATATACTCACCAATTAATCATAGATGTATTACAAGTTATTTTGGATGGATTAATGTGAAGAATACATCAAGGATATAATGTGTTTGTTAGTCCAAACCCCTATAGATACATTAACCTATAGTGTAGATAGTGTTGCATTCCATCATGGGTGCCACATACTAGTTCCTCAAGATGGTCATTTACCTAACCTCATATGCACCTCCCTGTATGCTAGAGGATTCTAACTAATATAGTGGGTCTAATGAATATATCACGTGGATATTATACCTTCATTATAAAATAATCAAAATAGTGGAAACAAATAAATAGTATCTATATTATAATAACTGATAAAAATAATAATAACATAACCAAAACATATCAATATCACACGATGATCTAGAATAAGAAAACAATTTCCAAAACAAAGTAGTTGATATGTCATACTATATATGTGTCAATGTCAAATTAAAAATGAGAACAATGACACTCTGACAACTCCCAAGTGGGTATTGACATAATGTCTGGTTCCCTCATCCATGATCTATCCCTATACAGTTGTATATCATAAGGATCTTTTCCAGATCCTATCTTGGAAAGAAGAATTCTATTTCGGTACCAATGAGGTAATCTGACTAGGATGTTCATATAACTTAGATGGAACCAACAAAAAATCTAAACCAATATCAATTATATAAAAATAAATTCTGTTTTTATGGAATAAAATAAAAAAAACAATATTCACATAAAATTATTTTTTAATTAACCTCATAAAATACCCAGGTTCACGATGACATCCTAACCATCAATAACTTCTTTGGCCCTTATTAGAGTCTGAAATATCCCCAAAAAAATCTAACATTTCATTACATTATTTTTTCAATTATTAAAATCATTCCAATTCACATTTAAAAAATGTTGGATGAGATAAGAAGTCTAGAAACCCATGGGTATTTGGAGCACCGGTCCTTATCCCACAACATAGGGATAAAATGTATAAATAAATATATTGTGGTCCTAGTCGTGCATTTTGGACCCCCTTTGGTATTAGTAATAATGGTCCTTATCCCACTAATCAGTCAAATATATCCCAAAACATGGTTCTATGTTTCCTTCCACTTATCATGAATTATCATAATTCATTATTGACACATTTCACATTTTCATTGACCAAAAAAGAATAAATTACAATTCATCATTTTCATCTTGTTGACTTACAACAAGGGTAGATAATAGTTTCATAAATCATAATTCACTAATTTCATAATATTCATTATTTTCAATTATTTGATCCTATTATTCAAAAATTTTATAATCCCAATTATAATCAATTTCATTATCACATAAGAAAAATAAATAATTAATTAATTCAATTCTGAATGAAATTTCACAATATGAAATTTTCAATTTCAAAATTACATAAATATAATTAAAATAAATAATATGGGAATTAAAAAATATACAAACTACCTTGATTTTATTAATTACCATTTTCCAAATCAAAATTCCCAAAAATTAATGTTGAACGATCAAGATCACAATGTAGTAGAAGATCTATGACCAAAAAAAATGATCGATGTTAAAAAGATTAATATTCATTTGAAACTGGATTTAATCCATTGTGGATTGATTAAAAATAATTTCTATTAATCCTGAAAGAGTAATGTGATAGATGTATAACTAATTAGGGAAGAAAAAATAAACTATTGAAGAGACAATTCTTCAACCGGGTCTTCGATTCCTCAAAAAATGAGTTCATGGATAATTTGAATCCTCCAAATAGTTATAAAAATACTAATAAATATGTTAGTGTTGATTAGTGGAAAATATGGGTCAAAACTGGGTGGGTTTAGCTGTTACAAAAATAGAGGAATTAATTCCCACATGGATGGTTTTTTGGGTAGGGGCGCAATGTTTTCCAAACCATGCACCTTAACTGTGAACCTCACCTTAGGGATTGCATGGGTAATCCTAAGTGCAGAGAAGTTTCAAAAAACCATGTTCCAACCATGGGAACAACCAATTTTATGGATTACATGGTTTGGGGATGGTGGCTTCATGGTTTTCCCAAACCATGAAAAACCTCTAATAACTCTAAATAGGGTGTACAATTTCATAGGGAAATCCGTACAATTTTACTTACCCCTGGAATGTACATGAATAGAACTTATGCATCCAACTTCCCCATTTTCACCCAAAAAATCCCCAAAACAAATCCCAACAAATATATTACCAAATAAATGAAAAACTGTTCTTGAAAATGAGCACATGAAATGTCACTAAAGGGTATGGATCTTAAAATCTCCCCACCATATAATAACTTATCATCATGATGTAATCCCAAAAATCTCTAGGATTATTAGGTAAAATGTTCAGGCCATTGAGTTCGCATATCTACTTCACCATCCCATGTCTCATCTATAACATTTCTAGGTTTCCACAATACTTGTACTATTGGCACACTCTTTTCAGACAACACTTTCTCACTGTGCTCCATAAATAATATCAGATGGTCCTAAAATGATGCATCATTCTCAAGCTCTACATCACCAATATAAATCCCAAGATAAGGGTTGGGGTGATACCAAAAATGTTTTAAAACATTTAAAATATCATTCATAGAACTATACATTTTTTGGAAGTGGAAATCATTACGCCACCAACCTGATTCTCCCCAAAATATCTTATGTTCAAAAAAACCTAAGCACCAACATGCCCTATATTTGAATCCTATGGTGACCTGATCTATGTGAAACCAAGAGGAATACAAGATAACCCACTATAAAATCAAGGGGGCATCGATATTGAAAAAAATATTAATTTTTTCTAATCTAATTTGTAGCCAGATGTTTCTGAATCAGCTAAGCCTACTATGATGTCTCCTACATGAGACTTCATCCTCAGAAATCAGAGCCACTCACCTCTGTCCATCATAGCTTTAATCTTCATGTCCTACCAAAAAGTTCCTCATATGGTGAAATCAAAAAATTAAGCTGATAAATTTTGGTATATGAGAACTCAATGAGCACTATGTGCTTCCCTGAATACCCAACAAAGTCTAGGACACACTCCAATTGAGTATCCTACCAAAGGATATATAGTATGATCCCTATACCAATATGTATGTGAAAGGAAATACATACTTCAAAATACCTACATACCAAATTATTTCTGTAAGCCTTTCTGGAAGCATGAAGTGAAATGTGAGTCATGTTATGAAACAATACTTTGAAGCACCACATATAGATGGAATATATCTTAGTCTTACAAGTCTCATATATGATCCACTAAGAAAGTATCTTCGATAGGAAATAAATGTGATACATTCTTCAATCAGTCCTCAATCTACCAAATAGTATCAATCTTACAAATCTTCCTTGGATGACCCACCAAAAATTTCGTGGTAACATCATCCCATTTCCATTCCAAAATGGGAAATGAATTTAATAAACCTATAGGTTGTTGATGATTTAAATTCACCTATTCACAGGTGTAGTATCATGTAATAGAACCTACAATATCCTTTTCAGACATTGGAACCAATATTAGTGACATAGTTTGAAGTACATTTTATCCATACCAGGATGCACCTACCACTTTGACGCATGAAATTCACTCATTATCTCCCCTCACATACTCATAAGTGAAACCATATGATTTTGAACAAATATGGTCTCATCCTCACTAATAGTTCAATTGGAAGGTGACTCCACAACATAAAGGTTTTCTATCAATGAAATACACTCTCAATCCACATACCACCTCCCCTTGATATGGATCAAAAGTTTGGACTAAAAGGATACTGATATGAGGGTCATCTTATCTTCTCCCTCTCGAAAAAAAAATATGAATCTCATTCATTAAGGTTATCATCTTCCACTCAAAACAAGGCTTCCGAACTACCTATGTCTGAGTTTTCCTACTCAAAGTGTTAGCATCACTAGTTCAATTCACTAACATATATGACAGCTCAAAATCACAAGAATTCATCTAATCTTATAGTCTCCACTTACTAAGATTCATATCTCACCGTGAAAAGATATATATTAAATTATTGTGATTAGGATAAATATTAAACTTTTCTCTCAAAGGATAATTTCTTCAACAATTCAAGGCATAAACCACTATAGCTAACTAGACCTCCTTTGTGGGGTTGTTACATTAATGAAGATTTAACAATTGAGACCTATACACCATATCTCAATATCCTCACATCAACACTACTCCATGTACTATCCCTTATGAATCACAGAACACCGTATACTACTCACCTAGATCTGGAAGGATAAAAATTGGTGTAGTAGTGAAATACTTATTCAACTTTGGAAATGCATTCTCACATGCTATATACCATTCAAAATTAATTCCCTTCTTATTCAAATCTAAATTTTGTGCTTCAAAGTTGGACAATTTCTAGATGATCCAATGATAATTACATATTAATCCTAGAAATATTCATATAAAAACATTCGTTGGTTGGTCATTAGAAACCACTGCATGCACCTTCTCTGGGTCCATTAACACACATTCCTCTAAGATGACGTGCCCCAATAAATGTGCCAAGTCAAAAGAAATTTATACTTATATAACTATTCTTATATAAGATTCTCTCTCATTGTACTCAAAATGATGCCAAAATGTTGGGCATGATTGTCAAGAGTCATGGAGCACACCAAGATTTCATCCAAAAAACAACCATAATGAGTTCTTGGTATGGATTAATGATTCGGTTCCTCAAGGACATAAAAATATCCAAAACATTCATCAACCCAAATGGCATAATGAAAAAATCATAAATTCCATACCTGATTCTATATGTCATATGTTGTATATCAGATGGCATAAATATCAAAAGATTATACCTATATCTAAAGTCTATATTGGAGAACAAGAAATATCCTCTTAACTAGTCAAAGATATCACTGTTACGTGTAAGATGATATTGGTTGATCACTATTACCTGTTTCAACTTTCAATAATCAACCAATAAGTGAAAACCCCGTCAAAATTCTTATAAAACAAAACTAGAGAACCCTAAGGAGAAATACTCGTATGGATAAACCCCATAACCATCAACACTTCCAAATGAGTCTGTAGTTCCAAAATCTCTATTAATCGCATTCTGTAATGATTAATAGAAACTAGATCAACTCATGGAATAATATCAAGTGTATACTCAAAATGCCTCTCAGGTGGAATCCCATATAAGTATTCATGAATAACACCCTAAAAATGGTCCATTATGGTTGGAAAAAATCATGCCTCACACCCCCATCATATATCATAAGACTCGAAACCTAGGCGGTGAGCTCCTACTATTTTTAATTAACTAGCCCTATATTACTTGTGGGAATATCCTTTTATACATGATTAATATATCAATTTCCCTCTGGAGACATAAATGCCACTCTCTTATTGTAAAAATCAATGGGGTCTTAGTACACTACCATCCAATCAATACAAAAAATAAAGTGAAATCTTGATAGGTAGATTATAAAAATATCCCAAAAAATGATACTCCCCAACCATGGGAAAACACCACTTACAGAAATAGATGTCCCTTGAATGTAATGCAAACAATGTTTCAATTGTCATAAACCCTCTCAAAAACTCCATAGTCAGACTCAAACTATTTACAAGTTGTGTAGATATAAAATAATGAGAGGATACAATATCAAAAAATAAACAAGAGAGTTTTGATGGTAAGATAATAGCACCTCCAACTATCAATAGTGTTTCCATGCTATCCCCAAGTACATGATGAATTGAATGCAACTGTCTTTCCCCTCATCCCTGTGCTGCAGTTTGGTTTCCCTAAGATTCAACGCTCTAGTAATACAAGAACTCATTCCCATAATTACCTCATCTAATGCATCGATCACAATGACTTGTAGAGCTCAAATTTCAATAATGATAAAGTCTAGATGATCCCCTCCAAATGTTATGACTCTTCATCTCTCCTCTGTCACTACCCATAAGTCAAGGTATTCTATAATACCACTTCAATTTACTCATCCTACTATGATATTGGTAGTCTACTAGTGGTCATTGATATTGGCTACGAATTTAGGACATCCTACCTCACTAGTGGGTGTATATTTAGTTTATACTCTGAGTAACTGCACCTTCTCCATGGCCACATGGTTTTCTATACCTATGGTTTACATACTCAAAGTGATGCTTCCAACCCTTTGAAAATTTACCTCCTGGTCATACATTAAAAACCACCCATATTCCATTAGAGGCCTCTTTTAGGCTCCCCTAATAAATTAGAGACCAATTAACCACATCATAAAAAAATCAGCTAAAAGATATTAACCTAGTGCATAATATCACATTAAATCCCATCCTAAAAATTATTCACTGGGGTTTCCGAATATCTTACTTATGATAGAATAAAGCACTTCAAATCAGTGAAATTTACAGCATATTCTAGAACATACATACTCCCCTATGTCAACTTCATAAACTCTTCTTCCCTCTACTGTCAAAGAATATTTTGGTTAAATTTCCATAATGAAATCTTCTGAATTTCCTTCCATAAAATATATTCCTACTATCTATCAGGATTCTGGATGTCCCACCAATTTTTTTCATGACATCATAACATATTATTATACATTCCAACCCTATTATCAGTAGGAATATCTATTTTCTCATGGATTTCCAATAAATATTTAATCCTAAAATCTACAGGCTCTAATCCCCCCTCTCTGGTGAAATTTGGCAGGTGTTGGAACTCGAAATCTCATATCAAGTCAGAAATTTTACTTACAACCCACACTGGGAAACTTACCATAAATTAAATAATGTAATATAATTTCTCATGGATCTTCTAACGAGATTCCTCTACCAAAACAATCGAGGCCTCTGATTCCACAATTAGAGTAACATGTCTCGTAATTTCCTCATATCATCCAATCAATAATCATCATCATAGACACATTTATCTAAAAATCATAATACACTTCTTCTGATAAATTTCACATCATTCCAAAAAATATTTAAAAGGGATTAACGTAAAGTAATAATCATTCATCCCCTGTATCCCTCCACACGATCAACACTAAGGACCATTAATTAACATCAACCATCCCCCATCTATGTCATCGATAACATATGATAAAAACATTAATTATTCATGTTTATAATTAGACACCAATTTATCCATTTCAGGTTTGAAAATTTAGTAACATTTAAAATTTAAATTTTTGATTAAAGAACATTTCTATTTAAATAAAACATGAAATGAAAATCACTTTCCTCTCCAAAACACGCACGAAAACTGACTTTATATGTGTGCCTAAAATTATGCACGTCACAAAATTTCATGAGTTCGTAGAATGATTAATGTATGCGAAGCATTAATGACATTCTAGGAAAAGATGACAATATCAGAAAAATAATTACATCACAGAACAAGTACATCACCAAAGTGGAAATAACATTCAACTATAACATTAAACATAATAATCGCACCCTAGATTCATATGTTCAACCTCGTACATGTGTTTCCTACTCCCACACATGAGATCATGACCAAGTCCCACCTCATCATAGAATTCTATCTAACTTTCCCTAATAACATGAAATAATAAAATAAATTAAAACCACATATGATACTAATTTGTTGTTTCTCGACCAGGGTTTCACATACCTGTTCCTTAAGTCGATGGGTTACATGACCTTAGGTGTTCCTCCCCGTATTCTTGAGGATACCAACTAGCAGTGAGGGTTTAATTTATATAACATGGGAAGACTATAATCTCCTTATCATAGAAAAAGATATTATAAATAAAAAAATATATCCAAAATATAATAAACAATAACCATAATATTTTCATAACCAGTACATACATGTATCTCATGATGAACTAGAACCTAAAAATAATATCTAAACCAATTTAGTAGATATGTACTTTCATATATTTTTCATGTTACATATGGAAAACCAAAATAAATTCCATATGTTAACTCCTAAGTTGGTTGAAAAATCGTGTTTTTCTCTCTCATCCATGATCCTTTCTAATTTAGTCATCTAACATAGGTCTCACTACTACAAATACAGATTTTATAAGCACTAAAAAAGTCCTTTAACAGTGCTAAAAAATCACTATAAATTCTTGTGAAGATAAAGGGGGGTCCCCTTTATCAGCACTTCATAAAGCGCTAATAAAGACCTCGTTTATCAGCGCTAAAAAAGCGCTGATAAAAGGCCCCTTTTATCCAAGCTTTTTTTAGCGCTGATAAAAGTTAAAAAAATTATAAAATTAAAAAAAAGTAAAAAAATTAAATAAATCTGTAAATCGGAGGGGGCTTTTAATAGAACTTTCCCCCACCCCCATTTATTAGGGCCCCTACAAGCCCCAACCACAAGCCCCATGTTTTATCAGTGCTTTGTTGAACCCTTTAACCACGCTATATCCCCCCCCAAATTAACCCATTCACGCGCCCCTGCCTACCTCCACCAGGTTTTGAACTCAAGACCTCCCCCATGGGCGCTAATCCTTTACCACTACTCCAGTTTTATTTGTTCTCCAATTAGTGATATATATATATATATACCTATATATATAGTTATATTTATTTATGTATTAATATAAATTTATATAGTTGTATTAATATATATATACATATATAGTGATATTTATATATTTATATATTTATTTGTATATTCGTATATTAATATTATGTTATATCTATTTATTTTTATATATTTAGTTATATTTTTTATCCATATATTTGTTCGTATATTAATGTATATTTATAAGATTAGTTTTCAATACAATTATAAAATATGTTTTGTTTTGTGTGTGTGTAAATAAATACATATATACAACACACACACACACATGTGTGTGTGTTTCTATAAGTATAATTATACATATATATATATATAAATATATATGAATATACATATGTTAGAATATATATATATATATAATATATATATATATATATCAGTTTGTTAATATATAGACCCACAGAAATAGACACACACACATTATATAAGTACATATATAGTTAGATTAATATATAGGCATATAACTATTTATATATTGTTATTTTAAATAACATGGATATTAGTTATTATTTAGATAAAGCTAATTTATTTTATATGTAAATATGTTTAATTAATTATTTAAAAAATTAATTTTTATGTGTGAATATATAAAAAATATGTATATATTGTAATATATTGTAATATATTGTAATATATTATTATGTGTATAAATAGTAGTCCCCACAATAAAATCCAATAGTACCTCCTTAAACGAGGCTGAAAATATACAAAATGTTAAAAAATCGGGGTATCCAAACTAAAAATATAGTTTTATAGGCCTTCTGGTACTTTTTTGGCCTTGGAACATGTGACCAAGGCTTTTCTTGGGTCACCAGCGTGTAGAGCTCATCGCAGGCTTCGATTTGATATGTTGTAGAGTTCAAACAGACACCCAGATCAAAAGTTTTGACCGTTTGATGTTCAAGTTGCGTTTTCAACATATTTTGGAGCTTTTTTTATTATTTTAGCCTTCAAATTGTTATTAAACGACTATTACTCCATAATAATTAGAAAATTATTAATTAAAATATTTTTTAAATTTTTTTATAAGAAATTTTCACTAAATATATTATATATTAAGTGTAACTGTATATTTACACTTATCTAAAATATATTTAAAATTATATTTAAAAAATATATATTATATTTATATCAATATTACTATATCTATATATTTAAATATTAATATATTTTTTAATGTTTTATTTGAATCAACCCTTTATCAGTTCTTTTAAAAAAAGCGCTGATAAAGACCCTCCCCCTTTATCAGCGGTACTAAAAAAGTGCTGTTAAAGGGGTACCCTTTAACATCGCAAAAAAAAGAGCTGATGAATGGGTAATTTTATCAGCGCTCTTTTTAGCGCTGATAAATGTACCCTTGATCAGCACTTTTTTTAGCACTGATAAAGGTACCCCCCCCTTTATCAGCGCTTTTTCATTAGTGCTGATAAAGGGTGGTGTCAGGAAAGCCCAGTTTTGTGGTAGTGTCTTCATACCTTATCGTGTCTTATAAACATGATATCTGTTTATGTACCAATCAAGCTGCCTGAGTAAGGTGTGAGTATAACTCATTTGGACACCAATAATGACATCTAAATCAATATTCATTCTATTACATTGTATGAAGTTGTATAAATAATAAAATACAATAAATAAGGAAAATGTTTTTCACATGAAATTATTTATTAAATAACCACATAAATATCTCAGGTTCACAATGACACCTAAATAATCAATACATGTTTTGGCCCGTGCAATATTCTAAATCATCCCCGAAGTGGTATCAAATATTATTACAATATGGTTTTCATTTAATCAAATCATTCAAATTAACATTCAAACAATGGGGGCATAGATTAGTAGTCTGGTAGCTCATGGGTATATTTAGTAGTATACCTTGACCCATAACTCAGTGATCACAGGAATACAAAAATATATTATGGGACTAGAGAGGCATTTTGTAACTATATGGGTATTTGGATTAGTATTCCCAATATGCTCACTGAAAAATAGATATCACAACACATGGTTCTATATCTTTTATTTTTTATGAAAAACTGAGATCCTACCAAGAAAATAAAGATCCCTATACTCGCAAAAAAACTTACACCAGTCTGAAAGTAGAAGATTCACAAAGATAATTTCTAAAAAGAGGAAGGAGATCATCTGGAACATGATCCACCCAAATATAATCATTACCATTCACACCCTTATTAGCAATCCCATCTTTCAATGCATTTTGCTCTCTATAAACATGAGTAAAAAATGGTCCTTTGAGTATAGAGAGTTCACGAATCTTATCCAACGGTTAGTGAGCTTCCATGAAAGATGTAAAGATCCAGTTCTCCAACCAAGAACAATAGATATAAGATCACACTCAATCAAAATCTTGTTCCAACCCCATTTTTCTGCTTTCACTACAACCACAATAAAACCAATCATCTTTGATTCAAGAGTGGAGGCAACACCACATGAGCCATAAATACATCCAATAGCATTTCCCAGATAATTCCTAAAGACAACAAAAAAATCTGAGGGACCTAGGTTTCCCCTTGAAGCACCATTAGAATTAAGTCTAATCAAGCAACAAAAATGTTCCTGCCATATGACATCCATTATACCAAGTGGAGGCCTAAAATTACATTTAATCCCGATCTAGTTTATCATAGATAAATCGTGGATTGAATTGTAGAAAAACACACCTTTATGTGTTTCGACCTCTTACACAACCGTAGGGATACCTGAAAGACCAATGCAAACCCAAAAGGCTGTAACTCATGTCTAGATTTGTCCCTTGATGTCCAGAGGAAATGAACAATTTCTTCCCTACCAGCTTGAAAAAAAATCCAGATTTGTGGTGATAGTTTCAGAAATTTCCAACTCATAATAAAGTGGCTTATTGAGTTTGTTTGAGGTAGATACACTTATAAAATATATTAAATCTCCATCCACATCATTGAAGCCACTACACAGCTAAGGAATAGATGATCCACGTCTTCCCTATACTGATAGCACAAAGTGCAATTGAAGAAGAAGGGAGATCCCACAGATCTGGAGAAAGTCATCATTTGGTATTTTTTATGATCCAACATCCTTGTTAGAATGGATCACGATGACCTCAAGAACTTCTTATTCATATTTCTAATCCATTTCAATTTTGATGAACTGCCAAAAGAGTGATTGTAATATAATTTGGATGTGAGAATAACATTGACAGAAGGTTACCATGCCCAAAAATAACCTCTATAAGACCAAAAATTATTATCCATTAATGGAGTGTTGTCATCTGGAAGATTCTCCATACTATCAAGATAATATTTAATTTAAAAATCAAAATATATATTCAACTCCCCCTCTAGAACCAAGTCAATTAGATGATTCCTAGTCCAATTACATTTCAAAAATTGATGAGGTGAGTTTATTGAAACCATCCACTAAGAGTCAACATAATTTTTAGAGACAATATCTTAAAAGGAAGGCCACACTGAAGAGTTGATATAATTAATGTTTCTTAACATGATCCTGTGAAAAAACCTAGCTCAACGAAAACTAATAGCCTCAGATTTCATATTTATAAGCCTCCAAATAAACACGGCCTACAAAGAGTCCTTAAAACCCATAATATTTTTTATTCCCAAACCACCTCCATCATAATAATTGGAAAGTGAATTTCATGGAATAATTTATATCCTTATTTCCAATATTCTATAACTCTAGATGAAATCTTTAGTAGAAGTATTGATTTTCTGGACTAAAATAATAAGCCATTTATACACCATAAAAGAGTACACAAATTTGGAAGTGATGATTGAATTCACTAGACAAACCCTACCTTCAATTGAAATTGATTTTCCCTTCCATGTGGAAATTTTTCTTCTAATCATGCTAAAAATGATAGAGAAATTACATTCCTTTGGTCACCCCCCCAAAAACAAAGGCACCCCCAGATAAGTGAAGGGGAGATGTCCCACTCAAATGCCCAATTCTATGATGATACAATTTTTCCTATTATCAGCACACCCCATGGGTGGATTCTAGTTTCATAAATCATAATTTACTAATTATATAATTCCTATTATTTATCAATAGTACAATCCCATTATTCATAAATTTCTTGATCAAAACTACAAAAAATTTCATTAAATCATGAGAAAGACAATTAATTAATTAATTAAATTTCTAATTTAATTTCCAAACATGCAAATTAAAATTTTAAAATTACAAAATGTATTTAAAATGAAAACTATGGGAATTTAAAAGTATACAACCTACCTCAAGGTCATTTTTGGCCAATTTACAAACCATAATTCAAAAAAAAAAGTGGAACGATCAAGATTACAAAGGCATGGAATATCTAAGACCAAAACCTAAGTTTATGATCAAAATAATAAATATCCAAAAAAATCTATATCTAAACCAATTAAAATGGATGGAAACTAACTGATCTACATTTGTAATGAGAGAAGGAAGAGATGTAAACCTAATCGATGAAGAAAACACAAATAGTAGAAGAGACGGTCCATCAAGAAAATATTTAATTCATTAAGAAATGGTTCAAAGAGCGTTGGAATCCTTATTAGAGTTTCATAAATCATATTATATAGGTTAAGGTGAATTTACAGAAAATATTGGCTAAAACTAGGTGGTTTGGGTATTAAAAAAATCATAGGAATTAATTATTGCACACATTGTTCCCTAGGAAGGTTCACACAGTTTTCCAAACCGTGCACCTAACCATTGGGGTGACATGGTTTCTCATATGTGGTGAATGGATTGAAAAAAATTGTGCCAAATTTGAAAGTCCATACTTTTTTGGTTTTATAGTATTGGAAGGGTTCTCGTATGGTTTAGAGAAACCCTACACCAATTGTGTTCCACCTTCTGTCTCTCCCAATAGGCCTCACTATTTCCTATGGAAATCCATAAGGTTTCCTTAACCAGTCTATAGCTATGAAAATCCCCTTGGAATCCCTAACATCTACACTTTCACCCAAAATACCCAAAAACAAAACCTACCCATGTTATAACTAGAAAAAGTAAAATGAGTACTTGAAAACGAAAATGAGATATCTCCATAAAAGGTTAGAAACATTCAGAAGGGTATGTAATATAAAGTGGTGTAACTAATAAGGGATTGGGTTGAATTATAATGAAAAAAAGTAATGGATATAGAGTATTTTTTACAATAGTTAAAGGTTCATTATAAACATTACCAAAACCATGATTTGGAGTTAGTAGAAGTAATTTTTTCATTGAAGATTTGAAGGCATTATATTTATAGGGAAAAGTGTGATATATATGACCATTAAAAATATTTTAATTATATATTCACATAGAGGGAGTTGAAAACATACTAGATATGTTGGTCAGATATGATAAAGGATTATGAATTCCTTATACGTTACATCCTTGGGAAATTGAACAAGTGGCTAATGCTTTGAATTGAAATGAATATGATATCTTATCCACAATGAAGATAAAAAACATCCAATATTTCAATATTCTCAAAGTAAGGATATAAAAATCCTAAAGGAAGTAGAAAATATTATCACTCTTGATTTAGTGTTCAACCAACTATCTAAGTGATTATTAAATATGCATGGAATAAAGATATAGAGCTATAAAATAATTCTATAAATGTTCCCATGTTTAACCTTGATTGTGATTTAATGATAAGATTTTGAAATTCTATATGCATGGAATCTATACTAGATTTGATGGCTGAGCTCTTAAATGAATATCACAGTTCATTATTCATGATTCATATCAGAAGAATAAATATGTATAGTGATTTGATAGAATACATATGGTGGGATGGAATGAAGAGAGATATCACAGAGATTTTTTCATGGTTCTTGGTATACTAGTATGTTAAGGAGAAAGAAAAAAGTCTAAGGAGATGATTCATCATATACCCAAACCATAATGGGAATGGTAGAACATCACAATAGATTTTTTCATTAGAATCCCCACAATTTCTAAAGAGAATAATACAATATGGTTGGTAGTTTATCTCCATACTAAGTCAGCACACTTCATCGCTATGATAGAAGGAATTTATCTAGATCCTATTGGAAGAATATACATTAAGGAATTGGTAATTTTTCATTTATTACCACATTCTATTTTATCTGGTCAACTTACGTGGTTTACATAAATGTTCTGGTGAATTCTTCCACATGATCAGTTTATAGAGTAGTGTTTTAGTACTACATATCATAATAAAATATATGGCCAGTCTAAAATAAGAATTCACATGATAGATGATATGTTGAGACCATATTATTTGGATTTAAATGGTTTTTTGGATCAACACCATCCCTTATTTATGTTTTATTTCGATAATAAATTTCACTCAATCATTAATATGTATCCTTATGTAGCCCTCTATGGAATGAATTGTAGATCCCCAACATGCTGGAATGAAGTCAGAGAAAGAAAACTATCAGGAACTGAGATACCTGATGAAATTCAAAAGAATGTTAGAGCCATTTACCGTCACGTACAAGAAGATAAGAGTTTCTAGAATTGTTATGAAGATAATCACCGGTGTGATCACTATTTTGATGTTGGTTATAAGGTGTTTCTACAAATCTATCTATGGAATAAGGATATAAGATTCAAAAAAAATTGGAAGCTAGACCGTAGGTATATTTTCCCTTTTGAGATCCTTGATCTAATAGTGATGATTTCTTATTTTTTGGTGCCTCTACCAAATCCCCTATAAGTCCATGATGTGTTCCATGTATCTCTCCTAAGTAATTACATACCATACCGTTCACATCTACTAAACACAAAGGTCATACAATTGGAGTAATATCATTCTTATGATGAATAAATGGTCAATATCTTAGATTGTATAGAGATTTTTTTTGAAATGGTACAACTCACCTGGTCAATGTTTTTTGGCCAAACCACCAGTTTGAATAATCTACATGGGAACATAAGAATATAATGAGGTATAAATATCCTCAATTGTTTGTATAAGAGTGATGAATTTTTAGAAATAAATTCACTCTAAAGGGGGGGGGGGGTGGAGGTAGAATGTAACACGCTGATTTTTATAATTTTTTTAAAATTAAATTAATTTTTTTATTGTCATCCCTTAAATTCCACACCATGTTTAGCTTGTGTTGCAGGATAAAGTTAGTTTCTATGAAACAATGTTTTATTATTATAATCATTTAGAGGAAATAATTATGTCATATATGTTAAAATAAGTAATATAAAAATTAAGAATTTTTTTTTAATATTATTGATAATAGTTTTATAAAAATAAATCATATTGATAATGAAATATATAATTTTAAGTAAAATATTTAAATGTTTTGAGAATAATATTTTCTCGAAAGTACTAATTTTTATTTTCTTCTATAAAAAATAATAAAATTAAATTCTAGCACTCTTATAAATATAATTTAATAAAATAAACTAAATTTGTGAATTTTTAATTTCTACATTATCATAAGGGGTAATTTTGTATTTTTCTATAATATTTCATTTCTTATGAATATTGAAAAATACTAAATTTTAATTGAAAACTTCATTTCGGTATAATTTATTTATTAGGTTAAATTATGTTTTATATTAGTTTCAAAATATCTATAGTTAAACTATACATATATTAATAAAATTTATCTCATTTAAATAAATTTCATATTGAAATTGAATATATATAATTTTTAAACTTTTAATCTTTTTCACTTTAAAAACCTTCTTTACAGACACGTCTGCGGGATTAATTTTAGTCTGATTTCTACGACATCTGTGAATAAAATATAAAAAAATGATTTATTCAATTCAATCAGAATAATATATATTATCTAATAATATATATTATCTAATAACATAAATTTTTTATTACAATAATAACTATATAAAAAGGGAGAAAATTATTAACATGATTAAGGTTAAAATAAGGTTTCACACATTGCATGCACTTTTATTGAAATTAGCCATACACATACAAATTTTTTTATTTAATAAATTAGATATAATAGTTAGAAATATTAGAACTAAATAAAATGATAAATCTAATTTTAATTATAATATTCTTTTTAAATTTACTAGGTAAATAAAAAGATATATATTACCTTGGTAAAAACTATAAAGAAAAAATCGAGTAAACATAAATACTGGGGAATAAATTGAAAAAAAAAATATTTTGAGTGATGTACGTATTTATATTACCATTAATACCTAATATACCTTATTATCTATTTTTGTGGAAAATGAGGTAAGGGTGACCTCCCAATATTGAATACATTTTGGGTATTTACAAGACTTTTACTCCTCCTCTCTTATAACAGGGCATTCACTCTCCCTACTTGATATCACCTTATAATCCATTTGGATCAATAGAACCCTATAAAAATTACTTAGAGACTTTAAATGTATAATAATAGAATAATTAATTATGAATAAATCCAACCGAGTATGTCCTTTTGTGTAATTCAAAAGGATATTCCTAAAAAATATGTAATTTTCATCAGTGAACATTTTTTTATTTCTTCCTCAAAGCCCTTAAATTCATTTTATATCATTCATATATAATTAAATCAGTATCATAAATATACATATATGTTTTTATTTTAATGGTAAAACCTAAAATCACATACAAATACATCAAATGGGATTGAAATCATTTTTCAAATGTATGGAAGACTACCGCCTCGTGAACCGATAACATTCATTTTTTCCATTACCACCGTTAATGGTTGGGAATAATGATGTAAATAAAGCTTATATAAGATAAATATGATATTTAAGATTTATTTATGAATATGAAATTATTATATGTCTCAAGTTTAATGCTTTCCATTTTTCGGGAATACGATAACATCGTTTGTGTATATGATGGACCACCACCTCGCAAAGTGATTTGATTTGTTCATACATTTCATGGAATATATTAAGGATGAGTTGAATTGAAATATGTAAAATATATAATATAAAAATTCTAATGGAATGGATATATATATATATATATATTTCATTTAATTTTATTTATTTCAATATGAAAATAAACTGGAAACATAGTCCATGCATACATATGTCTTACCGTCTTTATGAACAATGTATTTCATTTGGTTTCAGTAGAACTTATGTATTAATATAAATAAATATATAATTAAAATATATGTGATATTTATATAATATTTATTACTATGTACATGATTATATCATTATCTATTTAATTTTATCAATAATAACATGTTAACATATGTACATAAAACAAAGCGTTTATTACCTGGAACATAACATTTAAAATGAAATTGCTAATAAATGGGTAATATAAAGTAATATAAAATATAAAATATGTTATTATATATAATAATATTGTTCTTTGATATATGTATAATAAAATTATATTTAATATAAATTATAATTTAATGAGTATAACATGCATCCGGTCTTATTGTAATAGATTTCTATATCAATTTTATTTTTAGCAAGACAAAAGCCATGTTCACCAACTATTTCACATATGTTCTATGTATAATACCCATGAAGGTATTTTATTATTCCTATAATTAATTTTTTTTTGGATTTAATTATTCATTTTTGGAACTTTCATTTAGGGGGTTTATAGTTAAAATGTTACCACAATGGTAAGGGGGTTTTGTTTTAGTTTCCTCTTCTGGAGAAGTATGTTATGTTATGAACCTATAGTCTTTCAAAATGTGTATATATAGTTCCATTGACATGTAATTTTACTAATTGTATCTTTATAATGATATTTTAAATTTCATTTTATGTTATTACACCATGTATTTTATAATTCAAGGTTACAATGTGTTTATAGTTTATTGCAACAATCTCATCATTTACCAGGTTTGTTTATGATTATTCTTCCATTGTTGAAATATTATGATCCATATCTCAAAAAATCTCATGATTTTTATTATAATATATTCATTCATTATTTCTTCATGTTATGGTTCTATTTTTCTACTCTTTTTTAGTAATGATAATTAATAAAATGTTTTTAATAATGTGTGATTTCATTTCTCTCTTTGGTCAGAAATATGTTTTTCATCAAAACCATGATTTCTAAAAAAAATAATTTTTTAAATTGATAAAATGATTTAATAAAGTTATTTTTTGCCAATTTTTTTTTAATTTTTTTCTCATATAAATCTTCTTTCCATTTTCTTATCATGTCACCTTTGTAATCATTTTATAGTAAAAAAAATAATGTCCATTTAACATATATGAAATATATTGATTTAAAACCATCATGACTGTCCTTTGATTGAAGAATAAATTGCATGTTTTTAATGACATTTTTAAATAAAATTATTCCCTAATATTCTGTAAATTCATTATTTTAAAATGAATTTTCAAAGAAAAAGGTTTTGAATTTTTTTTATGTTTTAAAAATCCTTCTTCAAAGCGGAAAGGATATATTACTCACAAAATGATTTAAATATTATTTAAAAAATAATTTACATATCAGATGACATTCACTAGTGTTAATCATTCTATAATTGGAATATTTTCCAAGGATACCATTCTTACACTTTCTATGACTAGATTATGTTTGGATTTAAGGATTTTTATTAAACTAGTCTCTCTTCTATACGTTATATTCTTATGAAACCAACTTATTTTCAATTGTTAATATATAATGAAATGATTATGAAACATTTAAATTTTCTATGGTCTATGATATAATGAAATGATTATGATGAAATTTTCATTTCATGGTAAATGATATGGTGAATTTTTATGATATCGTGGAACACATATGTATGATTTCATTATGTTATGGGTGGGACCTATGTCTCCCTCAAATGCATTGAGTAATAAATTATATCTTATGAGATAGACATGGATAGAATAGGGAGTGTAAATATTACAGTTAGGGACATACTCTACTAATGTAGTCTTGAGAGTAATGCTTTACTACTATGATAATTTGGGTAGTTAACCCATTCAACAAAGATATCCTTTCCAGTGAGCCTTTACTACCATGGACATAATTTTATATATTTATGTGTTTCGAAAAATTACATGACTTATACCTATGTCAACCTCAAATGGATTATTCTCCTTGATTTGATTATGATTTATATACTATTACTTCCAATCTTAATTTTATAACCCAAGATTATGATATTTGATATGTTGGGTATGATCAAATAATGTTAGGCTCATGTTATCATACCCTTATGATAATGATTATGTTTATCCATCTCCCTTGTTTACCCTTACTGAAAATATGACCTCAACCTTTCTTATGATTCCTTTTCTCTTGCTATAAACATATGTATTATATATTATGTGGCTAGGAAGGGTTCTATTCAAGAAGAACCCAATGGGATATAATGTATTTCTTTTTATGAAACAGTTGTTTATGTTACCATGATTTCAATGGAAATAAAATATTATGATCATTTGGGATATATTTTAGTAATGAAATTAATATCCATCTATTAGGATGAAATATTAATGTAAGAAAATAAAAGGTCACTATAACTACTCGACTGGTAAATGTTTTATGGTAAAACCATATACTAGAGGAAGCTACATAGGAAACTAAAGATTTGATGAGGTATAATTATCCTCAATTTTTCTTATCTGTGTGATATAATATTAAAGGAAAAGTCATTTTAAAGGTAATAGAATGTAACATCAGTATATTTCATGATATAGTTCACTATAAATAAATTTTATTTCAATGATCGCTTCTTTTACACACCACCTCGATTCTAAATTAACTATAATATTGTATACCATTATATCCAAACTATTAAAATAGTGGAATGAATATGAATATCTACCTTTTAAAAAATAATATATAATTTTTTTATGGTAATGAAAATATATTTTTATTGAAGATATTATATTCTCTAAAAATACATTTTTCATTGAAATAGTTTTATATTATTTTTCTAAGTGGATATTTAATTTAATTTGTATACATTTTATAAATTTTAATAGAAAAAAATAAAATATGTTTGGAAGTCATATAAAAAATGTCTTAATGTTAATTTTTTATATTTTTCTAAGAAGACTGGTTTTTTAGTGAATAAATAAAAATACCTATTTTTATTAAAAAAATATTTTTATTCATGAATATGAACAATTTAATATTTTTTCCAAATGGTTTTAAGGTAAAATTAGTTATATTATATGATGAATAATTCAATTCAATACACCATAATAAATTTTATGGTTCAATTTAGTAAAAACATTTATTATACTTAAAAGGAATCATTATGAAAAACTAATTTTCATTTTGTTTTGTATTATTTTCATAAATTTATCTTTCTAAAATCCATAAATTTAATCTAGAGATATTTATTCCATAATTTTAATTATAATTCATAATTTTTTAAAAAGGTTCCTTTTTTAACCCATATAAATAGTAGCGACAGTAAATTTTTTCTATCTCAATGATGAAAAAATGCATTAAATATGGTTAAATATTTTTTGACAGGGATTTAAATGTATTATATAACTTTACTTTAACATATTGTATTTGTTGATATTATCCATTTACATCCATTTATGAAATATATGGCCTCTTGGTCCATTTTATTTCATTTGTGACATTTTTATCAATTTAAAAAATAATAATAAATAAATAAGGATATTATTTTAAATTTAATATCTCAGAAAATATTACAAATGGATAATAGGGGAGAGATATCCACTATATATGTTTATATGCAATAAGAATAAATTTTTTTAATCATGAAATTTTGTTTCTAATTTTTAGTAACTCAATAATTGTCATGAACAGAATTTGTTCTCCATCTAAACTGGCACAAAACCCAGCCCGAAACAAGGCCCAATGTGTGTTCCAGATCCCCACATAATGGTAAAAGTGCACGTTTATCATAAATTAAAAATTAGGAATGATTTACCTGAGTTTATAAACATAAAATAGCAAATGAATCCAATAAAAAGAATCTGGATTTTTTAAAAAAAATCATGTTTTATAAAATTTCAGAATTTAATTAGACAACATAAAACAATGCTCAAATACCATTAAAAAGGTACAATACCAGAAAATTACTACCCGAGAACCTCCAAATGGTAAGAGGCATCGCCCTCAATCCTTCTCCACAACACTGCATCAAGTTGGACCACTAAAACCCGAACTGTAGGCACAAAAGTTGTACCCAAACCTGCGACAAAAAAATCAGCCGGTCTACTTATACCTAAAGGTGTAAGTAGGGTGTGATCAAAATCCCAGTAGGATATAAACACTAATATATTCTATTTTATAAACATTAAATGATGAAAAACCTACAAGTTTTCAGAAACATGAAATGCTAATTACAATTTCTAAAAGATGGAAATTTAAAAATTAAAATAGTTTTAAAGTGGGATATTTTAAGGAATAAACACTTTTAAATAAATTTAAAAAGATACTTAAATTTCAATTCAAACATACCATATGATGATGGGAAGAGTAAATAATCTAATGAGCATAAGAAATATGAAATAACCCCTAGGCAATAGCTTGTTGTGGGTCTCAGGTACCTCTTATCTCGGTGAGAGTAACCATCACAATAAATGTTCTCATGAATGAGCCACTAGTAGGGAACATACCCATAACATAGTGGTACCCAATAATAATCATCATCATAGTTTATTTAGTGTTGTAAGCATCAATCATTCTATGTGAAACTGAGGCCAAACCCCAAAGGATCACTAGCATACCAATACACATCCACCAACCTAGATACTCGGGTTTCCCTTTTGTGCTCAAACCAGTTAAACAAGACATGAAATATAATTTTCAAATGAAAATACCACTTCCACATCACACATAAAACAGACATCCCACATGTACATCACACAATCACATAATCCCCCTTTTTATTCAAATTTATTTTGAAATCCAACTCACACAAAAATATCCCACAACATATTTTTGCAGATTTTTAAAATTTTAGCACATCCTATAGCAATTTTATAAAATATTTCCCAAGATTATAAACATTACATAACATCCCACTCACATTTTACATAATCCCATTTTTATAAATAAAATCCATTTTTCACATCACACTCACACAAAACAGCCCATATCACGTTCACATGACTTTCACATTTCAGAAATTCTGTAAAAAAAATTTTATAAAACATTTCTAAGAGGATACACATAACATGAAAATACCTTTAAAATTTACAATGGACCATTTCAAAATATAAACAATCCAATACAGTTTTACAATGTGGTTTCACCTCTTATATAAATCATTAAACCATTCAAATCTTTCATAAAACACTTTTAAAGAGTATACCCAAGATTTGCACATAAAACCTATTCCAAAACCATCTTTCAAGGAAAAAATCACAACAATACCAATAAAAACCATAATTATTATCCCTACAAAGATTTTATAAACCAATATAAATTATTATAAAATCATCTCGAATAATACCACAAAAGATTCCCATGAAAACACACATATTTTCATAAATCACTTTCAAGAGGCATACCATGGTTTTACACAGAAAACCCATTAAAAAGTCATCCATAAAACCAAATAGAACACCAAGACCAAAAAAATGTATAATTGTTAGCCCAAACAAGATTTAGTAAAAAAATATTATTTTATAAAATACACCCAAATAATACACCCAGAGTTACACATGAAAAACTCCTAATTTCATGCTAAAATGCAACTATAAAATGAAACACTTTACCAAATAAATAATAAAATATTTTTTAACTACACACAACATATGATGAATAGGATAAATGATTAAATACAACAAGATAACTCAACATAAAATGGATACACATGGAATCACCTACCTTTTTTTGTCGAAACCCTCAAAACATGGTGTGAAACATCGACCGTACCACCGCCGCATGAAAAGGGGCTGAAAACCAACCCTAAACCAAAATATTTGACTAAAAATAAAAAAAATCAAACCCTAGTTTCTTACGCTAACTTCTATACATTTTATAACTTTATTAATGTGGTAGGAAACCCTAAGGAAAATGGAAGAAACCAAGAAAGAATCCTTTACCTTGAACAATCTTGAAGAAATCACCCCAAATCCACCAAAGGTTGAATCTCCAAGAAACAAAAACTGATTGTTAGGATCGAATGTGGAATATTAGGTTAGGAGGGGACTGAAATGGGGGATAAAGAGTGTAAATTTAAAGGTTTATGAAAGAATCAAATTACTTTCTCAAATATGAACAATTTGAGAAACCCTGAGAAATTTCACCCTAATACGAGATCCAAACTTTCTCCAATGCAGTGAAATAGATAATGAGTGTGAGACTCAGGTTTTTGGATTTTTTTGGGAGGTAGAATCAGAAAAAAAAATAGTTCAAAATGAATTATATATTTAAAAAATAATAATTTAATGCAGGAATGGGCTTACGGGCTGGCCCAAAACCATAATAAAAAACCAAAATCCATTATTATTATGGATTACTATGGTGTCCAAATCGATATGGTGGTTTCAATATACCAATGGATTATAATTGGAAGAGTAATTAGTATAAAATGGTTAATAATTAAGGATTTATAACATAAATAAAATTTATTTTTAAATCTGAAAATGGGATTACAGTTTGGCCAAAATTTTGAAAACCCACAATTTCTAGAAAAATGAATGGGAAACCTCCAAAACAAAGAAATAATAGAAAATAAATGAAAAATACCTTTAAAAGAATTAATGTGTATGAAAATTCTCCCCACCATAAAACTTTATGCCCTCAAAATGCCACAATAAGGGCAAAAGCAAAAACCAAACCCAACCGAAAGGCCAAAATGGACTCCTTTGCTAAGTTTCTCCCACCCCCAAAAAGCCAAAACACATCCAATTGATCAGTTAATGAAGGAATACTCTCACTAATAGAAAAATACACAAATTTATGAAATGATCAAGTATATTCATATTTTATCCCAAAATAAAACTCATCAAACACTTTCCAAATAGTTCTATAAATTTACCTAAATGAACAACAACAACAAACGGGGTTACACTTACATTACTTTAACTAATCCATTGGAAGTTCTCCAATACAAAAGTTTAACCAAGGAAGATTTTGTTAGTTAGATAACTCCAAAAAATACTTCCAACCTCCAATCCAAGATCAAGGAACAATCTAGGCTACTAGTATGAGGAGACACTAATGGGATCCCCACTATAAGAGAAAACCCGAATTTTCTTGAGACATGATCAGGAGAATAATATGGGGATTCCTGAATGGGATCCTGAGATAAGTGGTATTGATACATTATAAATTTTCAAAATAACTTATAGGAGACTCATAGTGGGTCTCCCGACCATAAGAACCAACCATCTTAATCGGCTAGCACATACTGGCACAGAAAGACCCCAAAATTTAAAAAGTTGGGATGACAACACCGTTAGATGGCACCGTTTGGGAAACCGACCGCTAACCATGGAAATCATTCTATCTACATGGCCAACTATAAAATAGATACAACTAATCATGCACAAATCGTGTGCTTAACCTGTCTAGAGAAATTTTAAACCTTTCCCCAAAAACTCAATGGAAACCAAAGGGGAAAAGAATGACATTGGGTGATGTCTTGGACATGAGGTCCTCCCACCTCTTTCCATAGAATAAGAACTATAAAAGAAATTTGATTAAAACATAGGTTTAAAATCTTCCTATATTTCATACTGAGAATAATACATTGTAAAAGGGTTTGAACAACCTTAGGATTTCACCTGACTACGCGCCATCTTCACTCTAAGACCTATGGCTAGAGCTAAAATGATGGAAGAATCTCCAACCTTGTAGTTAGGATTTGGAAACCAATGAATGGAACTTCTTATTCTAGTGATACAAACAACTACACTATATCCTGAGATGGGTTTACCAAGATATAACACATTTTAAAACTCACTTTACCAAAACCTAACATTTCACTAAAACAAGGGCTTAGAAGATGCACACACATCACACCTTGATTCCTTGGATGAGAAGTGGAAAAAATAAAGGATATATAGAGATAAAATCCTCTAAACAAAGGATTTAACGATCTCCCAAAAGGAGAAACACTTATGACAAAACAAATACTCAGAAAAGATTATACAACTTCAACTTTACAATCAAACGAGTACACAACATCACAACTCATTACCGAACATGAAAAATGCATCTGATAGAAACAATACATAGAGGGGGACCTTATACAACCCCCAAACATCAAATAATTCCATAAAAATGTCCATAATATCATCTCATGATCATATTACCCACATTGGTTGTTTAACATGAACTCCTTCTTCTAAGAGACCATGTTGGACCTAGAGGCCCTCTTAGAGAGCATCCCGCACTGTAAACCCTAGACTACTTTCACCATTGATGAATTTGGTAACTTAGGAAACTAAGGTCCCTTTCAACCTTACACGAGCACTCTAATTTTAAAAGAGGATCAAAAAAAGGAAAGAGTGTATAATAATTCTAAAAATCTCAAGAAAGGATCCATTATGTTGATCAACTAGAGGATTTTACAACAGTGAAACAATCCGGGATTCACTTCAGTTATGCACTAACCCATAATAGAGGCGTACTTTACCCAATGATAGAACCCAAGGACCCAAACAAGCTGAAAATTGGTAAAAAATTTCCAAAAACTAGATCTAAATACATGAAGGGAACCACCATAAAGGCTTACAAAACATTTCTCATAAGAGACCACTAACTAACCCTTCAACCCACCTTACCAACCAAACACAAACCCAATACACCATTCAAACAAGAGGGGTTCATGGACTCAAAAAATCCCAAAACATAAAAATTTTCAAAAACACATAAGACACACCATCCAAAACCAGTCATCAATATATCAATTTTTCCTTTAAAATCATCTCTTTGAATATAAACGGTTCAGCGGTTAGCTTGTCCACCAGTGGTACCCCATGGGCCTCACACATGCATGTTTCCGTGCCACACTGGGCACTCTCCTTATATCCATTCCAACACTCATCCATTCATTCCATTAACCATCCACCATTCCATATAAACCCCTACATGTGGTCACTCATGGAAATAACAATAGTTAAAACCAAAATTCTTTCCACATTTCAAAACAATAATGGTCAACCAATACTTCCTTTTTCTCTAGACCAACGACCAAAAAATCAAACCCAAATTACAGATTACCAAACCTTTCAGAAAGGATCAATAATTCAAATGAAAACACACTTTCAATATATTCACATCAATTTCAAAACATCTTATCCCATTAGAACACCTTTCAATAGTTTAGAGAACTCTATCAGAAACACTTTTTCAAAACAAACTTTAACATAATTTCCTACATTCAAAAGAGGTGTAAACACACCATTTTCCATTTCCAAACAATTCTAAAAATTCATTTCCACCATTTCGATAAAACTTTATACTTCTTAAAACAAAGTCATTTTAAATTTAAAACCAAACTTCCACGATTACAAAACGAAAGGATACAAGACAATGCAAGAGGAAACTAGTTTCGGTGGGTGACATGGAGATATGGTTGGAGGTCATATTCTAATCACATTACCATCACAGAGAGTGTTCTAGGGAAATATCCCTATATCCATATGGCTTTCCAGTCCTTGTGAGCTCACTGAGACCATTAACCCATCTCTCTTTTAATTTACCCTAATCTTCATGAATCCAAGAAAACCAAAGGACTCAGATGAATATTAACTTCCCCTGGAGACTCGAATCCCATCATGAGGTGTGCGGGTTAGGTAAAATACCCATAAATAGAATAAAAAGGCCAAAAAATCCAAACTCTAGACTATCTCAACTCTTCCCCCATATAACATAACCAAAAGAGAGTGAACCTCCTATGATACCATTTTGTCACGAACTGATTCTGGTCTCCATCTGAACCGGCACAAAACCCAGCCCGTGATAAGGCCCAATGGGCATTCCTGATCCACACATGTTTTATTAAGTTCTTCGGTATCATAAACTGAAAATTGGGAATGATTTACCCATGTTTATAAACTCAAAATAGCAAACAAATCAAACAAAACAAATCTGGAGTTTTCAAACAAAATCAACTTTTATGAAATTTTAGAATTTAATTACACAAAATAAAACAATGCTCAAAGACCATTACAAAGGTAAAAAACCAGAAATAACATCCCAAGAACCTCACATGGAAAGAGGCACCTCCCTCAAGCCATATCCACAACACCGCATCACATTTGACCTCTAAAACCCGGACCATATTCACAAAAGTTGTACCCAAACCCACGAAAACAAAATCAACGAGTCTAATTACAACCAAAGGAGTAAGTAGGGTTTGATCCAAAGCCAAGTAGGATACCATAACTAAGAGATACCATGTTACAAACATTAAAATACCAAAATCATGAATGTTTTTAAAATCATGAAATTATAGTTAAAATTTTTAAAAGATACAACTTTAAAAATTAAAACAGTTTTCAAGTGGTCTATTTTAAAGAATAACCAATTTTAAATAAAATTCCAAAGATACTGAAATTTCCCTCTAAACATACCATATGCCGATTATAAGAGTAAATCATATAATGAGAACATGAAATAAGAAATAAACCCTATGCACTAACTCGTTATGGGTCCCAGGTACCTCATATATCGGTGAGAGTAACCATCACAATATCTGTTCTCGTGTACGATCCACTAGTAGGGAACATACCCATAACGTAGTGGTCTCTAATAATAATCATAATCATAGTTTATTAAGTGTTTTAATAATCAATAGTGTTATGTTAAACTGAGGCCAAACCCCACAGGATCACTAGCATACTTGTACACATCCACACAACTAGATATTTAGGTTTCCCTCTTATGCTCAAACATGTTCAAAAAGACATTAAATATAATTTTCATATGAAAATACCACTTCCAAATCTCAAATAAACCAAACATACCACATGTAAATCACACAAGAACATAACCCCCATTTCATTCAAATTTATTTTGAAATCCAACTCGCACAAAAATAGCCCACAACACATTTTCCATATCTTTCACAATTCAATACATCCTTTAACAATTTTATAAAATCTTTTTCAAGATTATAAACACCACATAAAATCCCACTCACATGTTACATAATACCCTTTTCATAAAAAAAAATAAATTTTTCACGTCACACTCACACAAAACATCCCACATCACGTTAACATCACTTTCACATATTAGTAATTCTGTTAAACATTTTTATAAAATATTTCCAAGACAATACACATCACATGACATCCCCTTTCAATTTTAAAATGGACCATTCAAAAATATACACAATCCAAAATAGTTTTCCAATATGGTTTCACCTATTACATAAATCATCAAACCGTTCAAATATTTTATAAAACAATTCTAAGGAGTATACCAAAGCATTACACAAAAAACCCATTTCAAACCCATCTTTTAAGGAAAAAATCACACCAATACCAATAAAAAACATAATTGGAATCACTATATAGATTTAATAAACCACTCTCAAGTATTATAAAATCACCTCAAATAATTCCAAAGAAGTTTCACATGGAAACACACACATTTTCATAAAACACTTTTAAGAGGCATAACATGGTTTTATGCATAAAACCCATTAAAAACCTCTTTTAAAGCCAATGAAACACCAAGACCCTACCAAAGTATAATTTACAGCCCAAAATATATTATTTAAACCTATTTCATATATTATAAAATATACCCAAATAATACCCCAAGAGATACACATGAAAAACACCCAATTTCAAGCTAAAATGCAACTATAATATTAAACACCTAAAAAAATCATTCTTAAACAGTTTTTACCCCACAATAAACATATAAAGAATATGAAAAAGGAACAAATAAAGCAACTTAAATCATCATAAAATGTTTACACATTGAATCACCTACCTTTTTGTGTCAAAACCCTCAAAACTTGGTGCGAAACATCAACTGCACCACCACTGCACCACAAGGGGGTAAAAACAAACCCTAAATCAAAATATTTGAACAAAAATAAAAAACATCAAACCCTATGTTCGAAACATAACTTATGGACATTTTAGAAATTCATTAATGAGGGAGGAAACCCTAAGGAAAATGGAAGAAACCAAGAAGGAATCAATTACCTTGAAAAATATTTAAAAAATAACCCAAAATCAACCAAAAGTTGAATCTCCATGAAACAAAAACTGATAGGTAGGATCGACCAATGATTAGTAGGTTACGGTGGGACTAGAATGGGGGATAAAGTGTTAAAATTGATAGGATTATGAAATAATCAAATTACCTTCTCAAATCTATGTGATTTTAGAAACCTATAGAATTTTCTCAATAATCTGTGATCCAAAAGAGCTCCAAACCCGAAAAATAGATAATAAGTGAGAGCCTAGGGTGTTTGTCTTTGTGGTGTAGGTAAAATCACAAAAAACAGTACAAAACTAATGATATATTGAAACATTAAAAAATAATTTAAATTGGGAAATGGGCTTACAAAATCTCCCAAAACCATAATAAAAACCCAAATCATTCATTATTATGGATTACTATAGGGTCCGAATTGATATGGAGGTTTTAATATACTAGGGGATACCAATTGGAAAGTTCAATGCATGTAAAATTTTGAGAAATGATGGAGTTATAAAAGAAAATGTTTTTTTAAATTTGAAAATGGGCTAAGAGATTGGCCCAAATTTTGAAAACCCACCATTTCCTCTAAAATGAATGGGAATCCTCCAAAACAAATCATGAATAGAAATTAAATGAAAAATAAATTTAAAATAATTTGTGGGTGTTAAAATAATTACCTTAAATTCTTCTGTATCATAGATAGAGTATTTATTAAATTAATAAAAAAAATAAAATAAATGATTTTAAAAATATTAAATTTTAAGAAATTTTTTATAATTATTATGTTCAAAAAAAATTATTATATAAATAAAAAAATTATGGATTTTATATTTTTTTATATTTAATGTTCATATTTATCTTGATGAATTTAATTCCATGGTAAATGAATACTTCGAAAAATGTTATTAAATGATATTTTGTGATGAAATATCTTATAATAAATGATATAAAGTTCATAGAAATTCATTATTTAGAAAAGATAATGGTATATATTATTATATATCATCCATGGACCATTTATTGGTCACTTTTCTTTTGTATTATAACATGTTTCCCCTTAACATTAATTTTTATTTATATTTTCGTAATTTTCAAAATGAAATTGGGGGGTAAAACAAAGAGATACAGGTTAAATTTTCACCTAATCATGTACAAATTTTATTTTATGTAGTATATTTTACTAATTAGATCAATATTATCAAATTATCAATTTATATTTGGTTTAACTAGAAAATTAATTAATTTTAATTTAATACCTTAAGTAATTCCAAGTGCATCCCTCTCATCGCTTACAAAATGACACCATTTCTCCTCTCTTCCTCACAACTTTTTTTTCTGATAGATTAAACAACCAGTTAAAATTTATATTTTATAAATTACTATATATTAATTATAACTATTTTTATTAAACAACCAATAAATTTTTCCTTAATAAAGTATGTAAAGGAGGCCCACTGAAAATGAAATAATCACCCTCCCAAATTTTTTTAAAATTATTTTTTATTATACCACATAAAAATTTATGGTATAAATTATATAATTTTGAAATTAGTATAATTAGTATTATTAATTATTATTATAATGATGTATCCAACATTATCCACATTATTGTAATCTGTTGGAAAACAATAATGTTGCTCGTGTGTACATGTAAACTACCATATCCATGAAACAGTGTGATACATTTCCTTTTCTAATTAACATAGATTGTAATAAGGATATAATTTATTAATATATATGATATATAATAATTACTATATAATAGTTATTTTTTATTTACCCCACTTTTATTCCATTCTTCAAAATGTGAAATCTTCGTTCATGCTTATATACGATCTAACATCACCATGAATGATGTAATTAATTTTCATATCTTTAAATCTTATAGTTGAATAAATCATATAAATATATGATGTATATATATGAGATGTATATTATAATTAACATTTTGGGTATGATTGTACCATTATCAATGTATAAGGATCGTGACTACTAAATCAAAAATTATCTAAATATGAAGCAGTAATCATATTGAAAAGAAATTTTAATAAAAAATTGTAAATAAATATGTGGTAACATGTTTATGTAAATATTATATTGTATGATATAGTTTTGGAATAAATTTATATTAAATATATATTTAAAATAACTGAGGTTTGAATATATATGAATAAAGAATATAATTGAGGTATGTCATTGCAAACTCAATCCCATTTCATTTAAGAATGTTTATATTTAAATTTTAATTTAAGAAATTATATAATCCCAATATGATAAAATACATTTATTTTTTTAATCATCTCACATTATCTATAGGGAATACATGACTTTCATTTAGTTTTCTCACTTCATGTAATAAAGAGGCATAAATAATGTTTCTATCAGAAATCACCTATGTTTTAATATTCAATCAAGAATAATTTTCTTTCATATCCATGTTTTCTTGAAAGTATTTTTCATTTTCATGATTATTTTTTAATGATTGTTAAAAAATCATTTTTACCCATGATGCAGTTTTTATAAAAATGTTCTCAATGAATCATCAGGTCATTTACTAAATTATTTTATCTTTAATTTTATCAAAAATATGAATAGATTTTCAATTTTAACATATACGACATGAATGAAATATATATTCATCATTGAAATTCAATATTTTAATTACTCTAAAATAATATTCCATCATTTGTTTCAATGAAAATGATTCACATGATATTTCAAAAAAAATTTAAATAAAGTTATTTAAGAAATAAAAGGTTATTTTATTCATTAAAATTTTTATTAATATTTTAATGATATTTTTCTTCCATGATAAAATCCATTGATTTTAATTTTTATTTACTTTGGATATAATCCAATGATGTTTTCTAAGTATTATAAATTAAATCGTTAGAAATGATAATATTTTATGCCATGATAAATTTTTTTAGGATATTTGAAAAAAGGGTAATGAATTTTTTAGTTATTTTTGTGATATATTAACCTTATTATTGTATAGTTATTTAATATGATCAATTATTGATATCTCAAATTTTTACCATTACAAATAATATTAGAACATCATTTCTTATTATTAATTTCCTTATATTACAAGAAATTATTTTAAATATTTTTTCCATGAAGTGTAAAATGTTGGTATCACATTATGATTGGTGATGAACATTTTAACAAAATAATATTTTTGTGTATATATTATCCAAATACACTAAACTATTTTTATTCTGGCATAGATCATAATGTAATTTATTGAATATTTATCTAAAAAATATTTAATGATATATTAATTCATTATTTCCCCATATTGAGTGTATAATATAGAAAATATATTATGATGTGGTTTTGTTTTCCAAGAAATAATTTTTATCGTCAAATTTTTTATGTGACAATTGGTAGAGTTACACCCCATATATATGAGAAGTCAAAATTTTACCTATAGTTTATCAAAGTAGTGAAATGGAAGAACCCCCATGGTTGAGGTTGTTGATAAGACTAAAAACTCCCATATTTTAGTCCACATTGACTATATAGATTTTAAGGCTCTTGTAAATGATATTGGACCATTTAAAATTTTTGGTAGTATTATCAAATATATTCATATAGTTGGCTTATTGTTTTGAGCACAATATAGCCCATATATTAGTATATTAAAAATACTCAATATGAAAACTCACACATGGGGTTATTTTTAAAATAAATTTGTTTCACCTAATATAGTAATGGATAGGGAAATAAATACCTCCATTAAACACAAAATATGGGTTTTTTTGTTGGGGTAGCATAATCCTTTATCAAATTTGACCCTGGGACAGTGTAGAGTCTCTAGAATTCATTACACAAAATTAATTAATTAAATTAACAAATGAATTTATCTATATAATTATGTGACTAAAACTATTTAATATTTATTTAACCATCATTATGAATAATATACGGGTTTATCATCATTACCTTTAGAGATACATTGATAAGGGTAGACACTACAAGGGGGGTTTTGTGGATAGTGATTGGATTCACTGAAACATGAAATCGATCATGAAATTAGTTTGGATTGGAAAAAAATTCATTAGATAATTATTATTAACTAATTATAGATCCATTTTTAATGTATTGATTTTTATTTATATACTATTGTTTTAATATCATTAATTCATGGATTATTTTCTACCAAAAAACGTGTCCCAGAAAATCATTTAAAATTATTATTATTTTATATTTTCATTGACTTGAAATATTTTACATCTTATTGAGAATATATAACTATAGTAAAAGTTCGATCATGTACAATCATCAAATATTCTCCAATTTAGGTTTTCGGTATCTCTCCCTAAATTATTCATGATCTCATCAATATTATTTTATCTATCTTGTGCTTCAATTATTTCTTGGGAAAAATTCATTACATGATTGAAAATGTATTTTTTTAGATCACTATTAAGGATACATATTCTTGGTTCATAGAACAATAAAGTATCATTGAGGATAGTGTAATTCAGTTATGATAATGGGTTATTTTATTTTAACAAACCGGGTGTACGGGAAAATGGGACTTCCGCTGAAGGTAATGATGATTCATTTTCCCAAAGAGGGGTTTCTGGAATCTGACTTCAATGGGAAATTAATGAGATTAAAATAATTTTCTATATTTTTATTCATAAATCACTACATGTGTAGTGGATGAGGCGAATAATATGAGACAATTTTATTTTTTAGAAATTTCATGACTGCATGGTTTGTAGATTTGAAGAACACGTGTTGTGTAATATAGATTCTGTAGTGTCATACATTTCAGTCTAATATAAATGTCACATGAACATGTGGTTGGGACATTATTTCATGTGATAATAGATGGAATACATAAAATATATATATGAATTACACACCCTTGTAATCCAATGTTTCCTTCATAGGTGTCAACCTATGTCGTACCCTAAGAACAACTTAGTTGATTTCAACTCAGGCAGTAAGGTACACACTGAATATCAGACACAAACCCTACATTTTATGTGACTCATTTCACATTCCATTTATATTGTATTTTAAAAACCATGGGATTATCATTAAATGGATTTGATGAGATCATGGGACTATATACCATGTAACCCCTATGGTAAAACCTTGTACAATCCATGGGTAGGGTTTTTGACATCCAAAATGAACAAAAAACATCATGGATAAGAGAGTCTTATGAAACATCCTCTTATAAACCTTATCTAGGGTCGTACAACCCCCACCCCCATGGTATTAGGGGTCATGATCCTATAACTTCATATAATATTGGATTAGTACCCCCATTTCTATTACAATGTTCATGATCCTTTATATATGGGTTTAGTATCCCTCCTATCTAAAAATCTCAGACAAGGCATAGGATCCTCCACTAGAGTATATATATATCCCTATTATACATGGGAAATTAAATCCTACCTTATATGCATATAAAGGTTATGCAGGTTGAAGGAATCAAAATGGGTTATATCTTTGGTAACACTAAAAATTTATGGGTGAGCAGTGACTTCTAATATCTTATTTGTTTCCTTTTGTCCTTAAATTAATATATTGTTATTCCTCTTAACTTATATTTATATAGTGTTTGAGAATATATTTTTGATGATTATTTCCTAAAGGTATCATTTTGAATGTGTGTCTATGAACATCTTCAGCAGTAGCATGAAAAAATTCCATTACCTGAGTATGATATAATGTTTCCAGTCCTTACATAATACACTGTTGAGAAGGTTCATTATGGGAACATCATAACATGAAATTCAACGAGATATTCAAGTTGGATTAGTTTCCATCAACATTCTTAACAAGATTTAAGTGTTGGAGAGAGCCATGGTGGTGGAGAACATTTGGGATAAAGGCCAGCTAGTTACATGGGATATCAATAAGCATCATGTTACTCCATCAAGAACTATGATGGAATATGACAGGATGGTGGATTGTGAACTAATAGGTGACTATATTCTTAAAAGTAGACAAACAGATCATTAGTAAAATTTCGCATGATGATAATTGAGTCATCCATGGAAAATAGATGCTTTTCTTATGAGGGTTGAGGTCTTATTGCTCAAGACTACTTGACCTTCCACGTGGAATAAAATATGTATACTTTGGATAGGTTATCGAGGCATATGAAGTGACTCGAGTAGTGGTGTTTGATGATATTATCTATTACTACTTCCACCATGTCATGGTGGATCACACTAGGCTTAGAGAGCTAGTTTCCAAGGGTGTTGACTATTGTAGGTAGTTGAGGTTTATGA
This sequence comes from Viscum album, assembly GCA_963277665.1. Classification (NCBI taxonomy): domain Eukaryota; kingdom Viridiplantae; phylum Streptophyta; class Magnoliopsida; order Santalales; family Viscaceae; genus Viscum; species Viscum album. The sequence continues at coordinate 530,535,152 of OY728131.1, read as the reverse complement.
ACCATAGGCTTCCAATACAATTTAGGGTATGATATCTATATTTACAACATATAATTGTTATTAGATGAAAAATGTGTGATCCATTAAATTATGGCCTTATACCTTGTACAATAAATGAGGTTCCAATGTATCCTCTAGCCCGATCCATATTGGTAGAGGCTACTACTAGAGGAGATTATGTTATCACACTCTTGTACCATCAATTGATTTTTTCCCTCAAAGAATAGATATTCTCATGGGGACACTACATATGCTATTATGAAACCATATTTATTCATTCATTGTATGGAATAGTTTTTTATATCCCATGCCAAGGTTGATTTATTTCAATGGAATAAGTGGTATTTTATGGAAAATAGTTCGAGATTTTACATCACTAGAAAGAATTAATTCTAGATACTGTAGCTTGGGATAATGTGCTGGTGATTTATACTAATTTACCTTTTATTATACAGTGTTACTCTTAGTGTGTTAGACTAATTTGATGATTGGTTTCCTAAAATGGTAGAATAATTTCTAGATTTCTTCCTCGAGAATACACATCTCCTCACTGAGAGGTTTTTTTTCATATTTACTAAAATCCTAATAGTTTTATGATATATTTTGTAGCATATTAAATTATCGTATTGATAATCAATATATATGGGTGTATTTGGATGTCCTATAGAAGAATGGATTTTTTCTCTATGGTTTCCCTCTTGATTACTCTGATATTATTCATCAAGAATGAGGATGAGATCTCGAGGTTCTCTATGGACTGTCATCACGTGAACCAAGTGACCATTAAGAATTTGTATATATTTCTAAGGATCAATTAAATATTAAATTAGTTTGAAGGGTGTAATTGGTTCTTTAATAATGAACTGAGGCCTGATTATCACAAGATACCATTGCATGCTGAGTATATACCAAAGATGAGATTCATATGTTTCGATGATCATTTTGAGTACCTTGTGATTCTCTTTTTCATGATGAACATCCCACTAGAATTTTTGAGACAAGTGATTATGATGATTCAATATCTCCTAGAATATTTTTTGGTTTCCATTATCAATTCCAATCTAATTTGAATGAAATTGGAGTCTTCTAATACAGAGCATTAAAATATGGTCATAGAAATAAATTGAGAGCATAAAAAATATAAATAAGTCAAATAATTTATGATTTGGATTAAAGAGGTAAAATTTATGGGTCCTCTTATCTTATATGAGAGTTTATTCAAAGACCCATTGATTATCTTTGAAGTCTAAATAGGTACCCTATTTATATTAATTTTTTTCCATGAATTGGATGGATATTAATGTAGACTGTTACACTATTAATATAAGATTAATGTAGATAGTTACAATGTTTATAAAAATATTTCAATGAAAACTTTTGATGGATAGGGTTATATTAATGGAAATATTGGGGTAAATTGAAGGAATTTTATGAATACAACAGATATTATTAACATCATAGAATTGCATTTTTTTAGTTTAAGAAGTTCTGAATACTATATTGAAGGAGGTTAATATTAGGAATATGGTTCCTAAATCTCAACATTATTCAAATATGCATACTTCATATATGTTTCTCACAATATAGTATTGTGGTATAGTTTTATTAGGTGATAACATATATATGTGGAAATTATTACATTGATATGTAATGAGTTCAACAGAATCCTAATATTTCTACAAACAGAAGGCTGATCGTGCCATATATGAAATTTGAAATTCTAGATAGTAATATATACATGTTTTTTGGAATATATATATAAAAATTTATTGATATAAAATGTATCATGTTATATGAAATAAGATCTCAATTTTAACATTAATTCTTATTGGATTCATATAATCAGGAAGTGAAATGTCAATTCTCCTCCCAAAGAATGTATTTGAGATATCCCTAAAACATTTCATCATGGAGTAGTAATCAAAATGATTAAATATTAAGTTTTTTAAGAGTATAAATTTTTTATTATGATGTAAAATATTCTCAAGAGGTGATAAATAGTTTCTTATTGGATTACCCATGATTTATACCACAGAAAATGGTATACACAATACCTTTTGTATAATAGTGATCAAAGGTGTTAAAAACTCCAGAATAATTTCACACTAAATATTCTACACTAGTTGATCATAGGGGATGGAACATTTCTCACATATGAACCCTTTAGAAGTTCAGTGTACCAAAAAATATAATAATATAATACACCCAAATAATGGAACCAAATACAATGCACACTAAAACTCGATTTACTCTAAATCAAAAAAATCATGAAAAGAAAAAATTAAAGCAAGTAAATAACAAAATGGTTTTATATGGTTCAGATTTACATCCAACGTCAATGGAATAATACATTTTAGATATTATTTCATTAGAAGTAAAATATACAATCAATATAACACATAATCCATGTAGATCAATACATAAATGTATCACATGAATCATCATAAAAGAAGTACCAGCTGATTTATATTGAGGGTATCATCGGTTTATCTTATTCCATCGACATCCTAAATTCAAAGTTGTTCCTCATTTTCACTACACAAATATTGATCCCATGTCTTTGGCCTTGGATAGAATTCTAATCACCAATAGATCAATATTGTTCCCTACTTCTCATTAATTTAATAAAAAAACTTTATACATTATATTATAATGTGGACACCACTAACAACTGGTTAATGTAATATCTACTCGAATTACAAGTATATTTAATTTCATATTAACATCCATAAAAATATCAAAAATATCCAGAAAAATCACTTCCACTAATTTATTTATTTCACTCTCTGATCTAAGACAACATTAGGGTCCTCATGAGCTTATTTGTCCATTTATCATACTATATTATATGAAGTGTCTTAAAATAATCCTAATGATATCCAAAATAATAAATATTTCATTGACTTTGAGATGCCCTCTAACACTTAAGAAAACATCATGAAATATTTTTTTTGAAATAAAAGATCATATTTATCCCGTCCATTTACTAGATTATAACCAAGTAAAATGATACCACAAGCTTTCCTAGGGTAAATCATTTTAAAATTTATCAGTAAAATTCTCCAACTCGCTATCTTCCATAACTCAACACTCAATCTTCTAGAAATTTATGAATGAAATATTAATTGAGGTCAGTGAACCTTATCCTTATATGATTAACCATATTCTTGAAAATTTGTATCACACTCTGACTATCTCAATAGAGTTATGTATTTTCCTATATTCTTTAAAATTAATCTCATAGATGTTTTATCTATACCATTTCCATAATGTTATCTATTGTTGTATTATTTTCAGCTTATGTTATTGAGAGTCCAATAACATGTTGTAACCTTTATATTGAATTAATTGTAGTTCCATGGATGTTAAATAGACACCCAGTTGTGTTTTTTATTAATTAGACTCCCCTATAATGTATACATCAACATACACAACCAAAAAATCATTATTTATAAAGAACATGGTTTTTTATTCTATTCCATTAGGATATATCAATATCCACTTCATAAATTCAAAATATTCTTTCCAATAATTTAACATGATCTTAATCTAAAATCCCATTATATCATAATGTTTTAGGAATTTTTACACCATGGAATAAATATTATTTCTTATGAATAACGAATAGGGTTCTTACCCATAATGATTTCCTCTTTATCAATTATTGTGACTTGTTCATTTGAGATTTTGATATTGTTAGAAGAAGTTATAAGAGAATTAATGATTTTCCTCATAAATATTTCAGTGATCATCCAAAAGTATTCTTTCAGAGATAATATTGATCACTAAATCTTCTAATCTCACATTTTCCTTATATAAAAAAATTTCCTCACTTCTTTGATATTTTTTATTTATAACTTCATTGATGAGCCTTTTTTCAGCTATTGAATCGAATGGATTTATGGTCCTAGTAGAGGCATTTCATCCAGGTAAAGTAGTAAAATGATATAATTCAAATAATTATACTCTTTTTTAAATATGAGTTATCAAATTTACTTCATTCATAACCATATTAATCAATTATTGAGAAATATTTTGGGTTTCATTACCTGGGTCATTATTTCAACACTTTAAGACATTTCTTGAGTCTACACACCATGACAAGTTTCTAATGTTGTATCAAACAAGTAGGTTAATTATGTAGATATCCTATTATAAATATCCATGTGGTATTTTCATCTTCAATTAAATAAGAATTTTAATACACTAGAATCAACCAAACTCAGTATTGTTGCAATGGTGTTATGTTTAACATCCAATGAAAAAATGTCTGAGAATACAGTGCCCAAGTTATTTGAAGAATCATTAAACACTAGCCCTTTATTGAACCTATTACTTTATTCAACTTTATAATTTAACTAGATAACCCACTACTTTTAAAATTTTCTATTTCTATGGGTAAAACTATTATCTAAAAACAATTATTTACGTTAGGTGAATTGAACTCCTCCTACATCAAAAACTTAAGCTCACCAAAATATAGTAGGTTAGTCAATTATATATGGATTTCTTTTTCACCTAAAGTTTTTTAATGATAGATGTTAATTTCAACTAAATTATTATCTATTATCCATATGAATCATATCTTCTTCTAAAATTATAACACAAATTTTCCCTTTCTTAATCTAAAGTCTAATGAATTAAATTCATCACAACTATAGACTCATCCTAAAAAATTGTTAAGATCACAATTAAATCCTCTCTTTTTTCACAAAACTACCTTTTTTATTCCTCTTATACTCACATATATATATTTTCAACATCAAGTGGTTGCAGGTCCATCCAAATTCTATAAAATTTTAGAATTTATTATTGATATTGATCCATCTAAATTGTACATATGTTAAATTCCCTTGATGTATCTATTATGATCAAACTGAACAAATATTGAATCTTTGAAATCAAATTCCATTTCCATAACATTAATTTTATCCCAATAAACATTCAAAATAATTTTTTATCTATATATTATGATTTTTTGTTATCATCATATATTCAAAACATAAAATATTTATCATCATATACTATTATGAATCATGAATGAGATTTAGAATCAATAATATCACTATATTAGGATACCATATCAACCATGTATAGACATCCACTGATAATGATATTAGTCAAATATAGTACTTTTCTTATCCACATGGATTCCAATAATAATTATCTTTCGAGAACTAAGTGAATCCAATCGATAAGATAAATAGTGTTCTAAATTTCATCCATCGAAATGACATTGGTAATCATCAAATATAGTTTTATTATATATGCTCTACCCATCCATTATAGATTCATCCATTAACCTATGAGATCTATTTTCAGTGTTCTGGGAATTGTCATGTAATGGTTAATGACTCTTTATTTTTTGAAGTTATAGAAACTTATTTTTGAGTACTTACCTCAATTTTCTAAAATCAATCATTACAAAAAGTACCATATTTACCTTTTAATGATATATTTCTATTACATGACCAATAAAAAAACATCATAATTATTATTAAGTATATTTACACCTTCTTCATAGACTCATAAATAAAAGTCAAAATTTTTTGTAACCTTTTTTTTATTTAACTAGGTAAGGTCCCCAAATATTTTCATGGAAAATCACCAACATTCAATTTCTCCATGTTGTTATGATAAGGTTGAAAGAGAAATTCTTCTACATTCTGATTATAAAACTCTTAAAAGTCCAAAATTATAAATATTCCATCCTCATCAATCCTTTTACACTAGAAATTTCATTCATTTCTCACTCAATTACCCTAGTAAGAAATTCTATAGATCAGAACAAATTTTAGTCATTCTTCATGTGAGTGAAACTAAAATTTATATTCATGTGAGATAAAATGTTTCACCCTTCAAACCAAGTTCATTAACTTTGGACCCTCATGTTATTTTATATACTCTATTAGAAAAACTTATTTCAAAAATAGCTTTATTCATCTATGATACTAAAAACATATTTCTTACAAAAACCTAAAATATATCTGAACCCATTTCGGTTGAGAAAATATTTATTATAAAATTAGATTTTTGCATATTCATTTACCATTATGTCATGATATCCATAGTCTATTGTTAATAATATTCTAAAATTTCTAGACACATAACTGATTAGTCATCCCTTTTCACCAGAGAGGAGTAATTATGCTTAAAAATCTATTAAATAACATTATTCTAGTTTGTTGAAACACATAAGTAGATTACAGGAAATTTTTCTAGTATAACTAATCGAAATTATTCCTCCAGAATATATTCTACCTTGATGTCATTTTAAATCATGGAACCTATTCTTGACATGACCTCTTCTTCAACAATAACAAAACAATACATTGAGATTGATAGATTTATCCTTAATCCAGTTCTTTTACTTCCCATTATATTTATTTGAAAATTAAATGATTAGGTTAGCACCCGCTTCCATTCACATTTAACTCCCCATTAGATATGCAGAAGTATCCCTTATCAATATTTATTCTTTCAGAATCAATTTCAAGATATAATAAAATATCAAGTCACCTTTCACACTGGAGTGACATATATTAGTTACCATTTCCTCCCATGATCTTAATAATGATGAAAAAAACCCAATCAGTATAAAAAATGTTACCTTTAAAGACTGAAAATGGATCTTAATCTAGTTGAAGTCATTCGTATGATCAGTAGAGGATATCACTTTGGTATCCTTGTGTTAAATAATCATCTCATTAAGATAACCTTTTTTGTATTGTATAATTCTCATATTTTTTTAGTATTGATATTTATAAAATTATTCTCTTATTTTCATAGATGTATAGAGTCACATTTGAAGATAATTACACTGTGACAACTCCTAGAACATATCTATAATGATTTTATTATTCATATTTTTCTATATTATCTAGGTTGTCACCTATAAAAGAATATTAAATATCATTTTGGATGAGATTTTTCTCAATATTCATCCTCTATTACTCAGTGTCCCATTCTTTAAATTTTTGAATCATGATCTTTTGTGCTTATCAAACAATCATATTTTGATTTAATAAACCATACTCAATCAAAAATGAAATCTGAACAAGTTTATATGTTACTTGAGTTATTTCAATATAATTTAATAAGCCTCTAGGGAACTTCATCATCACATTGATACGAGTTGTTCATAATTAGATCAAAATTTCACACATAAAAAAATTTTCACTAGAAGAACACCATGGATGTTACAAGTGTCTAGTAAGAACCCTCCAGATTCTCACTGTATCAAGACATGGTAGAATTCAACTCACATAAATCATCCCACTGAATGAAATAAAAACTAAATACCTATTTACCCCAACTGAAAAAAAAATTAAGATATGTATAAATTTGAGAATATTAAGGACACACTTATTTTACATGCTTCATATTTATATCATAAATCAAAGGGAAAAGAAACAAAATAATTCATTTCATTGGAATTAAAATGTAAAATATCTAATAATGATGATATATGTTGTTCTCTAGATTAAATTAATATACGAAACATTGGGAAAGTGGTCCCATATTATTTATATAGTGGGTCCCTCTAGTTCATCTATATTTTTATATCTTGTGTATTTATAAAATTTCATCTGTCTCAGTGTTAAAATATTGATCACCTACTTCTCAACATGTCTTGGCCATTAATCACTATAAAAGTAATGAAGTTCCCTATTCCACACTCATTTTTTTATTTAAAATGATACTACATGTGATTCATACAAAGACACTTCCATGTACCAATGATTGTGATAGCTTCTCGAATTTATAGTGGACTGACATCCAAGATGACATCCATCATATGTTCATAAACTTCATGAAACATTATCACCACCCAACATAATACTACTATAGCTACTCTAACACCATCAAAGGGCCCCCGTGTTTTATCTATCTAGTTAACATATTACATTTCAACATTATTATCCAAAAATAATAGCTTTACCCCACTTTAATAATAATTATGTGAATCCATAACATCCTTCAAAAAAGTGTAAGGAATATCCTATTGTACTTACACTATATAAAATGATCCTCATCATTCACTTTTATTCTCCCAATTCCAATAGTGTCACAAAAATGCCTCATGATTTTCTAGACTAATCTCTTAAAGAACATATATTTCATATTTTACAGTTCCACTATTTTCAACAACTCCTACACCACATCATCAAAAAATTTAATAATTCAATGGTATATATGGTCGGTGTTCATTTCCATCACATGAAATAATATATTCATGAAAAAAAATATCAAACTATAAATATTTTAGTACTGTAATGAATTTTATAATAGTATTTTGAGTTTTCATAAAGATGTTTTCACCACACCGTTTCCATACTATCATGTATTTCTATAAAATATTTAGTTTCAATTATAGAGAGTCCCAATAGTGATTTTATTATTGAAATAAATATTAATATAGTTCTACAGAAGGTAAAGACATAACTAGTTTTTTAATGTAAATCAAAGTCCCACATAAAGTATTTAACAACATACCCAGCCAACATATCATTATATATTATGAAAAATGTGGTATCATATATTACATTAAGATATATAAATATCATCTTCATATAATCTTAATGTTCCTTCCCCGGATTTGACATGAACATACTGAAAATTCCCACAACATGAGAGTGATTTGGTCAATGGAAAACCATGTCATATAAATTACATAATATTTATAATGAATACAGTAGACATACATTTTCTTTTTATCTTTATATGTTAATGGTTAATTTTATTTAGAGTGTATTATGTTGTATTTAAGAGGAGTTGAAAGAAAATTTCACCTCTTCGTCACTATTTTTTCATTGATCTTAGACACATAGTCATTATGAGATAAGACAGAACATTCCATATTCATGTATCGTGATATAATTATTCCCAATATTTATATCTCTTATCTCATATATTTTAATTCAAACTTTCTAAAAAAAATTCTTCAACTCTTGAAGCCATTGCATTTAAGGACACATTAGAAATATAGCATCCATGTACTATTGTAAAATGATTAAATTTCAAAAAATTTAATCTTACAAATAATAATAGGGAAATTTTTTCTTTTTTGTGAATTTCATTTCTTCAATGAATGATTTAGATTCAGTTTCTACTAATTAGGTTCTTTTTTCAACCCATAGAAACCTTTCATAAATTTATAGTCCAGTTCATGACTCTGATGCTCGACAAAGCTAGTAGGATCATTTATATTGATTTTATATTTTAAATAAACACGATGAAAATTCTTATTTACATCAATGTATTCAATATTTAGTCCTTCAAAATCAACCAATCCCACATAACCTGAATTATAGTCTTATTAGATATTGAAAGAAATAGAAAATAATATTCCCTTATTTTACTAAAATCCATTGACTAGTATACATTCATTGTGTCTATTATATCTATTATGTTAAAATTTTATCCAGAATACCCACTTATTTTTCAGGATTCATTTTTTTGTGTACGTAAATTAACTCCCATGTAATATTTACATGAATAGATTTGAACGTCACATGAATTTCTAACACCCACTCACCAAAATCTCCTTGTTCAGTGACTTCTTCATGGATTTATGGTTCCCATGTATCCATAAAAATAATGATGTTAAACATAACTCTATAAATATATACTAATAATCTAACTCATATTGGACCCCGCAATTCTACCTAGGGATCATCCATTTCATAAAATAAAGATTTCATAGTTTCCTTTTATAGAAATCTTGACCTGCCTCAATATATATAAATCTATCTTGAATATCCCCATTTGGTATCACTCTAATGATTTTTGAGAATCCCACTAAAATTTTATATAGAACATTAAAACATTTAATTTTTTCTTGTTTATATAAAATTTCTATAAAAAATTAAAGCATCTACAAGATTCAGATCTATCTAAGTTTTATAGTTTTTTCATACTTCATGTTTTCCTGATATGGTCAAACTAAATTAAAATTTATTATTTGACCATAAAATTATTTTTATTTATCTTAATATCCATCTATAGAAATTTCTCAATAAATTTATTATTTCAATTTTTGATGAATATATTTTTTTTGTTCTCTCAAAAGATGAATCATGGAATATTCATCACCATAACCTATGAAGAAATGTTCATTTTATGTAACATCATTATTATATCAGTCTTTATAATCCACATAATTATAGGAAATTAATACAAATATATGTAGATAATCTAAATTAGGTACATTTCTAATCGACAGGTTTCCAAGAAATTCTATTCCCTATAGAACCATATGGATCTGATTGAACAAATAAGAATTGAGACTAACTATATCCACCAAAATGAACCTCAACATCCATGAATTAAGCTTCCCATTTTATTCACATTACATCAATGTATTATTTATCTATTCAACTATGGAACATTTACTATAGAATTCCAGGAAAATTATCCTCATGCCCAATTCTTATGTTTTTTGTATATTTTTAGGAAACATATACTCTTGTACTCATATCCACTATCTAATCTCAAACATTTCAAATATCACCCTACTAACCTTTCAACCAAGTATTTATGTTTAGTGAACACTCCAAAAACATCAGATTTGTGATTTAGGAAGAATATTAAAACATTCCCCATGGATTCATAAATAAAAGTGACAGTTTTTTATTACCCTCTATGTGATTTAACTAGGGTTGTTCTCTATATATCCTCAAGATCATGTGCTATCTTTTGGGTTTTCATTGTTCTTATAGTACGATAATAACTCATCCTCTAAATAATAATAGAGTATAAAATTCTTAGAACAACTAAATATATAATGTACCATATTCAGAAAAATTTATTTAAATAGAAAATTAAATAAATTCTCTATGAAATAACCATGTAATTAATTTGATATATCTAAAAATCTGGTAATCTAATATTCAAAGTTTGTAAGTCTTGTTGTATTTAAAATCACAAAAATATTCTACCGTTTATAACTCTATATATAACCAAGGATCCTAGAATTATTTCAAATCTCCATCATAGATTTATTTCTCTAGACTTATCAAACATTGCAACACCCCTATATTTTATTAAATATGTTTTTTTAATAAATTAAATTAATTTGATATCTTGTGTGATAAGAAACATCAAGTTTTAAAGAATCATAAATAACTATTAATTGTATTATTTAAACAAGACTGTTATTAAATTTATGTTATTATTCTAATGATAAATAGGCATAAACCTATTTTAAATATTATGTATTTTTTTATATAACTAAAATATATTGATAAAAAAATTATTTTTTAATGACTTTTAGGGTTTTGAAAATATTATTTCGTTTTTAATTTCATTTTCTAAACAGTAATAAAACTAACATCAGAAAATTTTAGAACACTATTTAGAAAAAATGAACTTTTTTGGAAATCATAATGTTAATATTAAATTGAGAATAACAATTGTGATTTTTCTAAAAATATTAATTTTTAAAAAAATATAAAAATATATATTTTTTAAACATTAATTTTTAATGAATTTATATGGTTCATTAAAATTTAAAAATGGTATTTAATGTCAAATTATGTCTATTATATATCCAATAATCAAATTTATTCAATTGGAATAATTTTAATATTGAATTTTTATATAAAAATTATTTTTCATTTTGAATATTTTCTCATTGGTAAACTATTTTCTCAATGTGTTTGTGGGTTTTATTTTAAATTAAATTTGGCAATTTTGTGAATGGATGTTTGAAAAATGGAATTAATAATTTGAATAATCATAATTTATATTATATTATATGGTTAATTTAATATTTTACCATAAGAAAGTATTATAAATTATAAACACTGTTTACCACTATTAATGTAATAATGGGTTTACAAGGGAGATAAAATTAAATGATATGTTTTAAAAATGGTCCAAAAAATGTAAAGAAACCCATTTTATAGACATGTTTTTACATTATATTTTTTATATATTGATAATGAACTATTTTGGAACCCGGTTATATGTGACGAATATGGTTACACCTTTTTCTATCAAAAAATTATAATTATTTCACTCACCACACTTATAAAATCTCAGCCCTTCTCCTCTCCACTTCACTCATAAAAAATAATTTGGTTCATATGGTACCTACTAAAATAAATTTTATTATTCACTCTTCACATATAATTACATGAATTCTTTATGTATTAGTTTTTGGTATTATATATATATATTTTTCAAGACCAGGCACAGAGATGATGTGTGATTCTTAGGTTTAATTTTCCCATGATAAATTATTGAAATATATTAAATTTATTAAATAGAATATGCATGAAATATTAAATAAAATAGTGGAATAACTCCCAAATAGGGTCTCATATTAGAAATTTAGGGGTACTGTTGAGTTCAGAATGTGGGTTTTACCGTATGCATGACATAATCATTTCTAGTATAGTCCATTATTGAGAAATTCATCATGGGTATAAATAAATAAAATTACGAAAATAATTTTTTTTATTGTTTTCTATTCAATGACCCTTTTTCTCTATTAAGTATACGGCTATGGATATTGCCTCAGGGTTATCCATGAATTGCTAGAGACCTATAAGTCATTGGTGGAGAGCATTCATGGTGAATGATGATGGATCGGGATCACATCAGGGATCATTGTGCCAATGTGGAGTGTGGATATATTTAAAGAAAAAATTGAATAATTGTTTTACATTAATGATTGATGAAAAAAATATTTAGGATTTTTTTCCATTTCCATCTTATTTCTTAATCCTGGATGAACACAGATCAATTCTGCCAATAGAAATGACGCACACATTGTTGGTAGAAATAAATTGATGGATTTCTATAATTGTTTTTTAGATATATCCCTCTTAGAATATATCCTTATATGGATATATATCAAGGCCAAACAAATAGAATTCATGTTTTGTTCCTCACATTTCATATCATTTTTATTTCTTCCTCCGTTCATTTCCCATTCATCCTGGGTATTTTGTTCTGGTCAGTCGTTCAATGAATACAGTATACTTGATCATTGCATTTCCATCCCTTGGTTCAATGAATAAATAACATTGGTTAGGTATATGATTTATGGTGAGATCAAGGTGTGATAATGGAGGTATATGAGCAGATGTGGATTAGAGTGGATGTGTGGGTTACATTCATTCCGGTTTTGAGGAATGATGACAGATAACTCAAATGATGGGTTTTCAAGTGGATCAAGAGCCAAGATCCCAACCTAAAGTGATAGGAAGGCTTGGAAAACCCCAAATCTACAATATATGGTGAGAATTATTATGAAAGTAGAATATGCATGAGATGTATAATAGAGGCCACAAGATCTATGAAATCCCACGTTAAGCGATATGTAATCTGGAGCTATGAGTTGTGGGGCCCTTGGTTTGTGACGCTAGGGATTTAAATGGAGTTAATTATAACACACCCAAATGATATGGTCACATGCCATGTGACCACACCATTGGGATTGACATGTACGTCAGAGTGTATGTGGAAAAGGACAGGAGTACACGGCCAGTAGAACATTGTGTACCCAAACATGAACATGTCTAATTGTACATGGATTGATACACAGAAATTCCATGCACACAGATGTGGATGTGAGACATGGGTAGGGTGTCATGTGTCTCCTTATGAAATTAAATTCCTCTCTATGTCATGTATATTGAGACTTACATGTCCTGTGAGGATTTAAAAACTTGGATTCCTTGGGAATAAGTTGACATTCCATGTACCATTGGTGCATTCCATGTACCCCTCATCAGGAGTGTTGGTAGATCATAGTTTTCTTAGTTTTTACTAGTCTTGATTTATAATTTTCCAATGGTCCATTCCATTGAAAGAAAAATGTGTCATTACATCCACATCATAGGATTGTGGTACCGACTAGAGGTTGATTCTTATATTGAGTTGTAGTGACCCTTTATGAGACTGGAGTGTGATCCTCTATCATCTTTTTTCCCTATGTGGGGTTAGTGAAATTATTTTGGACTCCCTAATTTAGGAATTTATCTTTCACCTAGAAGGTCATATCAATACAATTTTTGGTATCGTTGATATATGATCCCTTAGGTAATGGGTTGATCCAGATGTGGTTTGTGGTGTCTTCCTGTGGTTCTGGATGTGACATCTAATCTGTGTATCAAGATCATCTTCGACCAATGAGCTTTCTTTTGTGGGTCCAAATATATTACACCTCATCATCGAGTGTCTTTGATGATAGCATGTTTCATAGAGTTGATTATCCTTGAACTATTATTGCATTTAGAAGAATCCTATGGATTATAGTTGGTTATGAACGCTTAGGAGAGGGGTGTCTTTCTTGGGTATATCTGTGTATTTCAGTCATATATAAATTTGTATATATTTTATTGAGATGACTATACATAGTTCATTTTTTAGTAATTTATGGATTCCTACTTAGTATTATTAAAATAAACACTATATGGGATTCTCCCTCACATGTGATGTCTTATGTAGATGAAAAATATTTTGATGGTATATTGAGAGGACAGAGAGTGGTTGGATGATAGATTGAGCTTTTCAGAACGAGGTATTTCAAAAACATCTTTCATTTGACTTATTCAAATTCCTTATAGATGGTTATAATATATAAATTTTTTACATGGTGTTTTATTTTTCCCTCATTTATTTTTTCAATACATTAATTTTATTTTCCATAGGGTGGTCTTAATTGTTTTCATGCTTTAGTTTCAATTGATTCAATTTTTAGCAGTGTGTGGTCTTCGAGATGTGGTGTTGTGTAGTGGTACATTAGGCCAATGCCTCCCATTTTTTGGATATTCCTTCACGATGTTGGTCACCATCCCCTAGCCTAATTGAGGTGGGATTGGGGTAGTCACTGGCCAAACCATGGTGGTTTTGGTTATGCCAGAGTTGTATTAGAGTACAATCTATTCTACCTTAGGACCAGATTCGGTGAGATAGCTTCGGGGAAATAGTGTTTATTATTTTCAATATGGATATTAATTCTGGGACTCTAGTGTTGGTGTGGTGGATAACGTATATATACACCAAGACTCTGGTCACCTACCATTCAATTCAACACATGTAAATATTGGATTCGAGGGAAAATTTATGGTACATGAAGCTTATAGGAATGGATGTGTTTTCTATGTCATTCTTAATTAAGCTTCCTAAATATAATATTTTGATCATTTCAAAATATGTTTTATTTTAGGATGGATACACACAGTCAGTTATCCATTATTCCATAGCATGATCATCGGGATGATTCGACTAGTGATGAGGCATTGGAATATGGGTATACACATATATAGCTTCTCCTGCTGGTTTACTAGTTATAGCACCACCAATTGAGTAATGGCCAAATATGGTATTACCAGCTATGGATTCACATAGGTTGAGTGTGTTTCATGAGTTTTAGAGGTAGTGACCTCTTAGGTTTCGGACTGAGCCAGACCCCCAGGTGGATGAGGACATACAAGAGGCAGTCCCTCAAATTTTCGCCTTCTAAGAACGACTGAAAATCAGATGGGAATCTTCATAGTGAGTGTTATTTAGGGATCTATTGTGTTATGGTGGCATTTATTGACTCATTGACAAGAATATAAAACTCTCTCATAGTCATTATTTAACTATCTCTTCATGGATGAACTCTGTCCGACCACGTTGTGGTTGATATTCATTTTAGAGCTTCTGTTGATGTAGTAGAAAAATTTCACTTTGGAACAATACTCAGTGTGGTTTATGGATCACTCATGTTACTCCTTTTATATTGTGTGGGATTAGTTTTTTAGAACTATAAACATTGAGAAGGGATTTCACTAGGACATCAGGGATTCATTGGAATCTCATTACTTTCTCACATTTTTTGGGGTGGTTGAGGGAGCCTTCATAGTGGAGAGATTTCTGGAAGAGAAGACACCTAAAGTGGGTGCTAGTAGTAAAAGAAGAGTAGTTGAGACCTTATCAGAAGGTTGTGGATGGATGTTACATGGATCCAATAATGTTCATCTCTTCAAGAGGTGATCACATTACATAGTGTTAGTGGTATAAGTCTACAATGATGGCTCAAATCAGCCAAAGGGAAATATTTCTATGGTAACTATTGGGGAAATCAATCTTCTGATTGTTTAACCATTATTATAACTAATTGAGAGACAGTAAAGGTACTTTTGAGACAAAGATAAAGGTAGCAGCAAGGTTTCCTTTCGGGCGTTGGATGTGGAAGAGGGGATGATAGGGTATTAGGAGTTTGTCAAAAGTTTTACCTATTAAAACCACCACCACTTGGTGGTCTGTGCTTGGGTGAGGGAGCTGGTTGAAATGGATGAGGATAACTGCAAGCTATGGAAAACTATGACAACAAGTCTCATTAGATGATGTAAGGTACAATCTGTGTATTTTCAACTATATCTACAATATTGATAGACACACGTGTAATTCATTACTCTTATACTACTTCTTTGGTTCAAGGATTATAAATTATGGTTGATCTATATGCTCAACCATTGTGGTTGGTGACTTTAATAGTCTGTCACAAAGAAGTTACTCATTTTTCAATAGTGCGATGTGACACTTGGAGGTTAGAGTTTAGTATGTGATATTTTTGTTACAGTAATGAGGCCTTATGACTTCATCATAGTTATGGAATGATTATCCACAATTCATTCCCATATTTACTATATTATGTGTGGGATATAGTGTGTCTATATTGATAGAATGAGGTTTTCAATTGTGAGTGAAAATAAAACCTTGGTGGAGAAAAACATAATTAGTCGTAGGAGAGTGTAGCTGATTACTCCCCAGTTTGATATCACGAATATTAGAGTAGTGGATACATCAAGCTATCAGTTTCATACTATGGTGGTAGAGTATAATGATGTCTTTCCTAAGGATGTATCAGGTTTACCTCCCCATTGAGAGATAGAATTCAGAAATGAAGTACATCTCAAGATGGAATTGGTATATACCCCACCAAATTAGATAGGCCCCCTAGAGCTTAATAAGATGATGGTAAAGCTAGAGTGATTTAAAGATAAGGGCTTTGTTAGACCCAACATTTCCCCTAGGTTGACCCAATGTTGTTCTCTAAGGAATAGGATGGAAGATTGAGGTTATGTGTGAATTACTGGTGCTTAAATAAGGTGATTGTATCCATTACTGAGGATTTGGGACCTCTATATTTATTTTAGTGGGGTGTGATGGTTTTTGAAGATTCACCTCAGATCAGGTTATCGCTAGCTATGAGTATATGATGGGGATATACCGAATATGTTGTCCATTTGTCATTATGGTAATTATGATTACCTAGTGATATAGTTATGTGTGACAAATTACATAACAAATTTCATAGGAATCATGAAATATATCTTTAGAGCTTCCTTAGACCGGTTCATGGTAATCTTAATTGACGAAAACCTATTATATTAGGTTTCCGAGGAGGAGCATACGAATTAATTGAGGATGGTCCAAGATATACTCTATAAGTACCAACATTAACAGAGTCTCTCAAAGTTAAATTTTGGGATTTGAGGGGTCCAATTTCTAAGACATGTCATCTCTGAGGGAAAAGTAGTACTATCCCTAGTGATGGTTGACTAATTTATTTCTTTGGAACAACCCACACGTGCGGCCTAGGAGTGGATTTTTCTTGGGTTGGCAGGGTACTATCAGAGGTTTGTACTGATTTATCGATAGTGACACCACCATTCACATATTTGAACCAAAAGGGGAATCCTATTGTTTAAATGGAAAGATTTAAATTGTACATATAGGATTTGAGGTAGAGGTAGATGAGCACACCAATATTGAGACTTTTAGAGGAGGTTGTCATGTATGATGGGTTATACGATACATCAATGACTGAACATTGTTGTTTTTTGATGAAGTTGCATGAGTTTATTTACTATTGTTTATGGAGGATAAGACCATATGAGAAAAATAAAGTAACCCATACTGATGATCTAGTAGTAGTAGTATTCACACTAGTGATGTGGAAACATAGTCCGATGGGAGATAATTTTATCCTTTAGTCTGACCTCTAGAGTCTCATGTATATCTTCTCATAGAAGGATCCTAACTTCAGACAGAGAAAATGTATATTTTTCCTCCTGCAATTTGATATTGAGAATGTATATACTACAGGGAATGAAAATTTGTTATCAAACAACAATAATTGATATAAATATACATAGAATTTTCCATCCATACACATGTGTTTCAAATGAAAAGTGTATGGGCGCTATACTAATAGCTACCAAAGTATGAAGGTTAATGATGATTATCATCATCAGTAAACTCTTATGCTAAGAGGAAAGGTGAAAACCCATGTGATATCTATTTCTATAGTGGGTTCTGATAACAACCTGGCAAATGGTACACATACCATCCACTATAGAGTTACTAATGTATTATTTGACATTAGATCTACCAATTCATTTATATCTCATGTATTTTTTATTCGAATAAATTTTCCACTAAAATGATTATATGAAAAATTTCAAATGAAAACCATTAATGATACTATGAGCACATATCAAGTATATATTAATAGGAATAAATATGAAAAATTATGGTTGTCTATCAATGTGATGATATGGTTTAATATAGGATGAATATCACATGTATTGTATCAATCATAATTCTCATTTAGAAGGGGTATTCATATAAAATGGATGGGGAGAAACTTGACATCAATAATATGCATATTATGTATGAATTTATTTATTTCATTTGGAAATTTTAACCTAGTCTTCCACTAAAATTTGAAGTTTAGTACTTGAATAAACACATACAAGGTTCTATACTGAAATCAATCACTTCTTCTAGAATGTACCCAATTAAGTTATCGATGTTGAAAAATAAACTCAAAAATAATCATGAATACTGAATCATTTATCCATGATTTTCACATTCTGGTACAACTATTATTTTTGTTAAATATAAATATAGACTGATGTGACTCATCAGATATTATTAGAAATTGAACAACATCAAAATCAAGAAGAATTATCCTCTACCCCATATTGATGACCTTTTTCATGAACTACATGGAGTTCAATAATTATCTAATTTGAAATTCATTCAGGATATCATCAATTGATGGTAAAAGATGTCAATATACAACCGAATTCATTCTATAAAAGTTATGGAAAATATTAATATATAGTGAATCATTTCGGTATTATTAATTATCATGCTTTGTTTATGGATTTAATTAATATGGTATTTAGAGATTACCTTGATAAATTGGTGGTATTATTTATTGATCATATTATTTTTTATTCAAATAGAATAGAAGAGAATGAATATCACTTAATAATTGTACAAAAGACCAAATGTAAGGATAAACTATATTAAAAATTTACAAATTGTAATTTTTTACACAAAAGGTTTTATTTTTCACTAATATATTCTCTTGAAATAGTATATCTATAGATCCATTAAAGATGGATGTTATTGAATGTTTTCCTAAACCAACCATGGTGACTGAGATTAATAGTTTTCCTTGTATAGGTAGATATTATCAATGTATTGTGAAGAATTTCTGATGACTATTAAATAAATATATAATATTACCTTCATAGAGAGTAATGTTCCACTGGATAGATGAATGTGAGAAAAATTTCATGAAACAAGGGACAAATTAATCAGCGCACATTTAATTACATTATTCTATGGTATATAAAGGTTTATAATCTATATCTATTCATCCAATAAAAAAATGGGATGTTTTTTATGAAAAATGACATGGTTGTAGCTTATGAAACATGAAAATTGATGATTCCGGATAAAACATACACAACTTATGATTTAGAGTTCAATGAGGTGATTTTTCATTAAAGATATTTATGAATTGTCTTTTTAATGAAAGTGTGATATATAATATGATCAAAAAATATTAATATATATATTTACATAGAAGTAGATGAATATATGTTAGATAAGATGGTTGGAGATAATAAATGATTATGACTAATTAATACATTACCATCCTGGGAAATCGAACAAGGTGGATGATATATTAAGCTGAATGAATCATACTAGCTTATTCATTATGAGGATAATAAAAGATCTAATATTTATGGATTTTAAATGGAAGAATCTTGAAATCCTGAATAAAGAGGAGAAATATGATCTTCCTCAGTTGAGTTTTCAACCATCTATCCAAGTAAAGATTAAAGAGGTGTAGAAATATTATTTAGATCATAAAAAGAAAATATATAAAATTTCTTGATTTTAACCTAGATAATGATGGAATAATTTTTTTTAGTATGGATATATGTTCTCTATCCATAATAGATTTGATAAAGGTGTTGATAAAAAATTAACATAGTTCTTAATTATCTATTGATCTTAGAAGTAAAAATATTTATAGATATTTGAATTTGTATATCAGGTTGGATGAAATAAATATAGGTATGGAAGATTTTGTATATCCATTTTTTATGTGTCATAAAGTTATATTTTATATAAAAAAATCAACTTGCATGTCACATCCATTACCCATAACGGAATGGAAATGGTAAAACATCACCATGTACATTGTCATTGGACTCCCTAAAACATTTAAAGGGAATAATTCAATATTGGTTGTAGTTAATCACCTTAAAATAAATCACAAATTATTACAATTAGATAATATTTATCTCTGTATCATCATTAAAAGATATAAGTTTTTAAAGAGGTATGGTTTCAATGAGAGCCATGATCTATTGGGTCTGATCAGTATCTATCATTTTCATGAATTTTCTGCCAAAAATATTCATCCATCTATTAATAAATAGATTAATTTCAGCACTGAAAATAATCCTCAAAGAGACAATTATAACAATAGAACAATTAAAACCCTATAAAATATGTTGATATATTTTTCTTAGGATTTTTAAGGTTTTTTGGATCAACACATTTCTCTAGTTGAGTTTTCCTACAATAATAGCTTTCAAAAAATAATTAAGATACATGATTAGGAAGCATTATATGGAATGAATTATATATATACAACATGTTGGAATGATGTCGGAGAAATATATATATTCATAACTTATATAGGAGAATAATTGAAATAAAAGGATAAATCTATTCAAAATAACATAAGGGAAATTTAATTCCAAAAGAAAATTTATGATCATAATAATCAAAGTGATATGAAATTTGATGATGGTGGAAATTCATTTCTAAGAATTTATCCCTTGAATAAGGTGATGATATTTTTTATAAGTGGAAAACAACACTCTAGGTATATCATTCCCTTCAAAAATTTTGATCATCTTGGGATGGTAGCATATCGGTTGATGCTTCCACCAATCCCATCTAAATTCATGATGTTTTCGATATATCACACCAGATAAAGTAAAAGACTGGACCTTAACATGTACTGAAATCATAGGTCATACCAATGGATCAGGGATATTATTATGAAGAAAACCTAGAGGAAAATCTGGATCATATAAAGAAATTTCTATGAAATACGTCAAATATCTGGGTCAATGTTGTGTTGAAAAATCATGAGTTTGGGGAACCTATATGGGAAAATTAAGATAAGATAATGAATAAGTACAATATGTTTTTTGTATATAAGAGATGTAATTTTGAGGTAAAAACTCATTTTAAGCGGGGTAAATATAAAACCCTGATATCTTATGAAATATATATATATTTTTTAATAAATTAAATTTCTTTGATAGATTGAGTTACATGAAACATTGATTTTTAATGATCCACAAAAGATCATTAATATTACTATTTAAAATAATACTTATCACCTTGACATTAACCAGGGAAAAATTAATATAAATAACCAATTTTTAAATATTTATTATAATTTTTCATTCAAATAATTTTTTTGATAAAAAGTAAATTTTTAGTAAAGTCTTTATTTGTTTCAAAAATATTATTTTCTCAAAAATTGTTTATTTATTTATATTTATAAATAATAACATATTTAAATTTTGATAATTGCAGGAAATGATTTTGAAAAAATAAAAAAATTGAAATCAGCATGTTAAAAATATCTTAGACTGAATTTTTGGGATTTTTCTAAAAATATAATTTTTTTTTGATGAATATTGAAAAATAATAGGGTTTATTGAAAACATTTCTTCATTTTACTAAATTTAAATGAATTATTTTTGCTCCAGAATTATTTTTAATGTATCATATGTTAAATTATATATATTTTAATTTAGTTTTTTTTTCATTTAAATAATTATCATATAGAATTTTGATTTAAAAACAATTTAAACTTTTACACATTTTCTCTTTGGAGAACCCCTTTCATGTCACATCTGTAGGACTAATTTATAATTATCATTTCAAAATTATATTATTTATATTTAATTAAATGGATTACATATTTTGAATCATAATGATTTATATTATCTCATATAGAAAAAATAAGATTTTACACCACTAAATAGTTAAAACTATGAAAGTTATTTACAATGATTAAGGTAAAAATTGGTATGCAGGGGGGTTAAAATAAAAATATATTCATTAAAATATGACAAAAAAATTGGTAAAACACACATTTTATGGACATATAACGACTTTATAATGTAAAAATATTTATAATAGTACATTTTTAATCCCTGTGTCATTTAAAAAACACTGGTACACATTTTTTAAAAAAATTACAATTGTGAAACTCACTTCACCTATAAAAGGATACCACTTCTCATTTTCTATTAACACATACAAAACCATTTTGTTATATAAATACCTAATATAATATCTTTATTATAACCCTATTCTCATTATAGAACTTTATTTTTGATATTAATCCCACCTAAAAAGGAATTTTTTGAAAACCTATGGAGGCTACCCAAAAAAGTGGTAGCATTCTTCAACGAGCCTTTTTATTTTACATCATTTTACTGATCTTTAATTTATTATTAAACTAAGATTATATAATAACCTATCTTTATTTCATATACTAATATTCTTGTTATTGTTTGGTAAATATCGTCAAACATTTTGACATCTATCAAAAGGGATACGAAATCATAATTCTTCTGTACAACGGACTACCACCTTGTGGACTCAAGTTATTAGTTTTCTATAACCACCTCTCATATAAGGATATAATCGTGGATTAAATTTTTGGATATGGTATTTATGATATAATTATACTTCTTGAACTATTATATCACATAAACCTCCTTAAATTTCCATTCTATGGGAAGCTGATATCATCACTCATGTGTACAGGGGACTACTGCCTTGTGAAGTGAGGTGATTCTTTCAGGATTTACATGGAATTTAATATTAATGGGTTAAGCAAAAAATGTAACAGATATGACATAAAATTTTTCACGAATTTTAATATATTATTTAAATTAATTTTATTAAAACCATTTAGAAAATGGAATCAATGGTCATGTGAAGTTATGGAATAATTTTTCTATGAATATTGTATTTAATTTTAAACCTATAACATTAATAGATTACTCTAAATTAATATATAATGAATAGATATTATATTTATATCATTATTAAAATTATAAATATTATTAAACAATGGTAAAATTAATAGTTATAAAAAATGACAAATCCAATCATACGCATAAAACAATGTAGTTATTTCCCAAAACGTGACATTAATGAAGATTTTTTATGAAACAGGTACTAACAAGTAATAAGTAAAGAATATATGGTATGATATATATATTTAATGTTTTATAATAGATTTATATTAAATTTATATTTTTTATAGAGGAGGATAAAATGTGTACAAATAAAGTCAAGTCTTAAGGTAAAATACTTTTGTGTAAATTTTCCTTCTTTGAGTATTATGTTATGTTATACACCTATATTTTCTTGAGGTGTATATACAGCCACATTGACATGTAATGTCATGAATTTATTGATTTCCAAGATATTAAAAGTTTCAAATAACATTATTCTTTCATGGAGAATTTGATTCAAGGTTACCAACTTAGTAAGGGGGTTTTTGTTTTAATCTCATCAAAAATCAGGATTGAATATGATTATGATTCCAATGACAAAATATTAGAATATGTCACTCAATAATGTATTTTCTCTATTATTTTTTATTTATTTCTTTATGATATGAAATTTCACTCTATTTTATTCACTTTATTTAATCATGGTTTCAAAATTATGTTTTTGTGAACAACTGTCATTATTTCTCCCTTTGTTCGAAAACCCTTTTTTATTCCCAACACATTTTTCTCTAAAAATGTTTTAAAAATATTTTTTGCACTCTCAAAAAGATTTATTAAGGAATTTTTTACCCATTTTTTATTTTAAAAAAATAATGGAATATTGTTTTTCATTTTCAAATAAGGCATATTTTAATTTTATTAAAAATGTGGAATGGATCTTAGTTTTAACGTGTATGAAAAGAATAGAAATTTACCAAATTCATGGAAATTATTTAATTTTAATATTACTTTATAAATTTTATGGAATATTTTCAATAGAATGGATTTCAAGAATTTTTTTGAATTGTTAACATCAAGGAATTTTATTTTGAATCAATGATTATTTTCCTCAAGAAGCATTCCAATATGTTTTTGTTTCAAAATAATTTTAATTATATAATATCATTGTTTTTTGTTACATATGATATATTGGGGATACTATGCAAGGAAAAAATCATATTGTTCAACTGAATGGTTTATTTTTATGATGACCCAATTTTTATGAAGACCATTTCAATTAGACGGGGTATACCATGGTAAAATGATTATGAAATCAACTTATTTTTACATAGGTTATTATTTAATGAAATGATGAAATGATTATGAAACCTATTTCTATTCGATTTGTAATTTTATGATGAAATTATTATGAAACACATTACATTTCTTTGATTCTTTTATGATGAATGTTTTATGATCTTATCAATGAACATAAGAATTATTTTCATTATGTAGAGAGTGTGACCTATATCTCCCTCTAGTGAATTTCGTAAATATCAATATCTCATGAGATAAATAATATTATAAATGGGAGTGAACCCAATTCAGTAAGGGACTTTTTCCAATATGATATTATTGGGAGTGATCCATGATAAATATGATGGTTTGGTGTGTTTACCCAATCAATTATGATATTATTGGAAGTGACACTTAAACTAATAAGGAAATGATTTTCTATGATCATGTGTATGCTCTAAATCTATGTCTTATACCCCCATGCTCATGATATTTTTATATCTCCCTTTTTTACCCATACAAAGAATCTGATCAAACCATTTATTATGATTTAATTTCATAGGTTATTATGAAAGGAATTATGTATGTTATGTATTATATTGGTTCCAGTTATGAAGTATATATTTGGAGATGTCATTACACACTTATGGTTTTGTTGTTTATGTGTCCATGTTTCAAAGTGGACTATACCTTTACAATCATTTTGTGTTTGTTTTTGTAATGTAATGAATATTTATCCAATAATATGAAATATCTATTTATGTAAAATATGGATTTTTACAACATGTACTATGAAAATAATATTCTTTGAGAGACTAGGAATATATCATACCCTATTTTTCTCATGGAAAATATTATTAGTTAGTTTTATTTTAGAATCTCTATTTAAAAATATATCAATAGATTCATAATCTACTAGACTTACTATACTAAACATCCTAGACACATAATTAATTACGTATCCCTTATCACCAATGAAGTGAAAAGAATCCCTATAATCTATTATCCATGATTTTACTATTTTGTTAATGCACATAAGTACACTATAACAACATTCTTTAGTTGAATTCAATGAAAAATCCATCAAAAAACATTATATTATAATTTCTATCTTCTCATAGAAATATTTTATTATATGATTTCTTTTAACAAAATTATATCTCATGGGTGTTGGTCATGTATATTTACCTCTAATTTCCCCCCTTCACTTCTATTTTTATCCCATATGACCTCTATGATTAGTTGGGAACCCCTATCAATTATAATGTAATGTTTCACAGGATTATTAATAAGTCTCCCTCCTCCAATTCACTTCATTAAAAATAATTTTCTCGATATCATCAAATATAACATTAATATTTTCCAACTCAATAAATGAATTTTATTAATAATTTGAAAAGATCAAAAAATCATGTGAGCGAAAGAAATGGAGAATGAGAGAATCCCCAATTACATGAGACATTACAGCAAAAGGAACGGATCCATTAGAGAAATATTCAATGAGAGGGAATTATAGGGTACCCAGTGAGGTGAAGAAGTCCACCATATAATTTCCTTTCCAACGAATGTGTTATATCTCCATATCACAAAAAAACATCTCTTAATAGTAATATCACAATAAAATCTTATGTAAAAGTTCCTTTCATGAAATCATGTTGGATTCTGGTCATGTTAATGTCATTCACATGATCTATAATATATCTCCCTCTATTAGCCTCATGATAAACCATTTCCTCAATACGGATAACTTATTGAGTTCTATAGCTTTCTCATACATATTTTTAAATATTGGACTTAGCTATAATTTATACATATTTTCTTTTATACTCTGAGAAACATTTTAGCTATTTATATCTTCACAACTAATAATGCTTTTATGTATTTCTTTTACCATTCATCTTTAATTATAATATCTAAATTTCCTCCCTTCAATAGAGATTATAAATCTTCTAGGGAGGGATATTCCCCTATCCTCATCCTATAATAAATAAATTATCATATATCAAATTGTTCTCTATAGAATATTAAATCTTCTAATTCCAATAACATTTAATGTAATAAAACCTACTAATTAGAAAATAATATATGAGAATATGAGAGTGTAATAAAAAAATTTGTTGAGTAAACTATTCATCCCTTGAGATCCTCTTCTTTTTCCAGAAGCCAATTTTTTATAATTACACTAGAATTTCACACACTATAAATTCACCATCAGATTACCACAATAGTTTAAATAGTTATCTATTAGGAACCCAATATATTTATAGTATACGAGACGTGGCACAATATACTTTAACCAAATAATTGTACTAAATCCAATGTACACTAAAGGCATGTTTATTCTAAATCACACAAACATTCAACAAAATCTTAAATAAAATCATGTAAAATACCGATTGGTTTTATTTGGGTTGGATTTAAATCCAGCCTTAATAGTTGAATACATTACTTATTTAATTTTATTGTAAGTGAAACAAAAAATCACAGTGGATAGTTAGAAACGTAGATCACTACATCAAATTATTATGTGAAACATCAATAATGTTTTCTCAACCCCATTATTTAGTGGGTAAAACATTATAATCATGTTTCACCAAGATTATAAAATCATGGAAATACTTTTTTTCACTATGAAACTATTAATACAAGGTTTCTCGCCTTGTCTTTACAATCCTACACCTTTATATCAATATTTTTTCCTACACCTAATTTCATGGTAGAAAATATTTTTTTATTTTATTTCAATATAGTAAATACCATATATCAATAAATTCAATGGATACACAAATTAGAAATAGAATAACCTCAAAGAAGACATCCATTACAAGTTGATGAACATTTGATAACTTTATTACCACCCATCCAATGCTTGTTTTCAATGCTCTAACATAATAGAAGGGTCCTCTAGTGTTTCTTCTTCTGGTGAACTTACTCTAGTTGAGAAGAGACATAAAAAACCATAACACGTGTTTTATATTTTTATTTTCTTATAAATTAGATAATAATGATACCTACAATTGAAATTTTTTTATATTGATACCTTTCTTACAAAATCCATGAGAAAAAGATAATTAGGAGGTTGTTTGGACATGTCTAAACTTTTCATCATTTGGAGATTAAAAAAGAAGGTATTTTTCCTCCCGTACGATGAGTTTGAAATCAATCCCATCATTGAGATAGAATATTGATGTGTATGACTACACCTAGATAAAACATCTTATGTGCTTGTATTTTAGATAAGGGCGATATGATTTTCTTATCCATAGAGGTTAATAAAATGTGATGTATTAAATTACAAAATTAGTCAGTACTTAGTGAATCAACAATGTTTGTGTGGTTATATGTGATCCAAATTCATTGTTTCTCATGGTTAATTAATGTATTAAAAAAATAGTGTATATAAAAACAAATCCTTTTAGATGATTTAGTTTATAGGAGAAGGTAAGAGATACATGTTTTTTATAGTGATCACACCAGATCACATTATACATTGACTATCAGTAATTATTTTTTATAATTAATTATTTTCTTATAGATTATGAATTTATGAATTGATATGTGTTTTTTTTGGGTTTTGGTCTCGAAACTCTCAACGGTTCCGTATCCGATGACGCGTGGACCTTCTGTCCAAAGGCAGGCATTCGCCGGATTGTCTGACCAGTGACTCTTAAGAACTCACATTGGTCAAGAGGATGGGAAGTCGGGATAATCACACCCTGTTGGGGGGAATTATTTCCTGTTCCGGGACTCTCTTATAGATTTAAGATGTATTCATATGTTCTTGAATCATTGGTTTATACCCAAACATAGTTTCTACATATTTGACCCTAGTATGCAATGGTCAACTGGACATAGGGGGTTCGGAATCATTTAGGCCTGAGGTTTACCATCCCTCATTGGATTAATGACCCCATGGAGTCGGAACTCATTGAGGCGGCACTAGGAGTGGCACGGTTAACCGATGTGAAGATAGTCAGATCGACCGATTGTTGGGATTGAACCTCATATAGGCTTCCTACATACCCATCCTAGGGGACATGGATCAAATTCCACATAGTTCGAAAGAAGAGCATTGGAGAACCGATGTGAAGGTGGACCTGAGGGTCCGTTGGTGATCGTGATTGAACCTCATGGAGTCTTCCTATATATCCCTGTGGTAGGGAATCGAAGTCCTTGTCGTTCGCGTTGGATTGGGACTTACACTATGAGCCACCCCAGAATGATAGATCGGGGCTTACACTCTGAGGAGGCCCAGGGCGATGGATTGGGGCTTGCACTCTGAGGAGGCCCATGGAGATGGATTGGGGCTTACACTCTGAGGAGGCCCATGGAGATGGATTGGGGCTTACACTCTGAGGAGGCCCATAAGAGGATGTCATGGTCGATGCTCACTCTAAGCCCACATGAGTCATGCTCGGTGTGAGAAACAAGAGGCAGCAGGGACCAGAGGATCACGTCGTGAAAGGTGCTTTCGTGAGAAGTGGA
Organism: Viscum album; assembly: GCA_963277665.1. Taxonomy (NCBI): domain Eukaryota; kingdom Viridiplantae; phylum Streptophyta; class Magnoliopsida; order Santalales; family Viscaceae; genus Viscum; species Viscum album. Next base: position 530,506,020 of record OY728131.1, on the reverse strand, counting down.
GTGGGGCTTATGCATGAGGGCGGCCCATCAATTCGGGGCTTACTCCGTGTTGGAATCCCATGGTTTCTTCCTCATGTCTGGCCATAAGGGAATCCCAACCCATTGGTGGGTTGAGTAATATAATGGGGACCAACGCCTATGAGCAAGTGCACAAGCGGGATAACGCCAAGGGCTTTGGAATCAGTCTGAACAAAGGGAGATGAAAAGTGTGAATTACATGCCCGACATTCGGAACACAATGAGGGTGGCATGGTTATTGAGGTTAACTATTGACCATGTTCGAAGCATAGGATCCATATCATGTTAGCCTGAAATGGGGTAGACAACTGAGGGTCGACTGGTGACCATGTTCGAAATATAGGACCTGACCGAAGTGTTGTCCAAAGTCTTCTGGTGAGTTAGCCCAGGACGGTAGGTGAGATGATGCGGCATGTGACCAGGCCGTTAGGGGGTCCCTTCAGACATGGAAGAGTATGAAGATCCAAATGAAGGGCGTGCAAAGCATGAGGTGAAGTGATGGAACGTTGGAACAAATTCCAGTGCTCTTGAAGTTATGCCACTATAAACATAACATAAGGTATCTCTTTCATGGAGAAAGAGGCATCCAATTATTGAATAAAGGGAATGCTACAGTTTATAGTCATGTAGAGAGGACTGTTTCCATATAGTTTAACGTCATATGGATTGGACGAGGGCCATATAGTTTAATGTCATGTGGTTAGGATGAGGGCCATATAGTTTAACGTCATGTGGTCAGGACGACAAGATAGGAGATACCTAACAATGGTTGGTGTGAGATATACACAAGGGCGGCCCTTTCTGGATGAACCTAGAAAAAGGAGGTAGATAATGGGGTTAAATGGGAGTCATGAGGAGTAGCTCGACTCATGGAATTTATAGGACGGATGTTGGGGCGGCACAAGGGTGCATTGGAAAATCCCAACATCCCTGCCCAAAAAGCTCCTGGTGCGACTCTCCATTTCTCATGGGGGTGAGTGACAGTAGTGAAAGGACCTGCCCGGATGGTCGGGAATGCAGTCCGTCAATGAACCTTAGCGGGAGTGTGGGGGCGTAGCCCACACGGTATGGAGCGGTGAGTGCATGGGATTTTCAGCATAGGGTGGGTCGTGGAGGAGCTGGCCACGAGGGACTGGTTGTGGCGGAGCTGTCCTCGAAGGAGCCCGACGTGTAGGGATGGACACATATGGCTCTCGGTTTGGTTATCTGAGAAGGGTGTCCACATAGGAGCTATCCAGGAGGGAGTAGTCCACGAAGGAGCAGGCCGCGAAGAAGGCTGCCTGTGAAGGATGTTTTCCACGAAGGAAGGCCATCCGCGAAGGATGGCCGTCCGCGAAGGGTGTCTGCAAAGGGGCTGGCGCCCATCCCACTTTGCGCCCGTGAAGGGGTTTCCACCTTCATTTCGCAAATGACACTGTTCGGTGGAGGGGGTGTCCGTCCGCGAAGGAGATGACCGTCCGTGAATGAGGTGGCCACATGTGGCTCACAGTTTGGTTTCTCCACTATGTGAAAGAGTGCATCCGCGGACGATATGGGGTCTGTGGAAGGTTGCGGACCATTGGGAGCGATTTCTATAGCATCTGCCCATGGGTTTTCACCCATCCTCTCCTCTCTGATTTTTTGGTGCCCCTCGATGAATCTTTATAGAGTTGAGAAGAGGCAATATTGATGGGCAGACAACACTTTTTGCAGAAGCCGATGAAGGAGTCACCACCCGCGGATGACTTGGTCAACCAAGGAATTTTGGAACATAGTTTTGTGGAATTTCTCTGCGGTCATGCACCACTCCGCCTCTATCCTGCGAACGAAAGCAGTCCGCGGAGGGGGAGGCTCGCGGCGGTGGACCGGCCTGGGACCCATTCTGCATCATGCCCGTGGAGGGTCCCTGCCTCCATTTCGCGGACGACACTAGTCCGCGGAATTACAGGAGGCGGTCTTCCAAACCGTCTGCGTGCTGTTTCTGGGAGCCGATGCATGGACCGGTTCGGTCCTTTTTCATGTCTTGAAGAAATTGGATTTACCTTTGCGGAATTTTCAGGATCCTACTGTGTTGAAAATGATGCAATTGAATCTGGGTTCATAATTTGTGGTTTAATTAATCGGAATTGAGTTTTACTATGATAGTTACTTTAAAAGTGTTTTATTTTTTATGCAAAAGGATTTGTGGATATGGTTTCACAAGTTATTATGTAAGATACAATATAATGTGAAATGAAACTGAGTTCTTGAAACATTAGTGAAAGAATGATATTGATGGAGATTTTATCTAAATATATAAATCATATTCTTTTCTAGGGTATACTATATTATATGTTAAAGTGATATTGTAAAGAATTATATTCATGTAACTACCTCAATGTACTTTTTATAATATATGGATATGTATTTTTTTCATATATTATAAAATAAAATTAATTTAAGGAAGGATAATATTTAATGTCAAAACATTCAAATAACCTCTACTAGATATCATTAATGTATGAAATTTCAGTTGATGAAATGTATTGGTAAGAATGAATAGTATTATGGATAAAAGGTTTTGTAACTAATGTCATTTACTTTTAATGTATGAGTAAATTCATGAATTCTGGAGGAACATCTTTGATGGATATAAGAGTAGGTATTCACCATGGTATAGGGGGTGTCTATGCCTACCTATACCTCGAATGATTTTACTTAATATTTGCCCTCCCTTTTACTATTCACCTCCAAATAATCTAGTATTTCCTGAGAATATAAGAGTATTTTACTCATTTTATGGTTGATTCATGTTGTCTTGTTCATCCACCATATATAGGGATAGGGTTCTTATAATGTCTCTATTGAAATCATTATCAACCAAAAATATTTAAGAGCATAGAATGTTGGTTATTAATCAGTGTATGGTATAAAAAACATTTCATTATATATGTTTTACATGGTTTTTGGAATCATGTATACTTTTCTTGGGTTTTACAGTATCACTACTAGAAAAGGTCTCTATACCCACGCATCTATACCAATGGTTCAAAACAAAACCATGGGTATAAATCGTAATTTTTGACCTATACCGATGATTTTGTAATAAATGTGGGTATACTAAAACCAATTTGATGTTTTTAGCATGATCCTCCTCCTAATTTCTCATTTCCTTCCCCACATCTCACCCAAGCCCTAACCTCTATAACCAATCCTCCCCTCCCCAACCATGACCTCCCACCCTCATCTCTACCTCTTGGCCCCCGCCTCCCCCTCCTCTGTCTTTCCTCTACAGATGCCTCCTCCTCCACCTCTCAGCCCCACCTCTGCTTCCCGGCCCTTGCCTCCGCCTCTATAGCCACCTCTGCATTTCGGACCTCACCTCCTCCTCCATGGAAGCCTCGAACTACATGGGATCCACCACCTATGAATCATATTGGGTGTGGCTGACTCCACCTATACCTCATTAGATATAGTTATAAAGGATCTCTATATATGGATTCATCCATCTTCTCTATGAATTTCTAGGGATCTTTGGTTCTAGGTTGGTGTTTTATGGTTTGATTTTTTATTATCTTCTACTTATTATCATGAATTTTAAACCAATTCTTATGTCAATTTTATTCGAAACAAATGGATGGGTTTTTATCAATATACCATGGTTATTGATTTTAGGGTGTGTTTATTGTTTTATTAGTCCTTCGTATCTCCTATCTAATGGATTCGTATCACCTATATTCTTATTGAGGTGTATTTTCTCTATTAATGGATCTTTACTATTAAAAACAATATTTCTTGGAATTTCTAATATAAAATTTTTATGGATTATGACTTTTAGTTAGTTTTTAACATAAATTTTTCAAAAATAATATATATTAACCTGGATCTCATGAATTAAAAGAGGGTTTATTTTATGATTTGTTCTTTAAATTTGTTTTAAATTTATTTTACACATGTTCTGTTTTTGAGATTCCATTTTTTCTAATTATAAATGGTTTCTTAACCAATGATTGGTCTTTTGGTTTCTAAAAATAATACTAAATTACCATCAATATATCCATGTTTGTGTCTATGATTTTTAAATATTTCTTTTGTGATTATGGGATGTTTAAACAATTTTTATTTTAATTTAAATTTTATAATTTGAGTTTTAAATATTTTTTTTGGTTTCATATTAAATATTCAAAATGTATTTATATGGAAATTTTGTTTCATTTTATTTTAAAATTATCATGTAAATGCTTTTAACTATGTCGGTTTAGAAAATTAATTTCTTGATTTGGTACATTCAAAGAGTTAACATGGTCTTGTTGGCACTTTGAAGAAGTTTTTTGGATCCTACCATGACTGTTTATTTATTTTTTTGCATTCTATTTGAATGAAACATAGATTATCAGGTAAAGGATAACTCATAGAAGAGGTGATTTGGATTATTATAAGTTGTTGATTCTTTGGGTAATTTATCTTGTGTTTTTTATTCTCATAACTACATAGTTGGTTAGGGGAACATGGGAAATTAGATTAGGAAACCTAGATCCAACTTGGTTCTTTCTACTCGTCCTTTGTTTCTCTTTGACTAGTGACATAGTATAAAAAATACCACCGTCAGACTAGTGATTTTTTTTAACTCTATCATGTTAGTTGAGGGTTTATATCAATATCATGAAGTCATTTCATTACATAACTACAACCATGGTTTTCTTATATCCACTCACATTACATTATCTAATTTTAGTTATTTATTTTATATATTATACATTATTTATATTGTGTTTCGTCCCTTTATTTAGTGAATTATGTCACTATATTTATTCTATATTCTATTCTATAATACTTATTGTTGATATAATTGATTAATTAAATATCATATCATTAGTCTCACTACTTTTTTAAATTTTCGATAACCATGTTTAGAAATGTTTTGAATGTTACTTTGTCAAAATGTTTTTTTAAAATCTTGTTGATGATATGATTTGGTATTCAATGGAATTTTAATGTTTTCCTTAAAAAGGTACATACATGGGTTTCTCTAGTAAATTATTGGTGTTTTGTAAATATTTTAGTTTAATTATAGAATATAAAATCTATATCTTAATTATGTTTTTTTCTTAAATGATAAAATGGCCCAAATATACTAAACTATATTTCAAAATAGAATAAAAGGGTTTTATGATTAATGACTATGTATGGGATGTATGGAGGATACCTATTGAGAATTTTTATTCTCATGCATATATAAATTTTTGGTTCTTATCATCTGCTAGTGGAGTGATCATTTTCTAACACATTTTACTAGATTCATCTAGTATGGGTATAGTGTGGAGGCATGATGATGACCCTAGGTAATGTTGAAAATAGAAGTTTGGTGTTAGACCCTATTTGGTTTATTCTGTAATGTGTATGTATTAGTCACTTTGTATTTCTTATATCTCAATACCATCTTATTTTTATATCAAATCTTTTATGTTAATATTTTGGTTAATGTTTATATATATGGTTGTTACTTTTTTCTTATGTGTAATATTTTGAAACTATTTATTTGGTTTGTATGAACATGTGAATTACATAAGGGTTATTCCATATTCTCATCATATTTATATTCTTTATTTAGTTGAGATAATTAGGTGAATCCATTCCTATAACTAGTATTTAATTCCTCAATGATTTTCTACAACCTAAGGTGATCATGAACATGCTTTAGATTATATAAATGGTCGGATTAGGTTCCAATTAGAAGGTTGTCACAGGTTGGTTTATAATGGAAGTCATTTGTGTCCATCAGTGTGATATATGTTGTCCATATAACATATATTTAAGATAAATGATGTTGTTTCTAAACATTATCATTATTTAATTTAGCATGGAACCAATCTACTTGTTTCCCATAAGATATGTTTATACATTTGAAATTCAACATGTATATTGTTATAATGTGAATAATTTTTTTTATTTTATATGGATCACATTTTGTGTGTTTTTCTTTAGATTGATTCTTTATGTTTAGGGCTCTTGGTTCTGATTGGTCTTTATATGGAAATTATATCACGTAGAATGAGAAAACGAAACAACAATTTTACTTCTCCAAATATAACTAACATGAATTAACCCATGATAAATGTACCTAAATGGAGTGTAATAAAACATTATTTAATTCAATGAATTTTAATAAACATAACATTAACTATATTGGATATAATAAAACCAAATAATAATAGAATGAAACATTTTAAAAAAATCATTCACAATCTAAACAAACCTTACTAAAATAAATGTTAATCAGATTTACCAAAATAGATCTGAATGATCAAAATCAATAAAATATAATTAAAATTTGATAGAAAATAATTTGGACCAATTCAAACTTATCTAACTTGAACTAATCTGATATTACAAATGATGAATCCAATTGGACCAAATATAATGAATTCAAACCAACATGACTAAAACTAACATGAACTAAACAAAGCTAAACCAACCTAATATGAACCAAATGTAATCAAATTGAGTCAATTAGAACCTGAATAAAGTATATTTTCCAAGATAATATAAATAATAACAAGATAAAATAAATCTAATGAAAATGTCCCAAACAAACTAGTATTGAAAAAAATATAACTAAGTTGAAACTGAAAACAAATTGATTTTATACCATTAATATGAATAGTAATTCTTAATTAATTGGATTCCAATATTTGATAATATCATTTTGAAACTTGGTCATATTTCCCTCTTTCTTACAGAAACATGATTGGACCCATGGGGCATTGTTGTTCTTATATGTTGGGTGATGAAATGTTTAATCACAGGAGATTGGTATATTGTAGTTTAGTTTTTATATTATTTTCTTTATCGCATTTCCCATAGAGTAATTTTACCAAATTCTATGGAGGAGGGTACTTATATTCTACAAAGGGGCCATAAGGGATTTCGAGGTGGCTATGCAGTTTTCTTTGTAGGGGAGGGAGATCAGGGAAGTTGAGGCATTAATAGTGTGTTTCATTTTTTCCTACTTTTACTATGTTTCTTATATTGATATTCTTCTAATTTGGAATGGACGTTCGAAATATGGATGGTTCAAGAAAAAAATGAATTTATTTTCTATAGTTGTTTTAATTTTTTTTGGAGAAATCATTCCTAAGCGGTGATTCCCAAACTGGAGCTCAGGAGAGATTCCAAAAGAAAACTAACCCTAAATGATCAAACCATCAACCAAATTCATGGGTATAATCCACTACAAGAATCAAAATTTTAGTAAGTTTTACCTTAATTATTGATGCACATTAGGGGCATGGATGACTGTAGCATCCTGAGTTTTAAGAAAGAAACACTATGTTCAATAGCTTATATGATACACTACATTGAGGTTAAATGAACCACTAAATATTATTATTTAAATTTTATCATTAGAACCTATAAATTGGAATAAAGAATATATTAACTAAATTATAAAAATTTGATTTACATAAGTTTATATAATGATGAATCAGCTACCAAATTTATTAGAAATGGAAATAAAAACCAATTTTATATAAAGGATGTGCTATAATGAAATCCAATTTAAATGAGAATAATTGTGATTATAAAATAATATAACTATTTTTGGATTGTATTAATTAAATATAAACTCAATTTGTTTTAAAAAATTCATATTCTTTTTTTACACAACATATTAGAAAAAAATCAATTTTAAGAATAAAAGTATTATTTTTTAAAAAAGGTATTTTTTCATCATTTTGAGGGAGAACCTATTTTGAATCTTGTTTTTTGAAATTTTTATAAGTTTTATTTGAAAAATAATCTTCTTATTTATATTAGGGTCATCCAAATTTTCTTTGGTTGAAATTTCGGTATTCTTCAGATAAAATTCATATTTTAATGAATATTGAAAAAAATACATTTTAATTCAAAAAATCTTTTTCATCAAATTTATTTATATTGTTACATTACCTATTTAATTGGGTTTAAATCACAATTAGATAATTTTTTTATCATTTTATTATTTTTTTCATTTTATGTAATTTCATATTGAAATTAGATATAAACGCACATCAATATTTTGATGGTTTTTATTTTAAAAAAACATGAATTCTTCATTTTGACAACAGGGATTAATTTTAAATTTCTTACTACAACTTATATGTTTTAAATTTGAAAAAATGGATGCTATTTTTTGAATTATAAGTTCCAAATTTTTTGAATTGGTCTATTTTATTTTTGGGCATTATTAATAGTAACTTTAATATTTATTTTTATTTGCCATGGTTTAATGGTATATCAGGTAAATAAGGGTAAGAATAATATTATAATAATATAATACTACACTAACACTTGACCAAATCCTATTGTATGAGACATTCCCAACCAAAACATCCCTTGTGATAAAAATTTGGCCTTTTTATACCACTTTGACGTGATTATGACACTTAGAAATTTAAATTTATAGTAAAGGAAAATATGTGAAAACATATATCTTCTTACTAAAATAATTTTAATATGGGTTTATATGTGTTATATATTCTAATATAAATATTAATTTGAAATGAATTTTTTTACTACATCATTGTATTTTAATTATAAATTCTATACATTAAATAATTAAATTTTATTTTGATAGAATGATTATAGAGTGATTGGTTTATTAATGAAGGAAACAAATAAATGATATTATAAATATTACAATAAATAATATTTGACAAAATTTATATCATCCATGATTTATATAGGTGAATATAAAATTTTATAAGACTACTAAATGGTTTTTTTAGAATTTATGTCTCTGTTTAGATCTTATTTAAAATCAATAATATAAATATTGTAAAAATTGACATAATTCTTGTTTTATAAAAATAGTAATTTATTAAATTATTTAAAAATCCTAAAAATATTTTAAAATATAACTATTACTATGATATGGTCAAAAGGTTTATTGATTTTAATATTATGGGAAATTTACAACATATAAGTAATATTTATAGCCACTTAATAATTAAATTGTTGTTACCGCAATTAAACATAAAAGATAATAATTAAGGGTAAACTGAAATGATAAGGTTTACAATAAAACAAATAAATTTCTAAAAAATATTGCATGAGAGGATTTAGAAATATACTCATCATAAAATATTAATATCTCAGGTTGGAACCTTTTTTATTAAAAAATATTTTTTATTAATTTAATAATTTAAGTGTTTCCAAGGGTGTCCCTTCCCTCTCCTATAAAAAGGTACCTTTCTTCTCTAATAATAACACTTCAATAACCCATTGATTCAGCCAATACCTACCCAAAAATATTCCTATAATCCCTCCCCTCATCATACAGGCCATTAGTAGGGAATAAAATCCTCCCGATGAATTCTTTTAGTATAAACCAAATGAAGTTAGCCGATTAAGTGGTAATACCTTCTCTTACTATTTTTAAATTCATTTCCATTACATACTCCCTAAAATATTCTTATTAAATGATCATATAAAAAATAAGTATCTTAAATATACTAGGATTTTTTTGTGCTAATGTCTCAATCTACTCTTACATAAACCTCAATATAATGGGTAACGATCATATTGTTTCTGTGTACGACGAACTAATGCCTCATTAAATGATGATTGTTCCAATTTATACTACCACCTCTTATGGTGGACATTATAATGGGAACTATTTTTTAAATATTATATATATTTTATTATATTTTATTTATGATTATGTAATTTTTACTAATAAAATAACTTTCTTTCTTTCTATTTTGTGTAAATATTATAATTTTGTTTGAGGAAGTGTGGACTACTGCCTCTCAAGAAGATATGTCTCAGTCCTTCTATACATGTAATGTATAAAGGATGGTTTTATTAAACCTATAATAAATAAATGAAATTAATATAATACTAGTATTGTAATATACATTTATATCATTTAATTATAATTCTTTTAATATGAAAAAGAAATAAAAAGTAGTGTTTAGGCATACGTACATCCTACTGTCTCTATGAATGATGAATTTCACATATTATATCTAAATATTATGGATTATTCTAAATACATATATACTAGATATATATGATATTTAAATCATAAATAATATTCTTTTGATGATGAAATTTCAACCACATAGACAATTGACATCAAAATAAGTTCATGTTTTGACTCAAGTACTGAATATCGACAAAACGTCTGATATGAACATAAATAGTTATATAAGTTTTTTTAACATGGTAATAAATGATATTAAAGGAATAATAAAGATGAAAAATATTCTCAAGAAATTATAAATTACACTATTTTTATTATTCAGTAAAATAAATAATGTACAAGACAAGTGAGATTTAATGTAAGGGAAATCTTAACTCAATCACCATTCACTGAGTTAAATATCCATGTCATTGGTTTTGTTTTTTAAAAAATATGTGTGAATTACCTCTTATTATTTTACATTAAATTACTATTATTTTTCATGTATTTATATTTTTCAAAAATAATTATGCTATTAATTTATTCTTAATATAATGATATGATATTTGTAACGTACTTCGTCTCAATCTCATTTCATTAAGGCATATTTTGATAATATAAACCACGTTATTTTATACACTGTATATTCAAATCTTTTTAATGTTCATTTAATTCAACTGTTTTCAATATTAATCTTTTTATACGTAGCGATTCACTAAACGACCAAAGGATTGTTTTTAATGTATGCCGAGATAACTATTTCTCCACCACTATAACAGTTATTTGATAATTGTCTTCCTCTACAAGCATTAATGTTTTTAAAAGAAAATGAAATCCCTTATTCCATTTTTATGGGTATTTTGGTATTGAATTTTTCTAGAAAATGTAATGACTATTTAAATATTTGAAATTATTTCTTGTTATTGGAAAAGATATTTTATGAGTGAAAAGTTGATAATTTAAATATCTTTTGTGTTATGATCTTATAAGGGAACTTGGACATTTTACGAGTGGTTACGTGATAAAATGAAGATGGGTGGTTTTATGATAAACCAATGATGGGTGGTTACGTTGTAACCTTTATATGTCATATGATCATTTCTAGGTGTTTTAAGGTAATATTTAAATAACACAACGAGTAATAAATGATATTATATTAAGTGATGTGTAATTACTACTTCTTAAAGGTGGAAATTATAACATTATGATAAATTATTCATGGTATATATGTTTTTGCAAGACTAACCATTTTATTTCATTATTTATCCCATACTATGATTTTTTATGCACATCCCATGTTTTGAAATGATATTTATAGGATTTAAAGAAGAATAGAGTCAAGGATTGGATCAGGTAAATGTTATAATTAAACATGAAAAGAAACCTTGTTTCATTATAAATGTTATGGTTTTAGGGAATAAATGGATACAATTTTAAGTTTCCATATTGTATTTATATTTTTGTTTTATGTATGAGTTATGGGAAAATTCTCTAAAACTCTAGACCTTAAAATATCCTCAATTTAAATGAATGTAATATTTTTAAATTATCTCAATACTAAGTAATGTTAAAGGATGGGGCCTTATATTTGGTATTATAGGTTGGTTTAGACAACTTTGGAGATTAGTATATTTTCTTAAGAGTTGGGGATATCATCATGGGATTTTAATTTTAAGGATTATCATATGTCTAATGTGTTAGAAACCTGTTTTGAGGCTTTATGATCTAAAATATTAATGTGACTAATGGTATTTTTGGATACATTCACCTTTGATGAAATTATGGGTTATTATTTTTTGGGATGGAAAATGTGAGGTATGGAATAACCATTGAGGTTAAAACATGTTATGGTTATTTTTTAGGTCTTTATAATATATTTGGTATATTATAAGAATTATTTAGTTTTTGAAAAAGGACATCCCACGAGATGGGTGAAAACCCGTCGCATCCAGTAAGGCCATAGGAATCAAACCCACAACTGAAGGATGATATTGGTACATCACCTACCACTAGCCTACGTGATTTACCTTGTTAGTAAGAATTTTAATTTTTAAATAAACTAGTTTAAGTAAATAGATGATGTTGATTTTTTGAACTTATATTTTATCAAATGGATATCCTTGGTATTAGAAAATGATATGAGGATTGAGTGATGCATGTTATTTTGGAAGACATTCACTATTTTGGGAACCCTATATGCCTAAGGAAAATAGAATAATATGTGATTTTTTAGGAGTAATTGTTGAATATTATTATGGGAGAATATATGTTTTTATTGAGTAATTATGGAAATCTGGGTTATTTATGGAAGTGATTAACCTATATTGGAGAAAATTTGAATTTGTTAATTACATTTTTTATGAAGCATTAAGAGTATTTGATTTTATTTGGAGATTAACATTAAAATATACCTTGTAAGGAAATTTTATCAAATAATTCTAATTTTTTGGGTTCCAATATTAGTTCGGATTTTTATGAATAAATTTAAGGACAAATATTTATCAAAAGGTATTTTATTGATAATTGGATTTTACTGTTTAATTTTGGACATTAAAAGTATTTTTTCTTCACACAATAGTTAATTATTTTGGGATAATTATCTTATTTTATCCTAACCCTTTCGGTTTTGGTTAATATTCAATACAAGATGAATAAATATTAAATATTTTTTGGATTATGAGATTCTTTATAAGTTGATTCTAGTCCTTCGGGTGTGGCCAAGTCACCTTTAATACTCATCATTTGGAAACAAATGTGAGTTTACGGTAGAAATTTATTAAAGGATGAAACTCTAATTTACATGTATGTATGTTTCCTTATGTTCTTATTCAAGATCACAAATAAATTCCTCAACTTTATGAAAGGTATCTTAATAAAAATTATTTCCCCTTTACTTTTCTTATTGTGATATAAAAGGCCGTTTAAACCATCACATATTTGTGATTTTTTTATTTTTAATTTTATCCTGATCATGTTTTCTATCACTCTTTTTTAGAGATTGACACTTAGTTTTTCTTTCATATCCATGTTTTCCAACACGGAATCCTAGTATGTGCTATCTCGGGTGACCTTTTTTACTTCTCTTTTGTTTTTAAAGTGTCAATTTTATTAACCCTTTTTTAATGTGGGATTTCAATAAAGGTATTTTGAAAATTTATACCATAGTCACTGACCCCAAATTCAAATTGTGAGGATGAAATTTTTTAATGGGGGGATGATGTGACATCCTGAGATTAAGAAAGAAACACTATGTTTCATAGAGTACATGATATGCTACATCGATCTTAAGCAAACAAAATATTATTATTTAAATGTTACCATTACAACCTAGTTGTTGGATAAAAAGGAATGAATAGTATTAACTAAAATATGAAAATATGGTTTACCCATGTTTATATAATGACACATTGGGTACAAAATTTATTATAAATGGAAATAAAAATGAATTTAATATAAAGGATATGTTTTTATGAAAACATATTTAAAAGAGAATAATTGTGTTTATAAAATCATATCAATCTTTTTGGATTATGTTAATGAAATGCGATCTCAAATTGATATTTAAAATTCATATTATATTTTTTCTATACAAGATATAAGAACAAAATAAATTTAAGTATAAAAGAAGTATTTTTCAAAAAAGGCATTTTTATTTCCTTTTCATTGAGAACCCATCTTAAATCTAAATTTTACACTTTTATAAGTACTATTTGAAAAAATAAAATTCTTATTTTGAATAAGGACAGAAAAATTTACTTTGGTTGAAATTTTGGTAATTTTCTGCTGAAATTCATATTTTAATGAATAGTGAAAAATACTGCATTTTAATTCTTAACTATTTTTCAACTAAGTTTTTTATATTGTTATATTTTCTATTCAATTGGGGTTTGTGTATAATTAGATTAAAATTATATCATTTTATCCAATTTTGGTTATTGAAATTGTTTTCACTTTGAAATTATATATAAACGTACATCAATCTTTTGATGGTTTTTACTTTTTAGAAACATCTTCTTCTTATTTTAACAATGGTGATTAAGTTTAGATTAATTACTACAGCTTCTGTGTTTTTATTTTTAAGAAACGGATTACATATTTTGAATTCTAAATTCCAAATTGTTTAAAGAGATCCCTTTTATTTTTGGACATTATGAATACTAACTTTAGTAATTATTTTTATTTTACACGGTTAAAGGGTAGATCAGGTAAATTAGGGTAAAAATAACATTATAATAACATAAAACTACCTGAAAACATTTCTTAATAATATTGTATGAGAAATGCCCAAACAAGGAAAGCATTGGGATGAATATTTTCATTTGGAAGCAACTTGGATGTGATTATGACACTTATAACTTTTAATTTAAATAAAAGGAAAATATATTATAAACATATATCTTCTTACTATTTTTTAAAAATGGGTTTATATAAGAGACATATTTGACAATAAATATTAATTATTAATATACAAAAAGTATACATAATGGTATTTTATTTATAATTTTTATACATTTAATAATGAAATTTAATTATTCCTCAATGATGATGAATTGATTGATTTATTAATGAAAAAATTAAATAAATGATATTAGAAGTATTAAAATTAATATAATAGGACATAATTTATTTCATCCTAGATTATTCTTGGTGAATATGACATGATATAAGACTTTTAAAACGTTTTTTTCAATGTATTCTCCCACATTAGATTTTTTTTTATTCAATTAAATAAATAGTGTAAAAAAGTCATAATTGATGTTTTATAACAATAGTAATTTATTAAATTATTTAAAAATTATAAAAATATTTTAAAATCACAAAGTTTCTATGATAATATATAAGAGTTCATTAAATTTTCAATTTTTGGGGAATTTATCCCATATAGGTAAAATTAATAGCCTCTTAGTAATTAAAATGTTGTTACCACAATTATAATTAAAAAAGAATAATTAAGGGTAATCCAAAAATATAATGTTTAAAATTAAATTAATAAATGTTTCAAAAACTATTCTATGAGAGGATTTCAAAATATCATTATTTTATATTTTACATATCATAATTTGGAGCCTCTGTAATTAAAAACTTAATTTATATTAATTTAATAATTTTAGATTTTTCAAGGGTTCCCCTTCCCTCTCCTATAAAAATATACCCCTAATTCTCTAATACTCACACATAAAACCCCCTTTGGTTCAACCAATAAATACCCAGAACTCTTCCTAGAATCCATCCCCTAATGCTAGAACCCTCTCATAGGGAATAAATCCTCTCAACGAATCCATTTTGTATAAACAAAAAGAAGTTACCTCATTAAGAGGTAACACCTTCTCTTATGATTTTTAGTTTCTTTTCCATTATCCACTGCCTAACCTCATATTATTATATGAATACATAAAAAAATAGTATAATAAATATTCTAGGATTTTGTTATACTATTTTTTCTTTCTAAACTTACACACCAATCCATTTATTGGTTAATGAACATATTGTTTCTGTGTACGATGAACTACTACCTCATGAAATGACGATTGTTCAATTTTCCCCTACCACCTCTCATAGTGGCCATTATAATGGACTCAATTTTTTACATATGATATAAATTACATTTTTATTATCTATTTTATTGTAAAATTTTTATTTATACATACCTTTATTCTTTCCATGTTGTGTAAATACAAAAATTTTGTTTGAGGAAGTGTGGATGAAAATCCCCTCAAAGCGATATGACTCATTCCGGCTATATAAGGAACACATAAAGGATGGTTTTTTATACTATTATACATATATTAAATTAATATAAAAATATTATTATAATATACATATATATTATTTAATTATTATTGTTTTAATATGATAATGAAATGAAAGGCGTGTTAATGCGTACGTACTGTCTATCGACCTCAAGAATGGTGCATTTTTTCTTTTATCTCCAAATATTATAGATTTTTATAAATAAAAATATACAGGATATATATGATATTTAAATCATGAAGGAAATTCTAAAGCTGATGGAATTTTTTCCACTTTGAAAATTTACATCAAAACAAGTTCACTTTTTACTCAAGTACCGAATATCGACAAAATATCTGATATGAACTTAAATAGTTCGGTATTTTTTTTAACATGGTAATAAATGATATAAAAATAATAATACTCATGAAAAGTGTTCCCACGAAAGTAGTAAATTATACTTTTTAATTATTTATAAAAAAGAAAAATGTATGAGAGAATTCAGACACAAGGAAAGGGAAATCTTAACTCAATCTATATTCATTGAGTTAAATATCCATATCCTTGGTTGTTTTTCCAAGAATACGTGTGAATGGCCTAATATTGTTTTACAATGAATATCCACTTATATTATTTGTAGTTATACTTGTCACATATAATTATTTCATTGATTTATCCTTAATCAAATGATATGATCATTATATAATACTTCCTCTCAATCTCTTTTATTAAGACGTATTTTGATAACATAAATCACTTTATTTTATACTATGTACATTAAACCCATTTGACATTTAATTCCATTTATTGGATTTCAAAAGTAATATTTTTTATATGGAGAGTTATACTAAAATACAAAAGGAATTTTTTAATGTTTGTGGTGACAAATTCTCTTCCGTCGTAACCATTATTTGATATTTGGATTCCACTATAAGCCTTATTGTTTTTAGAAGGAAATGAAATACTTTATTCCCTTTTAATGGATATTTTGGTATTTAAAATGGTTTTTTAAATTGATTAACTATTTTAATATCATGAATTCATTTATTATTATTTCAATTAAAATTTTAGGAGTAAAGTGTGTATAATTGCAATATTTATGTGTTAGGATTTTATAATGATAGTTGGACATTTTATTGGTGGTTTCGTAACAATCCAAAGATAGGTAGTTCCCTGATAAACAAAGGACGTGTGGTTATATTATAACTTCTAATGCATTTTTCATGACCCATCCCTTGGGGCCCTTGTCGTGACTACCCCAAGCCCGCCTTCCATAGGCCAGGTGCTGGAGACTATCACCGAAACGAGTATTCCCTAAAAACAGGGCATTGCATTTATAACCTGTAAACTCGCGCAACTAAGTACAAAGTAGGATACAAGCACAAAGTAAAACTATATAGTTAACATGGTGTGTACAGAAAGTAAAAGGGGCCAAAATAAAATCCCAATTGTAATGTACAAGTAAACTGAAAAGTACAAATAAAACTAAAAACAGCTCATGAGAACACCCGCCAAGGATCTTACCTGAATGGTAGGTGCAGCTCTCGAATGGTCATCTATGCGGTACGCCTCGTCTAAAGTATACCTCCATGCTACCTCTAATCCTAATACCCTCATCCTCAGTCACCAATGTCTATCGTAGGCACAAAACCCAACAAGGTGCAGGTGTATCCCATGTAGGGGTGAGTATAACGATACTCTGTAGGGACCCCGAGACCCCGTAGGTCACCTAGAGTTCCACAAAGGAAATACCACAAAGCAAGATCCCAACATTACTTAGATATATGCCCATACATATACCTTTGTTATCAATATTTACTCATCTCATACACATGGGAAGTATACCATGAAGGTAACACCAAGAAGGTGAAGTATCACATAGCATAACATCAATCATAAGAACAAAGTAAAGACCGCTCACACCAGGATTTATTATATAGGTAATAACAAGCAACATCCCCAGTAAAATCATTGAACACCTTGGTTTTTGGTGAACTCCTCCTCTATCAAGTACAATGGTCCTGTCACGTCACACATAGGTGCTTCACACTAATCTTGTACTGCTGAGGTGATCCTCCTGTCGAGTACCGTGTGTTTGCAGCATCACACAGAGGCGCACCCCACCATGGGTCTACGACGTCACATAGATGTGCTCCCCCTCATGGGCTGCTGAGGTACTCCTCTTATCGAGTACCATGGGTCTTCCACACCACACAGAGGCACTCCAACCATGGTTCTTCCGTGTCACACAAATGCACTCCCCACTGGGCTTGTCGAGTCACTTCGAGTCGTAATGGTCATCAGTCGTTAGATCATAGCCAGTCGCAGGGTTCCACACATAGCACTCTTGGGAGAACCTCTCCCCAAGCCATCGGTCTTACCTAAACTTTCCCTAATTTCCATGAATAAGTTTCCCAAAGGCCATTCATGTCAAAAGGGACCCAACACAACAAACGGCGCGTCAATTGGATGATCGGTCTGTAAGTTATTAGAGTTCCTACTCCGAGGGACCGATTGGATTCAGGGTTTGATCCAACCCGGATGTATTCCAACTTTATCAAAAATTCATGTGGTGTATATTAAATGGACCATCTCAATCCCAAAATTCTGGTGCAATAGACGGTTCATCAAATGGAGACCCAATTCTCAAGTTACGGCCAAAAAGGCGAAAGTGGGTTCGGATGGGTCCGAGTCCGATCCGACCCGACCCGACCCAGTTCAGGTTGACCCGACCCTATCCGGGTCTAGCCCAGATGGCTTGGGCCACACTGGTCCATGGTCCAGCCCAGCCCAGCCTGCTCGACAGCCCGCGCTCCGCCCTAGCTGCAACCCAGGGGGGAGGCACCCCCCGATGATCTGAATAGCCAGTTGGCCGTTTGGTCGCCCTGCTGGCACGCGGGGCCGCTCGGCGGTCCCAAACGTTGTGCCTCAGCCAGCCGGTATAGTCGGATTGTTCTCCTCCTAGAGGCGCTACAACATCATTATTCCCTTGCGGTCGGCTACCCTCTGGCCTTCGTTGAGGCAAGCAGCCATGACCTCCTGCTCCATCGGCGGCGCAGATGCGCACCACCGCTCTACCATGCCGCCAGCCGAATGTTGGCCGCCACCCTACAATGTCGCAGATGATTGTCCACGACCTCCTTCACAACCAGCGGCGTAGATGCATGTTTCCCTTCCACCCTCGCGGTCAGCTGGGTACCGGTCGCCGCCTTCTTCCGTGAGCCACTGCAGCTTCGCTCCAAGCCAGAAAAATTAAACGATTTCAGATTTTTAATCCTTGCGTCGACGGATTTGTGTCCATATATTGTTCTTAGTGAAGATTTTGGTTTCCCGTGTTAATATATATTAGGCGTTGAAGAACGCATGAAGAATAAAAATAAAAAGGAGCATGGTTTATGTGCGGGATGATGGCCATGTTTATTTGGTCATCATTGTCGTGAATTTAGGATACGAAGAATCAATAAAATAAATTCAAACATAAATAAAACCCCTACCCCAAGAATGATGGTGAGCATGCATTTGTGGAATCTAGTTGGTGTTTTTCGTCCCCCGAAACTAGCCTCTAATGAAGTCACTCATTCGTCAATCTCCAGTTTGGGGTTTTGGTGTCGCTCATCACCTCCCGCTGGTACCCACTCCATCCTCCAAGGGTTTGGCATCACTGCACTTTATCAGCACTTCGTTGCTTGGCAAAGTAGTGCTGACACCTCTCCACAATCTCTATATAAATAGGAGAGGGGGTGGGTGTTCAACATTCATGGGATGAATCAAGGCCCATTAATTAGGAACCTTCCAAATTCCCCAATGGTACAGTTGCATAGAATTGAAAGCTCAAGCCATTTATTGGGTTGACACGTCACCGGTACCACCTTACCGCTCGTCCGTTGGAGGAATAGAATAAAAATAAAATAATAATTTTATTTTATTTATTCTATTAAAAAGTTTAATTAACTAACTTTTTCTCCAAACCTACTATGGTCAATGTGAAGGTCTTCTTAAGTGACTATCAGCACTGTGAGTTCAAAAATGTCCTCAGATTTCAATTCTGAGCACTGGTTCAAATGTTACAAAATGCCGCTTGCACGTTTACTAATCATACCCAAAAAAAGTCTGGAAAATTATTAATAGTCACCCTCAAACTACAACGACTGAGGATAGGATCTGCTTAAGTGGAACACGCCCAACAATCCCAATGATACTCTCAGATTTCTAATATGAGTTACAGTTAAAAAGTTATGGATTTTACAATAAAATAATTGTCATTTAATTATTTTGTTTATGGTCAAAAACTAACTTTCATTGGTGGCCTGCACAGGCTAATGTTAGTATTTGCCTAAATAAAGCATACCCTCATGAGTTCAGCAGTGGTCTCAGATTTTTAATATGAGTTACCATTTGTGAGTTATACGCATTTGAAAAATAAAATAACTTTATTTAATTATTTTATTGACAGTTATTACATTTTTGGGTTTTATCACTATAGGTTTGCACCGACTAAACTTAAGTCGCGCCTTGGGTAAACCTACCATCCTATGTGCAACACTTATATTTCTGATCCGAGTAACCATTAAAGTGTTATTCCTCTTTTTTTGGAAAAATGCTTATGCGCGTTAATTAAAGATTAACAAAACTTCGACGGATCATTCCGGGCACTCTGGGCCTCAGAATTGTGTGCCATTAGATTTCCCAGTCTCTAAATTATTACATATAATTAAAAAAATGTACAGAATTTCTGGGACTTTAAATTCATTCCACCTTAGGACTTTACATCCTTAAAATCCATAACAAAGGCAAAACAACCAATAGAGGGTACTAAGCATGAATTTGAGCCTTTTTCTCCCTTGTTCTTTCTTGGAGATTCTTGTTCTGCCATCATATGCGCACTAGAGGTATCGACCACCCATGAAGGACCCACTCCTGTCGATCCTCAATCTCTACTATAACCTCTGTAAACGTCACCCTATCATCAAAGTCCATCTTGTCGTGGACAATCATGTGAGATCGGTCATGCATATATGTCCTCAGCTGGGATATATGGAAAATGTTGTGCACCCTCTCCAAATGTGGTGGAAGATCCAAGTGGTATGCTACCTCACCTATCCTCTGATGTATTAAAAAATGACCGATAAACCTCAGTGATAACTTGTCATCTTGACGAAATCTCTATAGTCCTCATCGAGGGGATACTCGCAAGAATACGTGGTCCCCCTCTTGGAACTCCAAGGGTCTCCGTATCCTTTCGGCATAAGACTTCTTCCAAATTTATGCAGTCTTCAGTTGCTGATAAGTGAGATCCTGGTACATATTTTCCACTCCATGATGTACCGCCAGAGGGGACATATGGAACTCACTCAATACATCCTCTTATAGCACCACTGGTACCATATTACGTCCTCTAAAGAGGATTATGTGCTCCCTAGCTTTAGAAAATCCATCAAGTGCCTTCTCTGAGGATATCATAGCATGTCAAGGATTGCAGTCACTACCCCAAAGCTACACCTCCTTGACTTGCTGAATGAGTGGGGAGTGACAATCATATACTTGAGGTAAGTAGCTTCATCTCTATCCACGAAGGATATCTGCAGTGTGACTTTCTACTATGATGCCTCACTCAATAGTTGTATACCATACCAACTGCTGAGTGCATCTGATACCACGTTCCCCTTTCCAGATGTATAGACTATTTCAAAGTCATAGTCCTGGAGGAACTCAAGTCAACACCGCTATCTCAGGTTTAGGTCCTTCTGAGAGAAGACATGACTGAGACTTTTGTGATCATAGTAGATTGTAAAACGTTCCCCCATAAAGTAATGTCGCCACATCTTTAGCGTAAGGAACCCTTCTGATAACTCCAGGTCATGGGTGTCATAGTTCTACTTCTCAGTATTTATCTTAGCTCCTGAAATATCTGGTGTCACTTCTACATCCATAAGAAAGTCTCCCCCTTTTTCGTCCAAGCTGACAAGCGTTCCACTACCCTGAAAAAGTCTCTCACAAATCTCTGATAACACCTAGCCAAAGAAGATGCCTCTCTCCATTCAGAGAGATAATCCTGGTAAATACTTTTTAAAAGATGTCCCCATTCTCTACCACTCCTGTTTAGAACTAAAAACAAAAAACTTCTACTACCACGAGGGTAGGTATGGACAACTTAAGAGTGATCAGTTGCACCCTCCTATGCATGAGTTTATCTTGTGTTGCCTGGGATTCCTTTTTCACCGACCATGGAAAATCTCATTCCAATGTTATAGGTAAAACTCAACTTTATTTCCTAATACAGTCAATATAAGTATGAATTTTAGATGTCCAGTTCATACCCAAACTAACGTCTTAAGGCCTCGACACTACCACCAAGAGGTTCCAACTACAATTCTCGCCTCAAGGGTCAGATCACACCGTTGACATAAGTGAGATTATCGAGTCTCCTACCAATGGTATCTCCAGATGTGAGGGTCAAGTAAATGTATTAAATAGAAACTCTAGGTTTTGGAGAAGATTCATGGAAGGAAGTAATGATTGGTACCAATTTAAATTAATACGGATGCAAGTAGTAGAAACATACCGTTCATCGAATCATTCCTAGAGCTCTTGGGTCCCACTCCTTGATCGAATTAAACTCCTCTCATGTCTTGTCCAAATGCTCCCTAAGCTTGGTGGGGACAACATTGGTGTAGTGGTAGTAACATGTCAAAAAGTGAACCACCTAATGCTGCCCTCCAAGCTCCACTCCCACATCTGCAGCCCTGCAGATTCGTCTATCCCTATCACATCCTCTTCCCAAAACATTTTACACACCCAAGTCTCTAAGACTGGCGCCAGATATTAACATTCACTGGCTGTATCCACTCATCCAAATAACATTCAACCACAAAGGTTCTCTCTAGAACCCTAATATAGGTAGGAATGCTTAGAGAAATAGTGTAGGCTCGAACATCCTTAAACACACCGCACTCAGAAGTCTGAGCCCCGAAGCACTAATTGTTTCGTATTCATCATGTACTAGGAATGGTCGGTATGCCTCGATGGATACCCAGATACCAACATGTCATCCTAACGAAGCCGTAGAAGCTCAATAGAACTCTCATCCATCCCTTCAAGCCATTCCTCAGCTACCTATGAGTCGGGATGACCTTGGAAACTAAGAGGTATCCGATGCTGAAAATCATGTAAGGTAAAAATCCTAAATGTGTAATCTACCAGTACCACTATTATTAACTTCTACCCAATGGGTAGTGATATAGCTGACACACTACCCGAAGTTACTATCTTAGCAAATGGTCCACGTACTGACGCCTCATCACTATGCAGACCATCCACATGGTCACTCACTTGAAAAGACTTGAATATATGATCATAAAATACTCTATTGGTGTCTCAAATATATATCTAACACTATCCATAGCCTCCAACAAGTCCTCATCTACCTAGGAATCTGTCTCACCTTGAAACCTCGGAGTCCTCTATCACTAGAACTCGTGCAACGTGCTCAGTCGGTGTGCATCCTATACTAATGGGGATGGGAGAAATTCTCATCCAACAGGTAGTGGGGCTGCTGGTACACCACGTGAAGGTGTTAATGTCGTAAGAGGCCCCCGCACCAAGGCCTCATCGCATGGTGGGCCGTCATCGCATACTCTCTCAGGAAACCAGGGTGAGGTCTCGAAGGAGGGGACTGGCTTTCTTCCTCCTCCTTGTAGGTTCGGATCCAGAGGTGTTTGCAGTAAGGGGTATTTTTATTTTTCATTGATGTTGGATGGTCATTTGGATTTGTTTAGCGTCACTCATGGGAGGATCCCTACTCCACCATTCTGCTTCACATGTGCGATTTGGACTCCGGTGAGGCTCATCGAACCTCAGGTGTCTGCGGCTGGTTGGGTTTGGGATGGATGTGGGGTCCCGACTTTGTTTCTGGAAACTAGTGATGGTCTCATGGGGAATGGGTTCTTGATGCGAGTGTATTGGTCTGCAACCATGATCATCATTATTTTTCTTTGGTCACTGGGTCCGATGGGCTTGGGAAAAGATGGTGACATCGACGGTATCTCATGTTGATGAAGATGGTGTTGGTAATTCACCAGACGTGAGTAAACATGGATCATGATTTCATTGGGTTTCTTGTCTACTTTTGGATGTTTTTTGTATTTTGATTTCTATATTCTGGCATCTGTTGTTTTTATGTTCTTGTCACCGATGTAAAGATAATGAACATCTGTTAGAGCATGAGACAAACACTCTTTTTTTATGGTTACCACCAGAATTTTTGTATGGTGATATGATCATCGATGACGATGATACCTGTGTAACGATGACATCGAGTGGTGACGGTGATGCAGACAGTGGTTTCAGTGGTGATGCCAATGTTGGTTTCAAGGCTGGCATGTGATGATATGGGTGATGGTTTTTGAAATTTGAAATACGTGGTTTCGAAAGGCTGTAATGGCGGTGTTGGATCAGAAGTGTTGTTTGATTTAAATTTTGAATTCTAAATCTGGTGTGTTTTGTAAGGGTTCACACTTACCCCTTAAAATTGCCATTAGAAAATACAAAAAATAGGGAATGATGCTAAGCGGCGACATCCTAATAAGGAACAGGTGTGCCACTGTCTTTAATTTATACATGGTGAGATAACTCTAAATAATTCAAAACAAAATCCTTCCAAAAACAAACGCAATCAGTTTTTTTGTGTGATGATTCAGAAATAAGAATTTAGGGTCCTTGTGTATGGACACGTCAGCCACCGCAACAACACTGGAATCCCCAAACTGAATAGTACACTCATAACACTTAACAATATTTACACAAAGAAAAGACCAGAGTCCTAGTTTTTTAGTGGAACTGAACTTCTCTGATACCAATTTGTCATGACCCGTTCCTCGGGGCCTGTGTCATTACTACCCCAAACCTACCTTTCATAGGCCAATGAATGGTGACTAGAACTGAAAGGCGTATTCCCTAAAAACGGGAAGGCATTGCCTTTATATCCTATAAACTCAAAAAACTAAGAACAAATTAGGATAAAATCTAAAAGTAAAACTATATAGAAAACATGGTGTGTACAGAAAGTAAAATGGTCCAGAATACAATCCCAACTGTAAAGTACAAGTAAACTAAAAAGTACAAGTAAAACTGAAAATAGCTCATGTGGACACCCACCAAGAATCCTACCTGAAGGGTAGGTACTTCTCTCGAATGGTCATCTCTCTAGTACTCCTCGTCTAAAGTCCACCTCAAAGCTACCTCCTGTCCTGATACCCTTGTCCTCAGTCAGCGATGTTCGTCATCTACACCAAAGACAACAAGGTGCGGGCATAGCCCATATAGGGGTGTGTATAACGATACTATGTAGGGACCCTGAGTCCCTGTAGGTCTCCTAGAGTTTCACGAAGGAATGACCACAAAGAAAGATCCCAACTCTACTTAGGTTTATGCCCATACATATACCAAATTAATCAATCTATACTCATCTCATACATGTGGGAATTTTACTATGAAGGTAACACCACGAAGGTGAAGTATCACATAACATAACCTCTATCACAAGTATTGAGTAAATATAGCTCACACCAGGATTTATTCTAGAGGTAGTAACAAGTAACATACCAAGTCACAACTTCAAAAACCTCGGTTGCTGGAGAACTCCTCCACTATTGAGTACATTTGGACTACCTCATTAGACAGAGGTGCTTCCCACTAATCTTGGACTACTCAGGTACTCCTCATGTTGAGTACTGTGGGTCTGCCGCGTCACACAAAGGAAATAACCACCATGGTTCTTTCGCTTCACACAGAGGCGCTCCCCCTCAGGGCCTTCTGAGGTACTCCTCCTGTCGAGAACCATGGGTCTGCCACGTCAAAGAGAGGCCCTCCCCACTGGGCCTGTCGAGTCACTCTCAGTCACAATGGTCAGCAATCATCGGATCTCAGCCAGTCGCAGGGTTCCGCATGTATCATCTTTGGGAGAACTGCTCCCCAAGCCATCATTCATACCTCAACTATCCCAAAGTTCCACAAAAAAGTATCCCAATGGTCTGTCACATCAAAAGGGACCCAACGCAACATATAGCGCGCCAATTGGACACCCTGTCTGTGAGTTATTAGAAATTCTGCTCCGAGGACCCGGTTAGATTCGGGGTTCGATCCAACCGAGTCGTAATCCAACTTTATCCAAAACTCAAGTGGAGTATAACCAATGGACTGTCTCAATACAAGTATTCTGGTGCCTCTAACAGTTCATCAAAAAAACACTCGGT
Organism: Viscum album; assembly: GCA_963277665.1. Classification (NCBI taxonomy): domain Eukaryota; kingdom Viridiplantae; phylum Streptophyta; class Magnoliopsida; order Santalales; family Viscaceae; genus Viscum; species Viscum album. The sequence continues at coordinate 530,480,121 of OY728131.1, read as the reverse complement.
TCTCAAGTTATGGCCACAAAGACAAAACTGGGTTCGGATGGGCCCAGGTCCGGCCTAGATGGCCTGGGCCTCAGCGAGCCCGACCCACGAAGGGGGTGGCCCAGACCAACCCATGTAGGGGGCGGCCCAGCCCGACATGCAAAGGGAACGACCCACTGGCGTAGACCACTGGGCGGCCTGCGGTGCGGCCCGCGGTGGGCAGGCGGTCCGCCCTAGCTGCAACCTGGGGGAGAGGCATCCCCCGGTAATCTGAACAGTTCGTTGGCCATTCGGTCTCCCTACTAGCATGTAGGACTGCTCATCAGTCCCTCCTGGTGCTCCTTGTATGGCCGATACGACCGACCAATTCTCCTCCCAGTGGCGTGACGACACTGCTGTCCAACTACGGTCGGTCGAGTGTCGGCCACCTTCTGGCCTCCGCCACGACCAAGTGGCCACAACCTCCTTCTCCACCGGCAGTGCGGACGCATGCTGTCGCTCCGCCTGGAGGCCGACCGAAGGCAGTCCACAACCGTATTCCGCCGCGGCTGATGGGCCGCAACCTCCTTCACAACCAGTGGTGTGGACGCATGTCACCATTCCTCCCTCGTGACCGGCCGGGTGCCGGCCGCCTCCTTCTTCTGCAAGACACTAAGGCTTCATTCCATGATCAAAAAATTAAACGATCACATATTCAAAATCCTTATGTTGAGGGCTCCATGTCCATATATCTCACTCCGTGATACTCTGTGTTTCTAGTGTCAATAAATATTAGGCGTTGAAGAACACACTAAGAACACACAAATAATAAAAAGAAAAAGGAGCAAAGTTTATTTGCCGAATGATGTCAATGATAGTTTGGACATTTCCGTCGTGATTTTAGGATATAAATAATTAATTAAGTAAATGAAAACAAAAATAAAACCCCTACCTCAAGAACTATGGTGAGCGCATGTTTGTTGAAGTGGGTCAGTGTTCGTCGTCCCCTGCCACTAGCCTCCAACAACGTCACTCATTCGTAGATCTCCAGTTCAGAGTTTAGGTGTCGCTTGTCAACTTCCACTGGTACTAGCTCCGTCCATCAAGGGTTTAGCATCACTGCACTTTTTCAGCACTTAGTTTCTTGGCGAATCAGTGCTGGCACCTCTCCCTGTGCTTCATATAAATAGGAGAGGGGAAGGGTGTGCAACATTCGTGGGATTAATGGAGTCCCATTAATTCGGAACCTTCCTAATTCCCCAATAGTTTAGTTACTTATAATTGAATGTTCAATCCATTTATTGTCTTGTAACGTCACTGGTCCCACCTTACGACTCATCCATTGGAGAAATATAATAAAAATAAAATAATAAAGTTATTTTATATATTCTATTAAAAATTAAAAAAAACAATTTTTTATTCGGACCTGCTATTGTCGGAGTGAAGGTATCCTTAAGAGAATATCGGTGCTGCGAGTTCAACGGTGTCCTCATATTTTAATTCAGAGCACCTGTTCAAAATTTACAAAACGCCGCTTGCGTGTTTACTAAACATACCTGAAAAAAGTTTAGAAAATTATTAACAGTCACCCTCAACCCGCACCAGTCAAGGTTAGGCACTGCCTAAGTGAAACACACCCCAAAGAACCCAACGATACTCTCGTATTTCCAATCCGAGTTATCGTTTAGAAGTTATATATTTTATAATAAATTAATTGTCACTTAATTATTTCATTTACGGCCAAAAACTAACATTCACTGATGGCTTGCGCCGACTAATGTTAGTATATTCCTACAGAAATCACACCCTCGCGAGTTTAGTGGTGGTCTTTGATTTTTAATCCGAGTTACCTTTTGTGAGTTATAAGCATCTGAAAAATAAAATAACATTATTTAATTATTTTATTTACGGTTTTTCCATTTTTGGGTTTTCCCACCATAGGCTTTCACTGACTAAAATTAAGTCACGCCTAGGGTAAAACTGCCCTCATGAGCACAACAGTGCCATCATATTTCTTATCTGAGTAATCGTTTAATAGTTATTCCTCTTTTTCAGGAAAACTGCATACACACGCTAATTAAATCTTCACAAAACATCGACGGATCATTCTGGGAACTCCAGGCATCAGAATCGTGCGCCGACAGATTTCACGGTCCCAAAATAATTTCATATAATTAAAAAAATATACATAATTTTTGGGAAATTACATTATTGGGTATGGAATTCATCCATATGGATATTCAATTTATTGATATGTGAGGAATTTTACTTTAAGGTTTTTCCATTTAAGTGTGATTATGTCCCAAGTTACATTTAAATGTTATATGTTGATTTATATGGGGTTTAAGGTAATATTTTGATTAAAAAAAGGGTAATAAATGAGCTTATATTGTATGAATTGTAATTACTACATCTTAAAGGTGAAAAGAATTACTTTATGATACATTAATAATGTTTTACAAGTTTTTTCAACTCTAAAAGTTTCTTTTCTTATGTATCTCTTTCTGATCATTTTTATGCTCATCCAATGTTTTGAAATTTTTTTCACAGGATGTAAAGAATAATATATTAAAGGATGGGATAAAGGAAAATTTATGATTAAACATGAAAAGAAAACTTCTTTCATTTTAAAATTTTTTATTTTATGGAAGAATTTGATACCATTTTAAGTGTCCAAATTATACTTATATAATTTTTATGTATGATTTATTGTATAATATACTAAAACACAAAAATTGAAAATATTCTTAATGTAAATGAAATTTAAATTTTTGAATTTTCTCAACATTGAGATTTTTAAATATTTTTCCATATAATGACAACATGGTCACAAGTGTTGTGGGATTACCCTCTTAAAATTTCTTTATAATATTGTGATCAGAAGTATACTCATGCATTACATTTGGCATATTTTTTCTGTGATACTAGGAGAATCAAGCATAGATAATAAATTGGTCCCCTTAATCCACTGAGGGATTTATCTCCAGATTCGGGCATACCCAAAGATCGAACGTAGTACTCTAATTTAGATCCATATTTGACTAATAAAGTGCTTCATATTCAGTAGATTAAAAAAGTGGATCCCAAATAGGAATCCTATAAATTATGAGCTTCAGACTAAAAAATTCACCATTTTATTCTTTCCTACTTCCATGTAATCATCTACCATCTATATTTAATCTCACTAGATCAGGTAGAAATTTCCAAAAGATAAGTCACTCACTACCCACATCCTTAATATCAACTTCATCTGGTTGAGAAAATTCCCCAAAAATGTTCCCAAAATATTAGCCTTCTACTCACTAATTAATTTAATTATCAACCTCGTAATTATTCTACCATAAATTTCTAAAAAAATTATAATGAAAAACCATTAATAAAATACATTCTAGTTGAATAAATGTTAATAATTTCTAGGGAGAAACTTTTCCTACTTCATTAAATAATTGAAATTTATATTTCGCTCTCTTGGAACATTTATTGAACCATAATGGCCCTAGTTGATCTTATACCCAATATCCAAGTTATAATGATCCATAAAAACATGATGGTTACTCCATGGAAATTTCTTTATTTAGGTCACCATGAAGAAATGTTTTTCTTATCCAACTACTCAAGATGATGTCCTTCCAATTCACCTGTACTTAACAATTTCTAAATAATCATATGTTTAATTACTTTAGAAATTAACTCTTTGAAATATACACTTTCTATCAATTGAAAATATTTTACAACTAGCTATTATTGGAACCTTAATTTATCTTCCAATTGTTCCATGATCTGATAAACCCATTTTTCTTATATGGTATTCAGTTAAAGTAGTTCTCTCATTCAGATCCCATAATTAAAAATCAAGAACAGAATCGATTACATCTTTCATAGCTAACAAAAACTAGTTTGTGTCTTCTTAACATTGTGAATTTTTTGGGCTTTCCATCATAGATTATAATCAAATAGTGAAAAATCAGTTTCATACTACTACACTCATTTGATTCACCTAGAAGTTCTAAATAATTTCTTTTATGGTTGTGATCCTTCCTATAGTAAAATTTTCCAGTCTTATCCATGAAATATTTTTATTATGATTCAATATTACTTGATAATTATTATAAATTATGACTCAAAACATTATTAGATTTTTTCCACCTTCTAGTAATTACTCAAGATATATCAGTGCTTCATGTGTAATGTGGTCTCTAGATGTTCTGAAACATCAATAATATCGAGATAACCATCTAATTAAATCATAGATTTCAGTAAAACCTTTCTATAAACCAAATTTTCCTCTTAGATCTAGTCCATTAAAGGGTCTCCTCAACAGATATTAAAATATGAATTATGAATTATGATTATATTATGAGAGTAGTTTTCCTATAGTCAAAATACAAATTTTTTTCAAAGTATTCTGAAATGTAACACCCTCAACACATATATTCCATCATGTATCACTATTTGGAATCATTATATACATAGGTAAATGCACTAAAAATATCTTTTTGGATAAATTAAATCACTCTTCTAGAGAAATAGTTCAGATAATGTCCCTCGCCAATATTTGATAAGAAACTCTTATGGATTATGTAAGCCCCATTGTTCAGTACTTCACCCCTAAAAAACTTGTGAAACCCCTTTTGAATCCTTATTCTTCATTTCTTATATGCTAGTATCTAGTTCACCATTTCAAAAAATTTATCACGTTCTAGTATCTATAGAATTATCATTTCAAAACTAATCCAATTTCTCCTGCATAGCCTTCATTGCCAATTGTTTGATACTCCCAAAAATTTTATAACCATCAAAATCCTCCATTGTATTTGAAATATTTTTCTATGATTTCTAGGTATATACCCAAAGTTTCTATAAAACCATGTGTATAGATCTACACCAATGCCTTGGTATCCCACAGTTTATGGAACTGTGGGTGAAGCCTTTACACACAGTTTTAGGGGATTTAACCACTGTTCCAAACTGTCGGTATAGGTGATTTTTCCAATAGTTTGTATTTATATTTATAAAATAATATTTATATATTAATCAAATTGTAGTAACATATTTTATATAGTATCTAATTTCCAGTTCAATAGGTATATGTTTGGGGGGTTGTTAATCCTCTTAGGATATTTGTTCGTGTAGAGTCTACAACTTTTTCTGTTTTAATAGTTGAAAATATCAAATAGTATAAGCATGGGATATACAAAGTAGATATAAAGGGAAAGGATTCTCACAAGATTTTAAGAACCATAGATATGGATATAAAATCCTTGGACATGAATTCCACAACATACACGGTATAGAAACCTATAATTAATAAAATGATAGGACCAAAATGAATTTAAAATGACAGAGTATCTATTTAAAGAATGATGGGTTGTTTATAATGAATGATTAGTTAAAAAGGTTTTTAGACTGCATAAAAGAATTAATTATACTAAAAAACATTAATTTTTTGTTCATGAATAACATTGTTGAATTATAGTGTGTTTATACACCTTCTTGTGAATTTATTTTATAGAAAATGGATATGAAGAAAAAAATAATTCATTATAACATAAGCGAATAAATTTATATGGATCCTATTGAAGTATATCATAAAAAATGATTCTAGAAATGTTTCTTAGAATAAAATAAAAACTTTTTTTATAAAATAAGAATCAATATATAGGTACAAAAATGTCCCTTGGATTGTCAAAAATTATTTCAACAGAAGATTTTTTGGTGTTTGTATTTATTTTAGATTGAAAGATATGGGTGTAAAATATTTTATACCACGTGTTGATGATATATTGATTATAATGAATGTATTCCAAAAATTCTTATTAATAGATGATGTAAATTAGAAAATATAATAATTAAATATGTATATATATATATTATATGGAATTAAATAAAGGAAATCAATGAATAATTTTTTCTATTGTTTTGAGTATATTATGAGGCATGAATTAGATATTTTATGTCACTTATTGAAGCCTATATTATAGTAAATCATGGATATATATTTTGAAACCAATGATCATATTTCACAATTTATATTACACCCCGCGACTAGGATTTTTGGTCGAACAATAATCATTAATGTCCATAAATTTAATACCAAAATGGATGCCTATAATAAATGTTTCTTGTTATGAATCATTACGAATGAATAGTATTGTACAATGATTACAAATAGTGTATATCCAATGGAATCTACATGTATGTTTTTTAATAGAATTATAATTCTATTTAATCATAGGTAATTTTCCTCAGGGGTATTTTAGTCGGTTAAGTCACCGAGTAGTGTTGTATGATCCTTATACAAACATTTTTTTATTAATTATCCAATTTATCACTCCTCTAAATTCAATTTAATTTCCATATAAAAGCCTATAATATGAACGAGATAGATATATACTATGAATAGTGTGATTCAAACTACCTCATATATACACTCAAAATGATGAATTTTTATGGATACTTTTTAGTGATATTTTTAAACCATATGATTGAAGATATTAATATTAAAATTCAATAGTGAAAGGCCCATAGTTCTATTAACATATATATTTCATGGTTTTTCTTATTTTATATTATGATATAGGGATTTTGGATTTATAATTTATTTTATTAGTCCAAAAAAATGTTGTTAAATCCTTATAATTTCTTTAGTGGTCCATTTTATATGACATTTTCCCCTTGTATATGATATATTCCTATATAAGAGACCTGTGTGTATGGGTTTACCAGTTCACATCATATTTTATTGAACAATCCTACTCTATGAAAAAACATTACTACATTTAAGACCATTATGTGGCATGATTCTTATTATCTAATGATATATAGTGAAAGATGAAGGTATCTACCAATGTCAAGTCATAGATGCTATAAAACTGAAACCCATCTCTGTCATAGAGTTTTTCCAATATCATTAAAATCATGTTTACCAATGTAGCTACATTAGGATGAATCATTTTTCATTTTATTCTTCAAAACTATCCTGATAATTGTAGATGATTTATTTAAAAACTATGCATCTGTTGATATTATTTGTTTCGGGATTTATAATGATGTCAAATATAACATTCATGAACCTGAACCATTTGTATTCAGTGATAGAATATTATAAATTAAATTTATGGATTTTATGTTGATAATTATGACCACTTTTTTTCTAAGAAAACCTTAAAAATGAAGAGGAAAATTTGGATGACTTACAACCTCAAGTAACTTTTGGGGATTATCGTTTTAGAAAAGTAGGAGATTCTCAAACATATACTATTCACATTAATTCAAATGAGTATTTCTCCCACATAACCATGAATTTTTTTATAAAATTACTACATCGTCATAAAACTTGTTAAATCTCTTCTATACATAACTAATTCGACTATATCATTTATAACCTGTGGAAAATGAATCATTAGAAGGGTGATCACAGATTATCAGTAATGAAAAATGTAAGAATTAATTGATGAATTTCATCAGTGAGAATAAGAATACCATAAGGGTATGATGAAATAGTCAACCTGATTGTGTATGATATAATTATATTCATACCCATCAATATCTTGATCATCAAACATGAATTCATGGCATAATGATTTAAAAAAGAAAATAATCATAATAATTAATTATCATGACCAATGCAAAATCATTCCTGATCAAATGAAACATCATAAATCCCTAAAATGAATATAAAAACATATTTTTATTTTAGAATATAATTTCATAAAACACTTACAGTTTTTTATAGAACCCTTATAGAACCCTTACAAATTGGAACAACCATGTGACCAACATATAATATAATTATTTGGAGAATATAATAATTTCCAATAGAACTGGATCTTTATTGGTGCACACTCATTGTATAAGCTATAGTTGGATCACTATCACTATTTGGGATCACCCGTTGTATATAGTTACCATGAATCTCATCATGAATAAGATACATAGATATTTCATCATAAAATCCCAAGAAAAAATTATTATTATTCGATAAAACTATTAACCCATTGAAATGAAATGGGTTTCATATAAATATATTTCAAACATGATTAAACCATGTAAAAGTAATGGTCTCTATATAAATATATTTGAAAAATAATTAACCCATATAAAATAAAATAATTATATATCTATCTCATTAAAACATGGTTAACCTATGAAATAGAAATCAGTTCCCTAATAATCTCATTGAAACAATCATAATCCATCCAGAGAAAGAGTTGGGATGGTATCATTACAAAATATAATCATTGGATAAAATTTGAAAACAAGTTTCTTGATGTTTATGAATGGATATGACATTAAAAACACATTTTAAACTTTTAATGGTTAAAATATCTTTAACATTTTAAAAAAATGTTTTGAAACATAAATCACTTGGAAAATCATTTTCATTGAAAGGTACCATAAAAACATATAAAGAATAATTTTAAAGTCATTTAAAACATATCTTTAAAAAAAATATTTTTGGTATTGAATCAAATTTGGAAAACATATTTGAAAACATTTTTAGAAAACAAGGTTTTAGAAGAAAATGGATTTTCAACCATAGAGGGAAATTATGTCATATTTTCATAAAAAACATTATCAAACATTTTATGTACAATAGAGTGTAATAATCATAAAATTAATTGAAAATATAATTACTAAAAATGTTATATCATATTTCTTGGGAATTATTAGATTTCAACATCAAACACATAATCGTACACAATCCTGACAAATGATGAGATTATAAAAAAAACATTCCACTTTGGTAAAATTTAATCCTAATACCCATGAAATAATAACTATAAATTAAATATATAATATCACGAATATAAAGGTATTAATTATATATCATTCAAAACGGTATTTATAAACACCTCCTTAAATAATATAGGTGTATAACGTAACAAATGTCTCAAACAAGTCAAATTGTAAAAAAATCCCATACCTATTTATTAACATTGATTATGTAAACCTCATGAAAGGTAGATCATAATATATATTTGTAATTACAAATAAAATTAATTATATTAGTCATAAAATAAATTTATGGGAAATATATAAACATAATATAATAAATAATTGTTGAATATGGAATATTTACAAAATAGTAAAAGTGAGACAAGGAAAACACTTACCTTGAGTTAGACATGTCACATGTGTCTTTATTTTCCTTGAAAAACAACCATATGTTGATTTTTTAAATTCATGATAATTTTTTGTGTGTTTATTATTAATTTTATTTCACTAATTAAAAATTTATTTAAAATTACATAATCATGTATGTTTAAGCCAAGTGTTTGAACCATATTAGATTTTTGTTTCAAAAATGACATTGGTAGGATTTCTATGGTAAAAGACGTCATTATTTAATTATAAACATAATAATAATAATTTAATAATTAACATATTTATAAATAAATTATATTCACAAAACCCTTCATTAATTATGGTTATGAGGAATTAACTAATTTTAAGATCATGGATACGATATGCTGTATGTACTCATGAGTAATGTTTCAATTTTTCAATTATCTTAATGGAAAGAAGTTAAGTAATATTATAAATTTTGATAATTATTATTATATAATAAATTAAATATAATTTAATTATATATATATATATCATTTTTGTGATTTAGGGGTTACAAAATATGAATGACGTCTATTCAAGGAGGTGGCAGTCCACACATCCACGAAAAAAGTTATCATTTTTTTAAGTGAATAAAAAGTTAATAGAAAAGGACATATTATATTTAAAAAAGAAGAAATATGTTATAAAAATGATAATTATTTCATTTATATCACATATATTTGTTATCATTTCAGTTATTACTATTTATTTACTACGTTAGTGAAAAATGAATCAAATCGCATTGTGAGGCAGTAGTATGTCGTACACAAGAGAGATATTAGCACATCCATTATGAAATGAAATGTACAAGTTTATATATAAAAATGATATTTTGAGTGTAATAATATAAAATATATCATATATAGGCATTATATCCATCATCATACCCTAATGTGAGGGGTGGTAATGGAAAAATGAATGCAATCATTCCATGAGGTGGTAGTCCGTCATACACAGAAATGATAATTTAGTAATGATGTTTATAGAAGTTTTTGTTATTTTTAGGTAGTCAAGTTTACATAAAAACAAATAATAATATGTCAAATATGGATTTTATGATATAATCATGGTTTTTAGAGAATTGATGTATGTGGAGAGAGAAATAAATGAAAAATGCTCATCGATGAATGTTACATCTTCTTCATATAATACATTTTCATTGGAATAAAGTGCCTTATATGGATATATTTCTACCCAAAATATGGATTATACGATTAGGGCAGGTTTCTGATCCAAATTTCTTTAGATGTGTGGAGAATCAATGGGATTGATTTCCATTTTATAATGGATGAGGATTTGTATTCTTGTAAATAACTAAAATTATTCACTATTGAGAGGTCTCCATTATTTGATCTGCAAAAAAATTAATAATAATGGATTTAATGGTTAACTTGTTAGAAAAAACCTTAAAAATACAATAATAAATAATTTTTTATCTTTTTATTCCTTTGATATTATGTTTAGTCAAATTTACCCTTTCAATTTTACTAAAATAACTTGTATATTTTTATTTACCTTAATAATATATCCATGGTGAATAAAATAAAAATGAGTTTTATTAGATAATTTAGTTCTAATTTTTTGTAAATATTAACTCTATTTTAATAAATAAAAAACCAATATGTGTGGAAAAATAATTTTAATACAAACATATGTATGGCACAAAACCCTATTTTGACATTAATCATAGTAATTAATTTTATTTGTTTTCTCTAGTCATTAGAGTAAATTTTTTTTAAAAAAAATACTATATACTCTAAATTATTATTATGAAAAATATATAATATATTTTGTCAAATTAAACTCACAGTTGTTTGATAATATAATTTAATATTATTCTCGTAGATGCGCAGAGACAATTAGGTTTTTAAGAGAATTGTTTATAATAATATGATTCAATATTAAATATATGACTAATAATACTTGTTTTATGAATATAAATTAACTTTTAAGGATATATAATATATAAATTTCATTGAAAAAAAGTATCTATTATGGAGTATTTTAACTAATCAAAATGGGGAAACATTGTTCTTTTTAAAATACTTTTTAGAAAATTCGGTTTTGAAACCCAAACAAATACTAAAAACCAACATAAAATTGATTAAAAGTAATTATTTAGATTAAATAAAAATATATAATAATTATGTTACATTAAAAAATATTAAAAACATAGTGGGACTATTAAATTGGTTAATTTATGGATAAGAAAACACTTTTTACTAAAAATTGATAGTTTTCATTATTCATTGAAAAATAACTTTTTTTCGAAAAGTATCAAATTTTAACCTAAAGTAAATTTTTATAGTATGATTCCTAAAATGGAGTTAATTATATCAGATATATTCTTTATAATTTCTAAAAACAATTATAATATTTTATCAATGAAAATAAATAAAAAAATCTTTTTGAAGAAAACCTATTTTTGAAGAATAGAATAACTTTACATAAAATTTATTTTTTATTTACTAATCATTTATAAATAATAATTAATGACTAATATATATATATATGTTAGAAAATAGTTAATACTATTCATACCCACCAATTAAACTGCTATGTTATAATAGTAATATATTTTATAGATCGTTTTACTTTAGTCTTTCATATTGAATATGCTATCGAACAGATAAATCACGGGGATGATGGTAATGTAAGATAAACTGAGTGTTTTATCTAAAAAAAGATAATGTTATTGTTTCATTTCCTTTACAGTAATAAATGTAAATTAATTCTTTAAAAAAAATTGGTGGTACATCCTCCCACTATTAATAAGTTGTGTCCTCAAAATTTCAACTGTATCTGAGTAATGAAAGGTTGGAAATATGAATATATTTTTGTTATAAACAGACATCTTAAAAATTTTAAATAAGACATCATCTTAATAAGACATAAAGATAAGTATAAAGTCCATATGGAAAACACATAAATATGTATCAAAATAGTAAAAATATGTGTGAAATGAAAAAAATGTAAATGATTATAGAGATTGATAAAGTTAATTGGTCAATAGAAAGTGAATAATCAATGGAACGTTAAGGAACAAAATCCATAAATATTTAATGATAAAAAAGATCATCGGTTCATCACAGTTAATGGTACTAGAATAAAAATTTTGTTCAATGATCATTTTCTTAGAGTAGGGGAATTCCCCTAATTAAAGACTAAGTGAATATAGAAATATAGTTAATTGATTAATATAATTTAATTATTTATTTAATTTACACCAAAATATCATCTTTTTCTCCAAGCATTGATTATCTATTAATTTTTTTTATGCATGAAGAATCAAAGTCAAATTTTAAAGACTGCATAACCATAAAAGGGATAACAATCTGTTCTTCCTATATGTTAACATTAACCTAAACCAAAATGGTTAGAACATGGTCTGATAATTCTAAAATTTAATAAACCTTTATATGATTCAATAATATTCAAAATTAAACAGTAGTACACAATGTTGAAACTAAATAAATTCATAACCCTATATCTGATATAACCTCAATAACCGAAAAATTAACAAGTGTTTTAACATCAAATGTTATCTCATAAACATCATATTTCAAGAAAAAAATATAAAAATATTCTTTTAAAATAACATTAATCACATATTAACCAAATCACATTTTAATCTTATGGTTTTATATATGATAAAACATATGTTCTTAATATCTATGTTTATACAAACCATAAATGTTAGAAATAACTTCAATTTAATTTCCACAAAATTTAAATTCAAATATAATATTAAACTATATATTTAAAAATACATCTTCCAAGTAATACATATCCTAAAATGTCATTGTTCGCTTTAAGATCACATCACATAAAACCTCAAAGGCATGTCTAAGACCTTGAAATTATGGTTATCTTTAAGTGTATATGCCTGTGAATGTATCAATGACTCCTAAGATAAACTCGCATAAAAATATCATAATTTTCAATTTTATCAAAACTGGCCTTCGATACCTACTATAACATCCTTGAACCCACATTCCTAGATTTGGAACAGAAATCACAAACATTACATTTTCAGTATTTATTATAATAATTGTGAAAAAATATTTTTTACCGAAAAAATAAAATATCAAAATGTAAAATTGAATTATTTAAATCATATGGGGCCATATTAGGTTTACATTTTTATAGAATTTGGAATAAAATCCCACATAAAAAATTCTCATGACTTTAAAAGAGTATTACACTCACATAACCCATATTTTTCACTTCTTCACATTTAGAAATCATCATCTATGTGAAATACCATCTATACATTTATTTACCAACTTCATTCTTTATAACCTAGGTAAAAGGAAGCATAAAAAGGGTGATATCAAAATTTCAGTAAAAGGACACATATAAGAATTAAAAAAATAATGGAATAAGTGAGCATAATAATAGAATAATGTTATTATGAGATAATAAATGCATATGAGTATAACATAAGAATATTGATACCCATAAATACTTGCATTATCTAACATGAAAGCATCTTACAATGATTTATCAAAGAAATTATAATAATTATCAATAATAATGATCCATAGGATATCAATCTTGGTAAAATGGAAAATTATAATCCCATTGAATTCATAGATAAAAAATATTTTAATATTGGAAAATTATCTCATATAACACTTATTTAACCCTTATATAACCCTTATATAACCCTTATAAATTAGAATAACTATACAAAAAACTTCTATTACAATTATTCGGAGAACATAATCATTACCCAATGCATTGGAGTGCTATATAGGCACACTCATATTATAATATATAATTGTTCCACTTGGCATAATCTAGAATCACTAATCATATATAATTTACAAGAACCAATGAATATGGTACATAGATTTTTATCATAATACTCATAGAAAAAATCCTTATTCTTCTATAACCAAATTAAACTACAAAAAATAATTTTCTGGTTAATCTTTTTGAGACATGATTAAATTTTGGAAAATAAATAGGTTTGCATAAAATATATAAAAAACATGGTAACATCATTGAATAAAATTGGATTCATAATAATCTCATTGAAACATGGTTATCCTGTTGAAAAGAAATAGGTTCCATAAATATATCATTGAAAAAATATTAAACTCATATTGAGAAATAATAATGATGTTATAATTAAAGAATATCCTAATTATAGAACAATTAAGAATAAAGGTTTTGGAATTGTTGAATGGATAATCTAATAAAATACCATTAAAAATATTTCTTAGGTAAAATAGCCCTTCTTTTTTGAAATAAACCTTTTAAGACCAAAACCAATTTGAAAATCCATTTCCTTGAAAACAACCATGAAAACTTATAAATGAAAATTTAAAAGTAATTTAAAATAATTAATTAGTAAAAATAATTTTTGAATTTCAAATGCATTTTTTGAAACGTTTTTAAATACATATTTAAAGAACATGTCTTTAAAAGAGAACAAATTTCCAGATGAAAAGAGAAATGAAATCGTATTTTCATACAAATAATTTCTCAAAAATTTCACGTAAAAAATAGTAGAAAAATATTAAAATTAAATTGAAATTTTATAAATAACCATATTATAATAAAATTAAAGGGTATTATAGTATTTCCATATTGTATAATTAATCGTATAAAATCCTGATAAATGATGAGGTTGTAACAGAAGACACTTACTACCTTAGTAACTTCAAATCACAATCCCTATTAAATAATATCCTAAAATGAAACATATAATATCATTAAAATAATAATATTCATGATATAACATGTAAAACGTGAATTATATACTCCTTATAAAATAACATAGGTATATAACATAACAAATATCTCAAAGAATGAAAATTGACATAAAAAACACATACTACTTTGGAAACATTGAAACTGTAAACCCCATGAAAGGGAGATCCTCCAAAAGATATTTGAATAAAAATTAATTTATTTATATAAATAAAATTATACATACATTGTATTTATAAGAACCACATAACAAAAATAAGTGGTGAGTATTTCATATATCTCATAGAAATAAAAGTGAGATGAGAAAAACCCTTACATTGGGTATGAATTATCACATGTGTCTTTATCTCCTAGAATAGTAAACATATGTTAATTATTTAAGTTCATGATTTTTTTCCAGGATTATTATTACTTTTATATAACTTACTAACATGATATATACAATTACATAATTTATTACATTTAAGTCAGATATTTTCACTATATTTGGCTTATTTGTCAAAAATGACCTTAGTAGGTTGAGTATGGTCAATGAGGTCATTATTCAAATATATATAAAATAATAATCAAGAAATAATAATCATATTAAAAATTTAATTATACTTTTTATACACATAATGAAATATGTTTATAAAAAATGTATTAATGTTACAATCATGGAGATGGTAGGTCATACGTATGCATGAGTAACAGTTTCATTTTTCAATGGTCATTATTGAATGAATGTAAGTAATATCTTATCATTAAAAAATTAAAATAATATAATATATACTATATTATTTAATTATATATATAAAATTTTCATTATTGGGTGGTGAACAAAAAAGAATCACATTGTTTCGAGGAGGTGATAGTCCATACATGCACGAACAACTTTATCATTTTTTAGTTAGAGGAAAGGTAATAGAAAATGAGAAATTATATTAATGAAATGATAAATATTTTACTAATACCATAAATATTTAATTTTATCACATATATTTTTATATTTACCCATATTACATTTCATGTAAGGCCTTAGTAAAATATGAATCACTTTGTATCAAGAGGTGGTTGTATTTTGTACACATAGGTCTCGTTATCGTATCCATTAAGGAATAAAATGTATAAGGTTATATATGATTTAATGAATCTTGTGGTATAATTATGTTAAATTTATCGTAAATAAACTTTATATCCATCAACATACCAAACCATGATAGGTTGTAATGGGGAAACTAATACCATAATTATATGTGGTGATAATTTTATTTACACACGAATAATGATTACATAATACATTTGATGAAGGTATGTGTTTTTAAAGGAATTACCGTAAACATGAAAAAATAGCAATATATTTATGACACTAATTTTATTATTTAAACATGTATAATGGGAAAATAAAAGGGTTAGAGAAATAAATAATAAACAAATTGTTAATGACAGTTACCTCATATTCAGATAACTCATTTTTTGTTTTCAACAATGTCCTTCAATGATTGAATTTCATAAAAAATAAGTATTATGATATGTGGATAGGGAATCTAGGAAGTTATTTGACTAGGTCATGGATGATTCAAATTGATTGAGATTTATAAAGAATTGAGGGTTGTGAATTCCCCTTTATATTGTAAGAGGAGTGGCATTCTTGGAAATTCCCAAATATATTCAATATTGAGTGGTATCCCTAAACTCATGTTCTTCAAAAATTATAAAATTATTTATGATAGTTTTGATTTATTCTAAAAACACCTCCAATACAATAAATGAAATTCATTTTTACCATGGTATTAACTAGTCTTTAGTTTTACACACATTTACCATAATCTGTTTTTACTACGGTAACTTGTATCTTTTTATTTACGCAGGTAATTTATATTTTCAGAATAAAATTAAAATGAGTTTCATTTTATAATATAATCCTAATTATTCTAAACATTAAAGTAATATTTTTAAATAAAAAACTAATTTTTTGTAAAATTAGTTTTACTACAAACATATCTAATGCACAAAACCATATTTTAACCATAATCATTATAATTAATTTTTACTATTTTATATAATCATTATGGAAAACTTTTATGTTGAAATAATTAGAAAATACAAAAAATTATTATTAAAAATATTTAATTATTTTTTAAAAATTAAACTCTTAAAAATTGATGAATTTAATTTTTTATTAATCCCATTGACACGGTGATACAACAGGTTTTTAAAAAGAGTATTATTTCTAGAAAAAGATGATTATATATTAATTTTATGACTAAAAAGTTATTCTATGAAAGTAAATTTATATTTAATGATATATAATCTATACATTTAAATTAAAAAAAATCTTTTTAGGGAATAATTTAATTAATTAAGAATATTAAACATTATTCATTCTAAAATAAATTATTGAAAAAACTTATTTTTAAACTGAATAATAAACATATACTAAAAACAATATGAATTTGATTCATAGTATTTAAGTGGATTAAATATAAATTAATAACACATGGGTTACCTAAAAAAAATATAAAACCTTTTAGAAATTTTTAATTATTAAATTTATAGAATAGAACATACATTTTAAAAAAATTGGTATTTTTCAAAAATCACTAAAAATCAATACTTTACTGAAAGTCCCCTAATTACCTAAAAGTAAAATTTTATATTCTTATTCCAAAAATTAATTTAATTTTATAAAATAATTTTCATATAATTTAAGAAAATATATTACAATATTTTTTTCATAAAAATAAAATAAAATAATTTTTCATAGAGACATATTTATATTGCATAAAATCACATTATTAGAAATTGATTGATTAATTAATAAAAATTTATCAATATTTTATTGTAACGCCCTAACCTAGCTACCCAGAGCCGGTGCATTACTTCGTAACATTGGCATGATCACAAAAGATCAAGTCTCGAAAGACCGATTAGTTTAGTAGCCTTGGAAACAGTAGATACATTCGTAAACGTTACATTACATCATAAAGTTAAAAACTACAATAACAAAGTCTCCATAGTCCACACTCATATCCTCTTCTGACTATCCCTGTAGGTCATTCATAAAATACTTCTTCACATCCTGGAAAATATTAATACATTGAAAGGGGTGAGCTCAGATTCTCAGTAAGGATAACAATATTGCGGAAGCTTTCATAAATAATCATTAACATTTAAGGAAATGTATAACTAAAACAAAAGCCTTTTAAACATGAACTTAAACATAATATGGAAAAAGTAAAATGAGATAATTCCATTTACTTATTCACATGGATATTCTACTGGTCGAGTAATCACATGAAATATCAATAACCACTTTCATAATGAGGGAATGTATAATGCTAGACATTATGAAACATTTTGTCAAGGCCTCGGCCAAGACGTCTAAAATGATTAAGGGCTCGGCCAAAACCATAAATCAAATTGGGAAAGGTCCTCGGCCAAATCCATGTCTAGTTGTCTCATGAGACCTACCGATGCATCGAGGAGCTATAGCGGGCTCCACCCGTCACTTATTAAGTCTAATACATTCCTCATATGAATAGGTTTAAACATATCATAAACCATAACATAATCGTATCACATAAAACATCCATAAAGGAAACATAACATTTCCACATTTCAATCACATGATATCAATACAACACATTGATATAATAAAAACGCTTCCAAAACCATTTTCAATAACAAAATAAAAGAAAATTAAAACATGGAATTTATTTTTCATTTTAAAAAAATTTATGGCTTGTAGAGGAAGCCGAAACTCAAATAATGGTCACGGCGGCGGAGAAGTCGTTTTCGCCGCATATGTACGGAAATAAAAACATTCCCTTTTTGTCGTTTAGTAAAACGCTTCGTATAAAAAAGATTCATTTTGAATAAACGTAAAAGTCAAAGTGGTTTATACACCGTATAAAAGAAATTTGTGTATAAAACCAAATATGCCTCAATGAAAGGAGATTGAGACGAAGTACTTACAAAGATAATTTTAAAATAAAATATATATATTATGTGTATTCACTATAGGTACACATAAAGAAAGAAAAAATAAAAAATAAGACATAATAATATCATGACATAATTTGAAAGTAGGAGATTAACCCAAAGAATGGAAGTTGGGTTTAGAAATTCCCTTACCTTGTGTCTGACTTCACTCAACCGTTCTTTAACCTCCTGAATAATAAACTAGAGTTAGTATCTACCTTATTAAGAACCATTTTCAATTTCATTATCCTTTTTATATCACTTATTACAATGTTATGAACATTATGTAATTATTTAAGTGAATAACGGTCGTTTTGTCGATCTTTGGTACTTGAGTCGACAATAAGCTTCTTATAATTACAAGTTGTCCATGTGGTGAAATATCCATTATATCCAGAATTATATTAATGATGTAGTCATCATATATATCATATATATCCAGTATATGCATTAATTCATAATATTACATAACATTTAGAGGTAAGAAATGAAATGCACCGTTCATGGAGACGGTAAGCCGTACGTACGCATGAACGCTACTTTCATTTCTATTTCGTATTTAATGGAATGAAATCATAATTATATAAAGGTATAGTAAAGTTCCCGTATAATATAATATATAATATCATTTACTCCATCCTTTACACATCCCACATATGGTATTAACGATTCACATCACTTTGAGGGGCGGTAGTCCGCACTTCCTAAAATGAAAATATCGCGTTTTACCCATAATGGAAAACATAATGTATGCCATAAATGAGAAATACAGAATCATAAGTAAAACATAAACATATTATATATCATATATAAATATAGTGACATCTTAATGTCCACCTTTGAAGGTGTTATATGAGTGTTGAACAATCATCTTTTCGTGAGGCAGAAATTCACCATCCACAGAAACCGTATGTTCTTTAACCATTAGATGTAGGTGTGTGTAAGTGTAGCTAGAATAATTCTTATAAAAACATCCTAGTATATTGAGGATACTGGTGTTGTTACAAAAGAAATGAATAAAAAGAGTTTAAGGGGTTGGAGAAGCAAAATAAAACAAAATAACATAAGAGAAGATATTACCTTAAAATCGGGTAACTCTTTTTGATTTGAGCCAAAGGCTTCCTTGGGAAGAATTCTGCCCAAAGTGAGGCTTCTAGGAGTAATAGGGGGAAGTTGGGAGAGTATTTGGGTAGAGTTTGACCGAGCCAAATGTCTTTAAAGTTTGAATGAGGTGGTAGAGGTGGTGGCCTTTTATAAGAGGAGAGGAGGGACACTCTTGGAATGTAAGGAAATATTACATTATTATACAATTATTTTAGGATTCTAAAGGTCCCACAATTATATAATTCGTGGATAAGGTGATAAGGGTTCTAAATCTCCTCATCAAATAGGCTTTGGACAAGTGTAATCCTTGGATTTTTCATTATCTTCTCATTTTATTAAAATCGTTAAATAATGAGGCCATCGATGCATCATCATGATGTCATAAATAATTTAATTTACTTAATGTCTAAAAATTATAAAAAAATACTATGATGTAGGAAATCTTTATAGATTTTCAATGACTATTTATAGTCGAAAATATGACTTGTATAACCCCATGTAAAAATTGTTTTAGTAAAACATTTCATGTTTGTGTCATTTTTTACATTAACATTAAATAAAAGGTATTTATGTCATTTTCCAACTAAAGTGGCTCCATGGGGTCCCCAAGTTAACCCATGGATTGTCTTGGTCGGTCATGGCACATAAAATGAGGGTATGAGATGTGTCAAGCTCATATCATATTATTAAAACATTATTTTTACCTTAAACTACACTAATTACCTCTAATCGCGATTAAGAACTTAAAAGTTACTATTCACCAAAAAATTACTGTAATCTCATTGAACCAAATATTACTTATTAATGAAAACCATTTATGTCGGATTTTTGAAAATCAAATCACAGAAGTGGTAATATTTCATTTAAATGAAAAATCAGTTATTTAACTACCACTTAGTGGTTTCACTATTCATCAAAAATTGAAGCTTTTCAGAACAATGACAAAATTTCACCCTAAGCTATAATTGATATTCCGAATTCAAAAATGATGTATATTTTACAAAATTCCAAACATATAAGTTTCATTAATTAATTTTATAATTAATTCCCACTGTCACAATAAATAGCGTGTTTTTAAGAAACAATTTATATCAAAAGATTGATAATTGTTTATGTCCAATTTCAATGTTAAATTATTTCTAATGACCACCATTGGATAAAATGGTAAAAATATATTCTAATTATACTTTAAAAACACTCAGTAGTATAACTTATCACTATAAATTATTTTGATTAAAAAAGTTGTTTTTAAGTATTTTTCACTATTCATAAAAAATTAGAAGTTCTCAGAAAAATACCAAAAATTCAACATAGGATAATTTCGATATTCCGAATCCAAAAATGAAGTCCATTTTGAAATATAAAATTTCTATATTTTTAAAAAGTGGTTATTACTATTCATAACGACTACTTTTATTAGTCGTGGTGTTTTAGAACTCGAAGTTGCGTACAATGCAAGCTATTGAATTATTGAATGAGAAGCGTATCATGGAAGCTCGGGGTGTTACATTCTCCCCTCCTTCAATAAATTGCGTCCTCGCAATTTGAAGTTTTTCTTGGAAAATAAAAAGTTGAAAATAGAAAATACCTTTGTAGAAAACCCACATCGAAAATAAGGTTAATAAAAATATAACTTTAAAAGAAAGAATGATAAGTACAAAGGTCACCCGAGATAGCCCATACTAGGATTCTATGAAAATATGGATATGGAAGAAAAACAAACCATCAAGGTCTGATGGAGAGTTGTAGAAAACTAGATTAGGAGAAAAATAACAATAAGAAAATCACAAACTTGTGATTGGTTAAACGGTCATTGAATCCCCAGTTGGAAAAGTTAACCGACAACGTTTTTGTATTAAGTTACCTTTTATAAAGTTAAAGAATTTATTTAGGAGATTTACTAAGAACGTAAGGGAATATACATACTTGTCATGTAGACTTTCATTCTTTAATAAATTTTTACCAAAACCCATCTTTCACTCTAAAAGGAAATAGAACTCAAAAATATTCTATTTATCATAATTTTATAAGGTTCCAAATGTTAACACATACCATTTAGATTCGTAAAATTATTTTGTAATAACCAGGGACTTCCTGTAGGCTAGTGGTAGGAAATAAAGGCCTGTCGCACTATGGTTATGGGTTCGATTCCTGTAGCTTTTTCCGACGCGACGGTTATGCCCCACCCTACAGGTTGTCCTTTTCCTAAAACTATAGTATTATAATATTCCAAAAATATTCTTCATAATTTTTTAACCTTTAACAATACTATCCAAAGATCAACTTAATCCACTCCAACATTTATAGTAATCCAAAATACCTCTGTCCAGACTTTCTCTAAAAGGTCTCTTAACTCCAAAATCAATTGTAACATCAGATTCCCCAAACAATGTAAAGTTTCTCTAATTGTCACATACTAAAAATATGATTACCTTCATCATATTAAAACCTTAATGAAAAAAAACAAGTAATGCAGTACAATACTTATATACATCACATTATTATTATAACCAGAATATAATCCTTGAGTCCAAAAGAACCAATACATTAATTATTCCACTTCAACTGTAGTCATAGCATAAGATTGGCCTTGATCCCTTGGCCTTTTCTGAGGTAAGTTTCCCTGACGCATAGGACATTTATTTTCATAATGCCCCATTTCCCTACTATTGTAGCATTCAACATTGATAGCCTCTTTCTTTCCATTGCAATCACGCGCCTGGTGACCTTTTTCTCCACATTTATAACAAACTCCCATTCCTTTTAGGCATGTACCAGGGTGATTATTCCCACAATTATCACATAATGGAAAATCCTTCTTTCCCTTTTTCCCTTTATCTGTCTCTTGTACCACCGTTCTCTTCTTCTCTTGCTTTACTTTGTTGTCATAAGACTTAGAGAATTCCTTTTCTGTCTTGATAGCACATGAGACAATATCTTCGTATGTTGAGAAAGATTGTGATACTAAAGCTCGATGGAGAAATGGTTTTAACCCATAAAAGAAACGATCAATATTACCTCTTGGGTTACGTATATAATCTGCAGCATACCTTGCTAACCTTGTAAAGTTGTCCTCATACTTTGCGACATTCTCATCCTCCTTTTATCTCAGACTCAGAAATTTCCTTCCCATATCTTCTCTATGGTCACGAGGAAAGTATTTTTCTAAGAAAATATTTTTGAACTCCCTCCATTCCATATTTTATACATCATCATCTTCCATTGTGTTTTGAATCAATGACCACCATTGATCGACATCTCCAGTGAGGCGGTAAACTGCCATGATAACCTTCTCCCTTTCGCTACTCCCCAAGGCGTGGAATATTTTCTCTAAGGAGTTTATCCATTGCTCAGCTACTAATGGATTTGTACCCCCATTAAATGTTGGTGGTTGTTGCCTCATGAAGCGGTCTAATATTGATCCTCCACGTTGCGGATCAGGGTGCTCCATACGAGTAAGGTTATTATTCATAACCTGAGTGAGTTGTCCCAGTATGGTAGTAAGTTGATCAGCACCAGTTGTATCTCCAGATCCACAATAATTATCTTGAGCAGGAGGGAAATCCCTACACGGAGTGCGTGCATTGATACAGTTTCCATTCCTTCCACTAGACGTCATTTCTAAACAATGGCATAAACTAGATTAGTTTATGAATCAAAATACATAATTCCATACTTATAAAATACTTAACATAAATTGAACTATAAATGGATTTATTTTTTTTTCTTTGAGGAAGTATATACTCATAACCCTTCATAGTGGTTTATAAAGAAACTGACAATTATCCAAAGCATATCCCCCGGGAGTGTCGTAACCAAGAGTGCAGCAAGGCCTGTTGTCGTGCACCAGTTCCCGTTCGAGTCTAGCTCAAAGCAGTGTTTTCAGGTTTTACCCCTAGGTACATCTGTGCCAGAGCTGCCTCTACCTGCTCGTATCTAGATAGGGATGTATTACTCGGAAAACTCACAAAATCTCTACAATAACAAAATTCTAGGAAGTTCTTCTATACTAATCCTCAAAGTCTATCTTTGGGCTATGTGCTCTAATCAGAGTTTATCTAAATCCAGCTTCCAAGGTTAGTACTAAACTGCCTATGATACCAACTGTAACGCCCCGACCCCAGCTACCCAGAGCCGGTGCATTACTTCGTAACATTGGCATTATCACAAAAGATCAAGTCTTGAAAGACCGATTAGTTTAGTAGCCTTGGAAACACTAGATACATTCGTAAACGTTACATTACATCATAAAATGAAAAACTACAATAACAAAGTCTCCATAGTCCACACTCATATCCTCTTCTGACTATCCCTGCAGGTCATTCATAAAATACTTCTTCACATCCTGGAAAATATTAAAGCATTGAATGGGGTGAGCTCAGATGCTCAGTAAGGATAACAATATTGCGGAAGCTTTCATAAATAAACATTAACATTTAAGGAAATGTATAACTAAAACAAAAGCCTTTTAAAAATGAACTTCAACATAATATGGAAAAATTAAAATGAGATAATTCCATTTACTTATTCACATGGATATTCTGCTGGTCGAATAATCACCTGCAATATCAATAACCACTTTCATAATGAGGGAATGTATAATGCCAGACATTCTGAAACATTTTGTGAAGGCCTCGGCCAAGACGTCTAAAATGATTAAGGCCTCGGACAAAACCATAAATCAAATTGGTAAAGGTCATCGGACAATTCCACGTCTAGTTGTCTCATGAGACCTACCGATGCATCGAGGAGCTATAGCGGGCTCCACCCGTCACTTATTAAGTCCAATACATTTCTCATATGAATAGGTTTAAACATATCATAAACCATAACATAATCGTATCACATAAAACATCCATAAATGAAACATAAAATTTCCACATTTCAATCACAAGATATAAATACAACACATTGATATAATAAAAACACTTCCAAAACCATTTTCAATACCAAAATATAAGAAAATTAAAACATGGAATTTATTTTTCATTTTAAAAAAAGTTATGGCTTGTAGAGGAAGCCGAAACTCAAATAATGGTCACGGAGGCGGAGAAGTCATTGTCGCCACATATGTACGGAAATAAAAACATTCCATTTTTGTCGTTTAGTAAAACTCTTCATATAAAAAAGATTCCTTTTGAATAAATGTAAAAGTCGAAGTGGTTTATACACCGTATAAAAGAAATTTGTGTATAAAACCAAATATGCCTCAATGAAAGGAGATTGAGACGAAGCCCTTACAAAGATCATTTTAAAATAAAATATATATATTATGTTTATTCACTATAGGTACACATAAAGAAATAAAAAATATAAAATAAGACATAATAATATCATTACATAATTTGAAAGTAGGAGATTACCCCAAAGAATGGAAGTTGGGTTAAGAAATTCCCTTACCTTGTGTCCGACTTGACTCAACCATTCTTTAACCTCCAGAATAATAAACTAGAGTTAATTTATACCTTATTAAGAACCATTTTCAATTTCATTATCCTTTTTATATCACTTATTACAATGTTATGAACATTATGTAATTATTTAAGTTAATAACGGTCTTTTTGTCGATCTTTGGTAATTGAGTCAACAATAAACTTCTTATAATTACAAGTTGTTAATGTGGAGAAATATCCATTATATCAAGAATTATATTCATGATTTATTTATCATATATATCATATATATCAAGTATATTCATTAATTCATAATATTACATAACATTTAGAGGTAAGAAATGAAATGCACCGTTCATGGAGACAGTAAGCCGTACGTACGCATGAACGCTACTTGCATTTCTATTTCGTATTTAATGGAATGAAATCATAATTATATAAAGGTATAGTATAGTTCAAGTATAATATCATATATAATATCATTTACTCCATCCTTTACACATCCCACATATGGTATTAACGAATCACATCACTTTGAGGGGGCGGTAGTCCGCACTTCCTAAAATGAAAATATCGCGTTTTACCCATAATGGAAATCATAAAGTATGCCATAAATGAGAAATACAGAAGCATAAGTAAAACATAAACATATTATATATCATATATAAATATAGTTATATCTTAATGGCCACCTTTGAAGGTGTTATATGAGTGTTGAACAATCATCGTTTCGTGAGGCAGAAATTCGCCATCCACAGAAACCGTATGTTCTTTAACCATTAGATGTAGGTGTGTGTAAGTGTAGCTCGAATAATTCTTATAAAAACATCCTAGTATATTTATGATACTGTTATTGTTACAAAATAAATGAATAAAAAGAGTTTAAGGGGTTGGAGAAGCAAAATAAAACAAAATAACATAAGAGAAGATATTACCTTAAATTCGGGTAACTCTTTTTGATTTGAGCCAAAAGCTTCCTTGGGAAGAATTCTTCCCAAAGTTACGCTTCTAGGAGAAAGAGGGGGAAGTTGGGAGAGTATTTGGGTAGATTTTGGTCGAGCCAAATAGCTTGAATGTGTGAATGAGGTGGTAGAGGTGGGGCCCTTTTATAAGAGGAAAGGAGGGGCACTCTTGGAAAGTAAGGAAATTTTACATTATTATACAATGCTTTTCGGATTCTAAAGGTCCCACACTTATATGATTCGTGGATATGGTGATAAGGGTTCGAAATCTCCTCATCCAATAGGCTTTGGACAAGTGTAAGCCTTTGATTTTGCATTATCTTCTCATTTTATTTAAATCGTTAAATAATGATGTCATCGCTGCATCATCATGATGTCATATATAATTTAATTTATTTAATGTCTAAAAATTATAAAAAAATACTATGATGTAGGAAATATTTTTAGATTTCCAATGACAATTTATAGTCAAAAATATGACTTGTATAAACCCATGTAAAAATTGTTTTATTAAAACATATCATGTTTGTGTCATTTTTTACTTTAACATTAAATAAAAGGTATTTATGTCATTTTCCAACTAAAGTGGCTCCATGGGGTCCCCAAGTTTACCCATGGATTGTCTTGGTCGGCCATGGAACATCCAATGAGGGTAGGACATGTGTCAAGCTCATCTCATATTATTAAAATATTATTTTTACCTTAAACTACACTAATTACCGCTAATCGCGATTAAGAACTTAAAAGTTACTATTCACCAAAAAATTATTTTAATCTCATTGAACCTCATTTTACTTCTTAATGAAAACCATGTATGTCGGATTTTTGAAAATCAAATCACAGAAGTGGTAATATTTCATTTAAACGAAAAATCAGTTATTTAACTACCACTTAGTGGTTTCACTATTCATCAAAAATTGAAGTTTTTCAGAACAATGCCAAAATTTCACCCTAAGCTATAATTGATATTCTGAATTCAAAAATTATTTCTATTTTAACAAATTCCAAACATATAAGTTGCATTAATTAATTTTATAATTAATTCCCTCTGTCACAACAAATAGCGTGTTTTTAAGAAACAATTTATATCAAAAGATTGATAATTGTTTATGTCCAATTTCAATGTTAAATTAATTCTAATGACCACCATTGGATAAAATTGTAAAAATATATTCTAATTATACATTAAAACCATTCAGTAATATAACTTATCACTTTAAATTATTTTGATTAAAAAAGTTGTTTTTAAGTATTTTTCACTATTCATAAAAAATTAGAAGTTCTCAGAAAAATACCAAAAATTCAACATTGGCTAATTTCGATATTATGAATCCAAAAATGAAGTCCATTTTGAAATATAAAATTTCTATAATTTTAAAAAGTGGTTATTACTATTCATAACGGCTACTTTTATTAGTCGTGGTGTTTTAGAACTCGAAGTTGCGTACAATGAAAGCTATTGCATTATTGAATGAGAAGCGTATCATGGAAGCTCGGGGTGTTACATTTATAATGAGTAATACACACACGGATATATATATATATATATATCTATGTGTGTGTGTGTGTGTTTTTATATTTCATAATTTAGATAATACAATTCATACCAACCAATTTAATGACTAGGTTATAATGTTAATATATATTATGGGTCATTTATGTTCGGTGTTTTAGGTTGAATATACTATCAAGAAATAAAATATCGAGGTTTCATGTAATGTAAGATAATAAAAGTGATTCTTATAACCCAAGATAAAATCAGTGCTTCATGTCCTTTTTTATACTGAATATATTTTTCTTTTTAAAAAATATTGGGACCTTATATCCTCCTCCCCCACATAAATAAACTGTTTCCCTGCATTTTAAAGGGTATCTTAGTAATGAAACATTGGTAATTTGAATATATTTCTATTATAAATCCACTTTGTTAAAAGGGTTAATAAAAAATCCTATAAATAAGAGAGAAATGGTAGAATAGTGTTTATTTGGAATAACACATAACTATGTTTCGAAATAGGATAAAATTTTTGTGAATGGAGGAAAAGCATCAATAATTTAATAGAGTGAATAAATAAATTTATCACAAGAAAGTAAATGATATATGGAATGTTAATGGAAAAAAACCATATATCATTGATGATTGAAAAGGCCATTTGATCATCCTAATTGATGGTACTAAGATAATTCTTTTTTTTTCATGATCCATTTACTAGAGTTGAATAATTTTCATAACATATAAACTAAAAGAATATGGAAATTTACTTGTTGACCATAATTTTAATCTTTAATAAATTTAAACCACCATCTGATCTTCTGAATAAAATAATTATTATCTAAGAATTATTTCATTATTCCGAAAGAAATAAAAATCAACTTTTCAATACCACATTACCAAAAAAAGGATAACAAGATATTCCTCCTATCATTACACATTAACTAAAAAAATAGTTTGGACATTATATGATACCTCCAAAAATGAATAATCTTTTATAAGATACAATAATATTAAATATTTCATAGTAATACTTAATTTTGAATGTAAATAAACCAATAGGCCAATATCCTAAATAAATTTTATTACTAGAAAATAAAATAGTGTTCTAACCTCAATAGTTATCAAATACCTTTAATATCTCAAGCCCAAAAATTTGGAGATCATTTTTTGATGTAACATTAATCCCTTAGTCAATAATTCAATTTTAAATCTTCTGCCTATCTATATGATAAAAATTGTTTTCACAATATCCAATTTCATATAAACCCTAATTGATATAAATATATTAAATCCAATCTCAATAAAATTTAAATGCATACTCCATATTAAATCATAATGTTAAAAATAATTCAATATATTAAAACTTCTACAAAATTTTCATTAATAACATTACAATATCATCAAATAAAACCTCAAATGGGTGTTTGAGATATTGAACATATGATCCTACCTAAGATTATATGCCTATTATGTTGTTTATAAATAATAATATTACCTTAAATTAAAACATCCAAATATCGAATTTTTTCTAAACTGACCTTCGATACCATATATAATAGCCTATAACCCTCTCTTCTAAAATCAACGCTGAAATTGTAAACATTAAATTTACAGATTTGATGCTGATAATTGTGACCCAATTTTTTCCACCGAATTTTTTAAAAAATCAATAGGTGAAATTGGATCCCATACATCCTTGAATTAAATTTTAGGTTTATAGTTTAAGGTAATTTTTACAAACTCCGACATAAACAATTCACATGAATTTAAATGATAATTTCCCCTTATAAACCCATTTTGTTTTCAAATTAACACATCATCATCATCCATGTGATCTTCCATATTGAAATTACTCAATCAATCTAATTCATTATAAATTAGTGAAAATGAAACATAATAAGGGTGATATCAAATTCTAAATAAGAGAATAACATAGGAATTAACAAATTAATATGATCAGTGATCATAAGAAAAGTATAAGGGTATGATGAAATAATCAATGTTCATGAGTATAACATAAGAATATTTATACCCATTAATTCCTGGATCCTCAAACATTAAAAACTAGAATAAGGATTTAAAAAAAATAGTCATATGAATAAAAAATCACGAGCCATGTGATATCAATATTGACCAAATGAAAGAGAATATACCAAGATAAATGTTAGAACCAATAAGGGCCTATATACCATAAGAGGGGGGGGGGGTGAATCAGGGTATGTATATTATTTTTCAAAATTCTACCTTCCCCAGTGGATATTGAACACTTTATTAAAAGAGTCACTTTGTTTGCACTTGTGTGTTTATTATTACCACTTCTTTTCTTCTTTATCTGATGATGATGCTTTAAATGCAATGCAGGGAAGTAAGCAGGCATACACAGAGATTTTTACTTGGTTCACCCTCACTAGGATACGTCCAAGGAGCATACAACGACGATGTGCCACTGTACCAAATCCACTAAATAACA
Source organism: Viscum album (assembly GCA_963277665.1). Classification (NCBI taxonomy): domain Eukaryota; kingdom Viridiplantae; phylum Streptophyta; class Magnoliopsida; order Santalales; family Viscaceae; genus Viscum; species Viscum album. The sequence continues at coordinate 530,449,944 of OY728131.1, read as the reverse complement.
CTGCTGTTTAAAAGGATTGGGCTAGATCACATCAATGCCCAGGGTCACTGCCTTTCCAAAGTTTAGGGTCAACTGACTGCTTTCCCAAGGGTCACTCCATGTCTCTCTCTCTCTGGCTCACTGCCAATGGATATGATCACCTTCTTCCTCTTCCTTTGCTCACTTCTCTGGAAAGGACCCAATCACAGTTTATAGACCTATAGGTCTCTTCATTATCACTAATGAATGAATCCACCGTTGTATGTAGATGCTCTGTTGAAGTCCAACTTTCACTTGTAGATGAATCTCTATTTGCACCGAGGGTATCAGGAAATTGTCCAGCTTCCACGCAGCCCTGAACCACTTCTGTGAAACAACCTTACCTGGAAACCTTCTCTATGTCAGTACGAAAGCCTCAACGTGAAAGTCAAAACTGGCATGCAGGTCCTCCTCAACCACTTACGTGACACATTCTTCTACAACTCCAAACTTGTGGGATACACTCCCTTTTACGCACAAATCAATATTGTCGTGCAACCAAAAAATTTCACGCTTTTTCAAAATATAGTGCACAAGTGTCACCAAATCACTTGTGCGACGCCTTATTCTACAACTCAAAACTTACGCGACTCACTTCCTTTCTCGTCCAAACCACCTTAGGCGCGCAACTATCACCTGGCGTGCAACTTATACTTGCGCGACCATACACCACTTGTGAAACCACCACCTGTCCGATGAGAGCTCTGATTTATCTAAGTCTTAAACTCTAAACCAAATAAGGATGGTTCGACTTTTATTTAGAGTCATTTGGACACCCTGCATGATGGCACGCAAGTCTCCCCTCGGCACTCAAGTTTCGATGTGCAAGTCTCTGTCGCGGAAGTCACTTGCACGCCCAAACATAAAACTTGCGCGAAACTTCTTCCTTTTACATATTTTGATGTTGTAATCTTGAAAAACATATGGTGTGCAAGTTTCCTCTCCTTCAAGTCAACGATGTGAAAGTCTCTTTTCCAAAAACCACTTTTCTTCATTTGTCGATTGTCAGGCCCAAAAGATTGGCAAACACTGGAAAACGACACCACCTTGTATCTTCTCTTTCGGTACTGCCTCCAGATATTCCATTACTTTTTCAACGTTCTTGAATCATACATTGATCATTAACCACTGCTCTAGAAATCAACATTCCACCATTAAATCCCCTTTATCAAAAAACTTGTATGTCATGGTTTTCTTTGTCAACAATCACAACATAGATGTCTAATTTGTCAACAAACATAATCACCTCAAAAAAGCTTCAATGATACCTTCAGGGATTTTTTCCCAACAATATCCCCATTTGGGTTTGTTGAAAACTCTTCCATAAAAATTTACATAGTTAATTCTTCAGCCATCAATCGCCTATTGTGATTCTGATAGCGGTCAAGGATTTACTCAACGCATACTCTAAGCTCACATAAGCAATGCTCGGCGTGAGAAACAAGAGTAAATGAAAAGTTCATCAATGAATCTCTTCAACTCTGACACCCACTATTGAAACCAAACTAAAACCAATTTTTTCCAAACTGATAGAAATTTTTGGAAATATTATCACCTCATTCCAACACCTCTCTTTCTTCTTTTATCACGATCCTCAACTATCGTGATATCTATTATTTGATCGATCACTTCTAGCATCGTCATATTTAATATTCTCCCCATATCTACTTATAGCTTCAAATCCTTCTATCTGGTTTCTCCATCTGTCAGCTTCTCCCATGATCTATCATGATTTCTAAAATAGCCACATTGTCTCCCCTTGAACAATCATGATTTTCTCCCCCTTTGTCAAGGAACCCAAAGGTCACTCCTTTGCAGTCTGTAACAGAGTAGAGAACTCATATCATCACGTTATGGAAAAAACACATCATACCTCAAGGAGAGGGGGTTGTTCCACATACACACTATTAAGTGTATGGAGTCAACTAAACTCCTAGAGCCAGTCGATGCCTTTCAAAAACTTCCTTGGGAAAGTCCTTTGTCAGAATGTCTGTAACCTATAGCTCTGTATGCACATAATCCAACATTACAATTCCCTACTCAGCCTTCTCCTTGATAAAATTATACTTTATCTCAATGTGCTTTTTCCTTGAATGATGGATGGGATTTTATATAAGATTTATAGCACTTGAGTTATCACATTGGATTCTGATCGGAGACTTCACTTCAACTCCAATATCTTCAAGCTGCTGGTTCATCCATAATAACTGTGTGCATGCTTGAGTGTCCGCAATATAATCACCTTCTATGGTGCTCAATGAAATGAAATCTTACTTCTTTCTTAGAAAATAAATACACAATCCTACATGATAGAATTCACCAACTAACGTTGATTTTCTATCATCCACTGAACCAGCCCAGTCTACATCAGTATATCCCAATAACTCTGTCTAAGATTTTTCATTATATGTCAAGCTGAAATCGACCGTTCCCTTAATATACAAAAGTATTCTTTTCACTACATGCATGTGGATTTCCTTGGGATTACTCTGATATCTCTCTTCTTGGCATGTGGTGAATACAATGTCAAGACTTGTTGTGGTCAAGTACAACAAACTTCCAATAATTTGCATGTATTTTTTGATATTAACTGCCATGCCATCCTCATATTTGGATAGTTTCGTCAGGGTAGCAACATGAGTCTTTATTTCCTTGGAACATTCCATTACAAACCTGTTAAAAACCTCTATGGAATATTTGTATTGAGAAATGAATGGTCCATTCCTTCCTTGTGTGACCTATAGACCAAGGAAAAATGTTATCTCTCCAATTATTGGCATTTCAAACACATTTTTCATGAATTTAGAAAACTGTCTGCACTGAGCTTCATCTGATCAGCCAAATATTATGTCATAGACATAAACCAACACCATCATCCTTTGATTACTGTTGTTGCCGAAATAGTGATATTAATCAACTCCACCACGCTGGAAACCAAGCTTCTTCAAATACTGGTCAAACCTTGAGTACCATGGTCTTGGTTCTTGTTTCCTTCCATACATCGCTTTCTTCAACCGAAAAACTTTATTCTCATCTTCATGAATGAGAAAACCATATTGCTTCTCAATGTAAACCTCTTCTTCCTGAAAACAATTTAGAAATACAGATTTGATGTCCATCTGGAACACTTTGAACTTTCTTTGCACTACTATGGATAAAAATAATCTGATTGTTTCTAGCCTTTCAACTGATGCAAATGTCTCATCAACATCAATTCCCTCTATTTGGGAGTATCCTTTACACACAATTCATGCTTTTTTTCGAATCATTGTGCCATATTTGTTCATCTTGTTGTGAAAAAACCATTTATTCCCATTGACGTTCTTATCTAATGGCATTCAAACAATCTCCCATGTTTGGTTCTTTTCTAAATCAGCATCAGTCACTTATGCTCCCCCTTTGATGCTTTCCTCCTCATCACATTTATCAGGAAATTTCTCACTATTTCATTGTTCAATGGAATAATTCCTTTCATTTAATTCTCGAAGCTTCTTAGTATCCTGAAAACAATCAGCTGATACCACATTGTTAGATCAAAATAAATGAGCATGAGACGCATGATTACTACTGCATATCCCGCAATATTTATTCCCTCAATAGACAACACCTGAGTTCAGTCGTCCAATTATTGCTTTGATGATTCTTGAATCTAATTTTTTTATTTGAATGCTCCTCCTATATTATACAACACTTCCTAGTGTTAGGCCCATAAAAATTCTTCTTATACTGCATCATTTATTCTCATATTCCACTCAACATTGATACATTAACCAAATATCTAAGCCTACTAAGTTAGAAATCTGATTAGGAAACTAGTAATAAAGTTAATAACACAATCACTTCCTATTGTGCTCTATTCCTCCCTTTCTTCTTCAGCTATTCTACCAGATTTGAGTCAATTGAAACTTTGGGGCATATCACTGCTACTGTGCATCTTTAGATGCCACATCTCCTTGGATCGTATCACCCCAAAACCTGAAAAAATTGAATAATTAGTTAACAGTATTATATACATAGGGAGAGGGTCTTTTCTGGAATCCTCAAGACATGGATGGTGGTTGATCCTGATGGGTCAACCCTTTGATTATTTCTTTCAGAGAATCACACTCTTTCTTTGCTTCTTCTAGCTGCCTAGCCAACTTCAACTACTCTGGCCATATGACTAAGAATTAATTACCCACATGTTATGTCTTTTTCTAATATGTAGATTCTGTAGGCCTGACCTTTCTTACCATTTGGGTTTTAAACCCACTATTAAACATTTTCAACTTTGATGGTCCACTAAAATTCTATTTCCCTTTATTTCTTCTCTGAGCAGGAATATCTCTTCGTGTCATCATCTCTGACTCCTTCCTCCATTGTAGGGATCTTCCTATTTTCTCCACTTCTCGTTGCGGAACATAACATGCCAATTTTTCAATACATTATTTTTTAATCTTTCTTTTATCAGATATCTTAGTCACCACACAATTTTTCACCCATGGTGAGTCCCCCAATAAACCTGGATTCTTCTTACTCATAGCTGGAGAATTTCCTCCCTTTTTCCTCCAGATTTGTTCATGTTCTTTCTTAGAGGGTGGTTGTGAGTGTGAAAGATACAACTTTCGTTCAGCTTCATGTGATTACCCTAAGGATCTAAACCTATTTTCCAGTTTACCACTTTGTCTTCCAGTGTACAATTTCGTATTATACACCACTGGAGTCTTGAGTCTCCTTTCAAGTTCCTTTCCTGCTCTTGCTTTCTTCTTGCAGCTATGTCTTTCTAAATACCCATAATCAGAACATATAAAACATTTTCCCTTAATGGTATACCTCATTTCATCATTTCTCTATTGAGATGTTGATGCATATTGAGTTCTTCCTCTGACATTTATTTCTTGAGCTTCCTGAAACATACTCATTGTGTGTCCCATTCTTCCACAGTAATAGCATCTGACATAGGCTTTCCTCTGAGAGACTCTTCTTTCTGAATTTTCAGGACACATCTTCGTATTCTCAGTTTTATCAAAGTTTCAATTTTCACAGCCTGAAATGTATTCCAGAGCCTCTGAATAGAAGCTTGATCTGTGTCCATGAATCCCGAAGAAATAGCATAGGTCGTCACTAGTTCTTGTAATTGTTCTCCTAGGCCTATCTCCATCACCTACAGGATTTCTCCACATCTGGAACTGTTCAAAGCTCTTTTTCTATCATGCATGGGAGGTGACTTATCAAATCCAATACCAGTTTTTCCCAAACTGTATGGGCTTTGAGATGAGAAAAAATTTTCTTGCCTCTTTTCAAAAATAGAAAATTTGCATTTCATTTCATCATCACCTGCTGAATGATAATCAAATAGTAAGTACAAGGAATCCTTCATTTTAGGCTTTCCTCCAGTATTGAATTTCTCCACTTCCTTCTTTTCTGATTCTATCTCTTCTTCCAACATCTGAATCTTCATATCACTTGATTCAAGTTGGGAACTGAATTCCTTATGAGATTCTTTCCATAACTCATATCATCTTCCAGTTCTTGTGTGAGCTTTTCAACAATACCACTTTTGTCCTTTACATTCAATTTTTCTTGAGAAATAGATTCAGAGATAGATTCATTCTCTTGTTGGAGCCTCTAATCCTTCAAAACTTCTCCAGAAAACTGTGTGACTAGATCATCATTTCTAGCTTTCAGATTCCAAACTTCATCTAACATTTGATTCTATTTATAATCACCAGAGTTTTATTTTCCATTAATTTTATCCATCTTTCATAGTTCTTCACCTTGAGAATCATTATTCTCCCTTAATTCAGTAGCCACATCAATAAGCCTTTGATTTAAACATATTAGCTTTTTGAACATAATTTATAATACATAGATCCAGATATCTTTAGGTTTGACTTCTTCATCCAATTTCTGATCCAATTTCTTTGTCATGTTGGCAATATCTACTGATGGCCTCCTTAAAAATTCTTCATCATTAGTTGTTTCAGTATCACTTTGACGTTAATGTACTTAACTCATTCCTACCTCATGATTGAGTTAATCAAAATTTTCCCTATCAGATTAATCTAGGATTTCCTTCAGTAATCTATTTTATTCATTAAGTTGAATCATACTTTTTCCATAAACACTTTAACACTGAGGGATATCACCTGACTTCTGATTCATATTTGATGTTTTCCCCTTTTCCATGGAGCACTGAGATAAGAGCAGAATGATTCTATAAAAACACATATCGACTACAACATGTCACGACCCGTCCTCGGGGCCCATGATGTGACTACCCCAAGCCCGCCTTCCAGAGGCCAGGGGCTGGTGACTAGCACCAAAGGCGTAAATCCCGATAACTGGGAAGGCATTGCCTTTATAAAAGTAAACAAAACACAACAGAGTACAAGAGGAAGTAAAACACTAAGTACAAAAGAATGTGCTGAAAGGTAAATGGGCCAGAATACAAACCCAACTGAAAGTACAACTACAACTGAACAAAAGTACAACAGAAAAAGACAAATAGCTGGAAGAAAGGAAGCAGCTCCAGGGTCGTCCTCCTCGGATCCTACCTGAAGGGTAGGTATAGATAGCACAACTCCTGGATCGTCCACGACGGATCCTACCAGAAGGGTAGGTACAGATAGCCTCCACAATGCTCTCGCCCGTCAACTTCCTCTGAGTTTCGTCTCGCCGTGAAGTCCACCTTTGGATACCGTCCAGTCCTCGAACACTCGGCCTCCGTCTGCACTGCCCGTCATCTTCAACCAACACAATGAGGTGCGGGCATAGACCGTGAAGCGATGAGTATAACGATACTCAGTAGGGACGCCGAGACCCTCAAGGTCTCTCAAAAACCAACAAATATATCCACAAAGAAGATCTCAACAGATAACCTCTACTTAGGTATATGCCCTTACATACACCTAAGTTATCAAGTAACCCATCTCAATCATGAGGAAACACAAATATGATGATATCAATGGATAACCACTACCTAGGTATATGCCCATACATATACCTAAGTTATCAAGTGACCCATATCAATCATGAGGTAAACACAAAGGTTGTAGTCTCACCTCAAACCAAGATTTTCATTATCAAAATGGTAACTGCTGAAGAGCCCCATCTCTGGAGTGTACAGTGGTCCTGTCACGACTCCGTGGTACTGCTCACTAACCTTAGACTGCGGAGGTACTCCTTCTATCGAGTACCTCGGGCTAACCACCCAAAAACAATAGTGCATCCCGCCGGGGTATGCAACCCAAACACAGTCGTGCACACCCCCTAATAGCCTGCAGAGGTACTCTCCAGACAAGTACCGCAGGTCTGCACTATCACACAGTAGTGCTCCGTCCGCCATGGGTCTGCACCCAAACAAAGTAGTGCTTTGTCCACTGGGATAGTCGACTCACTCCAAGTCGAGCCGGTCAAGCAGTCGTCAGGTCTCAGCCGGCTACACGGTCTCCGTACTCCGAACGCTTGTCTACGAGAGGGTCCGCTCCACAAGCTACAGGTCGATACGCCAAGTATCGCAAAGTCCCAAAAAGAAGTTTCTCAATGGACCGCCTCATCATAGGGGTCTCAACGCAATAGACATCGCGTCAATCGGACGCCCGGTCTGTGAGTTACTAGCCTTTTCGTCCCCGGGGCCCGGTTGGTTTCCTGTGCGAACCAACCCAACCATATCTCAACTGTACCCCGAAATCTCATAGGGTATACTCATAGGGACCTTTTCTCCACGTGATCACCAACACTGCTGACGGTTCGTCAAACGGACGTCCAGTCTGAAAGTTATCACCTTTTCCGTTCCAGGGTCCCGGTTGGATTTCGGGTACAATCCAACCCGGACACTAACCAACTGCAACAAAAACTCAGGTGAAGTATTCCAAAAGTTCCGTCTCATCAAGAGGAATCCAACAAAGTTGACGGCACGTCAATCGGAAATCTGGAGCTCAGGATATAAGCGTTTCCGCTCTGAGGGCCCGGTTAGTTTCATATCCGAACCAACCCGGCTATATGCAAAGTTCTACGAAACCTTGCGTGTAATATACTGAAACGACCGTCTCGATCCAAGGATCGCTACGCAGCTGACAGTGCGTCGATCGTAGGTCTGTACCCCATGATATGGGTGAAATACCAAAAAAGGTATGGAGTGGGGGTTTCGGGCCCAGACCGATCCAGCCCGAGACCCCCTGGGTCGGCCCGAACTGGGTCAACCCAACTCGGGTCCGGGTCCGGCCTGGGCGATGCCCGGCCTGGCGGTCTGGCCCGGCGCGCTGGCCAAGCCAGGTGGCTCGGCCAAAACGGCCGAGCGGATGCGCAAAGGGTGGGCACCGCCCCCCATGAATGAGACCGCAGCCCCGTGTGGGGGTCGCCCCTTGACAACAAACACGGATGAGCACCACATCCTGCCTCCCTCTATCTCGTGCGGTCGAGGGACCAGTGGACGTCCCCAGCGGCGCGTCGACGGTGTTTTCTGCGGACCACAGGATGCGCTCCGGTGGTCCGTTTTTCTCACCGCCTTCGCCAACAGTCCTCCCGGGACCCGACCTTCATTGAGGAGGCTTCAAATTTACCTTGCGGCCCCATTTTTTCATCACCCTCCAATCCGTGCAAAACGATCAACCAGCGGAGTCTTCAATCGCCTCCACGGCCCCGGCTCCGGCCATGTTTTCGTTCGGCCTCAATGGCACGGTGCGACGACGCCACACTTCTTCATCACATTCTTTCTTGTTTCTGCGCGGTTCCATTGCACCGCCCCGCCTTTTTTCGTGCCGCAATGAATCAAAACAACAAAGGGGGAGGAGAGTCGGCCGTGTTCGTGTGGTCCGACCTCCTCCCGTTAAGTTGGTAACTAGCATCCCAAAAGACGAAGAAAAAAAAGGATTTTTCTTGAAAAAAAGAAATCAACCCAAACAGTTTTCCTTGAAATCAAGAATTCCCAACCCGCAAACATAATATTCGCGGATCAACTTAATATTTAGTTGCTCCGCGTTCTTAGATTTAGAAGGAAGTAAACAAGGGTTCACTAAAAATCACAAATAAATTCCCTACCTCGAGCGTAGTCGTCGAACGAAGTTTTTCGCGGAAAGGGACGTCGCGGAATTGAACGTCGCAGAAGGAGAATCATCGTGTCGTGGAGAAAAGATTTGTCGGCATCACGTCATCGATCTCCAAGGATCTGGAGTTCTTCCCGTTCGTTGTCGAGGAAGAAGAACTCCAAGACCTTGAGCCGTTCTCTCGAAAATCCTCCCGCATAACCAATGCAAAAACAATAAAATAAGGGTTACCTTATTTTATTACTCACGACAAACATTTTAAAATTCAAAAACAAATCAAACAATTAACTCAATTAATAGAAATGTTTTAAACCTACCAATTAATAGAGGCCTTTACTATAATGTTTAAACATAACAGTTGACTTACATTTAAAAATGAGGGGGGGTGCGTTACCTTAATCAAAGGTAGGGGTTTCATGGAAGTTGAAAAGGTGGGGCTCGTGTGGGCCCCACCCCACAAATATCCTACCTAGTGGAGTAGGATATAGTGGGTCCCACTTCAACAACTTAGCTTAGGTTAAATAACTTTAAATAAAATAAATTGGTTGCCCTATTTTATTTTATTCATTTACTTAACCCAAAATTTTAGTAACCACACCCGAGCAAACACAACTCCGAAAAAGTGTTTCTAAGAAATTATCGGCGCTGCGATTCCATCAGTGCCATCCGATTTTGATTCTGAGCACCAGTTCAAAAGTTAGGAAAATCCACTCGTTCGTTCACTGAACGTACCTAAGCTAAACTTCGGAAAATGATTTCGGGCACACCGGGCCTCGAAATCAGGTGCCGTCAGAAACTAAGTTCTTGTAAAATTCAAAAGCAAATTAAGAAAAAAAAAATTCCTTGAAATTTACGGGTCCATAAATTACTCCCACCTCAGGGCTTTACGTCCTCATAATGCTTTAACACAAACTAGGGTTACAAAAGCGGTACTGAGCACGCATCTGAGCCTTGCGCTCCCATGTGCTTACCTAGAGGTTCCCATACTACTAGTGAAAGCGCACCCGAGGAATCGTCCGTCCTCGTAGGATCCGCTCCTGTCAATCCTCGATCCCCACTGGAATCTCTGCGTATATCTCCCTGTCATCGACGTCCAACTCCCTGAGGTAGATGATGTGTGAAGAATCATGCACGTATCTCTTCAGCTGAGATACGTGGAAGTCGTCGTGCACCTGGTGCAACTGAGGTGGATGGGTCAAGAGGTAAACCACCTCGCCTACCCAGCTGAGAACCTAGAAAGGTCTGTTGATCCTCGGAGATAACTTGTCACCTTAGTCACATCTCTGTAAACCTCGTCAAAGTGAGACTTGTATAAGGAAATGATCGTCATCCTCGAACTATAGAGGTCTCCAATTCCAGTTAGAACTGAAACACAAAACGACTGCTGCCATGGGGGTAAGGTTGACCGACTCAAGAGTGATCGGTCGCACCCTCCTATGCATGAGTTTATCTTGTGCATCCAGGGGTTTCCTTTTCTCCAACCATGGAAAACCCATCCCGACGTCATAGTTAATCCACAACCTTTTTTCCTAATACCGTAAATTTGAGTATGAACTGTGATTACCCAGTCCATACTCAAACTAACGTCGTAAGGCCTCGACGCTACCACCAAGAGATTCCAACCGAAACTCTTGCCTCAAGGGTCTGACCACACTGTCGGCGTAAGTGTGATTATCGAGTCTTCTCCCAAGGTATCTCTTGATGTGAGGGCCAAGTCTACGGCCTACCGGAAACTCTAGGTCTAGGACAACATTTGTGAAAGGAAGGAATGATTCATATCGACGTCTGTTACTAAGGAAGCTAGTAGTGGACACAGACTGTCCCTTGAATCATTTTTAGAGCCATTGGTCACAATCTTTTAAGCTTCCTCTTATTGAAACATTTAACACACTCGAGTCTCTAAGACTGGCGTCGGTTTCCTGTTTCTTACTACACTGTGTAGTCTTCATCTGCTCCTGGATGATCTGCACCTTCTTTGCCTACGATCTGTAAGAGCTGCTAAGATTTCTCCCTTGCCGAAAAGAGAAAATCGATCTCATCCCTTGGATGAACCACACCCATTTCCTAATACAGTCAATCCTGACATGAATGATGCATTCATGCCATGGATGACATCGTAAGGCCTCGATGTAACTACAAAGAGATCCAACTGTCACTCTCACCTCCAAGGGTTGAGTCACACTGTCGGCATCAGTGTGAGGCCACTGGGTCTCCTCCAGTAGAAATATTGAAAGTGAGGGTCATGTCAATAGTTTTAATCGAGACCACTCAGTATCAACAAAAAAAGGACAGGAAAGCAAACATCACAAAGATAGGTGTCTTTTTATTATTGCAGCTCATAGTACAAAGACAAAAATATAACACAAACATGGAAATAGAAGTACAAGGGACATATCCAATAGTTCCAATCCTGTCAACCTGCTCCCGGAGCTCTACTGCCTTGTCCACTGCCCGGATGTTGCTCAAGCACCCGCCGCTGCTTCTGCATCGGTGGATCCTCCAAAGCCTGTGGATCGACTGTGCGAGGAGTCAGACAATCACATTCCATGTGACCCTTCCTGCCACATTAATAACACTTCTTTCTCCACGTACAGATGGCGTTGGTCCTCTTGGACCTCTGCATCATCTTTCTACTGCCCAGAGATGACTCAGCTACCGATCAAAAATCCTGCTGAAAAGGCAGCAGCTCCTGTACACGCTCGAGGTGTAGAGCTACTGGAAAAAACTCCACCCTGAATAAGGTCTCGAAGTCTTCCCATGTGAAGGTAATCCTGTCAAAAAACTGGAACAAGTGGCTCCACCACTTGCCTGCTGCTGCCTGAAGAAGGCTGGCAGCAAAGATCACTATGAAGTCTGCTGGTGTCCCCACTAGCATGAAGACTCTCACCATAGCCTCCATCCAATAAACAGCCGCCTACAGGTCCGTCTCTCCCCACAACCTGGGTGGCCTCTGGCGCTAGAACTCGTGCAGCATGATCAAGTGGTGTGTATCACCTACTGCTGGGGCTGGTGGCATCAGTGGCCCAACGTATGGTAGTACCGCTGGTGCCTCTACTGCAAGAGGGCCCTGTACCGAAGCCTCATCGCTCAGCAGGCTGTCAGTATGCACATCTCTCTGGGATCTAGCTGGTCGTCAGTGAAAAGGTATCCTGAAAGGAACATACATGACATAGTCAAACGATTTATACCTGGTGAGCTGACCTGGTTTGAGCTTTTTTCACGGAAAACCTTTGAAAACACACACGCAATAAGTGTTTTCGAGCACAAAGTCAGAAATCAGGTGTCAAGGTCCTGGTGTATGGATACGTCGGCCACCCACACCAACACTGGACTCCCTGAACTGAAAACCACACTCCGTACTCTTAACACTATCGCTTCACAGAAAGAAAATATCAGAGTTATAAGTTCTACGGTAGAACATAAATCCTCTGATACCAATTTGTCACGACCCGTCCCCAGGCCCCGTGCCATTACTACCCCAATCCCACCTTCCATAGGCCAGGGGCTGGCGACTAGCACCAAAGGCGTAAATCCCGATAACTGGGAAGGCATTGCCTTTATTAATGTAAACAAAACACCACAAAGTACAAGAAGAAGTAAAACACTAAGTACAAAAGAAAGTGCTTAAAATTAAATGGGACAGAATACAAACCCAACTTAAAGTATAGCTACAACTGAATGAAAGTACAACAGAAAAAGACAAATAGCTGGAAGAAAGGAAGTAGCTCCTGGGTTGTCCTCCTCAGATCCTACCTAAAGGGTAGGTACAGATAGCGCAGCTCCTGGATCATCCACTACAGATCCTACCTGAAGGGTATGTACAGATAGCCTCCACAATGCTCTCGCCCTTCAACTTCCTCCGAGTGTCATCTCACCGTGAAGTCCACCTCCGGATACCATCCTGTCCTCGAACACTCGGCCTCCGTCAGAACTGCCAATCGTCTACAACCAACACAATGAGGTGTGAGCATAGCCCGTGCAGGGTTGAGTATAATGATACTCAGTAGGGACCTCGAGACCCTCAAGGTGTCTCTAAAACCAACATGGATAACCACAAAGAAGATCTAAACAAATAACCTCTACTTAGGTATATGCCCATACATACACCTATGTTATCAAGTAACCCATCTCAATCATGAGGAAACACAAAGATTATGAAATCAACGGATAACCACTACCTAGGTTTATGCCCATACATATACCTAAGTTATCAAGTGACCCATATCAATCATGAGGTAAACACAAATGTCATAGTCTCAGCTCAAACCATGATTTTCATTATCGAATCCGTAACTGCTGAAGAGCCCCATCTCTGGAGTGTACAGTGGTCCTGTCACGACTCTGAGGTACTGCTCACTAACCTAAGACTGCTGAGGTACTTCTCCTGTCGAGGACCACGGGCCAGCCACCCAATCAAAGTAGTGCTTCCCGCCGGGGTATGCCACCCAAACACAGTAGTGTTCCGTCTGCCATGGGTATGCACCCAAAAAAAGTAGTGCCCCGTCCACTGGGCTAGTCGACTCACTCCAAGTCGAGTCGGTCAAGTAGTCGTCAGGTCTCAGCCGGCTACACGGTCTCCGTACTCCGAACGCTCGTCTCTGGGAGGGTCCGCTCCATGAGCTACAGGTAGATACTCCATGTATCTCAAAGTCCCATGAAGAAGTATCTCAAAGGACCACCTCATCATAGGAGTCTCAATGCAACAGACGGCGCGTCAATCGAACGCCCGGTATGTGATTTATTAGTCATTTCTTCCCCAGGGCCCGGTTGGTATCGTGTGCGAACCAACCCAATAATATCTCAACTGTACCCCAAAATCTCATAGGGTATACTCATAGAGACCGTTTCTCTACGTGATCACCAACACCGCTGACGGTTCATCAAATGAATGTCCAGTCTGAAAGTTATCAGCTTTTCCGTTCTAGGGGCCAAGTTGGATTTTGGGTACAATCAAACCCGACCACTAACCAACTGCAACCAAAACTCAGGTGAAGTATTCCAAAAGTTCCATCTCATCCAGAGGAATCCAATAAAGTCAACGGCACATCAATCGGACGTCCGAAGCTCAATATATAAGTGTTTCCGCTCCGAGGGTCCGGTTGGTTTCGTATCCGAACCAACCTGGACGTACTCAAAGTTCTCCGAAACCTTGAGTGTAATATACCAAAACGACCGTCTCAATCCAAAGATCACTACTCAATTGGAGGTGTATCGATCAGAGGTCCGTACCCCATGATATGGGCGAAAGACCGAAATAGGTCCGGAAGTGGGGGTTTCGGGCCCGGACCGATCCGGCCCGAGACCCCCTGGGTCGGCCTGAACTGGGTCCGGCCCGGCCGGGGCACGGCCTGGCCTGGCGTTCCGGCCCGGCGCGCTGGCCAGGCCCGGTGGCTCGGCCAAAACAGCCGAGTGGATGCGCAAAGCAGGGGGGGCATGAATGAGACCGCAACCCCGTGTGGTGGCCGCCCCTTGCCAACGGACGTGGCTGAGCGCCGCGTCCCGCCTCCCTTGGTCCCGCACTGCACGTCGCTATCTCCTGGCGGCCGGTGGCCATGCCAGCGGGGCGCACCGGCGGTGTATTCCGTGGACCACCGGACACGCTCCGGTGGTCTGTTTTGCTCGTCGCCTTCGCCAACGGTCCTCCCGGGACCCGACCTTCACTGCGGAGGCTTCAAATTTACCTTGCGGCCCTGTTTGTCGTCGCCCTCCAATCCACGCACAACGATCAACAAGCGAAGTCTTAAATCACCTCTGCGGCCCCGACTCCATCTGTGGTTTCATTCGACCTCAACGGCGCGGCGCGACGGCACCGCGCTTCTTCGTCGCGTTCTTTCTTCTTTCAATGTGGTTCTGTTGCACCGCGCTGCCTTTGTTCGTGCCGCAACGAATCAAAACAACAAAGAGGGAGGAGAGTCGGCCGTGTTCGTGCGGTCTGACCTCCTCCTATTAAGTTGGTAACAAGTGGCCCAAAAGACGATGAACAACAAGGATTTTTCACGAACAAAAGAAATCAACCCAAACATTTTTCCCCGAAATCAAGAATTCCCTACCCGAAAACATATTCTTCGCCGATCAACATAATATTTAGTTGATCCGCGTTCTTATATTTAGAAGGAAGTAAACAAGGGTTCACTAACAATCACAAATATATTCCCTACCTTGAGCGTAGTCGTCGAACGAGGTTTGTCGCGGAAAGGGACGTCACAGAACTAAACGTCGCGGAAGAAGACGTCGCGGAAGGAGAATCGTCGCGTTGTAGAGAAAAGATTTGTCGGTGTTTCATCGTCGATCTCTGAGGATCCGACGTTCTTCGCGTTCTTCGTCGAGGAAGAAGAACTCCAAGACCGTGAACCGTTCTCTCCAAAATCCTCCCGCACAACCAAGGGAACAACAATAAAATAAGGGTTACCTTATTTTATTACTCACCCCAAAAGTTTTAAAATTCAAAAAACGAATCAAAAAATTAACTCAATTAATTAGAACTTTTTAAAATGCCCAATTAATAGAGGCGTTTATTATAAAGTTTAAACGCAAGAGTTGACATACATTTAAATGGGGGGGGGTGCAGGTGTGTTACCTTAATCAAAGGTGGGGGTTTCATGGAAGTTGAAAAGGTGGGGCTCATGTGGGCCCCACCCCACAAATATCCTACCTAGTGGAGTAGGATATAGTGGGTCCCACTTCAACCACTTATCTTAGGTTAAATAACTTTAAATAAAATAAATTGGTTGCCCCATTCTATTTTATTCATCTACTTAACCCAAAATTTTAGTAACCACACCCGAGCAAACGCAACTCCGGAAAAGGTGTTTCTAAGCAATTACCGCCGCTGCGATTCCATCGATGCACTCAGAATTCGATTCCGAGCACCGGTTCAAAATATAGGAAATCCCGCTCGTTCGTTCACTAAACGTACCCGAGCTAAACTTCGGAAAATGATTCCGGGCACACCGGGCCTCGGAATCTGGTGCCGTCAGAAACTGCGTTCTTGTAAAATTCCAAGAAAAATTAAGAAAAAATTTTTTTCCTTGAAATTTCTGGATATTTAAACAAAAATTCGGAGCAAAAAAATTTGATAAAAGAAACCTCTCTCTCATACTAATTGTTAGTAACAATAGGGGCATATATACCCTGAGGGGGGGGGGGTGAATTAGGGTATGGATATTCTTTTTCAAAATTCTTCATGCCCCACTGGATTTTGACCTCTTTATTAAAAGGGTCACTTTGTTTGTACTTGTGTGTTTATTATGACCACTTATTTTCTTCTTTATTTGATGATTATTCTTTAAATGTATACAGGGAAGTAAGAAGGCAGACACATAGATTTTTACTTGGTTCACCCTCACTGGGCTACGTCCATGGGGCATACAATGGCAGTGTGCCACTGTACCAAATCCACTAAAGCACACTTATGTTTACAAGGTTCAGTCTAGATCACTTCTATGCCCAGTGTCACTGTATTTACAAAGTTTAGGATCAGCTCAATGCTTTCTCAAGGGTCACTCCCTGTCTCTATCTATCTGGATCAATACTGGTGGAGAGGATCAGCTTCTTTCTCTTCATTTTCTCACTGCTCTAGAAAGGATCTAGTAATATTTTATAGACCTTTAGGTCTCTTAATTATCACTAATTAATACATCCTCCGTTGTATGTAGATTCTCTGTTGAAGTCCAACTTTCACCTGTAGATGAATCTCTCTTTGCACCGAGAGTATCGAGCTATCTTCCAGCTTCCACGCATCCCTGAACCACTGCCGTGAAACAACAATACTTGGCTCCCTTCTCTAAGCTGGAATGAAAGTATCGATGCACAAGTCAAAACTGGCGCGCAAGTCCTCCTAATGCACTTGTGCGACGCAAGCTTCTACAAATCCAAACATTCGCGGCAGACACCCTTTTACACCCAAACCAATATTGGTGCGCAACCAACAACTTTCACGCTTCTTCAAATTCTGGCGTGAAAGTGTTACCAAACCACTTGTGCGATGCCTTATTCTATAACTCAAAACATTCATGACTCACTTCCATTATCACCCAAACCACCTTAGGTGCACAACTATCACCTGGCACGCAACTTATACTTGCACGACCACACACCACTTACGTGACCACCACACCTGCACGATGGGAGCTCCGATTTCTCTAAGTGTTGAACTCTACACCGAATGAGGAGGGGTCAACTTATATTTATAGGAATTTGGACACCCTGCACGATGGTGCAAAAGTCTCCCCTCAGCGCGCAAGTTTCGGCGTGCAAGTCTCTACCACGGAAGTCACTTGCGTGACCAAACATAAAACTTGCATGACCCTTTTTCCTTTGCCATATTTTGATGTTCTGATATTGAAAAACATATGGCATGCAAATTTCCCATGTGTTTTTTTCTAAGAGGGTTGATGGGACTCTATACATATTAGATTTTTAACTAGATTAATATGACAAACTGGTATCAACTTTTTCATATCAACAAAATATTTTTCCAACAGAGAGGACTTGTTTATTCTCAATGATTGATTTGAGATTGAGGTATCATCAGATAAGAGTTTAGACTTATAATATAACAAGGACTTCTTTTATAACTAGGTATGGACATTATGTGTTTTCCATAATGTCATTTCGGTTGATCAAGCACTATAAGTGATTATGAACACGATGAAAAAAATATTCCATTTTTACCTGGATCAGTTTTTTGCAGTGTTTTTGGATGAAATGTTTATTTTCACTAAGACATATGACGATCATTCACATCACCTTCACATATTTTTATATACACTGAGAGGGAATAATCTATACTCCAAGCTATCTAAGTGTCAATTTTGGATTGACTAGGTACACATATTGTGTCACTTAATCATGGAGGAAGGTGTTCCAGTGGACCACAAAAAATGTTTAGGTAATGGTATCATGGGAGAATCCCAAGAACATTTTTGATATTTGTAGATTTTTAGGTTTATCAGGATATTATTGGAGGTTCATATAGTACTTTTCAATATTGGAAGCACCACTTTTGGGATTGAAATTTTTTTATAAATTTTTAATGGTTAGATACATGAGAAAAGTCCTATTAGGAGTTGAAGAATAATTTCAAATTTGAACCGATTTTGATTCTACCCGAGCTAGTTTAGGAGTATAAAGTGTATTGTGACACATATTGGATTGGACTCAGAGCTGTGTTGATGTAGGAAGACCGAGTTATTTCATATGGGTTTAGGTAGTTGAGACCACATGAATTAAACTACCTTAATCATGACCTTGATAAGGTTGTAGTAGTGTATACTTTGAAGTGTTGACGGTATTATCTGTTGGGTAAAAGATTAATT
Organism: Viscum album; assembly: GCA_963277665.1. Classification (NCBI taxonomy): domain Eukaryota; kingdom Viridiplantae; phylum Streptophyta; class Magnoliopsida; order Santalales; family Viscaceae; genus Viscum; species Viscum album. The sequence continues at coordinate 530,431,583 of OY728131.1, read as the reverse complement.
TGTATACATATCTAATGAGCTTGAAGTATGTATTTTTTTAGTGAGACATGAATATCCGATAGTAGAGATGTTTTGAGTATATTCAGTTATTTTATTTCAAACTAGAATATACTCTCAGGAAAGGAAATAATGTGGCTGATTCTTTGAGGAGGAAAATCAGACGTAGGTAGCTAAATATTCTTGTTCTGTGTAGAAAATTATTACTCTAATCATGAAGATGCATGTGGTAGTTTTAGAGAGTAAGGAGTTGATGAATCTCATATCAGTTTCTGTAGATTCTTTAATCTTAATAAGGATCTGAGACAATATGTATGAGTGTTATAGAGACCCAAGATTAACATACATAGATATTACATCATTTTAAATGAATATTCAGTACATTAAAAAAAATACATTCCCGAAGATTGTAATAGTATAGTGTATATGGAGAAATGGGCACAAAATCTTATATCCTTTTGAAAATATGTCCAATAAATATCTCCACCATACGTACTTCTTCCAAAAACCTTTCTTTATAACATGGGGAAATGAAACATAAGAAACAGGTGATCTCCAAAACTTAGTAAAGGTAAATATGGGAACTGCATAAACAGAGCATGATGAAAGGGTATATAACTTGAGGATAAAATTTAAACATTATAACCTACATGTTATAGATCATAATAAAGACAGCAATTTCATAACAAATTGATCATAATGGAATTAAGATCATAATTCAAGAAATCATAACATATGAATAATACATGTAATTGTGGAAAACACATATGTATACAATAAGATTTCCATAATATCAATGGAATCACTACCAAGACCATATTGGTAGCATGGGTTCACTCACTGTACCATCATGGTATTCATTTCTCCCTCCCATGGCTATCATAGTTGCATGATTTAACACCTCATACCATCTAATTTGTCATGGTTAACTCCCATATCCATCACCGTAGCATGATTCCACTCCTTATAAAGTCATGGTAATCATGGTTGACTCCCATGGACATCTTATTAGTCAAGGTTCATTCCAAATACCATCTTAGTCTTTGTCATGATATATAAATCATTAAACAATGAATTTGAGGGACATCTATATCTCACCTATTATATAATTAAATCATACATAAATGTGAAAAAAGTCATAAAAAATCGTATCATCACCCATGTAGTGATATGTGTATCCTAAAAATGTAGACATATCATAAACTGTGGAGAAAGATATAGGTTTTATAATCTTTTTCTCAAGAGAATAACATTTTAATGAAAAAGTTGTTTCATAAATATATAACAAATGAAAGATAAATGAGTTTCATCAAGACCATGACATTAAGCATAAACTATTAATTGAATTAATATGAATGAAACCTGCATATAATTTCTAAAAATTTCATCAGTAACATCAATGTATATCCCCTTATATGAAAAAATATTTTGGAATATCTTTAAAATTTGTATCTTGAAGAAAATATCTTTTTTTCCTTGAAAGGGGTATTTAATAAATAATACCATTTAAAAATAATTTTCATAGAATATACCTTAAAAATATATAAGGAATTGTTGAAATCATTTTTAAAACCTTTTCCCTTGAAAGCATATAAAATAAGCTTCAAAACATTTTAAAACCCATTTTTCTTTGAAAAACATTGAAAATTTATAATGAAGGCCTAAAATTTGTTTGGAAACCTTGTTACTTGAAAACATATAAAAGAAACTGGAAAAAGTTTTGAAAAATATTACATTGAAAATACACTAAAAAATAAATAAATCATGATTTTTTTAAATCATTTTTACTTGAATATATGTTAAAGAAGGTTGAAAATATTTTGTAAACCATTTATGTGAAAATACATTGAATACTTAAAATGAAAGTTTGAGATAATTATGAATATTTTTTCTTTGAAAAAAAGATATAAAAATTATAAAGAAATATTTTTAAAAAATTAAAAAATTAAAATACATTTTACTATAAAATTATCTTTTAATATCATTGGAATACATGGTTTTCAAAAAAACATATTTCTAACCAAAGAGAGAGATACTGTCAGATTTTTCATAATAAAATATTATTAATTATCTTATATACCAAAGAGTGTAAAATTGTATTTATACATGTATATATCTTTAATAATTATACTAGAATTAATATCATTAGTTTTTTTTGAGATATGGATCAAAACATTTAATCAAAATAAGCACAATCATTAAAAATATCGAAACGTGATGAGATTGTTTCAAAAAACCCTTACCACATGGTTACTTGGAACCATACTATTCAGGAAATAAAATTAAAATTAATGAAGAATAAAATGACACTAATAGAAGGTTATTCTAGATTTAAAATTTTCATTTAAATCATAAACACCTATTTTTGTGAACATAGGATCATAACAAAACATGTGTCTCAATAAAGGAAATTTGAGACTAAACTACTTTACCGATTTGGGGTCCTTTGAAACATTAACCCAAAATAAATAAAGATCATTGAATGGATATTTAAATATCTATAAATTTAATTATAAGATAATTAAAATACATTCATTGGTAGTAAATATACCACAGAAAAGAAACGTGTGTTGAATAAACCATGTATCTCCCAGAAATTAAAAGTGAGGTGAATTTTTCTTACCTTGTGTCCTGAATATCCTCATACTTGTACAAAACTCCAACATAAAAAATATAAATTTATTATAAATATATAAAAAACCATATTATTACTTAAAATACCATATATGGTTTTATTATGGATATATATTACCCTCTTGTTAACAATTATTTTTAAGGTTTCATTTCAGGTAATATCTCCTTTCTTTTTTTTCATGTGTCTTAATGTGAAATATCTTTGGTCATCATATTTATATCATGATTTCCAAAATGTAAAACATCATTTAAATATAATTTATATTCAGTATATTTTTATTATAACAATACATAGAATATATATGTATGAAATGGAATGCACCATTCATAGAGATGGTGCGTCATACATATCTCTAAATTCTATTTCTGTTTAATTATAGTGTTGAATGAAATAATGTAAAATAAATTTATCTATATATAAGTATATATATAATATATAATTATGATAGTTTTATCATATCTTGTATACCATATATATATATATATATATTCAATAAATCCATCCTTAATAAATTCAATGTAGTTTATGAATGAATCACATCACATTGAGGAGATGACAATCCAAACATCCTGAAACATAATTATTGTATGAACATAAAAATGAGAGTAAAAAAGATATGTTTTGTAAAAAGTAAAAAATAATATAATATAAGAAATAAATATATTATATGACATATGTTAAAAGAGTGTCTGTCATAATTTCCTCCGTGAGATGTGATAAGTAAAAATGAACAATCATGTTTAGTGAGGCAGTAGTTCGTCACACACATAAAAAGTTTATTCATTTCCCATTACTTGGAGGTGTGTGTAAGTGTAGGTTGAAACATAATCATAAAAAAAATCATGTTATATTGAGGATATTGGTTCTTTTAAACATGCATGGAATAAATAGAGTGGAGTGGGTAGAGAAAGATAATAAAATAAAGGAGAATGAGAGAAGACAATACCTCTTAATCAGGTAACTCTTTTCCATTTGTGCTAAAATGATTCTATGTATTGCTTTTTATAAAAATGGATGAATAAAGGATGATGTGAGTGATGTTATGAGACTATTAATTCAGAGTGTGGATGATCCATTGTGACTTGAGTGGTTAGAGGAATGGGTAGTGTCTGTCTTTTTATAGTGGAGGGGGAGTGGCACTCTTTTGAATACCAGCAGGTATTCAATAATGGATGGTCTATGTCACATAATTTCCCTAAAAAATATAAAACCAATGTAATAATGTTAATTTATGGTCAAGAAAAATCTACACTACAAAAAATATGTTCATTTTAATAATTGGGTCCCATATCTTCTATGATTCCCCAATTTTATTATTTTGGTTTTTATTAAAGCATCTAGATTTCAAACCGAATTAATTTTACAATTAAAACTAAAATAAAGTTATATTTATTTTATAATATAGAGTCACTAAATTATTAATATTTTAAAAAATTTGAAAAAAATATTATGTGTTTTTTTCTTTTTAAGAAAAGCACATGTGATACACAAAACACTTCTTAAACCCCAGTCATTCTAACAATGTTTTACAGTCTATAAAACAATATGAAAATTATAAAATATAAATTTTTCCATTAATAGATAATATATATTATGTTTTGACCCTTAAAAATGACTTGGACAAATATATTATTTTATATATTTTAAATCATTTAATAAAATATAATTCATTGTAAAATAACAATAATGTCAATTTTGAAATTATTTATTTATTTTTATTTTAAAATATCAAAACAATATTGGAATTAAAATAAATTAAGAATAAATATGTTTAATAATATATATTAATCTTCCAAAAAATAATTAATTACAATAATTCATTATATTCACTGCACTTTTAACATTTATAGTGTAACACCCGGACTCCACTTACCCAGAGTTAGTGCATTATTGCGTAACATTGGCATAATCACAAAAGATCAAGTCTCGAAAGACCAATTAGTTTAGTAGCCTTGGAAACACTAGATACATTAATCAATGTTACATTACATCATAAAGTGAAAAATCACAATAACATAGTCTCCATAGTCCACACTTCTATCCCCTTTATACTATCCATGCAGGTCAGTCATAAAATATTTCTTCACATCCTAGGAAAAATAAAACATTGAAAGGGGTGAGCTCAGATGCTCAGTAAGGATAAAAATATAGCAGAAGATTTCATAAATAAACATAAACATTTAAGGAAATGTATAACTAAAACAAAAGCCTTTTAAACTTAAACATCAACATAATATGGAAAAAGTAAAATGAGATAATTCCATTTACTTATTCACATGGATATTCTACTGGTCGAATAATCACATGCAATATCAATAACCACTTTCATAATGATGGAATGCATAATGCCAAACTATCATAACCACGTAGCCAAGGACATATTCCAAAACTAAAAATAAGATTTTGTCAAGGCCTCGTGCCAAGACACTAGTTTGTCTCATGAGACCTACCGATGCATCGAGGATCTATAGCGGGCTCCACCCGTCACTTATTATGTCCAATGCATTCCTCATATGAATAGGTTTAAACATATCATAAACCATTACATAATTGTATCACATAAAACATGCATAATGGAAACATAAAACTTCCACATTTCAATCATAAGATATCAATAAAACACATTGATGTAATAAAAACACTTTCAAAACCATTTTAAATACCAAAATAAAAGAAAATTAAATCTTTGTATTTATTTTTCATTTTTTAAAAAATTATGGCTTGTAGAGGAATTCGAAACTAAAATAATGGTCACGGTGGGAGAGAAGTCATTTTCACCACATACGTACGAAAAAAAACATTCTCTTTTGTCATTTAGTAAAATGATTCATATAAAAATGATTCCTTTTGAATAAACATAAAATTCAAAGGGGTTTATACACTGTATAAAATAAATTTGTGTATAAAACAAATTATGCCTCAATGAATGGAGATTGAGACGAAGTCCTTACAAAGATAATTTTTTAAATAAAATAGATCTATTATGTGTATTAAATATATGTACACATAAAGAAAGTACAAATACAAGACAGGACATAGTAATATCATGATATAATTTGAAAGTAGGAGATTAACCCAAAGAACGGAAATTAGGTCAAGAAGTTCCCTTACCTCATGTCCGACTTGACTTGATCGTTCTTTAATATCCTGAATAATAAACTAGAGTTAATTTATAATTGCTTAAGAAAATTTTTTAAGATTATTATTCCTTTTATATAACTTATTACCATGTTATGAACATTATGTAATTATTTATGTTAATAACTACTGTTTTGTCGATCTTTGGTACTTGAGTCAAAAATAAACTTCATATAATTACAATTTGTTCATGTGGTAAAATATCCATTATATCCAGAATTATATTCAGGATGTAGATATCATATATATCATATATATCCAGTATATACATTCATTTATAATATTATATAACATTTAGAGGTAAGAAATGAAATGCACCGTTCATGGAGACAATAAGCCGTACGTACGAATGAACGCTACTTTCATTTTTATTTCATATTTAATGGAATTAAATTATAATTATAAAAAGGTATACTAAATTTATATTATAATATCATGTATAATATCATTTAATCCATTCTTTATGCATCCCACATATGGAATTAATGACTCAAATCACTTTGAGGGGGTGGTAGTCCGCACTTCCTAAAATGTAATTATCGTATTTACCCATAATGGAAATCATAAAGGTATGCCATAAATGAAAATAAAGATAATAAGGAAAACAAAAACATAATATATATCATATATAAAAATAGTTTCATCATAATGGCCTTCATGAGAGGTGTTAAAAGAAGATTGAACAATCATCGTTTCGTGAGGCAGTAATTTTCCACCCACAGAAACAGTATGTTCTTTAACCATTAGACGAAGGTGTGAGTAAGTGTAAATAAAATAAATCTCATAAAAACATCCAAGTATATTTAGGATACTGTTTTTGTTACAAAATAAAGTAATAAAAATATTTTAGGCGGTTGGAGAAGCAAAATAAAACAAAATAACACAAGAGAAGACATCACCTTAAAATCGGGTAACTCTTTTTGATTTGAGCCAAAGGCTTCCTTGGGAAGAATTCTTCCCTTAGTGAGGCTTATAGGAGTAATAGAGGGAATTTTAGATAGTATTTTGGCAGAGTTTGCTGAGCCAAGTGGCTTGAAGGTGTGAATAAGTTGGTAGAGGTGGGGGCCTTTTATAAGAGGAGAGGAGGGGCCCTCTTGGAAAGTCATGAAATGTTAAATTATTATGAAGTGTTTTTTGGATTTCAAAGGTCCTGCAATGATATATTTCTAGGATAAGGTGATAAGTGTTCTAAATATACCCATACTATAGGTTTTAGACAATTTTATGTCTTATATTTTACATTATCTTTTCATTTTATTTAAATCGTTAATTAATGAGGTAATCACTGCATCATCATGGTGTCATAAAGAATTTATTTAGTTAAAGTCTAAAAATTATAAAAAAACTACCATGATTTATTAAATATTTTTTATCTTTCCAATTATTATTTATAGTCAAAAATTTAACTTGTATAACCCCATGTAATAATTTTTTTAGTAAAACAACACATGTTTGTGACAATTTTATTTTTACTTTAAATAAAAATTTATTAATGTAATTTTCTTACCCAAGTGGCCCCATGGGGTCCCCAAGTTGACCAATGGTTTTTATTGGTCGGCCATGACTCATCCAATAAGGGTAGGAAATGTGTAAAGGTATTTTCATATTTTTATAATATCATTTTTACCTTAAATTTCACTAATTACCTTTAATCGCGATTAATAGAACTTAAAAGTTACTATTCACCAAAAATTATTTTAATCCTATTGAACCAAATTTTACTTCTTAATGAAAATTATGTATTTTGGATTTTAAAAATTCAAATCACAGAGGTGGTAAAATTTCATTTAAACAAAAAATCAGTTTTTTAACTACCACTTTGTGGTTTCACTATTCATCAAAAATTGATGTTTTTCAGAACAATGCCAAAATTTCACCCTAAGCTATAATTGAAATTACGATTTCAAAAATGATTCCAATTTTAAAAAATTCAAAAAATATAAGTTGCATTAATTAATTTCATAATTAATTCCTACCGTCACAACAAATAGCGTGTTTTTAAGAAACAATATATATCAAAAGATTGACAATTATTTATGTCCAATTTAAAAGTGAAGTTAATTCTAATGTAAAACTTTGGATAAAATGGTAAAAATATATTCTAATTATACTTTAAAACTACTCAATATTATAATTTATCACTATAATTTATTTTTATTAAAAAAGTTGTTTTTAAGTATTTTTCACTATTCATAAAAAATTTGAAGTTCTCAGAAAAATACCAAAAATTAAATATAGGCTAATTTCTATATTCCAAATCCAAAAATTAAGTCCATTTTGAAATATAAAATATATATAATTTCAAAAAGTGGGTATTACTATTCATAATGTGTATTTTGATTGGTCTTTGTACATTATAATCTCGAACTTGCATACAATGCAAGCTATTGCATTATTTAAAGAGAAGCGTATCGTGGATGCTCGGGGTGTTACATTCTCCCTCATTTAATAAATTACGTCCTCGCAATTTGAAATTTTTCTTTCGAAATTAATGTTTGAAAATAGAAAATACCTTTGTGGAAAACCCACATCAGAAATAAGGTTAATAAAATTTAGCCTTAATAAGATGGAAATGGAAATGAAAAAGTCACCACCAAATTATGATCTCGATAAGAAGAAAATTGGTGGCAATTAAAGACATATAATTGGAGGGAAAATGTAAATATTTTTAGGGACTAATTGAGGTCATCAATCACAAACAAGTGTAAAATTGTGGGCCTCAAAGCCTTCAATCTATGTTGATTTAAAATATTATCAGTTCAACAAGACATAAGGTATTAGGATGACACTTTTTTTGTTTTAATATCCCTTTACTAAACTTTAAGAATTAATTTATTCATAGAATAAGAGATAAGTATATATATATTTATTCTTGAAAAGTAGAGTTTCAACCTTCAACTAATTTCTACCACAAACTCATCATTCACTCAAACAGATAATAAAACTCAAAAATATTATATTTATACTAATCATACAAGGTTAAAAATATTAACACATACCATTTAGATTAGGAAAAATATTTTTTAATAACCAGGGACTTCATGTAGGATAGTGGTAGGTAATAATGGCCTGTCGCGCTATGGTTGTGGGTTTGATTTCTTCAGCTTTGTCTGACGCAACGGGTTATCCCCCAACCTACAGGTTGTCCTTTTCCTAAAACTATAGTATTATAATATTCTTAAAATAATATTCAGAAAGGTTTTAACCTTAAACAATACTATCCAAGGTTCAAATTAATCCATTCCAACCTTTATAGTTATCCACAATACTTCTATCTAACTCACAATCCATATTTTTATAAGGAAGTTAAACATAATGAAGATCCTTTTTTCCCACGTAACAACATGTGAACACCTTCATCGTGTATTCTATTAAAACACTGAAACATCATGAATTACCATAAATCCTTATTGATTACATTCATGATCCTTATTCCTTATAGAATAATAGATATACTCATTCTATCCAAAAATGTATACAAATCATTAATCAGTTTCAAGGAAGTTAAGAATATCAAATAAAATTTATCCAAATCAATCATGTATTATTCCAAAATCACTATCTTGGTATCAGAACCATATTATGGTTTCTCTTTCTCTCAACCATATATTTTCCAAAAATTTAACCTACTGTGGAGTCACTTTTCTTGGTTCCATACAATCTCAAGTCCTTGATGAAATAGTACTGCAGTACAATCCTTATATACTCCATAATTATTATAACTATTACATCATTGATACGACACTCAAATGAAAAAATTCTTTAATAACAACATAAGAACTCTAATCATTACTCCTCATCTGTGGTAGTATCATAACATGATTATTATCCAATAACATCATTTGGGGCATACTCTGATGATCAGTTCATTGGTTTGCGTAGTGTCCCCACTCCTTGCAGGTAAAGCATTGTAAATTTGAAACCTTTTTCTTATCCTTGCAGTCACACACTTGGTGTTCTTTTTCTCCACACTTATAACAAACTCCCATTCCCTTCAAGAAAGTTCCAAGGTATTTCTTCCCACAGTTATCACATATTGGAAAATTATTCTTTTCCCTCATCCCTTTATCCATCATTATCTCTTCCATCCTTTTCTTCTCTTTCTTCCCTTCAAATATATAAGACTCAGAGAATTCATTACTTATCTTATTAACACATGATACTATTTCTTCATATGTTGAGAACACATGGGATACTATTTTCCTTCTAAATGTTGGCTTAATACCGTGAATGATATGATCCTTCTTACTGTTTGGATCATACGTATTGATGGAGTTCACATTCCTTATACTGGGTGCCATTTCTATACAATGGAATAAACTAGGTTAGTTTATGAATTGCAATGAATAATTCCAAACATGTAAAATACTTAATGTAAATTGAACGGTTTATGGATATAATCCATAATCATAAAAAATGTTTTCTTTGAGGAAGTATATACTGATAAACCCTTCATAATAGTTTGTAAAAAAATGAGAATTATCCTAAGAATATCCCCCAGTAGTGTCGTAAGCAAGAGTGAAGCAAGGCCCATTGTCGTGCACCAGTTCCCATTCGAGTCTAGCTCAAAGTGGTGTTTTTGGGTTTTACCCCTAGGTACATCTGTGCTAGTGCCGCCTCTACCTGCTCGTATCCAGACAAGGATTTATTGGTCAGAAAACTCACAAAATATCTATAATACCAAAATTCTAGTAAGTTCTTCTATACTAATCCTCAAAGTCTATCTTTGGGCTATGTGCTCTAATCAGAGTTTTTCTAAATATACCTTCCAAGGTTAGTACTAAACTGCCTCTGATACCAACTGTAACACCCCGACCCTAGTAACCCAAAGTCGATTCATTATTGTGTAACATTGGCATGATCACAAAAGATCAAGTCTCGAAAGACCTATTAGTTTAGTAGCCTTGGAAACACTAGATACATTTGTAAATGTTACATTACATCATAAAGTGAAAAATCACAATAACATAGTCTCCATAGTCCACACTACTATCCCCTTCATACTATCCTTGTAGGTCAGTCATAAAATATTTCTTCACATCCTGGAAAAAATAAAACATTGAAAGAGGTGAGTTCAGATTTTCAGTAAAGATAACAATATAGCGGAAACTTTCATAAATAAACATAAACATTTAAGGCAATGTATAACTAAAACAAAAGACTTTTAAACTTGAACTTAAACATAACATGGAAAAATTAAAATGATATAATGCCATTAAATTATTCACAAGGATATTCTACTGGTCGAATAATCACATGAAATATCAATAACCACTTTCATAATGATGGAATGCATAATTCCAGACATTCATAACCACGTAGCCAAGGCCTCATGCCAAAACTACAAATAAGATTTTATCAAGGCCTCGTGCCAAGACACTAGTTTGTCTCATGAGTGCTACCAATGCATCGAGGATCTATAGCGGGCTCGACCCATAACTTATTAAGTCCAATTCATTCCTCATATGAATAGGTTTAAACATATCATAAACCATTACATAATCGTATCCCATAAAACATGCATAAAGGAAACATAAAATTTCCCCATTTCAATCACAAGATATATATAAAACACATTGATTTAATAAAAACACTTTCAAAACCATTTTCAATACCAAAATAAAATAAAATTAAAACTTGGTATCTATTTTTCATTTAAAAAAAATTGTGGCTTGTAGAGGAATCCGAAACTCAAATAATGGTCATGATGGTGGAGAAGTCATTGTTGACGCATACGTATGACAAAAAACATTCCATTTTTTCATTTAGTAAAATTCTTCATATAAAAAATATTCCTTTTGAATAAACGTAAAAGTCAAAGGGGTTTATACACTGTATAAAAGATATTTGTGTATAAAACAAATTATGCCTCAATGAATGGAGATTGAGACGAAGTCCTTACAAAGATAATTTTTCAAATAAAATAGATCTATTATTTATATTCACTATATGTACACATAAAGAAAGTAAAAATACAATATAGGACATAATAATATCATTCCATAATTTAAAAGTAGGAGATTAACCCAAAGAACGGAAATTGGGTCAAGAAATTCCCATACCTCATGTCCGACTTGACTCGATCATTCTTTAATCTCCTGAATAATAAACTAGAGTTAATTTATAATTTCTTAAGAAACTTTTTCAAGTTTATTATTACTTTTATATCACTTATTACCATGTTATTAACATTATGTAATTATTTATGTTAATAACGGTCATTTTGTCGATCTTTGGTACTTGAGTCAAAAATAAACTTCTTATAATTACAAGTTGTTCATGTGGTAAAATATCCATTATATCCAGAATTATATTCATGATTTAGATATAATATATATAATATATATCAAGTATATACATTCATTTATAATATTACATAACATTTAGAGGTTAGAAATGAAATGCACCGTTCATGGAGACGGTAAGCCTTACGTACGCATGAACGCTACTTTCATTTCAATTTCGTATTTAATGGAATGAAATTATAATTATAAAAAGGTATAATATAATTAAATTATAATATCATGTATAATATCATTTACTCAATCCTTTATACATCCCACATATGGCATTAACGATTAAAATCACTTTGAGGGGGCGGTAGTCCACACTTCCTAAAATGAAATTATCACATTTACCCATAATGGAAATCATAAAGGTATGCCATAAATGAAAAATAAATAATAATAAGGAAAACAAAAACATAATATATATCATATATAAAAATAGTTTCATCATAATGGCCACCATGAGAGGTGTTAAAAGAAGATTGAACAATCATTGTTTTGTGAGGCAGTAATTCGCCACCCACAGAAACAATATGATCATTAACCATTAGACGAAGGTGTGTGTAAGTGTAAATAAAATAATTCTCACAAAAACATCCAAGTATATTTAGGATACTGGTGTTGTCACAAAATAAAGTAATAATAATATTTTAGGGGGTTGGAGAAGCAAAATAAAACAAAAGAACACAAGAGAAGACATTACCTGAAAATCTGGTAACTCTTTTTGATTTGAGCCAAAGGCTTCCTTGGGAAGATTTATGCCCAAAGTGAGGCTTCTAGGAGTTTGAGAGGAATGTTTAGAGAGTATTTGGGTAATGTTTGGCCAAGAAAAATGTCTTTATGGTGTGAATAAGGTGGTAGAGGTGGGGGCCTTTTATAAGAGGAGAGGAGGGGAACTCTTGGAAAGTCATGAAATGTTACATTATTATGAAGTGATTTTCGGATTTCAAAGGTCACACAATGATATATTTTGAGGATAAGGTGATAAAGGTTCGAAATATAACCATACAATATTTTTTAGACAATTTTAAGTCTTATATTTTACATTATCATTTCATTTTATTTAAATCGTTAATTAATGAGGTAATCAATGCATCATCATGGTGTCATAAAAAATTAATTTATTTAATGTCTAAAAATTATAAAAAATTTACCATGATTTATTAAATCTTATTATATTTCCAATTAATATTTATAGGCAAAAATTTAACTTATATAACCCCATGTAATAATTGTTTTAGTAAAATAACACATGTTTGTGACAATTTTATTTATACTTTAAATAAAAAGTTATTAAGGTCATTTTCTTACCCAAGTGGCTCCATGGGGTCCCCAAGTTGACCCATGGATTTTATTGGTAGGCCATGACTCATAAAATAAGGGTAGGACACGTGTAATGGTATTTTCATATTTTTATAATATCATTTTTACCTTAAATTTCACTAATTACCTTTAATCGCGATTAATAGAACTTAAAAGTTACCATTCACTAAAAATTATTTTAATCCCATTGAACCACATTTTACTTCATAATGAAAATGATGTATGTCGGATTTTTTAAATTCAAATCACAGAGGTGGTAAAATTTCATTTAAATGAAAAATCAGTTTTTTAACTACCACTTAGTGGTTTCACTATTCATCAAAAATTGATGTTTTTCAGAACAATGCTAAAATTTTGCCCTAATATATAATTGATATTCCGAATTAAAAAATGATGCCTATTTTAAAAAATTACAAACTTATAAGTTGAATTAATTAATTTCATAATTAATTTCTTTTTTCACAATAAATAGCGTGTTTTTAAGAAATAGTATATATCAAACGATTGACAATTGTTTATGTCCAATTTCAAAGTGAAATTAATTATAATGACCACCAATGGATAAAATGGTAAAAATATATTCTAATTATAATTTAAAACCACTAAATAGTATAATTTTTCACTATTATTTATTTTCATTAAAAATTTTGTTTTTAAGTATTGTTCACTATTCATAAAAAATTTGAAGTTCTCAGAAAAATACCAAAAATTCAAAATAGGCTAATTTCGATATTACGAATCCAAAAATGAAGTCCATTTTGAAATATAAAATATATATAATTTCAAAAGGTGGGTATTACTATTCATAATGTCTATTTTGATTGGTCGCGGTGTGTTAGAATCTCGAACTTGCGTATAATGCAAGCTATTGCATTATTGAAAGAGAAGCGTATCGTGGAAGCTCAGGGTGTTACATATAGTATCATTTATTATAGATATTTATTAACTAAATAATCACTATGTTGGTGTTTTATAATAATTTTGAGAAACTAAATACTCTTTAAAATTTATTAATAAATTATTATGATAACAATAAGACATTTAACTTTAAAAAATATATGTATGGATGAAAATATGATGTTTTTACATATCTCAATGTTTTATAAGTGTCAATGGAAAAAAAGGTATCCTTTTGTTTTTTCCTTACAAAATCATTTATAGAGGTCACCTCCATTGAATAATATCCCAATTAAACATAAAATTAAATTAGAGAGGGGGTATGGTTTAATTATGGGAATCCAATGAATTTTTGGTAAGTTTCTGGGTCATTTAGGTTCTTAATATTATGGTTTATTCCCTAATTAATCTTATGCTTACCATAATTGATGTGATTAATTTTAATAACTTCTACTAGTCTTTTTGGTCAAAAATAATGTTCGTATTATTAGACCTAAAGTATCATGCTGATTAAAACCGTTTATTTATATTTTTCAAAATAAAATCACAAAATTGTAAAAATTAAGATTAATGGTAATCTCTTAGACATGGCAAGAAAGTAAGTTTTCGAAGTAAAAATATTCCAAATATCATAAGTTAATTATATATAATTTCAATAAAAAATTTAATCTCATGAACTAAATGGGACTAATATATTCATAATTTGTATATTTTTATTTTAAAAACCAATTAAAATATATTTTCACAACAATAATTATTTTAACAAAATTTTTTTTTAACTAATTAGATTTTTTTTATTATTCCCAAAAAAAATAAAGTTTCTCAGAAAAACCACAAAAATTAACACTAAAACAATTTTAATAATCAAAATTCAAAAATTATGTATATTTTATCAAATTAAAACTATATTTGTGTCTAAAACTAATTTTAGTATTGTTTAAAAAAGGGAATAAAATGTAGTTTATTTGGGAAAATTTTATTTTAAAACATATAAATTCTCTACAAAAAATTGTATATTTCATTATCAATATGATTTATTTATATGAAACCATTATAAATCATATATTATGTTTTCTTATTTATATTTATATTACTAATTTTAACATATGGTTATTATTATCTCATTTCAATTATTTTAACTATAAAATGATGTTCCGTAGAAACTGAGTGTTGCGTATAACACACGCCAACTAGGTATTGCATATAGTGAAGCCAAGTCGATTCCTTGTGAAATTAATATTTTACACTGTTCAATGAAATAAATCAATGAAAACTAAATCATTATAAGAAAAGGAAAAATCACAAAATCTCAGGGTGTAACATTCTAACCCCTTAAAATGAATTTCTACCTCAAAATTTTTGTTGGTTAAAAAAGGTTCAATACATGAAATATTCATTCATAAAAACCCACATCATCCAAATAAATACCAAAAAAATACAATAAAAATGAAAAAATTTAACCATAATGGTTGCATAAAGTAACTGATAACAAGACTACCACGTAGAATAACATCAGTTAGAAAGTTAAAACTTGGACATGGAAGAGAAATCTTTCAATCAATTTATAATGGAGAGAGATAGAGAATAAGGTCAGGAAAAAGCTTACAATCAGAAACCAACAAATCGATGATAAACTAAAATACCATCTCTTCTATTAGAATCAATGGTACTGGGATAATTTTATATTTATAGATCATTTTCATAAATCTTATAATTTTTCATGGAAATATATACTTTATTGATTTTAAGACAACATCATACTTTGTTTTTTGTTAATCCACTTCACCAATTTTAATAAAAATGTGGGTGAATTTTTCATTCCTGAAGTACTAACAGATATTGAGACCCCTTAATTTCCGTCTCATCGGTTATCATCAGTATAATGTAGTTTGAATAGGCTATTTTATATGCTTAAATCCTCATATAGATTGATAACACTTTAATATTACCTACCTCATCTTTGTTTTAACATAAAATTTAAATAAATGGTTAAGTTTATAACTCATCTGAAACATTAAGCTCCAAATAATTATAAATAATGAAACAAAAACATATTAACATTGATCCCCCACATGTAAAAAAATTTCTCTTGGTTTTCACCTTCTAAACATGTGAATACTCTCATCATATATTCTGTTAAAACAATTTAATAACCTGAATTACCATAAATCCTTTTCTAAAAAATGAATTCTTCTTTATTATAAGGATTGGCAGATATATAATTTAAATAAATATAATTGTAAACATCATCTTTGATGACATATACCACTTTATCAATTATTAGTTATAGA
The DNA here is from genome assembly GCA_963277665.1 of Viscum album. Lineage (NCBI taxonomy): Eukaryota > Viridiplantae > Streptophyta > Magnoliopsida > Santalales > Viscaceae > Viscum > Viscum album. Next base: position 530,415,015 of record OY728131.1, on the reverse strand, counting down.
TTAATATGTATCATTCAATTTACATATTCATGTCCAATATATATTTATCCAAAGGCAATTTTCTCAAACAATAGGCATTAAATATGGGTTACCTTCCCATAATCAAAATATTACATTTTCCTAAAATAAACCTTCAAGATATCATTTTCATTAAATAATTAAAACTTATACTGAAAATAATTATATATTTCATGATTCATATAATATATTATTTTGATTCAAAAACATAAACACTTCATTAATCCAGCCTTATTATTTAGCCACTACTCCTTCTTCATCAACTTATTAGTTAATACCTATTTAATAGAATATGAATCGTTATTGGGTTTCCTCAACCTCAATATAATCTCACTTCTTATGATTAATGTAAACAATACTGAATGAATATCACATACCTTTCCAATATCATCTGTGGTTTCATTATCATCAGAAGTATAACCAATACTCGTACTGACATCATGATTCACTTTATGAGATTTCCGCATGGGAAATAGATTCACATTATGCCCATTATTTCCACATATGAAACATTAAATGTTAACCATTTTTTTGTAGTTCTCTCCGTTGAATAAAACCAAAAATCACAGTGTGAGAAATATTTATCAAATTGGGATACAATATAATCATGAAAAATTTCTTTTATGGTTCCAAAATCATGACTACTAATTAATTAATCTATAACACCATTGGTTTATCCTAGGTTATTCATAATAATCATATATTTAAATTCATTCGGGATGTATCATGAAGAGTTTTGTGAATTCAAAAATCATATCCCCTAGGATTTTCAGACCAGGTGTCCAGAAAAGCCTGTTGTTATGTACTAGATTACCCTGAGTCAGGAATAGAACATAATGTCATAGTTTTTTCCCATAGTTACATATATTATAGAGCCACATCCAATTTTAGTGTCTATATTTGGATTAATTTCTAGGAAACCACCCACTCTATCCTTTACCAAAATTCTAGGAAATTTTCTTATACCTTAAGTCATCCTTATAGTTATCCTTAGAGGCTTCCTTAGACATATGTATAAAAATATACATAGGAATCGCACTAAAGATTTATCAAACTTTTTTCCAAATGATGACTAAAATTTCCTTTGATACCAAATATAATATCCAAGTCTTAATATAAATATTTTGTTACAATATTTTAGATGAATATTTGATAGATTACAAAAATACATGCTCGAGGACCATAATTGTTTAGTGTCTTTGAAATCATTGAAAAAAAATATTCTCTGCTGGTCAAAGATATTCAAAATATCTTATAATTATCTAAACCTTAATTAATTCCATCTATAACCTTTCTTCATAACCTGGGAAAAAGAAACATAAAAAGGGGTGGGCTCACATTCTCAATAAGGGTAAATACAGGAAACATGTGAGCATAAAATGAAAAAAGGGTATAGAACTTGAAAATAACATTTGAATATCATACCCTATATATTAGAGATCATTATAAAGAACGTAATTTTTCAAGACATGTATAATATGATAATTAAGATCATAAGACATGAATGTATAACAGAGGAATAAGACATGAAATTGTTACTAACACATAACTATATAATATGATTCCCATAGTAGCCAAGGCATCTCTTCCAAGACCATCTTGGTGGTATGGGTTTACACCCAATACCATCTTGGTAGTCATGGATCAATCCCATATACATATTAGTAGATTGTGTACACTAATAATACCATCATGGAAGTCATGGTTCACTCCCATGGCCATCTTAGTAGCATGAGTTCAAACCTCATACCATCTTGGTAGTAATAGTTTAATCTCATGGCTATCTTAGTAGTCAAGGATCATTCCAAAGACTATCTTAGTATATCTTATGTGATATAAATCATTACACAATGCATTAGAGGGAGATATAGGTCCTAGACATCTCATAATGAAATCATACATATAGGTTCTACAAATTCCTAAACAATTATATCATAACCCATGTAATGAAATGGGTATCTTAAACATGTAAAAATATCATACAATGTGGAAAAAGAAACAAGTTTCATTAACATTCCATCAAAATAATTACCCATGAAAGAGAAATTGGTTTCATAAAAATATAACGCATGAAAGAGAAATAGTTTTCATAAATTCTATGACATTATGAATAACCAATTCATAGAAATAATATGAATGGATCATTTAGATAATTTCATAGAAGTGAACGAGTAACATCAACAAATGTCATCTTAGATAGAAAATAATTTTGAAATATCTTTCAAAATTATTTCTTGATTAAAATATCACTTCTTATTTGAGAAATCTTATTTAATAAATAAACCATTTCAAAATAATTTTTCTAAATAATTCCATTAAAACTACAAAATAATACATGGAATTATTTTGAGAGCAGTTTTCCTTAAGAGCATATAAAATAAGTTTCGAAACATTTTCAAAACCTTTTTCTTTGAAAAAAAGGTTGAAAACCTATGAAGAAATATTGAAAATGATTTCAAAACCATTACACATGAAAAAATATTATCATATTTTGAAAATTATTTGAAAACCATTTTAATTGAAATCATACGAAATAATATTTAAAATTATATGAAAACCATTTATTTAAAAATACTTTTAAAAATAAAAAATAAATATTGAGAGAATTATTAAAACCATTCCTTTTGAAATTTATTCAAAAACATATAAATAAATATTTTAAAACCATAAAACATTTTAAAATAAATTTAGCTTGAAAATTATCTATAGATATCATATGATAATTTTTTTTAAACGTGGCTTTGAAATAAAATAAATCTCTAAATAAAGAGACAGATATGACCATATTTTTCCTAATTTTTCTATTAATTTTCTAAAGAAAAAATGAGAGTAAAATGGGAATAATAAATGGAAATATATTAAAAAAAATTTGAAAATTAATCTCATGATTTTTATTGAGAGATGTATCATAATATTTCATCAAATTATGTATAATCATTAATAATGTTGAAAAGAAATGAGATTGATTAAATAAACTCTCACCACATGGTTACATGGGACCATACTCTTCATGTTGGGAAATTAGATTAAATGAAGCACAAAATATCATTAGTGGAATGAGATTCATTATATAACATGAAAATTGTAAGCAATACACCTTGTTAATGTACATAAGTGCATAACAAAACATGTTTCTCAACAAATATAATTTGTGACAAAACTACATTACTGATTGGGTAAATTTTGAAACATTGCACCATGAAATAAATATCATAGAATTGATATTTAACTAACCATAAATTTAATTACAAGATACATATAATAATTTCAAGGTTAGAAAATATACCATAGAAAATAAATGGTTGGTGAATAATTCATGTGTATGACTGAAATAGAAATTGAGATAAAATTCCCTTACCTTGTGTCTTGACTCTCTTCATATTCATACAAAACTACTATATAATAAATTTAAATTTATTATAAATCTATAAAATAACCATATTATTATATATAATACAATATATGGTTTGATTATGGATATATATTACCCTCATGTTATCAATTCTGTGTTAAGGTTTTACTTAAGGTAATATCTGGTTTGTTTCCCGCTTCCATCTTAATTTGTTATATATTTCATCATTAAAATTATATAATTATTTTCATAATTTAAACCATTATTTAAATATAATTTATATTCAGAATTTTTTTAATATAATAATCCATAAAATATAAAACAATGAAACTAAATACACCATTCAGTGAGATGACAATCCATATATACCCATGAATGATATTTTCGGTTAATTATCATGTTCAAAGAAAGAAATTAAAAGAAATTTAAATAAATAAATAAATATATATATAATTTTTAATTTATTTTTTTATATATCATATATCATATATATTCACTAAACCCATCCTGAATACATTTCGTGTAGTGTATGAAGTAATCACATCTTTTTTTGGGGGGTGGAATTCCACATTTCCTCAAACAAAATTATCTTTTTAACACAAAATGGAATGTAAAATGAAATGTGTATTAAAAATTAATAAATAAGCTTAAATACATAAAAAATATAATATATGAAATATTTAAAATTTCTACCTATCATAATTTCTTCAATGAGAGTCAGTAAGGAAAAATGAACAATCATGGTTTAGTGAGGTAGTAATATGTCGTACAGATAAATTGAATACTACATAGCCATTAGATAAAGGTGTGTGTAACTGTAGGTTTAGCCATTATAATAATAAAATAATAGTATATTGGGGATATTTATGTTGTCATACAATTACAAAATAATTAGAGTGTAGGGGGTGGGGAAAAAATAAACGAAAGGATCTGGAGAGAAGACAATACCTCTTAATCTGGTAACTCCTTTCTGTTTAGGCCAAAAAATCATCCTTGGATTGCTTTCTTCCAAAATGAATGATTCAAAGAAAAATGTGAAACCATTTTAGACTATTTTGTTAGAGTTTGGAAGATCCAATGTGGCATGAGTGGTTTGAGTAATGTGAAGAGTTCTTGCCTTTTTATAATAGAGGGGTAGTGGAACTCTTGTAAATAACAAAAGGAATTCAAAAATGGGATGTATCCTTTTCCTAATTTCCATAAAAATGTCAAAATAATTCATTAATTTTAATTTGTGGTTGACAAAAATTAACACCACACAAAAATATGTTCATTTTATTAATTTGGTTCCTTATATTCTAAAATTCCCCAATTTGATTATTTTGGTTTTTATTAAAGCATCTAGTATTCTAACCAAAATATTTTAACCATTAAGACTAAACTAAAGTGATATTTGTTATATAAAATAAATCCACTAAATTAAAAATATTATAACTAATTTTAAAAATAAAAATTTCATGTGTTATGGAAATTAATATTTAAAACAAGCACATCTGGTGCATAATTCACTACTACAAAAATGGGCAAGGGAAGCGCTACACTTTTATCAGCAATAAAAAAAGCATTGATAAAGGGGGCCTTTATCAGCGCTAAAAAAAGCACTGATAAAGGTTAACTTTTAACAGCGCTAAAAAAGCGCTATTAAAATGGAACCTTTATCAGTGCTTTTTTTAGCGCTGATAAAGGGGACCCCTTTATCAACCCTTGTTTTAGTAGCAATGATAATGGGGGGATTTATCAGAGCTTTTTAGTATTTATGATAAATTTTATATTTCAAAAAAAATCATGAAAAATAAAATATTGTTTTATAAGTATATTTATATTGATATAAATATAATATATATTTTAGACTATGTTTTTGACAAGTATAAATAAACTATTACATTTAATATATAAAAAATTTAGTGAAAATGGATTTAAACTATTTTAAGAAATATTATTAATTAATAATTTTCAAAATATTATTGATTAAAAATTATTTAATAACAATTTGAAGACTCAAAAAATAAAAAAAATTTAATAAAAGATCTAAAATAATTTGAAAATGTAACTCAAACTTCAAACATCCATAACATGTGATCCGGGGGTCCGTTTGAGCTTTAAAACATATCAAATTGAAGCCTACGATGCGCTCTATGCACTAGTGACCTAAGAAAAGCTTTTTTCACATTTTTAGAGGCCTAAAACAGCCCATAAATCTTACAATACTGAGTTTTTAGTCGGGATAACGCGATATGTCAACATTCAAACACATATATCTTCTGATTTGGATGCCAGTTAGGCCTATACCACAAATCATATCTAATATTGTTCCATTTTATTCAATTTTACTGGTTGTGGAGTTGGAACAGGCTTCAGGATTATAATTTATGGTCTTTTAAACATTTTATGGGTTTTCAAATACACATATATATGTATTTATTCGTAAATATATATGTGTTTGTGTGTGTCTGTGTGTGTGTGTTTGTGTTGTATATATGTATGTATGTATGTAATTTTTTTGTTTATTAACACACATAAAAAACATATTTCATAAATGTATTTAAAACTACTATTCTAATTATATATTAATATACAAATAAATATACGGATAAAAAATTATAACTAAAAATACATATATAAATAAACATAATTATATATTAATATACGACTGAATATATATAAACTAATATATGAATAAATATATTTATATTAATATGAATCTATAGTAATATATGAAGAAATATAACTATATATATAGATATATCATTAAATATAGAAAAAAATGAAATGGTGTAGTGGTAAAGGTGCAGCTGCGAAAGGGGGGAGGTCGTGAGTTTCAGTTTAGGTGGAATCAAAGGGGTGCACGTCTGTGGGGATACACATGAAGGTTAGGGTGATTCGGCGACGGAATTCATGGGGTGATTCAGTTTTTTGGAAAACACCAATTGAGGGTTTGATATATTTTGGGTACGTTTGGGTTGGTTTGAACCTAAAAACCAACCGGGCCCAAGGAACAGAAACACCAATAACTCACAGACCGGGTGTCTGATTGACGCGCCGTCTATTGCATTGAGATTCCGATGACGAGACGGACCTTTGAGATACATCTACTTGGGACTTTGTGAAAGTTGGGGTATCAACCAGTAGCTCGTGGAGCGGATCCTCTCGAAGACGAGTGAGCGGAGTGTGGAGACCTAGTAGCTGGATGAGACCTGACGACTACTGACCTTTCGAATCAGAGTGTTTCGACTAGTCCATTGGAAAGCGCCTCTATGTGACACGGCAGGCCCATAGTGGGGAGCGCCTCTGTGTGATGCGGTAGACCCATGGTACTAAACATGAGGACTCCCTTAGCAGGCTAAGAGGGGTAGTGCCTATTTGTGAGCGTCGTAGACCCACAGTGGGGAGTGCCTCTATGTGACGTAGCAAACCCACAATACTCGACAAGAGGAGTACCACAGCCGTCCAGTAAGGTGGGAAGCACCTCTGTGTGATGCAGCAGGCCCACTATACTCGTTAGAGTAGGAGTACAACATCATCCAAGGTTCTGACAGTGTGACTGGGGTTGTTACTTGATACTACCCCCTAGATTAAAATCCTGATTTGAGCTGAATCAGTGACTTTTGAGTTTACCTCATGATTGAGATGGGTTACTAGATAACATAGGTATATGTATCGGTATATACCTACGTGAGGTTTATCTTTTTTTTCATTAATTTTTTTTATACTTGTTGGATATTATGAGACCTTGAGGGTATCAGGTCCCTACTTAGTATCACTATATTCACCCCTACACGGGCTATGCCCGCACCTTGTTGTGTTGGATGCAGATGACAGACAACGCTGACGGAGGCCGAGAGTGCCAGGACAGGATGGTACCTGGAGGTGGACCATACGACGAGTCTGTACATAGAGGAGTCTGATGGATGTGGAGTGCTAAGGTGGCCATCTATTCCTACCCTTCAGGTGGGAACCCCGGAGGATGATCCAAGAGATGATCTTTACACTTCAGCTTTTTGTCCCTTTTTCAGTTGTACATACTTTCAGTTGTACCAGTACTTTACAGTTGGGCTTGTATTTCCAACCCCTTTTACATACCAGCACTTCTTTTCTATACAATATCTCTTAGTGTTTCGCTTCGAGTTGTGTACTTTTTTGTGTGTGTTTACCTTTTTATAAAGGAATTTCCTTCCCATTTTTGGGATTTACGCCTTCGGTGCTAGTCGCCAGCCCCTAGCCTATGGAAGGAGGGCTTGGGGTAGTCACGACACGGGTCCCGAGGATGGGTCATGACATCCTCTATACATGAAGTATGAAAAATATAGAGGAAAAATAAAATACCTTAACAATTTAGTGCCTACAATTCGATCCATTAAATGGTTACATTATTCTTATAAGGTCCCCTATCCTATAAAAAGTTAATAAAAATCTTCTTCTCTTTTCATATATTTATTCATATGATTTGTATGAAATTCATAATGGTGTTTTTTCAGGGTTGTTATTCCCTTATATAAATTAAACATCCCATTGAAAATTACCATACATTATTTTTATTATATTAATCTATTAAAATATCTCATATCCAAATGGAATATCATTGGATTATCATGATATTAATTTTTTTTATTCCACCCATCTTTATCCATCTAAAGAACACATTATGGGGATAAAAAACATTCTAATCTTTTATCTCATGGAAATTCTACAGATTATATTGATTTTATATTTTCTATATATCGATCAAACCTATATATTCTAGAGGGAACAAGTTTAAATGAAAATTTATTGGTTCAAACATATCATCATTAAATTAATTGTGTTGATTTAATGAATTACCTAAAGAATTACTATAAAAATGTTCTTGTGGATTTAGTTGTTATAGTATTACACATATTGAGTTTTCTAGATTATCATGAATTGGTAGTCATGATAATATGGAGATTGACATCAATTTGATAATGGTTTCATGAAAAAAATTCATTCATTTTTTAAAAGGGATGAATATGTACATATTATGGGCTTACCATAATAATATGCTGAGGAATTAATGGGAAAACAAAAAAATAACTCTGGTAGTATATAGTTAGTCAAACACTGTAAAAAAAATAATTTTTGATGAGAGTAATTAAATAGTAACTTGATGTATTCTCATAAAGGTTTTAGAATTAGGAAATGTAAATGTTTGTTCAATCAATATATACAGTTCTTGTTTCTTGCACTTAATTTTCTCTATTATGATTGCTATATTTGAAAAATGTTCTATCATTTTTAATACATGAACCTCATATTTTTCTATTTCTATTATTTAAGTGGTAACCAATATGTAAGAACAAATTACTTAGTAGTTTTATAATCCATAACTGAAGTATCCTTCTTTACAAACTCTTCCTATAAGTATTTAAATTTGATAATATGGAGTTATTTCTCTTTTATTTCTAATTAAACAAATATAATAATGATTTTATATATGATCACATAAAATTATTGATAGTCAAAGGAACCTTTTCCCAAACCCATAACAGGATAAAGTAGATGATATTTCTTAATCATTTTGTTAGCTTTTGGTAGTGGCATGATTAAATTATAGATCATTTCTATTCCCATTAATATTTCATTTGGTTCATTAAAAAAATTCAGAACCATAGGTGGTATAATGTTTTTGAATTGTAATATACCGAATGATAATATTAATTTATTAAATAGCCTAAAAATTTAGTGATGATAAAATTGAAACTCAACTTGAGACTTACTAATCAAGAGAGTCATGCCATATTGAAGTCTGATTGGAATGGATGACATAGACATCTGGGGAGATATATTCCTCTAGTGGTGTTATTTGGGATTCTCACTCTGGATGTTCAAATGATACAATAATGTTTTAAATAGTACATGTCTATGCATCATCATTCATTTAATATAGCATACAAATATCATCTCCCATTGTTGGTTCCTCGTGGGATTTACCCTAATCAAGGAATAGTGATCTATGTGTTCATAGGGAAACTCCCCTTATAACTATTATGTGATAAAAATTATTCCATGATTTAGAATGATACAATGATATAATAATTACACAATTATTTAATACCATGCACATTTATGTCTTTAAATTATTATTCACTAAAATCAACCAATGTTTTGAAAATACTATAGGTTGATGTTCATCACACACCCCATGATAGGAAGATTGAAAAACTACCTATACAAATTAATGTTAGAATCTAAATCTACATGGAATATAACATTTTTACATTGAGACCATGTCGATGATTATTATAGGTATCCCACCTTATTGTGAATTTATATGTTAATGGACATCAATTGAACTAGTAAAATAAGCCAATATTATTTTGATAATATCTTGAGAATGAGTAAAGATAATATGATGATAACTCCAAACAATATTTTTGGGACGTATTTTTCTATATTTATTGGTTTTACACTAAATATTTCTAATAATTTGGGAATATAAGTGGATTTATGGAAAAATAGTGCACCTCTATCCATACTAGTTGATATTCACTACTACCACTATATAAATGAATTGGACTGGAGAACATTCCATATGGGGTGATTTTCCATATTCAGCATTTCCCAAGACATGGTAGAGTCATCCATGTGATGTTATAGTGAGGTTTTCATATATAACCAATAAAAAATTTATATAAATCAAAATGGGGAATCCCATTGTCTAATGAGATAATCTCAAGCCGTTAATATCCACCTCCTAAGAAAAATAACCAAAAGACAAACCAGTTGAGGACCTGGATTTAACTCTAACCTCATTTAACATCAAGAATTTTAATATTGACTATATTTATGATCTAGATATTATGTAATCTGAGTCCCATTAGAATGATAATTTGAGAAATAAATTAGTCTATTCACCTTGGGTTTTGATCCATGAGATCTTAAATATATATGGATATATGTACTAAAAGAAATATTTAGAGATGAATAAAATTTATTCTTTGTATTATTTCATACCAACTTCAACTGGTCCATCACTATAATGGAAGTCTAATAAAAATTTTCCCGAGTAGTTTAGACAGTTAGATTATCATCATACATATATTTTAGAAATTGAAATCCCTATATTTTGATAAAATCCTAAAGACTGATTCACAATTCCCTATGAAGTAGTTGGAAGATATTTGTATTGTATAACCAATTACATACAATCTCTGGGACAATATTGAGATTATTTTATATTTATAATTACAATTCCAAAATAGCCTTTTTATATAAACTTACTCTTAAATAATATACACAATCTAAGTATCTGAAAATTACCTATTGTGACCATTAATACTCTTTAGAAAAATTTCCCATATAGAAGAGTTGACAGAAAATGATCCAAATTTTTTAATCTATATAAATGAATATTTTATGTACAGTATTATTAGGTTACCTAATCATGTATCTATATATTATTACTCAACATTGATAGAGGTTTAACTGTATAGTAAGGATTCTCTTTTGGGTTCATTAATTAACTATCCATCAACAGAAATAACTTTGTACATAACACCTCACGATGATTGTATTTGTATAGAAGAGATATTGATTTCTAATTCTTGAATGGGTTCTTCAGATAGGTTACAAAAATTAAATAAATAAATTCTCTTCCAAAATGGGTAATTAATATTATAAAATCTAGTAATACTTACAGGTGCTTGATTACAAGGTTTGATAATAGGTAATGAACTGAGATCAATGTTGAATGTCAGTTATTCATTATAAAAATTCTATACCTTTATAGAAACCCTATATGAATATCCAATTATCTCATATATTAGTGTTTACTGAGATTAAATTTATTATGAAATTATAGAAATATTAAAATAGAAATTTAGGAAAATAGTGAAAATGAACCAATGTTGAGAAAACTGTGAAATAATTTTGTTACAAAAATTCCTAGGGCAGTTTTCTCAAATTTCTTCATCAATTCTACTCCATTCATCCCCATTAACATATGTAATTTCACCTAGGTGCGATATGTGTGGACCTGGAAATTCAATGGAATATTTGTTCCATGGAATTTTGCAGTATTTACATTGGTATCTGAGGGAGGTTTAAAGCCTGTGTGGGCCCCACCAAGGAATCCACCCATGGGAGGTTATTTGCGGGTGGGAACGACCACCATAACCTTCCATGGGAGGTTAGGTTGTGGTGGCTGCCACCACTAACTACCTCTTGGAGGTTTTAACCACCTTAAAAATTAAAATAAGGTACACTTATTTTTATTTAACTTATTAAAAACCCAAAATTTAACTTCCAATCTCGTTAGAACGCAACTGCGGTGATGGCCTCACTAAGCAATCACCGACGCTGTGAGTTCAACGGTGCCCTTAGATTTCAGTTCCAAGAACCGGTTCAAAAGTTATAAAATCCCTCTCATACATTTACTGAACGTACCTGACCAAAACATTAGAAAATTGATTTTGGGCACACCGGGCCTCGGAGTCAAGCACAGTAAATTTTCATGGACACGTAAAATTCCCATGTATTTAAGAAAAAAATTTCCACAGAATTTCATGGTCTTTACATGATTTAAATTTTACATAGGTTAACTAATAAGAACATTATTAGACTATAACATATCCAACAAAGAGTGAAATATTCAATGAAAAGGAAATGGAGTAGCAAAAACTATTTAGGAGTAGAGAGCATGACCTAGGGAAAAACGGAGAGACATCAGTTTAAGATATTCCCAGGATGAAGAATGTGTGAAGAGGATGTGGTTGCATTTATTTAGGGATGTGGAGACACATTTTACACATACCTATCAATGTAAACCACTCATTTCCAACTTCCATCACATTTATTTCACACCCATGTACTCAAATAAATCATGTGTTATCTTTTTTGAAACCTCTTTTTCACCAATTTTATATTTTACACATAATGTGATCCACTTCATGATAATAAAATATAATTCATTGGGGGGATTTTATCAGAGCTCACTTTTTAAAGGTTATAATATCCAATGAGTGAATAAAATAATTAGTCAAAGTAGATTCATATGGAACTCAATTTACTTCCATGTTAGCTACTTTAAAGCCTATTTCTCATCCATAAGCCTCTCTTTTTTACAAACCTAGCTTTTATGAACCTTACTTTAATTCCTAGGTTCCTTACATGCTAATCTATTCATTATATTCATTGATACTATATAATTTAAATATCTTGTACCCATGTAAATTTTATTAATACCTTTTATATACCATACTTATTTTACGCTCATTCACATATCATTAATCCATTTCATGTATCTTTTTTCCTACATACACAAGCCCATTTAATAAAGAAATTTCACATGCCTTACTTCTACACTTGTGTCTCCTTATGTGAGTCCCTTCTCTAATAAGGTCATGAGTGTTGGTTATCCGATTGTATCTGCACCCTTATAATCCTTTTTCCTATAAAATGACCTCATCTATTTTCTTTTTGGGAGAAGAGGTAAATGAAAAAAATGATGAAAGATCAAAATTAACCAAGCATGGAATTATGTAATGTGATATGCTCATGATCACACACAAGAATCCTCTTGTCCTCTAGTTGGATCCCTATATTAAAACCTAAGTAATATACTATGATTTTGGGATATCAATATCTTCCAAATATTTCATTGCCATGACTTATTGAAACACTACTTCTCCTAGTATATCACTATGCACACACACTGTCCTAATACTTCCGTAGTAGGGCTCCTTGTAACCAAGATATACTTGAACTATCATAATAGGGAATCCCTAGATTTGTCCAAAAACACTAAGGAATCACTCTTCTAGGACATTCATACTAGGGAGCCACTTCTCCAAGGTCCTATAATAAAATAACACACCCACATGCTGCCCATACTATAATAGGACTTATCTAGAGTCCCATATTAGGGGGCTACATCCCCAAGAGCCTCTATTTGGGTTAAAGTTATCTAGTAATATATTATTGGACAAAATAAATCCTACTTGGTTACATCATTCTCTTTATATTATTAATTATGATTAAATAATTTCTAAAAATAACTTGTTGGTACTCTTTATCCCGAATCAACCTATTATTGAGAAGAATTTATTAATTAATCCTCCACTACCATCTAAAATACATGGTTAATTTTAAAGTTACATAGTTATATCCTTCTATTGTGTATTTATTTGATAATGGAGATCATTAATCTAATGTAAACCCTTCCATATGTTTTTCTCCATTACTGATATGAACTATATAGTGTAAAAAAATCATATACAACCTCTACAATAGGGGTACCTATCATTAGGAAACCTTTGAAATCCCTATTTTCTCAAGAAAATGATCTTGGATACCCCAAACACATGTCTTTAGTTTTCAATAATAAATCCATATTCTATGAAATATGACTGTATCATTTAGATACAAGCCTGTTATTATGAATAATTCCAAATTCTTCTACATTGGGTTATATAAAAAAAGAGTAAATTATTTCTTCCTCATGGAGTTACCAATATACGAGTGGTATAAATGAATATATTAGACACTTTATAGGTTTAATATCTGACTATTCACTCATTTATGAAATTATCTCTATTTCACATCAATAAGATATACATTTTATGGTCCTCCTACTAAGTATAAGTCACTTGTATTCCTAAATTTTTTTATATCACCCATGAGTCTTGTATTCATTCCTTGTCTACTTAACAACATACAAGAGGTAAACATCCATTTATAGTCCTCTTAAAAAGTATAATCAGTATCTCTTCCTCACTATGTCATGTCACCCAGGAGTATAATATTCTAAACTCATCTAGTTACAAACAAACAGGATGTGGACATGAGTATATGGGAATATTTCTAGGTGTAATCCCCAACCATGTCCTCATTGATTATCATATACTTGTCACCCATACATGATCTATATATATTAGGGGCCTCATACTTGTTGTAATTCCTAACCAAAAAATCTCTTTTTAATTTACCAATTGGTAGGGGAAACTAGAGAGTAAAAATCTTGTATAAGTTAATTATGCATCATTTCTAGTTAAAGGACCACTTCAGGTTAATAATAACCTGGGTAGGGGGTGAATTAGAGTCTCAGACTTTTATAAAAATCATAATATTTCATCCCTTTAATTCATATCCCTATTATCGTCTTGGTTCTTTGTTTCTATTTTTTTTATCATATGAAGGTATATGAAATTAGGTATTGAAACAAAAATAATGTTCTTACAATGTTGAATACACAAAAATATTGGTTATTAGTTATTGTGTATGGTGATGACCAATACACAAATTCTATACAATAATGAAATACATATTTACAATGGATTGGAATGAAAACATTTCAGTTACTAACTATAGTTCCCTATAATTTACGAGAGGGATAAGAAATCAATTAATATCACTAGACTCATATATTCTATGTCTAAATTATATCTTATTATTAGTTTCTCATATTATCTATGTAGATGGTATTAAACACCATTAATTGAATTTATAATACCAATGAATCCTTCAACCTGATTTGACATCTGTTGCATACTAGAATACAAATTTTTTTTTCAATTCCTCATATCTCAGTTGCATAAAAACATACTAAAAATTCTTTTAAATAAAATAATATTAAATAAAGCTTCACATTTTTTCTTCTTAATTCTCTTGTACAGAATTTTGATGTAACATATTGCTGGATATTAATATAAACCTATATATGCAATAACTTCTTAAGCTAGTATACTTCGTCCAATTAAACACTATTTGATTCCATGTTTATTTGATCACCCTTTCAACCTATTCATTGTATCATCTTTGGAAAAAAATATTATGATACCAATATGTAGAAAAAAATGTTTAGTAACCTTCTAAGTGATACATATTTACATTGTTTTTCAATTATTGTACTTCTTCCCCTTGTGCAAAATATCCCAGCCTAGTGCTTATGCTCCTTCAACGACGCCCAAATCTATTTGGTAATTCTTCATCTCCTTTATAATTATTCATTGACTAATGTTTTCGTTCCTTATTTATATCCCTTAGTGAGATTTTTATTCTCATCCCATGTGTTTTAAATGTTATTAATAGGGTATAAGGATGAGTAAGAGAATGAAAGAAGTCATCAATATTTTTATCATAAAAAAAATCTTGTTTTATTTTAAAAGGGTTTATTTTGTGAAAAAATGGATAGAGAATAAAACTCTATACTTTGTAATATTTTACTTTTTATGTAATTTTTATGGAATAATTATCTAAAAATATATACCTGAAAAGATCCTCAATAAGAATTTATTAACTAAAATCAAGATTATGTAATGTTTAAGGATGGGTCCTTATAGGTGGTATCAAAGGTAGGTGTAGATAAATTTATGGGTTATGAAATTGTTAATAGAATATCCATTAATGATTTTTAACGTTATGGTCAAATTAAAATGATATATCATTTAAAGAATACCATGTGAATTCATATAAGATATTTTTGTTTTGAATGGTTTTCCAAAAATTAAATAGGGTATCCATGTTGGGATGATATCAAGAGGAAAAATAGTTTCCTAATCAGAAACCTAAGATGGTTGGAATTATAACTGAAAATACTTTTTCATTAGTAGCGCAATTCACTATGGATATAAATGGTGGTTGTATATATGCATGAAATCATCAAGATCAACAAAAGAGAAACATGTCGGTAGTAGAGCACTTCATTAGAAAACATCCTCTATCAGTCAAATAATCTTTTGACAATGTATAAGCTGAAAGGTGGATTAATGAACTAAAAATGATTTTTAATGTCTTGGGGTGTTCAAGAAATCAAAAGGTTAGTCTTATTGTTAAATGTTTTCAAGATAATTCCAATCAGTGTTGGTCTATGGTTAAGAATATCAGGAATAGTGATGAAATTGATTCCCCTGATTGGGATGAATTCAATGATATGTTTCGTGAGAAATATTTTCCAATTACATTTCGACTTGGGATAGAGAAAATATTATTGGAATTGAGGAAAGATGAGGCATTAGTGGTAATTTAAAAAGAAAAATTCACTCAACTGGAAATGTTTTCTCCAAATTTCATTCGATATATTGAAATTATAATCAATCATTTTTACTCAGGATTAAATTAAATGTATCTAAAGTATTTGGCTTCTCGTTAGTTCAAAAGTTATGAAACTTTTGTTTGATGTGCAGAGATAGTGGATGTGGAGTTTACTGATTATCAGATGTTCTTTGAAAAACAACAAAATAATAGGTCTAGGTGGTAGGAAAAAGGGAATAATTCTTAAAAAAATTCTAATGGTATGAAAATTGAGTTTATAGTTTGTGAAAATTGGGGTAAAAAGCACACTACGGAATGCATTATAAATTCTAGTATGTTATTACGATGTGTTAAAATGGGACAAGAGGCTCGTAATTTCACTAAAAAGGATAATGATGGTGGTAAAACAAAATATTATTTATAGTTAGTAAAATTCATTAAGTATAATGAGATGGGTAATTATGAAAATCAGTTTTTGATGAATAACTCAAATAATAGGAAGTATCCAGATAATAATAAAAAAGGTGTTGTGAACTCATTTGAAACTACATTAGAAGATGTTGGAACATCAAATGAAGTGGTATCAGGTACACTATTTATTTATTCATATTTAACAATGTGTTTTTTGATTCTGGGTTTACATATTCTTTCATTTCTAAGAATTTTTTTACTAAATTAGGAATTCCACCTTAAGAAATCAATCAATAATATATTTTAAAAAAAGTGGAATATGAAGGAAAAAATAAATTATAATAATATTCATATCTATATCTTTAAAATGAATTTTCTTGATTTTTTTTGTTTTTCATCTAGTAGAGTTTGATGTTATTCTGGGTATGGATTGGATTTTTATTTACCATGCTAAGATTGATTACAGAGGTAAATAAGTTTCCTTTCAAAAAAAGTTACATTTTGTGTATAAGAATGAATCCTTACCTCTGATAACAAATCAATAAGCTAAGAAACTATTAAAATATTGAAGTGAATGCTACCTAGAACATATTGTTGAAATGAATGAAATTTCTAAAATTAATATTGTTCCAGTTGTAAACGAGTCTCTTGATTTTTTCCTGATGAATTACATGTTATTATACCTAATCAGGATGTATAATTTACTTTTGATTTAGTTCATATTGATAATCCAATTTCAAATCCTCCTTATAAAATCGCTCTAATTGAACTCTTAGAGTAAAATAAGAAATTGGAGGAGTTATTAGAAAATGGTTTCAATCTCCCTATCACATCACCATGGGGTTCTCTTGTCTTATTTATTAAAAATAAATATGGATCCATGAAACTTTTCATTGATTATTTGTAATTCCCCCACACTAGTTACCCAAATTTGGTGCATTATTATATAACATTTTCATGGTCACAGGAGATCAAGTATCGAAATACTCATTAGTTTAGTAGCCTCGAAAGTACTAGATACATACATAAGTTTTACATTACATTATAAAATAAAAAAACAACATTTTGTCCCCTTTGAACACACTCATATCCTTTGTCTTATCCTTACAAGTTAATCATAATATAATTCTTCACATATATGGAAAAAGAAAAAATACGAAAGGGGTGATCCCAGATGCTCAGTAAAGATAACAATATAGTGGAAAATATTATAAATAAGAATAAAAATTTAAGGAAACATATAAGACTAAATCACAAGACTTTTAAACATAAAATTCAGCATAATATGGAAAATATAAATCAAATAATGAAATTTATTTATTCACATGGATATTCTACTAGTCATATAATCACATGTAATATCAATAGCTAATTTCCTAATTATAGAATGCATAATGTCGGACATCGTAACCACATTGTCAAGGCCTAATGCCAATACTACAAATAATAATTTTGTCAAGTCCTTGTGCTAAGAAAATAGTTTGTCTCATGAGACTTACTGATGTATCGATGAGAAATAGCGGGCTCCACCCGTCACTTACTAATTCCAATGCATTCCTCATATGAAAATGTTGAAACATAACATAAACATTCATACTAAAACTACATACGAAATTTTGATACTTTAACCATAAACCATGAATGGTATAAAAATAACACATTCACAGTCAAACATATAAGAAAACCTTCAATACAATATGGAATATTGTATAATAATAAATAAACTTCAAATAAGGGTAAAATCCATCAAAGGAAGTTGACATATATGAAATCAAAACTATTTGAGGGAAATATATCTTTTTATTTTGAAATCATTTAGAAGTAACATAACTATAAAAAATTTTATTTTTAAAATATTATTATAATATTGCAAGGGAAAATTCAATGTTTTTGTAATGGTGGAAAATAGCCACCCTCACTGTATAAGTTAAAAAACATTCTTACATTAATTTATCGAAAAGGTATAATGATCCTTATTTGGAAAACAACGAAAAGATTCCATTTAAAATATTTTACAAAAATTCAAACAAGGGTATAAGTGAATTTAACTCAAATTCTATGAAATTTAAAAAAAATGAAATACATTTTTAAGAAACATTGATGTGGATGCTAAGGACGTCCTAGTAGATACTTATGTATAGACAACCTCAGATAATAAAGAGATTGTGAAAATAACCCTTAAAATATACTTTTCCTTAGTAGAGGTTACTTTAAACTCTATTATAATTGTTAAATCATTATTATTATATTATAAAATAACCACATACATAAATATGATATCATATATGACCTTCTAATATTTCTTTGTTAATAATATTTTAGTGGTATCATTATTTCAGGTGTTAACTAATTTGTTTTCCTTTATATGTTTTGTTACATAATTCATGTTTGTTATGGATATGATTTATTATATTCATATCCAAAATTATATTATGTTCTTAAACATTATTTTTAAATCATAAAATGAAAATTATTTTTGAATGGTTATGATGGGGAATGAATCTTATCATGTTCATGGAGACGATGATCCGTACATACGCATGAGCGAAAATATAAATCTATTTATGGTAAAAACATATGTAATTGGATGGTATTTCATATAAAAATAATAATTAACATTTAATATTGATTATTTACATCAATTATACTCATTATTATACCCACCCAAATAATAAAGTGTTTAATAACAAACTACACCACGACATGGAGACGGTAAGTCATACATATGAATGTATGGTGATATTGTCATTTATATGATGGATAGATTAATGAATATGGTTAAAACATATTTATAATTACACCCCAATATGTATATGGAACTGGAGTTATTATTTTGGATAGGAAAAAACAACGAAAGAATAAGTGGAAGAAGAAAAGAACATTGAAAGAGGGGATGAAATTTTTCCTCTTCTTTGGGTGCTTCCCTTTGATTTGATCAAATCAAAAGAGCTCATTTGTTTGGAATTATGATCAAATTAAGGCCTCTAGAATGAAGTTAGGGTAGTTGGGGGGATATTTGAGCAAGGTTTGGCTCATCTAAATGGCTTTGGAGGTGTGAAATTAAGATAAGTGGAAGTAGCCTTTTATAAGAGTGGTGAGGGTCACTTTCAGAAAAACATGAAATATTATTTTATTATAAACTAATTTTCGGTTTATAATGGCTCAAAATGTATTTATTCCAATTATAAGGAGTGTATGAGTCTAAATCCTCTCTACCAATAGGTTTTAGACAAGTTTATGTCACCGTATTAACCTTTTCTTTTAGATTTAACTCTAAGTTAAATAGTTTATCTTTTATAATGTCTTCTGGTATTTTTATATTACATAGTTAATAATCTTACTATAAAATGAAAAGAGAACCACAAGTTGTTAATTAATGACATATAAATCATTATATAAGTCCATTGGCCGAACCTTATATTTTTAAAAATATTATATTATTTAATAATATAATATTTTTTTAAAGACTCATTTATGTCAATTTTGACACTATTTAGTATTTATTTTTTGTGAATGTCAAAAAACATTATTACATAGAGAAAAATAAATTAAATAAATACTAACATCTAATATTAACTTATAAAATTAGTGGAATTCATCGAAAGGATCAATTTATATTTATATGGATATTTATAATATCAATTGTTTTCATGAATGGCCCGAAGGATTTCATTTTTATTGATTTTTGTTAACCCCCCTTTAAAGGGATGAGGGGGAACCCATACAAGGCCCGTAGGCTCAAAGATTACATGGCCCGTAGGCTTAAATAATTAAATTACATGAAGTTATATAGGAATTAAACCAGACTATCTACAAGGAACTGCCCCTCCCAAGCATCTGTATCATGATAGTAGCTCTCCACCTTCGCATGGACGTTTGGATAGGCTTCTTGTGAAAGCACATTCCGATCCCGATGACATAGACGTACCCTCTCATTCTGAAAAATCCATTTGTCTCTACTTTGGTGAGTGCACGTGCTCTAAATCCTCTTCTGGGGCTACTCAGTTTTTGTAGTGTCTCTGGGGAAACTGCATGATGCCCGAAGGCCTTAGGGTGGCCCAAAGGCCTTAAAGGTGGCCCAAAAGCCCTATTGACCCGAAGGCCTGGGTGGCATAGAATCCTTAAGGACTCCAATCCTAAACTGGTGGCCTAAAGTGAATAGTTCCAACTACTACAGTACCGAACATTACCTGCTACAGTACCCGCACAGTGTAACGTTTTGCAACAGTGCCTGAACAGTTTACAGTTCTGCTACAATATTCGCATAGTGTACAGTACTGCTACAGTACTGCTACAGTACCCAGAAATATGCCTCTACCTGGTTTTGAACCTTGGTCGTGTGGATGCACTTAAAAATACCTCACCAACTGTGCTGAGGCGGATGTGCATACAAATTATTTTAATCTTTCATTTATAAGGTAATTACTTCATCATCACAGTCTCATAAATAAATTAAATTATTTAATGTCTAAAAATTATAAATAAAATTACATGATGTTTTAAATCATTTTAGATTTCTAATTAATATTTATAGTCTAATTTATCTTATGTATAACCCTATATTAAATATGGTTTAATTATTAAAATTTGAATTTAACACTTTTAACTCATATTTAAATAAAATATAATAAATGTCCTAGTCTAATAAAAGTGGATAAAAAAAATGTTTTTTTATTCATAAGGTATATTTTGGTCGAAATAAACTTATCCAATAGAATTAGGAAATGTGTTAGGGTAATTATAATATCATTTTTAC
This sequence comes from Viscum album, assembly GCA_963277665.1. Taxonomy (NCBI): domain Eukaryota; kingdom Viridiplantae; phylum Streptophyta; class Magnoliopsida; order Santalales; family Viscaceae; genus Viscum; species Viscum album. The sequence continues at coordinate 530,393,494 of OY728131.1, read as the reverse complement.
CTTTATTTACCGTATTTACTTTTAACCGTGGTAAATAAAATTCAAAAGTTATTATTTTCCAAAAAATATTTCAATCCTATTAAACCAAATTATACATTCTAATTTCAATTGTGTCTCTTGGTTTTTTATAATTCAATTCACAGAAGCGGTAAAATTACATTTTATGAAAACTTTCAAATGTGCCTAAAAGGTGGGTAAAAGGCGTTAAATAGTTCAATAAAATTTTATACATATAATATTATTATAAAATAAATATAATGAATTAAATATAACTAATATAGGTATTATGTATCTATTTTAAATTAATATAAATTTCAATATAATAAATAATTATTTAAATAAAAAGCTGGTTTTAAACAATAACACAATGTTTTTCACTATTCATCAAAAATTGAATGTTTTCAAAAAAATACCAAAAATTCACCGAATGATAATTTTAATATGACAAATTCAAAAATGATATCTATTTAACAAAATTTAAAACATAGAAGTTTCATTATTTAATTTTAAATTAATTCCTATTGTCAAAACCAGAATGCGTGTTTTTAAGAAGTAAAAACTATCAAAAGTTTGACACGTGTTTATGTACAATTTTAATGAAAAATTAAATACAATGGCCTATATTATATTAAATTATAGAAAAATAATCTAATTTTAATTTAAAATTACTCAAATGTATAATTTATCACAATAAATTATTTCGATTAAAAATGTTGTTTTTATTTAAAATTTAGTATTTTTACTATTCATCAAAATATGAATGTTATCAGAAATGTACGAAAAAATTATTCAAAATAACTTGTCATGTCCAAATTCTAAATAAAAATTTAATTTCATTAAATTTAATATATAAAAGTTTCAAATATTATATTTAAAAAGTGTTCTCCATTAAAAGGCTGAAAACTGCATTTTTTTGAAAAATAATTCTTTTATCTAAAAAATTGATTTTGTCCTTATATTATGTCTAATAAACCCAAAATATTAATGTTAAAATTATATAGGATATATATATATTTCAAAATTTGGTTAATACTATTCATAACATTTTTTAAATGGCTAGTTTGAAAGGTCATGATGTGCTTGAACTTAGTATTTGGTATATCACAAGCTATTTAATTACATTAAAGAGATAACGTACTATAAAATATTAGTGTGTTAAATTCTCTACTACTAAAATAAATTTCATCCAATCAATTTAAAATTGTTCTTTGAAAATAACAGGTTTAAAATATAAAATACCTTTTTGGAAAACCCGCACTAGAAATAGGGCTAATAAAATTTAGCCTTAATAAGAGGGAAAGGGAAATGAAAAATTCACCACCAAATTAGGGTTTCAAATAGAAGAATATTGGTTGAAATTATAGAAACATAATTTGAGTAAAAACGTAAAAGTTTATAGAGAGTGATTGAGGTTATCAATCATAAACAAGTAAACAATAAATGGGAAATTGAGGGCCTCAAAGCTATAAATCTATGATGATTTAAAATATCATTGGTTCAACAAATAATAAGTTATTAGGATAACACATTTTTGATTCTGAGATCCTAACCCTAATGTTTAATAATTAATTTCTTCATAGAATAATAAAAAATTACATAACAATAGAGTTACATCCATTAACAAATTTCTACCACAAACTCATATTTCTCTCCTGTAACATCCCGATTCTGGAAGCCACCCAGAGGCATCCCATACCCAGTTGTTCACATGGCCTGAAGCGCATTTTCCTGAATGCCAGAGGCTGCTAACTAGCAGAAAGGGCCTCGGATCTGATAGTGGAGAAACTATGCCCTCATTGACAAAGTAAACAATATAATTAAACAAACATGTGAATATCCAACAATAGTAAACAATAGAAGACCTAGATAATAAACAACTGGAGCAATGAATAATAAATGATGCATGACACATATGTCTCGGAATGCAGCCAAACAAGTCACAATACTGGAATATAAATAATACCAATCCAAACTACGAAATAAAAGATAAAAAAACTCCTCAGCATCACAAGCATATGCTTGGTCCCATGCTCTCCATATCCAGAGGAAGTCAAGTACCTGAAGTAGAAGGGAGCTTGCCCTTATCTATACTTGAAACAATATAATATGTTTGGGCCCAAAAGCCTGACTCAAACAGGGTGTGAGACTTAATCATATTTTGAAACCACCCTATGATCTGTGCCTAATAGTCAATGAATATATGGTAGGTAAAAGTACAGAAGGAAGTAAACATGAAAGTGCTCAGCAGTAAACAATCCATAGTTCAATTTCTAGAAGTAGTGAAACAACAGCTAAAACTCAAAAAGGAAACCCTCTGGGAAGTACTCGTAGCCATCCCCTCTGGTCCTATATAAGAAGTATAGACAACCCTTTAGGTAGTACACATAGCCCAACCCCTCTGGTTCTGTTATAGGAATTCAATAAGACTCTTGGAGGACGCGCTCACAGTTTTTCCCCTTATAGTCAAAGGTAAAGCAAGACTCTCTGAGAAAGCTCACACAGTCCATCCCCCATATCGTATAGTTAAAGCAAGACTCGCTGAGGAACCTCACACAGTCCATTCCCCTCATAGTCTAAGGTAGTCAATGACTCTTTGAGGAATATCACATATCAATTCCCCTTATAGCCCCGAGGTCTAGGACTCTTTGAGGAATCTCACTCGGTCAATTCCTCATATATCCCAAGTAATTCAATTCAAATAAATACTCTCTGAGTAATCTCACTTAGTCAATCACCGCATTATCTAAATTAATCAATGACTCTCTGAGGAAACTCACGCAGTCAATTCCCCTTATAGCCTTAGGTGGTTCTAAGTTCTCTGAGGATGTTCACTCAGTCAATCCTCCCTTAAATCCTACTACACTAATTTCTCACAGCCCTGTGTAAGTTAACGAGCATAGAAGTGTAACATAGCCAATGTAAACCTACAAAAATACTTATCTAAACAATCTACATCATAAAAATCATCTCAGAATACAACTCTTCACCCTACAACAACAGGCATGGGAAACAAGCAAGGTAGACAAAGGCTAAAAAAGACCAAATGGTAATAAATAGAACAATACATGGGAAAAACACATCCAAAGCATACCAATCAACCCAATTCATATCCAAATTTTCTCTATATAGGCATACAAGCATGGCAGGAAAACAATAGGGGTAAAAAGTTAAGCACACAATACTTCGTTCAAGGGTATTGGTGGAAATTGCACATAATACTCAACGACATCAAACAGAAAGGCAGAAAACACCTACCTCAGGGTTAGGAGATCAATATACATGAACCATGATGCTTGAATCTCCTAAAAATGTTGTATATCTAAGAAAACACACAAAATGCTCAACCCACTATAAATTGAGAAAGAGGAGGAAATATGAAATGAAGCTCAAGAAGAAGAGAGAGCTTACCGAGACGATCCCAATACAATTGACGACGATCAAATCAGAGTTTAGATTCTTGGTCAGGGCACGGAGGAACATCACGGTCGTACGGGAGATCTCAGCCGAACAAAACCTAGAAGAAGATGATTTTGGTGATTATAAGCGACCCCAATGCATTTAATAAAGAAAAATAAAATACACGATGTGTACTTTTGGAGTACATGACGTGTACATAATGTTTCCGTACTCCGATTTAGGTGGCCTCCACGTCACCCCACACGACCATGTGTGTGGCCATGACACGGCCAACACACAACCTTCTGCGGAAACAATGTACACGATGTGTACTCATAAAGTACACAGTGTGTACTTGAATAATTTCCAGAAACTCCTATTTTCTCAAAAACTCCAAACAAAAGGAAAAAGATACATGAAAAGGAGGTCCGTGTTCTTACAAACTTACCCCCTTAAAGAAATTGGTCCCCAAATTTCCCCAAGAATGGCATAGAAGAAGAAACCCCGAACAACTCCGACCACTGTGCTCGTACATTAGCCTCCCTCTCCCAAGTCTCGTCATGTACCCTCCCGTGCTGCCACAACACCCATACGAGAGGAACAAACCGACCACGAATAACCTTTGTACTGCGATCAACAGTCCGGACAAGATGCTACTTAAAAGATGCATCTATCCCCAACTCAACTTCCTCAAGTTGAAAGTATGATATGGGTCTGAAAATTATCATCCGAGCTGAGAAACTTGGAAAACATCGTGCATATCCTGGTACCTATGAGGTAACAAACACTGATAGGCAACCATCCCAACTCTCTCTAACAACTCAAACGGCCTGACACACCTCAGTGAAAGGTTACCCTATCTCATAATCCTCTTATGTTCCAACCATGGTGCGACACATAGGAAAACCTGATCCCCAACCTCAGACTCCAGAGGTCATCTCTGATGATCAACATAAGACATATGATGAGACTGTTCAGTATCCATCCTCTTCCGAATCAAATCTATCTTCTCTATGGTCTCACAAACAATACGAGGTCCAAGCAAAGCTACCTCTCCTGCCTCCAACCAACATAAGGGTGATTGGCATGGACTACCGTACAAAGCCTCATAAGGTGACATCTTAATAGTTTCGTGAAAACTATTGTTATAGGAAATCTATAAAAGAGCTATATGCTTCTTCCAAGAACTTCAAAAATCTAGAATGCTTGCTCGGAGCATGTCCTCAGTACCTGAATCGTACGCTCGGACTGGCCATCTGTCTAGAGGTGGTATGTTTTACTCAAAATAACTTGTGTACCCAAATCCTTCTAAATCCCCTTCAAGACCCGAGAAGTAAAACAGGCATCCCTATCTAAAATAATGGAGTGTGGAACTCTATGCAAACTTACAATCTCTCAGATGTATAACCACTCTAGATCATCAACACTGAAGATTTATTTGATCGGAAAGAAGTGAGAAAACATTGTGATCTTGTCAATGACAACCCAAACTATGTAATTCCCTAGAGCCGACCTCAGAAACCTGGTCACGAAGTTCATCGCGACGTCATTACACTTCCACTCGGGAATGGGTAACTGATGAAAAGGCCTTATTGGTCACTAATGCTCCACCTTATCCTGCTGACAAGTATAACACTTCATGAAGAAACCAGCACCGTCCCTCTTAATACCTGGCCACCAATATTGACGGTGTAGATCATGATACATCTTGTTGATGCCAGGATGAACTGCCCAAACTGAGGAATGAAATTCCCACATCAGCTCCTCACGTATATCTTCTGGAACCCATACGCACCCCTGGAAATACAATATCTCATCCTCACCTATGGTATATCCAAGAATAGGGTCCTCTCCTGACACACTCTCCCTTAGGAGTAGGCCTTCATAATCTGATAGCTGCCTCATTTTTACCCGATCAAGAAGTGTAGAGGTACTAGCTACAAAAGATAGAAAAGTCTTCTCATGACTATAGTTCACCTCCAAATGCATCTATGTGAATAGAGCTGTAAGATGCCACTCACTACTGGCCTCCTGAACTTCCTGTATCTGATTCCTTCTGCTCAACGCATCAGCCACTGTGTTGCGTTTCCCCCGCGTGTAGGCCACCTCAAAGTCGAAAGAGTAAAGGTAATCAACCCACCTTTGTTGTCTCAAATTCAGATCATGATAAGTGAAGATGTACTTGAGACTATTATGGTTGGTGAAAACCACAAAGTGATCTCCCAAAAGACAGTGTATCCAACAATGTAAGGTATAGACAACAACTGCCAACTCCCGATCATGCGTCTTCTAATTCCTCTCATTTGGACTCAACTACCCAGACCCATACGCAACGACTCTGTCTCCCTGCATAAGCATAACTCCCAACCCGGTACATGACACATCACAGTAAACGGGATATCTCTTGTCTGGCTTTGGAAAGACTAGTATCGGTGCTGAAGTCAACCTCCCATTCAGCTCCTGAAAGGCTGACTCACAAGAATCTGACCACAAGAACTTCACACCCTTCTTAGTCAGACCATTCAGTTGTGCTTCTAAGCATGAAACGACCTGAATAAAATGTTTTTAGTATCCATTCAGCCCTTGAAAACTCTAAAACTCAAAAATGTTCTTCAGATGCTCCCAAGAAACTACATCACTCACTTTCTCTGGGTCTACAGATACTATTTTCTCTGAAATAATGTGACCCAATAAGTGAATATGGTCAATCCAAAAGTGGCACATCGAGAACTTAGCATATAACTGATGCTCTCTCAGTGAACTCCAAACAATCTCAAGATGTGTAGAATGGTCGTGTCGAGTGTGAGAGTAGACCAAGATATCGTCCACAAAGACCATCATGAAGGAATACAAGTATGGATGGAACACTCGGTTAATCAATTCCATGAAAACTGAAGGCACGTTCATGAGACCGAACGGCATAACCAAATACTTATATAGACCATACCTACTTCGGAAGGCTGTAAGAGGTATATCATATGGTTTAATGTGCAACTAATGATAACCGGAACTCAATTCAATCTTCAAGAACACCATAGCTCCTCAAATGTGATCAATGAGGTCATCAATCCTAGGAAAGGGATATCGGTTCTTGAACGTCAACTATTTCATCTTCTGATAATTCACACAGAGCCTAAGGGTACTGCTGCCTGCTTTGCAAATAGGATAGGCGAACCCCAAGTAGAAGTACTGTGTTGGATGAAACCCTTGACCTTCAACTCCTCCAACTATTTCTTGAGCTGTTGCAACTCTGGTTTATCCATCCTATAAGGATTAATAGACAGCGGTGGCACCCCTGGCACAAGGTCAATAGAAAATTCTACCTCATGATCTGGATGGAAACATGAAATGTCCTCTAGAAGGACGTCCCTGAAACGATCCACAACTGGGGGAAATTCTATCTATGAAGTCCCCTAGTCATCCAAATAAATACTATAAATATGGGTTGTAACTCCTCCTAGACCATGATGCTCGGGTCCTGCTATACTCTCCTAGACATCCCACTCGCCTCTATGAAGAAATGATCCACCCTCTGGTGATATAAAACTCACCCTGCAGCGATAAATATCGATGACTACCTAGAAGGTAACTAGCTAGTCCATTCTGAGAATGATATCATACCCTGTCATCTCTAGGACAGAGAGGTCCCATAAGAAGTGACACCCATCAACCACTAGAGGGAACTCCTTGAACTGACGTACACTAGCTGTCCAAGTCCCCAACGGTGTGTTTAATATCATGATTTCAGTAGAGGAAAAGGTGTAGTGCCCATGGCTCTCCACAATAGTAAATGAGATAAATCTTTGGGAAGAACCTGTATTGAAAAGAGAATAAGGGAAAAATGAGGCTACTATGATCATACCTTGAACTGTAGAAGGTTTGGGATCCTGATTTTTTTTGTCTTCTCCACTGTAAAGAGCTGGCCTGCTCCATGACCTTGTGACCCTATCTGACAACTCTGAGCTGATCCACCATACTGTCACTGAAGAACCGACGACTGACTTCCTCATCCATGACCTCCACCTCAGCTTGAATGTCTAGAAGAACTCCAGTTCCCTGGATTATGAGAAACTATTGGTGATTCCCCCAAATGCGGGGTCATAGAAGAACCCATGTCACGAGTTGTGGGAGTGAAAAACTGACAGAAACGATATAGATGGACCATATTACTACATGATAGGCACTCTATTGTGTCTCTAGGGAAACATGGCCTTGTATGCCTGCTCCTTCCACACTGGTAGCACACCATGTGGCTACCAGAAAGTGCATCCTCCCTACTCTGATCTCCTCATGCAGCCTCCCTGTGGTGCTTCCTGCTATCAGCTGGCGGAGCACTAACTATGTATGCCGAAATTCCCTGGGTCACAACTCTTGAATCCCTCATATTGTTCTCCGTAATCAGTGTCTGGTTGACGATAGAGGATATCAAAGTCATCCTAAAGATGTTCACCTGGGAACAGATCTCTTGCCTGTGACCGTCCTCAAACTTCCAAGCTAGGAACAACTCATCACCTTCTGGAATAGGGGTGAAACTCTTTAGCTCTGTCAAGTGAGAGAAATACTCCATCATAAAAAGAGTACCCTGCTCCAGGCTCATGAACTCCCAGGCTCGATCGACCGTTAAGGTCTCTAGGTAGAATTAATCGCAAAAGATATGTTGTATCTCCTCCCCATCCATATTCTGGTGCCGTCCCGCCTAAGAGATGACATCCCACCACCTTTTGGCGGAGTCTCGGAGCATGTAGGTCACAAGCTTCACCCTCCTCTCTGGTGGTACCTCGAGATGCTCGAAGATCGTCAGCGTGGATTTGAGCCATGACTCTGTAGCCTGTGGTCCTCCTTCCCCTAAGAAGGTGGGAGGATGCTTCTGCTGAAAAACCCATGTCAAATTTTCCATTGACAGGGCAGGAGGCAGTGCTCCCTGGAAGGTCTGAATCATCCTCAGAAAACCCTCCCTAAAATTTGTATCGGCACCTGCAACTGGTATAACTGCTGGTGCCCATGCTGGAACAAAATGTGGATCTACAGGAAGTCCTTGATCATCCATATCAGGCATCTGATCACTACCTTGCAACTGGAAAACAACTGGAGCACATCTCGGTGGCATGACTCTTCAAGTTCAAGCATGCACCTTAGATCAAGATATCATGGACTGAAAACAAAGAGTGTATGAAGTTAACAGGAGGAAGAAAGCACTCAATTTTTACAAACAATGTGTACATGAAATTTACATTTTCTACACTGCGTGTTCTCTGAAGTCATTCACATCGGCATGTACTTCTGACCTAACTGGTCTTGTAACACCCCAAACACACAGTGTGTACTCCAATCACACTGTGTGTACTTGAATCCTCTTCCTCTGCCTGGGTCCTTCTACATGGTTAAGCCACATGGCTCTCCCATGAAAAGACTACATGGCGTGTTCAAGGTATACACTGCATGTACTGGACAAGCTTCAACGGCCCATGTTTTTAGTGACACGACCTGTGTACCTAGGTTACACTACACGGAATGTTCCAAACAAACATGTCGTGCACTAAGAAGAGATAATACCAACCCGTGTTTTTCATGACACGGCCAGATACCTAGGTCAGACTACATGGCATGTAAAATTTTAACAGGGAGTGTATGTGAAAAGATAACACTGACCCGTGTTGTTCGTGACATGGCCAGCTACCAGGGTTAGAGTACACGGAATTTATAATCTTTACACGGAGTGTATGTTAAGAGAAAACACTGACCCGTGTTTGTTTGTGACATGGCCGGGTACCTGAGTCATACTACATGTCATGTTCAAGATGGGTACGACTTGTATAAGAAGAGACTCCACCAACCCGTGTTGTTAGCTACATGGCTGCATACCTAGTTCAAGATAAACGGCATGCTAAAATGGTACACAATGTGTTCCCACAAGGATTTCCCCATCCCGTGTCTCTCCCCACACGGACTAAGACAAGGTTAGAGACTACAAGGTGTGTACTTTTAAAAAATTGTTTCTTCCCGAACATAAGAACACATGGCGGGTAGTCAAAACTACACTGTGTGTATTCTGGGTTTTTCTGGACACTAAGCCCCCAAAACTACTCCGGAGCCCATAATAACACTGAAACGAACATGATGGTTCAAAATTCCGATCTGTGAGGACTCATACACCCCGCGTATCAATGTTTGGCATCTTATACAAGTTATAACAAGGAAAATAGTGATGATCCACCAAATTCCCGTCCATGAGGGCCCATAACACCTCATGAACCAATGTTTGGAAATCATCTAGACAAGTCCTTACACAAACAATACCACATTAAATAGAAGGTATCTTTATCAAAGCATCTATCACAACAACATGCATATTCTACATAACATCTGTTACAACAGCATGAAATCACTAATGCATCCTAGAAGGCATGGCAAGAATTCTTGGCGTGTGATTTCTAACAAGTTCCTATATGATGCATGAGATGGTACACCCTAATCTCATCGGGTTGCGACAGAAATAGAACCTCAATATCATCAATAGTAATAGCATAATACATGTGAGTCACCCAATGGTGAAAATAAAATCAACCGTAAAATTGTGAAACCAGGAAATTTTCAATAACGCGGTAGGTTGGATTTTCCTTGTACACGGGTTAGCTACTCACGGGAACATCTTATTACCAAGTACCTATTCCTTCCTATCCATAGATAAAGGCTCCAAATAGTAATTCAAAAGAAAAGAATCACTCTGATACCACTTTATAACATCTCAGTTCTGGAAGACACCCGGAGGCACCCTATACCTAGTTGGTCACCTGGCCTCAAGGGCATTTCCCCAAAACGCCAGAGGCTACTGACTAGTAGTGAGGGCCTTGGGTGTGATAGTAGGGAAACTATGTCCCCATTGGAAGAGTTCACATTAGATGTAAACAAACATGTAATAGAGGAATCAGTAAATATCTGACAATAGTAAACAACAGAAGACTGAGATAATAAACAACTGTAGCAATGCATAATAAATGATACATGATACATATGTCTAGTAAAGCATCCAAACAAGTCACAATGCTGGAATACAAATAGTACCATACCATAGTACAAAATAAAATATAAACAACTACTCATCATCGCAAGAATATTCTTGGTCCCATGCTCTCTATCTCCACAGCAAGTCAAGTACTTGAATTAGAAGAGCGCTTTACCTTATCTATACCTACAACAATATAATCTGTTTGGGCCAAAAAGCCTAACCCAAAAAGGGTGTGAGACTAAATCCCAAAAAGAAACCACCGAAAGATCTCTACCTAACAATCAGTGAATATATGGCACGTAAAAGTCCAGAAATCAGTACATAAGAATGTGATCAACAGTAAATAATCCCCAGTTCAATTTCAATAAGTAGTGAAACGACAACTAAAACTCAATAGGTAACCCTCTGGGAAGTACTCACAGCCACCCCCTCTAGACTTATCTAAGAAGTACAGACAACCCTCTAGGTAGTACACACAACCCAACCCCTCTGATTATGTCATAGGAATTCAATAAGACTCTTGGAGGACGTACTCATAGTCTATCCTCTCATAGTCAAAGGTAAAGAAAGACTCTCTGAGGAAGCTCACACAGTCCATCCCTCGTATAGTCTAGGTAAACAATGACTCTATGAGGAAGCTCATACATTCCATTCCCTGCATAGTTTAAGGTAGTGAAGGACTCTCTGAGGAAGCTCACATATCAATTCCCCTTATATCCCCGAGGACTTGGGCTCTCTCGGGAAGCTCACTTGGTCAATTCCCCTTATAGCCTAGGTCATTCAATTCAAAAAAAGTCTCTCTGAGGAAGCTCATGAAATCCATCCCCTTATAGCCTAAAGTAATCAACCACTCTATGAGAAATCTTACTCGGTCAATTACCTTTATAGACCCAAGTTGTTATAGGCCCTCTGAGGATGCTCACTCGGTCAATCCTCCCTTATAGCCTACTAAACCAGGTTCTCACGGCCCTGTATAGGTCAATGAGCATAGCAATGTAATATAGACAAAGTAAATGTACATAACTACTTGTCTAAACAGTCTACATCATAACAAACATGTTAGAATACAACTCTCCACCCTACAGCAACAAGCATGGGAAACAAGCAAGGCAGCCAAAGACTAAACATGACCAAACGGTCGTAAACCGAAAAATGCACATGCAAAACACATTCAAAGCATATCAATCAAACCAATTCATATCCAAATTACCTCTACACAGGTATACAAGCATGGATGGAAAACAATAGTGGTAAAACGGTACACACGCAATACCCCATTCTAGGGTATTGGTGTAATTTGCACATAATACTCAAAGACTTCTAACATAAAGGCACAAACCACCTATCTTGGGTTTAGGAGATCAAAATACTTGAAACACGAGGCTTGAATCTCTTAAGAATGCCGTATATCTAATAAAACGTACAAAATGCTCAACCCACGATAACTTGATAAAGAGGAGTAAATATGAAACGAAGCTCAAGAAGAAGCGAGAGATTACTGAGATGATCCCAACGCAATTAACAGAAGTCGAATTGGAGTTTAGATACTCGGTCGGGGCTCAGAGGAAGATCACAGCCGTATGAGAGCTCTCAGCCGAACAAAACCTAGAAGAAGAATATTTTGGAAATTAGATGCGACCCTGGTGCATTTAATGAAAAAAAGAAAATACACGGTGTGTATTTTGTAGTACACAACGTGTAATTACTGTTTTCGTAATCTGATTTAGGTGGAATCCACATCATCCCACATGACAATGTGTGTGGCCATGACATGGGCTCCACACGGCCTCCTATGGAAACAAAGTACATGACATGTACTCATAAAGTACAAGACGTGTACTTGAAAAATTTCTAGAAACTCCTCTTTTCTAAAAAACTCTAGAAAAAGTAAAAACATACCTGAAAAGAAGTTTCAGGTTCTTACATCTACAAAAGATAATGTAACTCAAAAATACTTTATTTATCCTGATCGTATAAGGATTTAAAAAAATGAATTTATAATTCATCTATCAGATCATTTAAAAAAATAAATTATAAAAACGAGGACATCACATAGGCTAGTGGTAGGTGATGCACCCTTGTCTATCTTTGGTTGCAGGTTCATGTCTTGTGTCCTTATCAGATACGACATGTTGTCGCCTGACCTTCGGGTTGTCCTTTTTATAAAAAATCCAAAAAAATCGTAAGAAATGTTTTAACCTTAAACCATAGTATCCAATGTACAACTTAATACATTCCAATATTTAGACTTTTCGAAAATACTTGTGTCCAAACTCATAGTCCAAAAAAATTATAAGGAAGGTAAACATAAAATAATGAAGATCACTTTTTTCCACATTATAACATGTGAGTACCTTCATCATTTATTCTCTTAAAATATGGTAACATCCTTAATTACTATAAAAACATATTGATTACATTAATTCTCCCTTATTACTTATATAATACTAGATATATTATTTATATCAAAAACATTTTAATACAACAACAATGATGGAACAAACAAACCAAAAATCAGATCTAAGGTACTCAAGAATATCCAATATAATTTATCCAATTCAACCATCTCTTATTCCAAAATCACTACCTCAGTATCAGAACCAAATTACGGTTAATCTATCCTTTAACCATGTATTTTCTAAAAAATTTACCCTGTTGTTGAGTCACTTTTCTTAGTACCATATAATCTGAAATCCTAAATGAAATAGTACTACAATACATTCCTTATTTATTTCCGTAATTAATATTACTAATATATCGTTGATACAACACTCAAATGACATAATTTAGTTATAAAATTATAAGAACACTAATTATTCCTCTTCATATGCAGTAGTATCATAACTTTATTATAATCCAATAGCATCATTTTCAGTATACTCTGATGATTGGGACATTGATTCTTATAGTGTCCCATCCCCTTGAAGATGAAGCACTTTACGTTTGAAACATCTTTATTACCCTTGAAATCATGTAATTGTTGTCCTTGTTCTCCACACTTATAATAATCTCCCATTCCCTTAAAGAATTTACCAAGTTGATTCTTTCCACATTTATCACATATAGGAAAATCCTTCTTTTTCCTTCTTCCCATTATCCATATTTATCTCTACCATCCTTTTCTTCTCTTGCTTCCCTTCAAATCCATATTACTTAGAGAATTAATTACTTATCCTATTAACATGTGATACTATTTCTTCATATGATGAGAATTTGTTGGAGACTATTTCACATATAAATGTTGGCTAAAGACCATGAAAGATATGCTCCTTTTTACTATTTGGATCATGTGTATTGTTGGAGTTCTCATTCCTTTTGTTGGGCACCATTTCTAAACAATGGAATACACTATGATAGTTTCTGAATCTCAATGAATAATTCCAAATTTGTAAAATAACAAAAATAAATTGAAAACTGTATGAAAATAATCCAAAATCATAAAAATGTTTTCTTTAAGGAAGTATTTACTCATAAATCCTTCCTAATAGTTTATCAAGAAAATGTGAATTATCCTAAGAATATCCCCAAGGAGTGTCAATACAATGAGTGAAGAAAGGCCTATTGTTGTGTACCAGGATACCCCAAGTCAAGCCCGAAACTCCTTATCAGAGTTTTCACTACTTGGTACATCTGTGCGAGAGCCACCTCTACTATTTGTATTCAGGAAGGGATGTATTTTCATTTAAAACCCACATAATATTTACACTACTAATTTTTTTTATGTTCTTCTATACTAATATTCAACGTTTATCTTAGGGTAGTGTTATATAATCATAGTTTTTCTAAATATAGTTTCTAATGTTTGTACTCAACTTCCTCTGATACCAACTGTAAATCCCCGAACCTAGTTACCCAGAGTTAGTACATTTTTACATAACATTGGAATGATCACAAGAGATCAAGCCTCGAAAGACTGATTAGTTTAGTATCCTTGGAAGTACTAGATACATACATAATTTTTTACATTACATCATGAAATAATAAAACAACATTGTGTTACCTTTGAAAACACACAAATCCTTTTTCCTATCCCTATAGGTTAATCACAATATACTTCTTCACATCCTAGGAAAAAGAAAACATAATAAAGGGGTGAGATTAGATGCTCAGTAAGGATAACAATATAACAGAATCTATCATAAATTAGCATAAACATTTAAGGAAACACATAAGACTAAAACAAAATCCTTTTAAATGTAAAATTCAGAATAATATGGCAATGTTAAATCAAATAATTCCATTTACTTATTCACATGGATATTCTACTAGTCGAATAATCACATGTAATATCAATAGCTAATTTTATAATGATGGAATGCATAATTTTGGACATCATAACCACATAGAAAAGGACTCGTTCCAAGACTACAAGTAATAATTTTTTCAAGGCCTTGATCCAAGATACTAGTTTGTCTCATGAGACCTACTGATTCATCGAGGAGTTATAGAAGGCTCTGACCATCACTTACTGAGTCCAATGCATTCCTTATATGAAAAGGTTGAAACATAACATAAACATTATTAAAATTAGAAAATGAAATTTTAATAATTTAACCGTAAAACATGAATGGTATAAAAATAAAACATCCATAGTCAAAAATATCAAAAAACCTTCAATACAATATAGAATATTGTATCATAATAAATCAACTTCAAACAAGTGTAAAATCCTTGTTTCGGGTGTTAACTGATTCATTTTCATTTATATGTTTTTTTATGTAAGTCATGTTTTTTATGGATATGATGTATTTGATTCATATCCATAATTATATTATTTTATCAAAAATTATTTTTAAATCATCAAATGAAAATTATTCTTGAAAGTTTATGATGAGGAATGAAACTTACCGCGTTTTTTGTAGACGGTAATCCGTACGTATGCATGAGGCGCAATATCATTCTATTGATGGTAAAAAAGTATGTAATTGGATGGTAAGTCATATATAAGAAAACATTAAAATGTTATATTTATTATTTAAATCACTTATACTCATTATTATACCTATCCAAATAATCAAGTGTTGTATAACAAACTACACCATGGCGTGGAGACGGTAAGACGTACGTGCATTTGTATGGTGAATTTGTCATTCATCGAATGAATAGACTAATGAATATGACTTTAAATCATTTATAATAATATCATTTGATATAGAAGGTATTGTATTTATTATTTTTGGTATGGAAACAATGAAGAAATATGAAGTAGAAGAAGAAAAGAACTTTGAAAGAGGTGATGAAATTATTATCTCTTCTTCGGGTGCTTCCTTTTGTTTTTATCAAAATGGCTCCTTAAGTTGGATTTATGATCTATGTAAGGCTTATAGAATGTATTTAGGGTAGTTTTGACGATATTGGGTCTGTTTGGGAATATCTAAATGGATTTGGAGGTGTGGAATTAAGAAAAGGGGAACTACCCTTTTATAAGAGAGGTGAGGGTCACTTTAGGAAAAGATTGAAATATTATTTTATTATAAAACCATTTTGGGTTTATAATGGATAAAAAAGGATTTATTTCGAGGATAATATTGTTATGTGTCTAAATCCTTTCAAAAAACAGGTTTTAGACATGTTTAGGTTACCATATTAACCTTATCTTTTAGATTTAACTCTTAGTAAAATAATTTAACTTTTACAATGTCTTTTTGTACGTTCATATTACATGGTTAATAAACTTACTATAAAATTACAAGAGAACCTAAAGTGGTTAATTATTAAAATATCTATCATTATATAAGTTTTTTGCCCAGTCCATATATTTTTAGAAATATTATACATTTAATAATATAGTATTTGTTTTAAAAACTCATTTATATCAATTTTGACACTATTTAGTATTTGTTTTTTTTTCAAAAGTCAAAATAACATTATTAGTTAAAAAAAATACATTAAATAAATCCTAACATGTCATATTAACCTTGAAAATTATTATAATGCATCAAAAGTCTCAATTTATATTTATTTGGTTTTTTATAATATCAATTATTTTAATCATTCATTAATAAGGTAATTATTACATCACCATTGTCTCATAAATAAATTTAATTATTTAATGTCTAAAAATTATAAATAAACATCCCTTATTTAAGAAATATTTTCACCTTTATAATTAATATTTATTTCTTAATTTATCTTATATATAACCATATATTAAAAATGGTTTAGTTATTAAACTTTGTATTTAACACTTTTAACTCTTCCTTAAATAAAATATAATAAATGTTCTAATGTAATCCAAGTGGATAAAAAAGGATATTATTTTTTTACTAAGTTTGATTATGGTCAAAATACATTTGTCTAATAGAATAAGGACACATGTTAGGGTAATTATATTATCATTTTTTATCTTTATTTACCCTATTTACTTTTAACCCTAGTAAATAAAATTCAAAAGTTACTATTAGTCACAAACTATTTTTATCCTATTGAACCAAATATTTATTACTGATGTAAACTGTTTCTCTTGGATTTTTGAAATTCAATTCAGAGAAGCGGTAAAATTACGTTTTATGCAAATTTGCAAATGTTCCTATAAAGTGGGTAAAAGACGTTAAATAGTTCAATAAACTTTTATACATATAATCTTATTATAAAATGACTCCAATGAATTAAATTAAACTAATATATGTATTATGGTTCTATTTTGACTTAAAATAAATTTAAATAAAATAAATAATCATTTAAATAAATAGCTTGTTTTAAACAATAACGCAGTTTTTTTCATTATTCATAAAAAATTGAACGTTTTCAGAAAAATACACAAAAATTAGCCCAGAGATAATTTTGATATTAAAAATTCCAAAATGGGGTCAATTTTACCTAATTAAAAACATAGAAGTTTAATTAATTAATTTATAATTAATTCATGTTTTCAAAACCAAAAAGCGGGTTTTAAGAGGTGAAAACTATCAAAAGATTGACACGTGTTTATGTACAATTTAAATGTGAAATTACATTCAATGACCTATATTATATTAAATGATAAAAATATAATCTAATGATATTTAAAACTACTAAAATTTATAATTTATGACTATAATTTATTTTGATTAAATTTATTTTAATTAAAATTTAGTAGTTTTCACTATTCATCAAAATATGAAAGTTATCATAAAAGTACAAAAAATTTATCAAACTAAAATTTTAAGTCCCGCTTCTAAAGAAGAATTTAATTTCAATAAATTTAATATATAAAAGTTTCAAATATTAGATTTAAAAAGGGTTCACCATTAAAAGGCAGAAAAAACTAGATTTTTTGAAAAATACTTCTTTTATCTAAAAAATTGAATTTGTCCTTATATTTTGTCTAAGAAACACAATAGATGAATGTTAAAATTATATAAGATATATATAAAATTCAAAATGTGTTTAATACTATTCATAACTGCTTTTTAAATGGATAGTTTGATAGTTCGTGATGCGGTTGAACTCAATGTTGTGTGTGGTGCAAGCTATTTAATTACATTAAATAGATAACGTACTATGAAATATTGGGGTGTTACATTATTGATCATTGAATAAAATAGTTTTTTAGAAAAATTATCATTTGGTTCATATTAAGGATTTGGTTGATCATCTTCATGGATCACAATATTTTTTGAAGATTTATTTCAGTTTGGGGTATTATCAGTTGAATGTAAAGGAATCATACATTCTCAATACCACATTTCATGTTAGATGTGTCCATTATGAATCTTTAGTTATGTAATTTGGCTTAACTAATTTACATGATGTATTATTGGATCATATGAATATGTTTTTACATGAGTTAATGGATATGTCTGTGGTGGTGTTTATTGATGACATTTTGGGATATTTTAAATTAAATATGAGCCTGAAATTCATTTAAGGGTTGTCTTGAAATCCTAAAAATAAAATAAATTGTAAGAAAAATTAAGTAAGTGTGAGTTTTGGTGACAAAAAATTCCATTCCATGGTCACATTGTATTTAAAGATGGAATAACTGTTGATCCTACTAAAAAAATTTGTTGAAGAAAGGCCAATACCCATAAATAAAACCATGATTCGTAGTTTTCTTTATTTAGAAGGCTATTACCATAGGTTTGTTGATAAATTTTCATGGATATCTAGACCACTGACTATGTTAACTCAAAATTGTGTTATGTTCATCTGTAAAAAAGAATATGATGAATTTTATGAATTGAAAATAATATTAGTGAATCTTCTAGTTTTAGAATTACCATATAGGAATAGTGAATTTGTTATCGATAGTATTGATTCAATGAAAGGACTCAGTTCATTCCTAATATAGATTGATCAATAAATTGATTGTGATTAATGTTAGTTAAAAACTCATGAGTTAAATTAACCTACTCCTGATTTGGGATTAATTGCTATATTTTTTCATTAAAAATTTAAAGGAATTATTTTTATAGAGTAAAATGTGAAATATATACTGAGAAAAAAATTTTGAAGTATATATTTATTCAAAAATAATAGATCATGAGACATAGAAGATGGCTCGAATTAATCAAGGATTTTGATTTCATGGTTAATTTCAATCATTGAATAGAAAATAAAGTGGATGATGCATTGAGTCATAAAAGTACTGCTATATTAACAATGTTAGGTTTGGAACATGATCATTTGGTTAATTATTGGATGAATTTTCTCTTTGAAGTTGTGGGTATAGGAAATTCTTCTCGTTGTTTTTGGTATTAGGGAAATAATCTCTATCAGATATAATTAATCAAGAAACAAAGGAAGACAATGTTTTTTAGAAAAAGGTATAATTGGTTTATAACGGTGAGTTTCTTGAATTTAACATTGATAAAGATTTCGTTTTGAGATTTTAAAAGAGAATATATGCACCTTTTCATTCGTAGTTGAAGAAATAATTGTTTTGTGAAGCTCATGGTTCTTTATTTTTAGTTCATCCTATAAGTACTAAGTGTTACAGATACCTTTGAGAGTATTATTTATTGGATGGAATGAAAAGAGATATTGGTGACTTTACTGTGAAGTGTTTTATTTTTAAGTACGTTAAAGCATATCGGTAGTTACCAAAATGGATATTTTAGCCTTTTATACTACCAGAGTGGAAGTGAAAAAACATATCCATGGATTTTTTTGTAGGATTACTAAATACTTCTCTTAGTAAAAATGTGATTTGGATTATTGTTGATACATTAACTAAATCTGATCACTTTCTTCTTATTCAATATACACATTATGAAGATCAACTTTCTCAGTTGTATTGAAGATACAGTCAGGTTACATGGAGTTCCTCTATCCATTGTATCATATCGTGATCCTATGTTCACTTCTAAATTTTGTAAAGGACTTTATAAGTAAATGGGAATATAATTAAATTTTAATACAACTTTTCATTCTTAATTAAATGGGCAGTGAGAGTGAAAAATTCAGACCCTATAGGATATGCTATGTGCTTGTTCAATTAATTATCAGGGAAGTTGGGACTAACATCTATCATTGGTTGAGTTTTCATATAACAATTTTTTTATTCTAGTACATAGATAGAACCATTTGAGGTAGTATATGGAAATCATTTTCGAACTCCATCTTTTTGGGACGAATTCGGTGAAAAGAAATTGATGGGAACAAAATTTATAAAAGAGACTGAAGATAAAGTTGAGTTGATTCAGAAGCACAAGAGGATAGATCATATATTGTAGAAAAATATGTAGATAATTGGAGTAAGGATCCTTCTTTCAAGGTATGTGATCAGGTATTTTTCAAAGTGTCTCCAGGGAAAAGTGTGATGCATTTTTTTAATAAAGGAAAGATGATTCCGTGATTCATTGGACCCTCTGAAATCATGGAAAAAGTTGGATAAGGTGCCTACCAAGTGTTGTAGAATAAGGTGATTCATCATGTAAATTTTTTTTAAAAAAATCATATGATTGAATAGGAATCATTTGAATGTGAAAATTGTATGAGGGATAAATACCCCATCTTATTTGATAAATGAATAAAATTACGAGGATGAAATTTCCAAAAGGGGGGAAATATGTAACATCCCAGGTCATTAGAGAATAATAAACATACATATATATTAATATTTATTAATAATATATTAATTTTACCTTAATTGTAATGATATGTCCAATAGAATACTCGACACTCAATAATGAGTTTCTTCAAAATATTATGTTACACACAAGGACTATATATACAGAAAAACAATACATTATTAACATTATTATTTTAAATGTTCATTATCTCCTAAACGTTTTATTGGTGGGAATGAACATAAATAACTATATTATGTTTACACATTTTATTGATTTTTTTTACTTTCATTATTAAATTTTAGAGGCTTATACTGAGAATAAGTCCAATTTTAAGCATAAAATACTCTAATACTTTTAAAATGTTGTTTTACTACCTTTTAATGGTGAACCATTTTTAAATCTAATTTTTGTCACTTTTATAAATTATATTTGAAGAAATAAAATTCTTTTTTAGAAGTGGGAAATAACAATTTACCTTGGTTGAATTTTGGTATTTTTATGATA
Organism: Viscum album; assembly: GCA_963277665.1. Classification (NCBI taxonomy): domain Eukaryota; kingdom Viridiplantae; phylum Streptophyta; class Magnoliopsida; order Santalales; family Viscaceae; genus Viscum; species Viscum album. Next base: position 530,372,593 of record OY728131.1, on the reverse strand, counting down.
AAATTCATTTTTTAATGAATAGTGAAAAATACAGCTTTTTAATTCTAAACTGCCTTTTCGTCTAATTTATTTATATTGTTAGTTTATTATTTTAATTGGTCTTAAAGTGTAATTGGACTATGTTTTTATCATTTAATACAATTTTTGTTTTTGTATGTAATTTCACATTGAAATTTGATATAAACACATGTTAATCTTCTGATGGTTTTTACTTTTAAAACCTCATTTTCTCGTTTTCAAAAGGGGTTATTTTTTAAATTAAATAATTCATATTCTGGGTTTAGAATTTGTAAAAATGTATTCCATTTTTGAAATCATAATTTCCAAATTGGGTAAATAGTTCCCTTTTATTTTCAAAAATTATAAATAGAAAATTTAGAAACTATTTTTATATACCATAATTAAAGGGTAAATCAAGTAAATAAGGTAAAAATAATATTATAATAATATAAAAATACTATAACACTTGTATTAATCATATTGGATGAGTTTTTATGACCAATAAATCCCTTAAGATGCAATTTTGGAATTTGGAAGCTGCTTGAGTGTGATTATGACATTTAAAACATTTAATTTAATATAAAGGAAAATATAACATAAATATATGTCTCACTACTAAAACAATTTTAATATAGTGTTATATAAGTGATGTATTCTACTAACTCACACACAATGTGGGCTCTTAAATCTCACTATTTTTATTTCATAGAAATAACTTCAATGTTCTAATGAAATGTAGACGTTAATATATTAATTTTCATCTTATTTGGCACAACTCTTTCATTACTTATTTTACCACACTTTCTCTTCCAAACTTCAAAACATTAATTCCAATTTCTCTACCTATTAGTGAAAATAAGTTCAAAATTTGTAGGAAATGTGTATCAATTCATTGTCTAAAAATATTCCATTAGTCATTTGACTCAAAATCTATGTGGGATTTGATGAGTATAGAAAACATAGTGATTTGATTTAGTGAAAATTGTTTTCTTTTTATAAACTAGTATTAAAAAAATTGATTTTAGAACTCATAATATTTAATTATAGTAGTTTTTACATATATTCTTTGTTGAAAATACAAGTATTTTTATAAGACAATATTATAACAGATCAATCAATAACTCTTTTATTCACATCAACAAATAGATTAAAAATATTTATGTTCAAAATATAGGCTAGGTATCCCTGAAGATTTATCCTATTTTCACGTTTATTATGTCAATAAATAATTAAAATTATCCCCCATTATATTATTATTTTTATCTTTATTAACAAAAAATGATATATTAAGAAATGAAATACCTTTTTAATGAATCTTTTTAGGAACATTCTAAAAAAACTAGATTTATATGAAGTAATTATTCTATAAATAACATCATTATAATAAATATATATTCCCCTCCAAGATACCATCAAAATAGTCTTCATAACTATGAATCTATTCAATATATAATCTTTAGGACCATCATTTTTAGAATAATTCATGGTTGATATTTTACTTACGAATGTAAAAATTTAATAATATCCATTAATTGAATAAGGAAGATCATTTCATATTATTTTTAAAATAAATATCTTAGGAATCATTCAAGGATTAAAAATTCATTAAATAATGTTATACAATGTATATTTCCCATCAACTATCTTAGGTTTTACCAATGTGATCATTCATCACCTTTACTTACCTATTTTGAAATAAAAAATATTGTACATGAATGTTAAAGGAATAAAGTGTCTCTTACATGATTTTTTATGTGAACAACATGGTTGATATTGTTTTTACATTAAATTTTCTCAATTTCCTCCAATATTTTTTCATTTAAATTTGAACATTAATATATATTTTGGATATATAGATCTTATCACTTTTTAAATTTCATTATTTCTAAACAATCACTTCATAAGAGCCTTTAATTTACGTTTATAATATAGTTAAAATTTGAACTCTCTTAAGAACTCTTCTTGTGCTAAAATTAGTAAAGGAAAATATCAATAAATGATTCTAGATAAGTTTCACCACACACAAAAAAATTCTCTTTCTTCAATTGGAATGGTTTCTTTTAAATTTTCACTTTCTTTTTCCTGTTCATCTTTAATTTTACTCATTATTTCATAATCATCATGTCATATTAATAATATATCATCAGGTAAATTAGAGTTTTTTTGGGTGTCAACATATATTCATATGACTATATTTATTTTTATTACCACATTTAGTTAATGAAATCTACCTAAACAACAAGTATTTAGATTCCAAAGACATATCATCTATCATTCATGAAATCTTCCTGAGATATTATTTCCCACAACATTATATTACTTACTTCACATGGTTTTAAATTATTTTATATCCAAAATCCATGGTTTTATTTTCTTATCATCATTAGATACATATTGATATGAGAATGTACAGACATTAATACTACTATTGTTTCCTATATCATAAATGTGTTCAAACTTTCACAAAAAAATATAGTATACATATTTTTCATAACCTATGGAAATTACTTATTTATCTATAACTTACTAATCTTTATAATGGTAATTGTTTTTGATTTAACATTTAAATTAATGTTCCAAAAATCTAATACAGAATGACTAAATCAGTTGCAACCCCATATTTATCCCCTAAAACCTGATATTATTATATCTTCTACTTTTTTGAAGGTTATATTCTGAACTATTTAGGATATTAGTGGGTAAATATATTCTATAAAACATTTATAATTTACTATTTTCAAGGTATAATAATTCATATCACAATTATTCATCCATATTTTTACAGATTGTGTTTTACAACCTTTTTGATTGTTGAAAATGTGTTTAGAAATATTATTAAAAGATAGTATGCATGATACATCTTTTTTCACAGTTGACTAAGATATTTCATTAAATGATTTTATTATATATTTATCACATTTTAAAGTTTGTATATAATTATTATAATCCATTATTAATTTTATAGTAGAAGTAACATTATCATAATTTTTTGAAAACATAATATTTATATTCTCAAGGTTAATAATATTTTCATCTAAACCTATACATCTCATATTGAGGGAGTTCTTATAATCCTCAATCAAAATAATATATTCTTCCCAAAAAATATTTATCAGTTCACCTACCTTTTCATAATACTAATCTTTCTTTTTAATAGACAATCATGTTCAATAGTTTTATTGGGTTTTACTTATAATTGAAAAACATTGGCATAAATGTTGTTTTTACTCTTTTCTTTTACCTAATTGATCATTTCATTAAGATCCCTCTTCACATCATATTTCTATTTAACATTGTTAATCAATTATTTTTTAAGAATTGTGGAATTTAATTCAGGTTACATATTTATTTATTAATATTATCTAACCTAAAAGGAAAAATTCAAACACTCTATAACATTATCTTCAAAATCCTTTCTCGTTTAATCCATTTATTATTTATTCTTGGTGATATATTCTTAGATACATTTAATGACTCTAAAATAAAGAGAGATTTTTTATTTGGAATGAACAAAAATATCCTTCAATCAACTAACTAATATTTCTTTTGATGTTTTAGATAGATCAGCATCACCGTGTATGCCAGATTTATCTTCCTAATTATGGATTTTACATGAATTTTGACATAAATCATAATCACTTCATCATGATTTATTGTAACTAATAATTCTTAATTCTATTTAGTGGGATCATTAATTACATTTTCATGATGATCTATGATAGATATATCATATTTGTTATTATTGAATGGATAAGTTGAACATTCTTCATCCTCATGTAATGAGATGGATAAATTAATATTCTATCTTTTCAATTGATTTTTATGGTTAATTATGGTATTGGTATGAATAAAATTATACCAAAAATAATTTATTCTTCTCTGAAACTATAATTTATTGTTAATTTTTCTTATGAAAATAAAATCTTCAAAATAGAATAACATCAATATAGATAATCCAATAGAGTTGAACCATGCCTCTGATACAAATTTAGAGAACCAATTTAGAATATAAATAACATGGTGAATGGTGGTGAATCAGTGATAGGGTATTTTACACCAATTATAAATTTTTTTCCCTTCACCTCTTAGACCTATTTGGGTGTTAATTATTTTAACCCCCCTCCTTATTATATTAATTTTTATGTATTTAATTAAATTAAATAACATAATTTTTTTATAAGTACCACAAATAAATAAAATTAGTTAGTCTATTACATGTAGGATGATGAAATGTAGACTAATTATTCTATATAATGAGATATGATTTAACAATGAATTTTCTTGAAAACAATCATTTTAAGGTAAAAATTGATATTTTTTGGAATATTTTTTACTAAGAAACTATTTTTTTAGAAATACATAATGTTTATCCACATTAATAATATTTAATTTTGAATTATATAAATGAAATTTATTGATTTTAAATGTATATATATGAATTAATTTCCATATAATTATGATTTCTATTTAAATTTTTAATAAAACACTATCTTATTCTTTAAAAATACATTTCTTTAAAATCCATTTCTTCACCATGATTACTGGTTTAATTTTAAATGAGAATATGCCACTTATAATAATTGAATTGTATAAAATGCACTACATATTTAAAATAATAATAATTAGTATTATATAATATGTTTACTGTAATTTTTTGTTAAAAAATAATAGTAAATACAATAAAAATTAATTTCGATGATTAATGTTAAAAGGGGGTTTTCACGTTACATGCGCTTCTGTAAAATTAATTTTACACACAAAAAGAAATTATATTTGTTAATAAAAATTAATATTTGAAATAAGTTGGTCTAAAAAATATACTAGGTTTCATTTTAGTTTTAGGTTAATGGATACAATAATTAGGATAAAAAATAGTTACCATGGTGGAATAAATACGTTAAAGGTAAGTAACCTTGCAGGTAAAGGAGGTAAGATGTTTAAAAAATGTTTAATTTTATTATTTGATGTACGGATCTAAATTATAATCCTTCCAAAACATTATTTTTCAAATTTAAGGTATTTGTTTTGTGGGTTACATGACATTATTCAATTATTTTTGGTATTTATAGAAATGCCACTTCTCTATAATTATAAAAGGGAATCCCTTCATCACAATATTTAGAACTATAAGAACATTTATCATGAAAAAAACCCTTCCAAAAAATTTCAAAAAAATAAATAGATAGATTTTATAGCTCTTTTACTTCCTTAATTTCCAATACTATGGATCTTAATAAGATATAAAAATGAGGTTTCTCTCAGGTAAGGTATTTTATTTCCCTAAATGTTTCTTTTTTACTTCTTCATTTTTCAAAATAAATTATGTATTATCAAATAAAATATATTAACACCAATATATACAATATAATTATATATTATTTTTTATGGAATAATATATATATCTGTCTCTCCCTTTACTAAATGGGAAATAAAGTCATCACTCTTGTGTGTAGTTGAATTATTCCATATAAACCATTATAATTTTTTCCACCACCGGTTAACATGGGTAAACATAATGATGGATGTTTTTAATAAATATAAACCATGTGAAATGATATTTAATCATGTTAATTTAATTTATCAACCACTCACTTACCCTTTCATTCATTAAAGTAATTATATCATCGCTTCTGCGTACATATGACATACTATATCCACAAACTGATGAAATTCACTTCTAATATAAAATTTTACAGAATTATTTTAAAAAGGTATCTAATGGAAAAAATATTATATTTATAACATTAATATCATTATTTATATTATGTATATATATCCCACACACAAAAACCAAAACATCTGGGAGAAAACATGCATGATAAAATGGAGTAGTTAACACCCAAAACAACATAAATAATGATATATTATTAACAAATTGGTGTTAAATGTTATAAGAAGATGATATATTCTATTATAAACCAAGAATAATGTTATATTATAAATTATTAACATTCATCTAAAAATTATATATGAGGTTTAAACTAATATACTAATTTAAATCAAGATGTTAGGAAATTCTTATGATTTATATTTTCCGAAGACATGTTTTTTATTATACACATATTCACTTTAATGTTGTGTATATACTAACCCTATGATAAATTTGAAATGATTAATTATTTATTAATAAGGTTTCTATTCTATTATATTATTCATGTTATAAAAATGTAATGTATTTCAATTTGGTGAGAATCTATTTTACAATCTAATAATATTTTTGGAGTTTGATTATCTTCATTGAAGAAATATCATCATTTATCATTAAAAGTTAAAATGGATCTATTATATTATAGTTATATAATTAGTATACATATGTTATTCATATTTTCCCTCTATTTATTACATGATCTAAGGCATGAATTTTCTAAAATAAAAAAATATTTTATTTTTATTTTATTCGGATATATTTTTGTTCCATATCCATGTTTCACAAAATTAATTTAAAAAAATAATTCTATTCAATCGAATGATTTATAAAGGGAATTTTATTTCATACTTGAAATACAAAATTTATTTTAGTCGAATACTTCTTCAATTTTATGAAATTTATTTTTTTTATCTCACATCACAAAAATGTAAATGGTAATGTTTTTTATGTATATGATGATAATAGATATCCCCACCTCCACAACTATTTTACAAAATTTTACTTATTTTAAAAAATATAAATTTTTGTACAAGTAAATATATTTTATGGATGATTATTTTAACATTTCACTTTTATTCACTTTATTTTTCCAAAAGAGATTAATTTATTTCAAAATCTATATTTTCACCCATTAATTTTGTGTTCGTTAACATTCTATTGAAACATTCAAATTGATGTGATAATTAGACATCACATTTAACTTAAATATATATATTGTTTAACATTATTAATATTATTTATTAAACTATATATCATCTCTACAAATGGTATATTACCATGAAATATATTTGATTGACTGGGAAAATCATGTTAAATATTTATTCTTTACTCAATATTTATATTTATCACTAAGAAGTATTGTTCATGAATTAAATTGAACATATTATCTATATGGAATGATTTAGACATGAAGTGATGAGTGGTTAACATAATTATATATCCCATTGATTCATTGATTAGTCTCATGAAGAAAATCAGATATCCAAATTAAATAAGCTTTTACCCAATGTTTTGAAATCTGTTGGAATGATGTCTTGATGGTATATATATCATGACATCTGAGATCTTGAAATTAAATATTTATAATTGAGATAATTTATAATTTACTTATTATTATCCAATAGTTTGTTGTATTTATATTATCCAATGTTTCATTTTGTTCTCCTGTTATTTTATAAGTGGAATAGGTTTTCAATTATTTTCCTTTCTATGTTGATAATTCATTATTTAATCATGATATATTCCATTTTACTTAATCATTATTAATAATTATAGGTCAACCATTATTTTTTCCATTCCCCAAGGATATGATGAAGAATTATTTTAATGAGTCAATGATGCCAAATGATCTACATTACTCCATTTTATAATTTATCCCCAATTTAAAATATGTACCATGTATGTATCTAGATCTCTATGACTACTAAAATGAATTTTACTTCATATTTTGACCCCTTGTGTCTAAGACAATATAATATATTATACAATAATTCCTAATTGTTGAATTTTGTGTTCTTACATTCCTACCATCAGTTTAAATCATGTTATTGGTGTCCTAGAGCTTGGTAAATGAATGTTTTTGAGTATATTACTAGGGCTACTCCTTGGGACCCAAATTAGTTCCTTCACGTTTAACATCTTGGGTTTCATTTGTATATCTAGATGATATTTGGGTTTTCACCTAGAAGTTTTATCCACATATTATAAATCATATGGATGGGGCCGAATTGGGGTATATTTACCTCAAGTGTCAGATTAAAACTCATGGTGGATTCTTTCCATTTATTTTTCTCACATTATTTTTATTTGTTTTTTTCTTTTCTTCCTTATATTATTATTATTATTATTAAGATACACTTGTCATATAATATTTTTATGATACTGTTATGATAGAATCATAGAGTTCCACCATTAGGGGTTGTCAATTGGTATTATATTATAACCCCAAGTACATTTATCTCTGTGTACATGAAAACTAGATTTCATCTTTTAGGTTATATAATTAGATACATGATTTATAGGTTAAGGGATTGTATTTCTTGATTAAGAAGAGTCACTTGTGTGGAGTCTCAAGATTACGATGGTGTAACATGAGAATCATTGAATCTGGTATGTGGTTTGGAGTTTAAGTTGGTATTAGAACATATTTTATATATTTTTAGTTTTTTATTTTATATATCTATTCATCCATGTGGGAGAAAAAATATTTTATTTTCATCGTTTGTGTTTTTTTGACAATATGTTTCATTTCATTTATTATAGTTGGTTTATATTTATGTTTATTTACTATATTTTTTGGATACTTATAAATTTGATTGGTTTTGATTTTTATCTACTATCATTTATCTATAACTACCGGGAAATGCCTCTTGATGGAACCATTTAGACCTAGTATTCTTATCGCCAACCTATGACATTCATCGAGGAGTGATTGATGCCCTGTGGTGAGATATATCTAGTGATATGTCATGTAGACTAGTTCTGGTTCATTAAAAAATTGTACAATATATATTTTTATGATATGGGAGATTTTTTAGATAGGTATTCTAGGAATCTATCTGAAATCATGATCAAAATCTTACTTGTGTGTCACAAACAATATTGATGATAAGAGGTATAAGTTTCTAGGACATGGTATTACTATTCTCGGTTTCCATTTTAATAGTTGTGTAATTTCTCTTAATTTTATGCACTATGGTTATGGCTTTATGGTTAATTCTATTTTTTATCTCTAACCTTGGGAAAGGAGAAGTGTTCATGGATCATTAAATTCTTACAGGATTCACATGACTTATGCATGTCTGTGGTATTTTCCCTGAAAACGAAGGTTCAATTAATTAATGTTTCTCCAAAAATGTATATGGTGTTTCACATATAGATCATCGATAGAATCAATTTAACTGAATCACATTTATATTTTTTTAATGACCAATCATGTGGATATTATGGTGAGAAGATAACTGATTATGGAGATGTTTTCCCTTCAACAAGGGATGCATGGATTCCCGTGTGGGTCAGTGTGGGATATGAGTGCCTTGTTACTCAATCAATGAGGGAATGTATTCCAGATATATCCTAGAATTTTACTATATATTCCATGATATGTAAGTTCCCCTAATCTCCTAGGTCTATATTTCTTCTGTGGGATCTGTTCATTCCACATGTATCTTATTAGTTAATGTGTTGGGGTCTGTGTGCCTGCTTTGACTGATGGCTTGGGTATGAATAGTTGTTCATTCATTGTAGTGATTTTGAGTTCTTTTATCACTAGGTTGGGGTCAGGTATGAGGATTCCTACAGTTTTATAATTTTATATATTAGAGTTCCTTGAATATCCTAGTTTTCATGAGAGGTTGGTTCAGGTTGAACCCATAGCCCTACTAATTTTGGTTAATCATTGGGTACCATAGTGAGAGTTTAGTTGGATGGTTGATATTTTTGACCATTTATTGAGTGTAGGGTGGAAATGTGATCAATCATGAGGTGGGGGAGATGCCTCATTTTTTTATAATAGGAGTGTCAAGGTTTCTCTAATTTTCTTGAACTAACATGATTCAATAGAATGGTATGTGGTTTTAGGCTTGTTATCCTAGTTTCATTTTCAAGAATACTTCATTATCATGTGCCTTATTTCTTATTTTAGTATAAGGGTAAGGTAATATTTTTGGTGGGGATCATATCATATAATTTTGTAGGTTTTGAAACTTGTTTTATGTGTTTTTTCATGCATGGGAGTTTTTGTTCCTGGTGATCCAAGAATGGGCATGGGTTGAGGCAAGATTCATGAAATAATTATGGTGTGAATGGTTTAGAAAAGTATATCTATTACATTTTGTGATAGAATAAGCATTGGTGTTATGGATATCTATTGTGTAAAGGGGAGATAATAAGAATTATCATGTGGTGGGGGGGAATCATATCGGTCATAATAGAATATCTCATGTGTTTGGAGGGAGTTGTAGATACTGTAAGCCTGATTGATGGATGGTTTAGATAACTTTGACTATACCATTTATTGAAGAAGATTTTGGTTGTTGGTAATCTAGTGAGGCTTATCATGGATGAGAAATGTTTGTGTTGGGGATATTTTTATGACTCACACTATCAAAGATTGTGAAAATAAAGGGAAACATGATTCTTTTTTTACTATGAGTTTTTTGGGGAAATATTAAATTCACCTATTCTATGAGGATGATAAACTTTTATAAATACTCCATTAGTCCCCGAATATGGGTTTTTGTCTATTAAATGAGTTTTTTGGAAATATATGAAGATTTAATTTTCACAAAATATAAAATATTTAAGTAAATAAATATATTTTTTCATGGATTCTCATTATAGGGTATGATCCAAATAAAGCATTATATTTCGGATCTAATCTTCTAGGTTGATTTTGGAATGGTATTGTTTCATATAGGAAGCATAATCATACATAAAGTGTGCTAGTTGGGCCCTTTCTGCTTTTCTTTTCTTTATCTTTTTATTTATTTCCGGTTTCTTTTTTCCAATTTTTTTCTCTGTTTTCCCTTGGGATTCGTATATACTCCCTATGAGAATTTGGAATCACATATTAGAAAAATTTAGAGGGATTAAATAGGTCTTGGAGTAGGAGGATCCTCCTTGGGTGCTCATCCATAGGTAGAATATGGTTCTTCTACTGCATCAATGAAATCATATTTGAATCTTTGGCTCTTTCTGCCCGGAGGTATGCCTGTTTAATTTTTTCTACCATAAATCCCTATTGTCTAACTGTTTTATGTTCTAAATACTTTTAATTTATTTTTGGGACCCCGTGAGGGTTTATCCATTCTTAACCAAGGTGAAATAGTGATTTCATTCCATTTTTATGATTTTTAATTTTGGATGACTAGTGTACATTGCCTTTGGTTTAGAGATCACCCACTATGTATTCATCCTCATTAAAGAAGATCAGTTTTAGTACCTCAACTCATTTACAAGGTATTACACACCATTTAGAGTTTCTCTAGTGGTGTGGTAGATTCATCATCTAGAAAACACATGCATGGGTATGTTTTTGTGTAGTTTACACTACAATAACCCATGTGGGATGCAAGACTTATAGTTGTACATGACCTAGAGTAACACAATACCAAGTAATGCATAGTACATGTCCAGGTGCCCTATTTTAGTGTACACATAATGTACCAGGGGACCATACCAAGAAATGATGACGTTCAAGGGTTGGTACCGTTGTGATGGTACACATTTTGTATAGACTACAATCAAAGTGTACATTGGAAGAGTACACACCGATTGTCCTAGAGAAAACATAAACGGATGAATTTTAGGTGTAAACATCATGTACACAAATTAAATTGCATGTAATTTATCATTCCTTGTCTTTTATTTTTTCCTTTGAGTCATTATTATACTTGTAAGTAGTCAATTCTATTAATTTTCCCTATACATTTTTATGGTGTTATCCATTCAGTGTTTAAAATTCATTTTTACTATGATTTGGTTAGGGTGAGAAATTGTAGGAGAATATATTTGAGGTGAAATTTTAAAATCCACCACTGGGGTGGATTGTGAGCTATGTGGAATGAGTGAGGGTTTTTATTTCAATAGTGGGTATTGATTTTGGATATTAGGAATGAATTTTTTGGGTTTCCTTCAGATAGATCTTGGAAGGTGGTACCAAGTGGTGTCTCATCGGGGATAATTTTTAGTCCATATGTGTTGGGACCAATTGCTAGAGGTTAATGATGTTGATTTTTTGATCTTTCATTATAGAATCAGATATGTTCAATCCCTACATATTTATTGAACCATTATATGGTGGTCAAGGTTGGGACCTATTGATCTTTTGAAATGAGTTTGGGGGACTCTTGATGATTCATATGTGGCTGAGTTGGTAACCATGGATGGTTTGTTTCTATGGATATGCGATAAAGGGTTTCTATTATGGGTGTTACTCCAGAGGTTTAGCATGGGATGAGGAGACTTTTTAGGTTCCATATTTTAAGGTATCCATGAAGAATATTACAAGTTCTCTATTCTCTTCATGGTAGCTTTTATACCCTAACCACTTTTCAGCATCATCTAGTGTGCAATGTGGAATGATGGAGGCATTTTGGTGAACTAGATAATGTGACATTTTACGTCAACCTATGATAGTTATTTACATACACACACACTCTATCCAACCTCAATCAAACCATATAATATTGTATTATAAAATCTAATTATAAAGGCTCATCATAAATCAAGAGGGTAATGCATATCACAAATCATACCCATTGAAACAAAACTTTAATACGAAATCACCTCAACTGAATTACGTCACGAAATCCATATTCAATTTACATACCCATCCCATATACCTAATAAGACATCATGTTAAAAAATAATAAATCTTTATGAATCATTCCATTCTTTTTTTCTAATGTTATCTTAAGATTGAGCTAACCCTCCACTCGGGTTACCCATCCACATATCCCCCATATCACAAATACTTAAAGACGTATATAAAAATAACAAGGCTCACACACCTAAAATATATGTTAATATTAATAGGAAACACATATATATTCCAATTCCAAAATTATAGTGGAAATTAAAATCCAAAACACACCCATCTTAGGGTCTCACACAAATTAGGCATCACATGTAAAATTATTAGCATACTCACGACCACTACTCCTCGCTATGTATCATCTTATTGGACTATGCCCTCGAGGACCATAATAGAATCAATGTATAAACACATATATAAAACATAATCTCTAAATAATGATCCATATATAGTATATAATAATCATATGGTTTGGTCAATTAGAAATTACACCCTAACACAATATGAGAAATCCCTATATAGGTTATTTTTAGCCCATAAATTAATTAATCACACATTCCTTTTTCAATAGTATAAAAAATAACCAACAATTGGTCTATAAATAAATAATATTATTCCAATACCATCCATATAAGATCACTATAGATCCCTTACATAGAAAAATATATGGCCTTCACTACTATGTATCCTGCCATATGATCTATGTGATCTATCATCAAAAGAAAAATACACTATGATTCATTTAGCAACCTCGTATTCTCATACATAGTTAATAAATATTTATGGATAAATATTAAATACATTAAAAAAACACATGACTAATTACCATAATATTTTTGGGTATATTGAGGCAAGGTACACGATAGTATAATTTGGTGAATGATCATCAGCATCACCCATAAAGTTCTTCCCTTTTATTTCTTTTCACAAACAAACGCTACTTAAAACCAATGTTAATTACATGTGGAATGTAATCAATATAAATGGTGAACTGTATTGATCTGTAAGGGAAAACAAGGAAGATACTTAATCATAACATGAACATAAGGGTATGAGAACATGATCATTCCATTTGAAACCCATACCTAACATATCAATGATCATAATATTGAGTCAAAGAATAAGGGTTTGAAGTTCATAAGACATGAATCATAATATAGTCAATGAAATTGATCATGAGGGAATAATATTATCATAATTAATTTATTTTTTCATACGCATTGACTTATAACATGGTGAATGTGTATAATTAAGGAAAGATTCATTCATTAAGTTATGGACATAAAATTTGGCACACACATAATCTTATTCACATGAAACATGTTTCATTCATAAAATTATGTATATTAAATATAGTTCCACACATAACATAGTGAACATGTAATCAGGTTCATGCATAATAGTGTCTATATGTAATAAGGTTCATCCATAATTGTTTGATCATCTAATTTTGTTCAAGCATAAAATTGTGAACATGTAATCAGATTCACTCATAACACTATGAACATTTAATTAGTTTCATTCATATGTTATTTAGAAATGATTAAGTCATTTTTACCCAATTAATTAGAGATATATATAGGTATCATAATCAAATAATGAATATTATACATATTTATGCCACAAGATCATAAAATATTAATCATATATTATCCTATGAAATGAAATGGGTTTCATTAATAATTAGTTATATAATATTATATAGAAAATAAATTGTGTTTGTAATAATTTCATCATTTCATCATAGCATAAATAGTAGAAAAATAATAGGGTTTCATTACAATTTTATCATGGTTTAAGCCATGGAAGAGAATAGAGTTTCAATAAAATATTTTCATGTCAAACCATTTATATAAATAATAAAATAGGTATCCGAGGTTTATATCCCCAAAATATAATAATTTATATCCAAGGACATTATCATTGATGGAGAATTATTTTGAAATATAAATTGGGACATTTCATGAGGAAAATAAATTGTCTTTTCAAAAATTATTTTCAAAACTAAAAAGACATAAAACATATTGAAAATTAATTTATTTGAAAATAACCTTCAAATATTATAATGTAATATTAACTATAAATAATGGTCATGATGGCAGAATTTTTTTTTCAATCCATACATGTTAAAATTGAGATTACATTCAGAATTTTAGTAAAGAACAAATGAGTATCGTTTAGACAGAAATTTGAAGATTCCAGTAAATTTTTAATGAAAATTATAAATTTTTTTAAAAAAATAACATGAAGAATGATAAAGAAAATTAAAAAAAATAGAAAATATATTTTTGGATAAAAGTATATTTTCTATGGAAGAGAGAAAAAACAAACATTTTTCATAAAAACATGTTCTCAATTATTTTAACAATAAAATAGTGGAAAATGTTAATTTTACATTATAATATCATTATTAATAAAATGAGAGGAAAATTCATTAGAATTATTGAGAGGTGGATCATAATATTTATACATAGGAAATATAATTTAATAGAATTCTGATAAATGATGATATTTTAACACTACTACATTACCACATAGGGAATAATTTAAAATGTAATCCTTTTGAAATAGAGATAAAAAAATAGACATGTGATCAATTAGCACTTTAGTAATATATTGAATCGTAACCCCTATAAAATAATAACATAAAATTTAAATATTAATATCAGGAAAAGGAGTATAATAAATATTTAACATGTAAATGGGGAATTATTTAAACCACACAAAATAAACCAGTGGTGAATTTGTATATGTCTCATGGAAATAAATGTGATAATATAAATCCCTTACTTTAAGTCTCGACTTCATTTGTACATGTTTGTAACAACATTGTTATAAAAATATTTTTATTATAAATCTATAATTTAACTATAATTTTATCTTTTATACCATATATGATTTACTTATGACCATTTAATACACAGTTATTTCCAATTCAATGTTCAAATCACATTTCAGGTAATAACTTATTTGTTTTTATTATATGGTTTGTATTGTAATTAAAAGTACTCATACTTTTATCATTGTTATATCATATATAGAATAATAATAATTAAATAAATATAATAGTCATACAAAAAATAGAATTTTATGACTATTCAGGATTGATGGTTTTGAGAAATGAAATATGTTATGATTAAGGAGATAGTAAGTCGTACATATGCATGAGTAACATTTCCATTTTTCAATGACCATTATATAAAGGAGTTATGTAATATTTTATCTTTAAATAATGATAAAAATTTCGTAGATAACATATAATTTCATTATATAAACTTGTACATATCATTAAAGAGGTGTGGTGATGAAAATATAGAGTCCCTTCGCATTGTGAAGGTGATAGTCCAAATGTACATGAACAACGTTATAATCTTCCAATGATTGAAAATGTAAGAAATAAAATATATATTAATTTTTAATAATGATAAATATTTTTGGAATAACATAATTATTTCATTATATCACATATATTCAATAACATTATCCATATTATCTTCCATGTAAATAATTATTAAAAAATGAATCACATTTATTCTCTTCGTGATAATCTTTCATACACATGAGTAACATTATCATATCCCTGATGAAATTTAAATTAAAAAAGGCATATATATTATATAATGACTCTATAGGTATAATTATGTTACAAATAACATATATTTTCTTTATATCCCTAACCCCAAAAGCCCAAAGCCAGTGCATTATTTTTTTAAATTTGAATGATTACAAGGAATAAAATCCCAAAGGACTGATCATTTTAGATGTTTTGGAAGACCAGGTTATATTCATGATAAACATAATACATTGGTAAAAGAAAATAAAATCATGATACATAAAAAAAATGAAATAATCATCATCCTTAAAAGATTATTCAAACTTTTATTCTTCATAACATAGGGAAAGGAATCATAATAAGGGTGAGTTTTAATGATAATTAAGTGTTATATGAAACAATAATAAGATGAGTAAATTCAATAAGGCATAAAAATTGTGGTAATGTAAATAATATGAAAAAAAATGCCATAAATAAACTGAAAATGAAAATGAATCCATTAATTTTTTCGAAGTGAGAATTATTTGGATAATAATAATAGATAACTAAATGATATAAAGGATTAATTATTGAAATTCATGTATCTAGCACATGGAAAATTATAATGTCATGATATTTTTTTGTGTAGGTATAAACCTCTCTAATTCTGTTTGGAAACAAAAAACGAAGGGTTAGTCACCAACAATTTTGTCTCACGAGACTTGTTGATGCATCGACGAGATATAGCGGGCCCCTACCATCATTGAAAGTCTAAAGAATTATTCCAACATATATTTAATTAGATAAATATATGTAAGGTCCCAGATCAACATGGATTGACCCTTTTTTTTGATGACCGAGGTTCTCAGAGAAGGCTTGGAAGAAGTCCAGTGGAGTTCGGTCACAAGAAGCTGGAAATAGAGGGGCTAAAAGATGTGGCCAAAAGGTAAAAAATGTGTACCATTCAGGTCTATGGAATATAAAACAAAGCACGGAGGTGATTCTTTATTTGGTGTAAATCGCACTGAGGAAATACATGATGTGATGAGGAGGTACACGTCATGTACTGCCCCACCACTGGGTATTTTAAAGACACCCATCCATTCGGTTTTTTCAAACCAAATGGATTGAGCGCACCCCCACTCAACCATATAAGAATTCGACACCTCCCTCTTCAACGTTTGTGTATTACTTCATCCAATAATAGTTCCCCTCTATATTTCCTTGATCTTTCATCAATCTAAGGTAAGATCTACCTCAATTCTTTGGTTTTCTCCAATCCATCTTCTCATGTTTAACATTTCCATGCTATAGAGTTTGATCTAAATGATTCTAGTGAAGTTTATTTAGGTTTTTGTTGTTGTGGTTGTGCCACAACATCCTCACATGGATTTATTTGTTGTGGGGAAGGTGATTATGATTCACTACTTTGATCCTTTTTCAAGAAAAGAATGTCGGAAACCATTTGAAGTAGGTAATTCATTGATTTTATATTCTATAACATACTATCGTAATGTTAGCATGATTCATACCACTAGATCCTAATGGGATTGACATAACAAATATTTTAATTTGGTTAATAAATTTTTATCGATCATATGTTATTTCGATTTGTTTTTCTAGATAGTGTGATATCTATTCGTTCCTTGTTTATCATGCCGTTATTAAAAAAATTACTAAATAACTTAAAATGGTATTAGTTGTTACTATTTATCAAAGAAAAAGATGCATGTTAATGAATCTAGTTTTTGTTGTTGTAATTTTATATTAATCGAATTGATGCAGTAATCATGTTTAATTAATTTTTAATAGTAATGATAGCTTGTTATTTAGCTTTCCCATTGTAGAACACTACAAATAATAAATCTATTAATTAAATAAGGATTAAATAACCATCTATTTGATAATAGATAATGCCTGATAGGGTTCTGATTTACCGTCTTTCTTGTAAGGTCGAGTGCCTTGTGCTTTAGAGCCATGTGTGCTAATTATGTATAAAGGATAGATTCCTTTTTTAACATCCAATAACCCAGTTGATATGATGTTTGTTTTCAAATTATTATGTTGTGATATGATCCTGGATGGTTATTGTGATATGTGGGGGTAGGGAGGCCCATTGGTTGTGGTAGCAGTTGAAACCTAGAGTAGTGAGATGCATTAGTTTATGCATGAGGGTGTCGGGGAGGACACTGAAGATGATGAAATGGATTGGATGTGAATGATTGGATATTTTCTGAATCTTATTGTTTTTTTATATTCTTTACTTTCCCCACTTCTCAAGGTAGTTGTTTTTTCTTACCCTCCATCCCAAAGGGGTGAAGAGGTGCAGGGTATGCCACATGATTTCCGTCTTTAGATTCTCGAGGGAGGATGGCTCTATGATCACTGTAAAGGTGGAAAAGACTTAACGGGTAGTTCATCTTCTCACCAGGTTTTGTCCTCTTATGTTTAGTTGATTAGAATGTTTTCTAGAATACCTGGGAATATGGGATGGAAATAATTAATTAATAAATTATTGAATAAATGATGTTAACCCATATGGTTGGAGCTTTTTGGGATAAAATGATGAGGTAATATATTTGAGAAGTTGTGGACTTTGTTTGGTTATGCCTAGGGGAAATGAAACTTTGGTGTGATTCTAATAAAATATAATGTGTAATTTTTAATGGTTAATTATTTTTTAAATAATTAATTAACATAAATTAAAACTGATAAAAAGGGAATGAACTAATAAAATAATGTTTTTAAAATGGTTTTGTGCTTGTAGGATACCTAGTATTAATAGTCGAAGTCGGGTGTCCAAGAAATGTTAACAAAATTTGAGTCTAAGACTAGGTGATTCCCATAGTGTGGTTGTGATCTATAGTATATTCTATAATTTTTGTGTTTCTATACACTAATCTACCCCATCAGTTACAGAAACTGACACTCTGAAGATTCTAACCTCAAGGGGTATTTTTTCATCATTATGGTCAGAGGATGGATGGATGACTACCCCTTTTGGTTCCGCTCTCTTCTCTTCATAGTTACTTGTTCTATTAGGGATAGTGGTTAGTTTTCCACATATATTTGTGTAAAGGGATACAATGGATTGTGGTTATTCACATGCATATATTCTTGATATTGTTTCTTATAGACTACTATTGGTGTAATGTGATTAGGTTTTGATGAATTGAGGATCCTTACTCAGTGTATGGGATGTAATGGCTTGTGGTATAATGATCGATGTATGATACATGTTATATGAGTTGTGGTGGATCCTAGAAACTACCTGGTTACTTTGGTTACCTGGATGTAGTGGTTATGTTGCATGAGGGGCATATTGTGGTGCTTCACCTAGGTGTCTGTGGGAAATACTTTTTGGCATGTGATTCATAGGATGTGCGACATCAGGAAAAAGTGGAAAACTAGTGGCGAAGTGGTAGCGGGGTACCCTCGATATTATTTATTATTTTATATACTGTTGTATGTGATACTTGGTAAGAGTATACAAGGTGAGGTTCTCCTAACGATGATGGCGATGTCTATGTGTTGGTGGTGACGATGATGGATCCCCTTTTGTGCTTATGGTTTACTTGGTTGACACTGTGTAGATTTGTGTTTTGATGTTGTTGAAGCACTATGTCAGCGATGATGGAATCCGATGGAGGCTTGCTGGTGCTCTGGTCGGTTCTATTGATGGGGCCTCGGTGTGATTGGTACACGACTCCCGGTGGGTGAGAATCGATATTTACGTGATGTAAGGTGGCACTTCGATAAATGAGGAATGATGGCAGATGGAATGTGATCCGAAGATTGGTTGGATGTCTTTTGAAATTTGAATTTGATACAAATGAATTTGAAACATGTTTTGTTAGTGATCTTTTTTGGATTCTATCTAGGTGGACTGTGATGTTGGTTTTATTTGGATGGAAATATATGAGTTTCACATTATTCCATTAAAACTGTTATTTGAAAATTAAAAAAATATAGATTGGAGGGGGTATCCATGGTGATGTTGGTAACTTAGTATACATGTTTAGATGATGAGTTGGTTTCAGTTATTGTTAATTGTTCTTTAGAAAGCTTCCTTTACTTTTGCATGACTGGATCTGGGGATGATCCTATAGAGTATACTATTATAATCACCATAAATATATATAAACGATTTTTAGGTCACTTGTATTAGTTTGGAGATCAATCTGGTTTCTACTAGCTTGGGGTTGCAGGAGCTGTTGGGGCTTCGTGGTTGCTGAGGTTTTTACTTTATTTTGGTACTTATAGTGTTACCATTTATCTATAGTAGTTCTTACATGACATTACATATGTGTACTTGGGTTTTCTTTTATATTTTTTTGAGTAATAGTAGGTTGGTTTCAATATTTTCTCTCTCTCTTTCTCATGTGTTCTCTTAGAGGGTAATGCCTCCCATTTATTTGTTTACAATACCCTCAGTGCTAATCGCCAACTCGTTATGTATTTCACGCGGGACATGGGGGTCACTATCTCCCTTCTCAAATCTCCGACCTAGGATAGGAACACCTTGTGGGGAGGGGGTCATGGAAAAGTGGTATTAGAGGTCTAGTTGAGGGATAAGATAGATCTTGGTGTGAGGCAAATGTTAGGTTATATTGGTTGGTAGGGAAAAAGTGTCAGATAAGTTTAGAAAGTAATGTAAACACAAGATACCAGCTGAGGCATAGGTGTTTAGGTCCCCTAGTGATCTGATGCATGGACCTTTAAGTTTACAGTGGCTACTAAATGAGGTGATACTAGTTACATGGTAGAGACCAAGGAAATGATCATGCATCATTCTTCTTTTTTCATGTGTTTGAATTGGTAGACCTTGGATTATGTTAAGCTTAAATGAATAAAAGAAAAAAATTAATTATTTAATTTATAGTCTTCAATATTTCAGGTTTAGAATCTCAATCAATTTTCTATTTTGCAGGTATGGCTCCAATTCAACGTCTTATTCAGGTTTGTAATGATGATGTCCAGCAGGATGCGCCAGTAGATCATTGTAGGGTAGAGGTTGATGAAAACAACACATGGAGGACACTGAGAGAGTTTTAGCTCTAGATTCTTTAGAAGTATGTTGAATATGTTTCAGATGCCATCACAAAAGATTGTTTAGAGGAGGTTGTGATATCCTTCAGTTCAATCAATGCTTAGAAGGATAAATGGTTGTGTTTGGTCGTGATGATGTTGTGTGGGGAAACGAGGCAGTGGTGGTTCTTTTTCATCATGGATCACGAGGATTTGGTGATCTTGTGGGAGGCGTTCAGAGACATGTTCAGAGTTGAATTTTTTCTTCAACCATAAAGGTAACCAGTCAGTAGGATCAACTTACCCTTAACAGGAGAGCTCTAGTTTGCGATAGTTTGGAATTAATTTCAGTAACCTTTTAAGATATGCTTTGGACCAGTTTCCAGATGAGGATGTCAGGACGACATATTTTTTGGAGGCCTTGCATCCTGAAATCTAGTGCCAGGTCACCTAGTTTATTCTTAAGACATATATTGAGGTGTTGGTGAGGGAATAGGTAATCGAGAGGGTGTTTGAAAGACCTGGATTATCCTGATTTGGGAGTCGTCATGATTCCTCATGAAGTAGAGCTATTGTAACAACCGGAATCTGGAGCCCCTCCACTGGTGCCTCGTACCCGGTTCGCCACATGACCTTAAGCGCATTTTCCTTGAACACCAGAGGCTGCCGACTAACAGCGAGGTCCATGGTGAGTCGGTGGGGGAACTATGCCCTCATTCAGTAAGGTATATAGTGGAAAAACAACAGTCAACAACGGAAGTAGTAACAACATGCGTAACAGCAGAAACTAAACAAAGAAAGAAATGAATATATATATAGAAATGATGAAAATGATGCAGCCGGTAAAAGTATCTATGGAAAGAAGCAATCACAACAACGTGCTGGAACACAACTGAAAAAAGTGCAAAAAAAAAAGAAAATAAACTCCTCAGCATCGCGAGCCCCGGCTCAGTCCCATGCTCTCATGATCCAGCGCAATCAAGATCTTGAAGAAGAAGGGCACTTGCCCTTATCTATACCTGCAGCAATATAGTCTGGATGGGCCCAAAAGCATGGCCCAAACAGGGCATGAGATAAAATCCTAGTAGGCAATCACCCAATGATTTGTGCCTAACAGAGAACAAATACAAGGCAAGTAATAAAACAAGAAGCAGTAAACAGGAAAGCACAAGCATCTATAATCCATAGTTCTAACAAATAAAGTACACAAGTAAGCAGCCAGCAACAAGAAGAAAACAAGTAACCCTCTGGGTAGCTCTCACAGCCTATACCCTATGGTTCAACCTAGAAGTACCAGAAACCATCTAAGAGGCACATGCAGTCTCACCCCTCTGGTTTAGCTCTGAAAATAATAGACTCTCTGGGGAAGCACTCACCATCAATTCCCCCTATACTCTCGTATCATACTAAAGGTTTTCTGGGGAAGGACTCAATGTCTATTCCCCCTGTGGCCCACGTCGAGGAACTAAAGACTCTCTGAGGAAGCACTCAACATCAATTCCCCCTATGGTCTTGTATCATAAATTAAAGACACTATGGAGAATCCCTTCTACCAATTCTCCCTTTGGTCTACTACTCTAGGTTCTCTTAGTCCTTAGTGAAACTAAACATGCTTAGACCGCGTGTACATCATCCAAGTAACCTCAAAAACTACATGGATATAAACTAAGGCTCAGCAGGAAAACAAGGCAGCATTCCACAATCCTACAACTAGGCATGGAAATTTGAAAAACGCCAAACAGGCAGAACAAGCATAGAAAACATTCAAGGTACTGTAAAGCTACCATAATCATAGGCAAAACATCTACTCTAGCAATCAAGTAAAGAAGGAAATACAACAAGGTCAAAACAGGAACACGCAATACCCTGTTCAAGGGTATTGATGAAATTTGCACATAATATTCATAAAATTTCTACGGAAAGGAACAATCCACCTACCTCGATCCTAGGAGATCGATATATGTGAACCATGACGACAGATTCTCCTTATAAGAACGTAGATCTGAGAAAACCCACAAAATCATCAACCTATGATATCATAAAAACAATGAGGAATCAAGAAACAAGACTCATGAAGATGGGATAAATCACCGCTACGCTTCCAACGCAATCAACCATGCTTGAATCAGAGAACGGACGGCGAGGCTGGAGCTCAGGGAAGATTCGGTCGTACGGGTTGCTCCTGGGTGAATGAGACCTAAATGAAGATAAAAATATCGATGGGACGCGACCCCGGTTCATTTAGTGAAAAAAATAAAAGTACACAACATGTACTTTTAGAGTACAAGACATGTACTGGGTCCTTTCCGTACATCGCCAAAATCGGCCTCCACGTCACCCCTACACACCATGTGTGTGGCCTGGGCATGGCCAGCACATGGCTTCGAGCTGGATCAGAGTACACGGCATGTAATCAGAAAGTACAGGGCGTGTACTTTGAAAATTTCCCAAAAAAAATGTTTTTCTTAAAAACTCCAAAAAAAGGAAAAACATACCTGAACGAAGATCTGGGTTCTAACAAACTTCCCCCCTTAATTAAATTTGTCCCCGAATTTCCCTAACGGGGCATAGATGAAGAGTCCCCAAACAGCTCTGGCCACTGCGATCGTACATCGGCCTCCCTCTCCTAGGTCTCATTCTGTACTCACCCGTGCTTCCATAACACTCGTACCAGAGGAACATACTGCCCATAGAGGACCATCGTACCTCGATCGACAATCTGGATAGGATTCTCCTCGAATGACGCATCCGCTTTAAACTCGACTTCCTCTGGCAGAAAGGCGTGAGACGGGTCTGAAAATTAATATCGATATTGAGAGATGTGGAAGACGTCGTGCATGGCACGGTACCTCTAAGGTAGATGCAACCGATAGGCGACCGAACCCACTCACTCCAAGACCTCAAACGGCCCAACGTACTACACTGAAATCTTACCCTATCTCTGAATCCTATTGTGTCCCAACCTTGGTACGACATACAGTAAAACCTAATCTCCGACCTCAAACTCTAGAGGTCATCTCCGCTGATCATCATAAGACTTCTGCCGAGACTGTTCCGTAGCCATCCACTTCAGAATCATTTCTATCTGCTCTGAAGTCTCCTGAATGAGACAAGATCCCAGCATAGCTGCCTCTTCTGCCTCCATCCAGCATAAGGGTGATCGACATGGCCTACTGTACAAAGCCTCATATGTCACCATCAGAATGGTCTCCTAGAAACTGTTGTTGTAGGCGAAATCCACCAGAGGAATACGTTTCTCCCATGAACCGCCAATTTCTAGAATGCAATCTCAGAGCATATACTCAAGCACCTGGATCTTGCGCTTGGACTGGATATCAGTCTGGGGATGGTATGCTGTACTCAAAAGTAACTGTGTATCCAAGGCCTTCTGAATTCCCTACCAGAACCGAGAGGTAAAGCTCGCATCCATGTATGAAACAGTGGAGTGTGGAACTCCATGCAGACGAACGATCTCCCGGATGTAAGGTGGTCCCAGATCATCAACACTGAAGGTCTCCTTAATCGTAAAGAAGTGTGCAACCTTCGTAAGCCTATCGACGGTAACCCAAACAACATCATTCCCTCAAGGTGACCTTGGAAACCCAGTCACGAATTCCATTGCGACATCATTCCACTTCCACTCTGGAATGGGTAGCTGTTGTAAAAGGCTTGCTGGTCGCTGGTGCTCTGCCTTCACCTGCTGGCAAGTAGAACATCTCCTGACGAAACCATCAACATCCTTCTTCATACATGGCCACCACTACTGGCGATGAAGATCCTGACACATCATGGTGACACCAAGATGAATTTCCCAAACTGAGGAATGAAAATCCCGCATTAGCTTCTCGCGTATGTCTTCTGGAAACCCATACGCATCCCTGGAACCGCAAGATCTCATCCTCTCCCACTACCCATCTTGGAAGAGGGTCCTCTCCTGACACACTCTCCCGCAGGACTAAGCCTTCAGAGTCTGATAGATACCTCATCCGTACCCGATCAAGAAGTTTAGATGTAACAGCTACAGAAGACAGGAAGGTCTGTCCTTGTCTGTCGTGCACCTCTAGATGCATCTCAGAGAACAGAGCTATCAGCTGCCACTCACTACTGGCCTCCTGAACTGCCTAAATATGAGTTCTCCTACTCATCACATCTGCCACTAAGTTTCATTTACCTAGTCTATAGGCAAGCTTGAAATCAAAGGACTGAAGGTACTCGGCCCACCTGCGTTGTCTTAGGTTCAGATCCCTCTGAGTGAAAATATACTTGAGACTCTTGTGGTCGGTGAAGACCACAAAGTGCTCTCCCAGCAGATAGTATCTCCAACAGTGTAACGCATGAACAATAGCTGCCAACTCTAAATCGTGCATCGGGTAGTTCCTCTCATGTGGCCTCAACTGTCGAGACCCGTACGCAACAACACCATCCCCATACATAAGCACAACTCCCAACCCGATACCTGAAGCATCACAGTAAACAGTGTAGTTCATTCCTGGATCCGGCAAGACTAGTATTGGTTCTAACGTCACCTCCCTTTTAGCTTATAAAAGGCTGACTCACAAGAATCTAACCATAAGAACTTATCTCCCTTCTTGGTCAGACCTATCAAAGGTGCTTCTAGATGAGAAAAGTCCTGAATGATGCGTATGTAGTATACAGCCAGCCCTAGAAAAATCTATACCTCAAAGATGTTCTTCAGATGCTCCTAGGAAACTACATCTCTCACTTTATCTAGGTCCACTGATACTCTTGCCTTTGAGATAACGTGACCCAAGAAGTGAATCTGATCCATCCAGAAGTGGCACTTCGAGAGTTTAGCATAATGCCGATGCTCTCTCAATGTACTCAGAATGATCTCAAGATGTGTGGAATGGTCGTGTCGAGTGTGAGAGTACACCAAGATATCGTCCATGAAGACCATGACAAATGAGTCCAAGTAAGGATGGAACACTCGGTTCATCAATGCCATAAAAACAGCAGGAGCGTTCGTGAAACCGAACGGCATGACTGTATACTCGTATAGACCATACCTGCTTTTGAAGGCTGTCAGAGGTATATCTGATGGTCTAATGCACAAAAGATGATAACCAGACCTCAAGTTGATCATTGAGAACACCCGGGCTCCTCGAAGCTGATCGAAAAGTTCGTCAATTCTCGGTAAAGTATATCAGTTCTTGACCGTCAACTGGTTCAGCTTACGATAATCCACACAAATCCGAAGGGTACCGTCTGCCTTATTTGCAAACAGAACAGGAAAACCCCAAGGAGAAGTACTGAGTCATATGAAACCCTTAGCCTGTAGCTCCTCCAACTGCTTTTTAAGATCCTACAACTCAGATGTGGCCATCCTATAGGGAGGAATGGACATTGGTGCTGCTCATAGCATGATCTCAATAGATATGTCTACCTCATGTTCTGGAGGCAAACCTGAAAAGTCCTTTGGAAAGACATCCCTGAAGCGATCCACCACTGGAGGAAAATCCAACTATGGAGTCCCCTGATCATCCAGATAAAGACTAGAAATCTAGGCTATCACCCCTCCTAGCCCAAGATGCTCGAGTCCTGCCCGACATTCCCGAACATCCCACTCGCCCTTATGAAGAAAATAATCGCCCTCGGGTGAAATGAAACTCACTCTTCAGAGATAACAGTCGACGAATGCCTGAAGGGAATCAACCAGTCCATGCCGAGGATGAAATCAATAGTGTCATCTCTAGGACATAGATATCCCATAAGAAGTGAAACCCTGCAACCTCGAGAGGGAACTCTCTAAACATGCATACACTAGATGTACTCATACCCAAAGGTGTGTCTTGTGTCAATGAGTCGGAAGAAGAAAAGATGCAGAGTCCAAGGCTCTCAACAACAGCAACAGAGATAAAGCTATGCATAGCACCAATATCAAAAGCGTTGAGCAAAAAACTAAGGATACTAAAATCGTACCTCGAACAGTAGAAGGGCCATGATCCTGATCCTGATAAGTCTTCTCCACGATGAATGACTGGCCTGCACCGTGGCCCTGCACCCCTGGCTGACCACTCTGGGATGAACCTCCTTGCTGGTGCTGAGGAACTGGTGGCAGACCACCATGGCCTCGACCTCCACCTCAGCCCAAACGACCAGAAGAACTCCAGTTCCCTAACTGGTGAGAGACTGGTGGTGCTGCTCCTGAATGAGGAGTCATAGAAGAACCCCGGTCACCAGCTGCTGGTGAGAAAACCTGATCGAAATGCTGAAGGTGACCCATCTTACCGCAAGATCAGCACTCTATGGGTTCCCTCTGTCACTGCGGCCTCATGTGCCCTGACCAGACACACTGGTAGCATATCACCTGGCTTCCTGAAGATTCATCTCGCTTCCTCGGATCACCACGTGTAGGCTCTCTACGGTGCTTCTTGCTGTCATCTGGAGGCAAACTAGCTCTGGAAGCAGAACCGCCCGGGCACGCAGCTCCAGAGTCCCTCAGATTGGTCTCCGCAATCAGTGCCTAGTTGACGATGGAAGTAATAGATGTTAGCTGGAATATGTTCACCTGTTAGTGGATCTCCCACCTGAGACCATCCTAAAACAACCTTTCTAAGATCACCCTACTCCCATCCTGGAGGGGCGTGAAGCGCTGCAGCTCAGTGAAACGAGCGGAATTCTCCATTACGGAAAGAGTACCCTTCTCTATGCTCCTGAACTCTCAGGCTCGGTCGGCCCTCAGGGTCTCCGGGTAGAAGTAGTCATAGAACCCGAGCTGGAACTCCTCCCAAACCATAGACTACTACTGACCTACCTATGAGATCACATCCCACCACCTCTTGGTGGAGTCTCGGAGCATGTAGGTGGCGATCTTGACCCGCCTCTCTAGAGGCGTCTCTAGATGCTCGAATATAGTCAGCATGGCTTCCAGCCATGACTCTGTAGCATGAGGTCCTCCGTCAACCGAGAACATGGGGGGATGCTACTGCTGAAAAAACTAAGTCAAATCGTCCATAGATGTGGAAGGAGGCGGTGCTCCCTAGAAATCCTACATCATCCTCATGAAACCTTCCCTAAACTACACATCAGCACCTGCAATTGGTATAACAGCTGGTTCCAAGGCTGTCCTGACTGGAGGATCAGCAGGAAGTCCTTGATCAGCCATGTCTGGCAACTGATCATTGCCCAACGACAGACGTACGATCAAAGGTCGTCTCAGAGGTATATCTCTGAAAGATCAAAAGCACACCTTAGATTAGGAAAACAATGACATAGAACACAAGAGTACAAAATGGAAATAGGGGAAGAAACACACACAAGTTTACAAAACTCGACTACAAGGCATGTCTAAAACTACACGGCATGTCTTCTTAACCCACTGACATGGGCATGTACTCGTGCCCTACAAGTCGTGTACACTTCAAACTACACGACGTGTTGC
This sequence comes from Viscum album, assembly GCA_963277665.1. Lineage (NCBI taxonomy): Eukaryota > Viridiplantae > Streptophyta > Magnoliopsida > Santalales > Viscaceae > Viscum > Viscum album. Next base: position 530,344,167 of record OY728131.1, on the reverse strand, counting down.
ACTCACACACGTCGTGTACTTGAAAAATGTTCCCATGCCTGAGTCTCCTTACATGGCTAACCAACATGGTCTGACTTAACTCGAGACTACACGACGTGCTCTTAACCCACACGACATTTACAATACAAGGAATTGTAGGCTCGTGTTTGTGAAACACGCGGCCATCTACAAGACTGAACATTACACGGCGTGCTCTGAACAAACACGGCGTGAATAGGCAAGGTGACCCTGTCCCGTGTTGTTCATGACATGGATGGGAACCTGGACAAGACTACACGGCGTGTTCCTAACAAACACAACGTGTGGAAAAGAAGGTGATGTTGGCCCATGTTGTTTGTGACACAACCGGGTACACGGCTCTGAACTTACACAGTGTGTTCCAATCGTACACGATGTGTTCCCAAAGTTACTCCCACGACACAGTTTTCTACTCACACGGTCAGTGACATGGCATGAAAACTACATTGTGTGTATCCAAAAAGTACACACTATGTATTCGGGGTTTTTCTGGGTAGTAGCTCAGAAACTACTCAGACTCCCAGAACCACTAAAAACAAGGGAAAGAGGTTCCAAATTTTGATTCGTGAGGGCCCGTATTCCACACAAATCAATGCTCGACATCTCCTATAGTCATATACAAGGGAAACCAATAGCTCTCAAACAAAACATCAGGAATTCTATCAAGAATCTATCACAACAGCATGCATAATCTACAAAAAGCCTATCACTGTAGCATGAAATCGCTAATGCACCCTAGATGGCATGACAAGAATGCATGGAATGTGATTTCTAAAAGTGTCTATATGATTCATGAGATGGAATACCCTCATCTCATCGGGTTGAGATAGAAATAGAACCAAAATATCAAAACAATTACAACACAAGTCATACGAATCACTCTAGGTGAAAACATATCACCCTAAAAACACAAAACCAGCAAACTGACATTAACGAGGTAGTATGGACTTTCCCTGTACACGGGTTAGCTACTCCCAAGAACAACTTAATACCAAGTACCGAACTCATCTTATCCCTGGATAAAGTCTCCAAACAGTAAATCAAGAGAAAAGAACTCCTCTAATACCACTTTGTAACGACCCGAATCTAGAGCCCCTCCTCTGGTGCCCCATACCTGGTTCGCCACATGACCTCAAGCGCGTTTTCCCCGAATGCCAGAGGCTGCCGACTAGCAGCGAGGGTCTTGGTGAGTCGGTGGGGAAACTATGCACTTATTCGGTAAGGTATACAGTGGAAAAACAACAGTCAACAACGGAAGCTCTAACAAAATGCATAACAGTAGAAACCAAACAGTGGAAGCAATGAATATATATAGCAATGAAGACAATGATGCAGCAGGTACAAGTATCTATGGAAAGTAGAAAACACAAAAACGTGCTAGAATACAAATGAAAAAAAGTGCAAAAGAAAAACAAAATAAAATCCTATGCATCGCGAGCCCCGGCTCTGTCCCATGCTCTCCAGCTCCAGCACAATCAACATCCTGAAGTAGAAGGGCGCTTTCCCTTATCTATACCTGTAGAAACATAGTCTACTTGGGCCCAAAATCTTGGCCCAAACAGGGTGTGAGATACAATCCCATTAGGAAATCACCCAAATATTTTTGCCTAACAGTCAATGAATACAAGGAAAGTAATAAAATAAGATGCAGTAAATAGAGAAGCACAAGTATCTACAATCCATAGTTTTAACAAATAAAGTACAAAAGTAAGAAACCAAAAACAAGAAGAAAATAGGTAACCCTCTGGGTAGCTATCACAGCCTAACCCATATGGTTCAACCTAGAAGTACCAGAATCCCTCTAGGAGGCACACACAGTCTCACCCCTCTGGTTCAGCTCTGAAAATAATAGACTCTCTGGGGAATCACTCACCGTCAATTCCCCCTATAGTCTTGTATCGTGCTAAAGGCTCTCTGGGGAATCACTCAACGTCTATTCCCCCAGTGGCCCACGTCAAGGAACTACAGACTCTATGAGGAAGCACTAAATGTCAATTCCCCCTGTGGTCTCATATCGTAAATTAAAGACACTCTGGAGTAGCCCTTACATAAATTCTAGTTTTGGTCTACTACTCTTGGTTCTCACAGCCCTGAGTGAAATTAAACATTCTCAGCACGTGTGTAAATCGTCCAAGTAACCCAAAAAACTACTTAGCTCTCTACTAAGTCTTAGCAGCAAAACAAGCCAGCAGTCCACAATCCTACAACTATGCATGGAAACTGGAAAAATGCCAGACAGGGAGAACAAGCATAGAAAACATTCAAGGTATAGTAATGCTACCATAATCACAGGAAAAACATCTACTCTAGCAATCAAGCAAAGCAGGAAATGCAAAAAGGGAAAAACCGGAACACGCAATACCCCGTTCAAGGGTATTGGTGGAATTTGCACAAAATATTCCTCAACTTTCTACAGAAAGGCACAAACCACCTTCCTCGATCCAAAGAGATTTATATATGTGAACCATGTAGACAGATTCCCCTTAGAACGAAGTAGATCAGAGAAAACTCACAAAATTCACAACTTACTATATCTTGAAAACAAGGAGGAATCAAGAAACAAGACCGAAGTAGAAGGGAGAACTCACCGCTACGCTTCCAACGCAATTGACCGTGCTTGAATCAGAGAACAGATGAAGAGGCGGGAGATTGGGGAAGATTTGGCCGTACGGGTCGGTCCCGGGCAAATGCGACCTAAAAGAAGATAAAAATTACGATGGGACGCAACCTCGGTTCATTTAATGAAAAAATAAAGAAAAGTACATGGCATGTACTTTTAGAGTACACGGCGTGTACTGGGTCCTTTCTGTACTCCGCCAAAATTGGCCTCCGCGTCACCCCTACACATAGTGTGTGTGGCCCGGGCATGGCCAGCACCCAGCTTCGAGCCGGATCAGATTACATGCCGTGTACTCAGAAAGTACACGGCGTGTACTCAGAAAGTACACGGCGTGTACTATGAAAATTTCTAGAAAAAAACATTTTTCTTAAAAACTCCAAAATAAAGGAAAAACATACCTGAACAAAGATCCAAGTTCTTACAGCTATGGTCCGAGGTTCTCTATTTTTAGGTAAAAAGAGTTTCCATTTAGCTGGGGGTAGGTCCCATCCCTCAACATATCGTTTCGTTTGGGGAAGAAATTATTAGGTCTATAAAAAGGGATGAATCTCTTGTTTTTTCTTGAATAGTCTGAGGTTATCATCAGGGATAATGCATGACCTTTCAGTGAAGTCACCGTGCACTAGGTGTTCCGCTCTGGGTTCCTACGTTGAGGTAGTTTCAGCCAAGGCAGTAGCAGTTTACACCATCTTTGGGTCATAAAAGTGAAGATAAAGTAGGTATATGACATCCACATGATAGTCCCCATCCTCATAGAGAATATTTTTTCCATGGTGGTGGTTTTCATTATTGTCAGAGAGGACACGGAGGAGGTTGAGGCCAGCGTAATGAATTAGCGTTGCTAGTGTCAGGCGAACCAGATATTGTTTGAGGTACCCATTAGTTTTTTTCTACTTGGGTCATGCCTTGTTTGATTTCGGAGAAACACACTCCTCTATATCACTTCCCCTTTTCCATTCTTTGGTAATTGAGTTACGGATTCTTATAGTGCCCTTGGCTTTGACTATGCCAGTTGGAAGTCGAGATGACTTTTTGGAAGTATGTAGAGACAGTGTGCTAGTGATAGGGAAGCACCATTCTTTTAGAGATTTCAATTTTTACGGATATAAACATACGATGTCATCCTCAGTATGGATTGGTTGATTTTGTGTGTAGGCTATCATAGATTGCTTTTGGAGGTAGGTGATGTTCTTCGATTTTGATGAAGAGCCAATGGTGTTTGTTGGTGAGCGAGACCCTCTGATGGGTTAGAGGTATTTTTTGTTTTTTTCATCCTAGATGGATGTTTTTATTCTATATTATTCATAAGTTCCATAGTTGGAATTTCCCAGGGTCTTAGAAGAGTACCCATAGGTATTTATAGAAGTCGATGTAGCATTACCCCCTCAACGAGAGATCATGTATGAGATCGAGCTATATTTAGGATCATCTCCTATCTCTATGTATCCATATAGGATGGCCCATTATGAGTTACAAAAGCTATGTATATAGATCCATAGTCTATTATAGTGTGGTTTTGTTTTTCTGAGTGTGTCTATGTGGGCCGCACTAGTTTTGTTCATGAAGAAGGTTGATTGTAGTTTGCGGTTGTGTATCGATTATCATCACTTATACACAGTGATAGTAAAGAATCACTATACTTTTCTGTGAGTTGATGATATATTCAATCAACATAAGTGTTCATGTTGGTTCAAAAAGATCGACTTTTCATGAGGATATGTTCAGATGCATGTGAATAATGATGATATCCTAAATACTGCTTTCCTTTGTCGTCATGGGAATTATGAGTTCATTGAAATGTCATTCAGTGTGACCAATGATTTAGCTATGCTTATGGGATTGATGAAATCTGTGTTCCATGAGTTCCAAGATAATTTTGGGGTGGTTTTCATCAAAGACATCCTTTTGTAATCCTCATCTGTGGAGGAGAATGCAGAGAATCTGCACACCATTTTGATATTTCTTTGACAACAATATCTATTTGGGAAGTTTTCAAAGTCTGAGTTTTGGGTTCAAGAAATCTATTTTAGGGGGTCTTGTTATATCCTAGTAGGGAGTATCTGTGGATCTGTGGGAAGATAGAGCTGTTGTGTCTTGGGAATCCCCCAAGATAGTGATAGAGGTCAGAAGTTTCCTTCATCTTGAAGGCTATTATAGGAGGTTTGTAGATGATTTCTCTCATATTGTGACTCCTATGATAGCATTTCACATGAAGGTTCAGGAATTCATGTGGACTAATCGGTTTTGGAAATCATTTTTGTATCTCAAAAAGATGTTTGAAAGTGGTCCAATTCTTTGTCTTACATAAGATGGAGTTGATTTTGATATTTTCTATGATGCTTCTTATCTGGGTTTTGGCTGTGTTCTGATGTAGTAGAGATCAATTGTTTCTTATGGGTCTCATTAGTTGTATCCCTATGAAAATTACTATTCACCCATGACCTTGAGTTAGTGACATTGGTGTTTTATATGATTTTTTGGATACATTACCTCATTCGTGAGCACTTTGTGGTTTTCACTGATCATAAGAGCCTAAGGTATGTATTCTCTCATCCTGAATTGAACTTGTGTAAGTGTTAGTGGATGGTGTTATTAAAAGAATAGGACTTCAAAATACCTTATACCCCTTGAAAGGAAAATTTTATAGCTGATGTGCTGGGTAGGATGTCGCGTAATGATGTTGTGGATTAATCTGGTGATTCCTAGAGAGTGATCAAAGAACTGTTAGTATTATATATCGATATGGGAGAAGTTAGGTGTAGATTTTATCTTTTTTATATGACCGTGTATTAATCTTTGGTGCTAAAGGTGGAAGAGTCCCAGTTGTGGTATCTATAGGTGGAGGTCTGGAGAGACCAAGTTGTTTGTGGTGAGGCCCCAAATGGTAGTTCTGAGAATGAACAACACCTAGTGTTGTATCAAGGAAAGATTTTCATTCCTTTGGTGATGGAATGAGATAGTTCTTAGAGGGTTCTATATTCCACCTTTAGTGGTGAATCCTGGCATGAAAAAGATTTATTAAGCCATGAAAAGTCATTTTTGCTGGGCAAGATGATGTGTGCTGCTGCAGAGTTTTTATCTCGATGTTTGGTCTGCCAAAAAGTGAAGGTCGAACACTATGTACCCGGTGGTTTTCTCTAACCATTAGATATTCCTCAGTGGAAGTGGGGGGGGGGAGTATCAATGGGCTTTCTTTCTAGTTTAAATTGATCTTGGGGAGGCCATGACACTATATAGGTGGTAGTGGATCATTTGAAAAAATCATCCCACTTTATTATAGTTAATGAATTGAGGTCAGTAGAGGTTTTATTGAGGTAGTATCTAGAAGAGGTGGTGAGACTCCATAGAGCCCCAAGGATGATCATTTCTGATAGATATCCTTATTTTACCTATAGGGTGTGGAGAGGTCTCCAAAATGAATTTGGATCTTAGCTATTCCTTAAAACAAATTTTCATCCACAAATGGATGGTCCGATAGAGAGGACCATCCAGACTCTTGAAAAAATGTTGTGCTATTGTGTCCTGGATTTTGAAGGTTCATGGATGAGTCACTTACCCTTGTTAGAGGTTTTTTACAATAATAATTTTCACTCCACTATTGGTATAACACTCTTTTAAGCCTTGTCTTTTTGACCTTCCCTTTTGACGTTGTGATGGACTGGGGTTGGAGAGTAAAAAATTTTCAGATCGGAACTAGTGAAAAATACAACAAAGATGGTTCATATAATTCCCGAGAAGATGAAGGCAGTACCAGATCGTCAGAAATCATATGATGATCAATGTATTAGACCTTTGGAGTTTGAGGTTGGGGATCACGTGTTACAGAAGGTGACTCTCTACTATGGGATGCAAAGGTTTGGTTGTGGTAGTAAGCAGCCTCCCTAGTTTTTCAAGCCTTTCAAGGTGATGGCTCATGTTGGAGATGTGGCGTATCGAGTAGAACTTCCCCCACAGATGATCCAAATACAATTTTTTTTTTCATTTTTACAACTCCTTTGTTATCTTCATGATGACTCTCATGTAATCAATTGAGGTCAGATTGATGTGGACGATGATGTAACCTTTCAGAAGCGACATGTAGAGATCCAGGACTACAAGGATAAGGTGTTATGTTGGTGTGTTATAGCTTTGGTTTGTTTCTTATAGAGACATAGTGTCATGGAGGAGAGTACCTAGGAGCGTGAGTCGTAGATACATGCTCAATATCCCAAGATTTTTAATGTTTAGCTCTTTTCTTGTAACAATGTTCATTTTGTGGTTGTAAATAATTTCTATTTAGGAGATGGCTTCCTTTTGTTGCTTGTTGTGGATTTGTCTCTTCGAGAGGTGTCTCCCCCATGATAGTGTTTAGGAGATTTTTGTGGTTCTCGTGACGTGTCATGTTGTTATTTTTTATGGGGTTGATATCATATGGTGGTGAGAGTATTGAGAGGTATCTCATGATGTGGATGTCCAGACAACCTCTTTTTAGTTTCCTTTATGGGTTGGTTTTGGATTATCAAGGATGAGAATTGTATTAGAGGTATCTGATATAAGGGCATGGATCCATGTGGATTGACCCTTGGCTTGTTCTCAAAGACCGAGGTGCTCGATGAAGGATCAGAGGAAGTCTAGAGGATTTCGGGTGAAAGAAGCTAGAAATAGGGGGATACATAATGTTACCAAGGGGTATATGATGTGTACTGTTCAGGTCTCAGTAAAAAAAAACATATAACTAAGGTGACATGTTTTTTGGGGTAAGATGCCTCGATGCAGTACATATCATGACAAGGAGGTATACAATGCGTACTGCCCCACCACTAGGTGTTTTAAATACACCCATCCACTCGGATTTTTCAACCCCTATAGCTTGAGCACACCCCCTCTCAATCCCAGACAACCTGAATGACTCCCTCTTCAATGTTTTTAGATTCTTCATCCTGGATGGGTTCCCCACTTCCTTTATTCAATCCATATTCAATCCAAGGTAATATTTTCCTCCATTATTTGTTTTCCTTTGATCCATATTCTCCCATTTCTCCTTTCTATGATATGGTGTTTGATATACAAGACTCTATAGGAGTTTCTTTGCTTTTTTTGATGCTGTTGTGTCGCGACATCCCCAGATGAATGCAGTTGTTTAGGGGAAGAAGATTTTGATCTGATGCTTTGATCAGTTCTCGATCGAAGAACATAATAAACTTTTTGGGGTATGGGATTCATTAGTTCTATATTCTATTACATGCAATCATATATTTAGCATGATTTATACCACGAGAACATAATGGAACTGACATAATAAATATTTCAATATGATAAATATATTTGTATCGATCGTATGTTATTAAATCTTGTTTTTATAGATAGTTTGATATTTATTTATTCCTTTCTTTAGCATGTCATACTTGAGAAAAATTAGTAAATAACAAAAATTGGGATTAATTTAAAAAATTATTCAAAGAAAAATAGGCATATAAATGAATCTGGTTGTTGTTGTTGTAATTTTATGTTAATAAAATTTATACAGTAACCATGATTAATTAATTTTTGGTAGCTATTATATGTTGATGTTTATTATTCCAGTAGTTAGAACCTAAAAATAATAAATCGGTAAATTCCAGATGGATTAAAGAAATTGCTGTTTGATGAAGGATAATGTCTGGAAGGGTTCTGAGTTTCCCTCTTGCTTGTAAGTCCATGTGCCTTGTTCTTTGGATCCATGAGTACTCATTATGTATGAAGGATGGATGCCTTGTTTAAGGGCCAAGAGCCCAGTTGATATGATGATTGTTTCATGAAACATGTGTTGTGATGTGAGCCTGGATGGCTATTGAGACATGTGTGGTAGAGAGGCCCATTGGTTGTGGCAGTAGTAGATTACTAGAGTGGTGAAATGCTTCAGTTTATTCATGAGGGTGTTAGGGAGGACACCAAAGATGTTGAAATAGGTTGGATGTGAATCATTGTATGTTTTCTGAATCTTATTGGTTGTTTAACTTCTTTACATTCCACTCTTCTCAAGGAAACTAGTTTTACTTACCCTCCTTCCAAAAGGGGTGAAGATGTGTGGGGTATTCCATGTGCTTTTTGTTTTTCACTTCTTGAGGTAGGATGTTTTTATTCTCCAAATATAGGTGGCAAAAACTTTACGGGTAGTCTATTTACTCATCGGGTTTATCACCCTTGTGTTTAGTAGATTAGACTGTTTTTTAATGCCTAGGAATATGGGAAACCAATAATGTTGTTAATAAATGGTTGAATAAATGATACTAACCAATGGGGTGGGATCTTTTTGGGATGCAATTTTGAGGTAATATTTTTGATAATATGTGGAATTAGTCTGGTTATGCCTAGAGGGCATGAAACTTTGATGTGATGTTAATGAAATATAATGTGGAATTGTTAATGGTTAATTAATGTTCAAATAATTAATTAACATAAACTCTAACTGATAAATAGGTAATGAGTAATGTAATAAAGCTCTTACAATGGTTGTGTTCTTATACCATACCTAGTCTTTGCAGTGGCAGCTGATAGTCCGAGAGACGTTAGCTGCATTTGAGTATAATACTAGGTTATTCCCAAAGTATGGTTAAGAGATATAGTATATTATGTAATTTTTGTGTTTCTATAGGCTACTCTACCATTTATGTTAGGGAACCTGATATCTTGGGGATTCTAAGCCCTAGGGGTGTTTTCCTTAATATTCTGGTGGAAGGATGGATGAATGACTACCCCCTTTGGACCTGATCTATTTTCTTGGTAGATACTAGTGATGGTAGGCACAATAGTTAGTTTTCCCCATATATGTGTGTAGAGGGTTGTAATGGATTGTGGTTAATCACACACATATATTCTGGATATAGTTTCATATAGACTACTATAGGTGTATTATATAGAGCTTGGGATGGCTTGAGGGTCCTTACATGGTGTATGGGCTGTAATGTCTTGTGATATAATGCATGACATATGATACACGTTATGTTAGTTGTTGTGGAAACTAGAAACTACCTAGTTACTTTCGTTATTTTGATGTAGTGGTTGTGTTGCATGAGGTGCATATTGAACATAGCTAAATCCCCATTCAAATCATGTCTATCTCATGAGATATATATTTGTACCCAATGCATTGGAGGGAGACGTACATATCACCCATCTCATAATGAAATCGTACTTTCATGTGCCAAAATATCATAAAAAATCAAATCATAAACAATTAAATGAAATGGGTATGCTAAAAATGTAATTATATCATAACCTATGGGAAAATAGATAGGTTCCATAATCATTTCATCAAAGAATAATCCATGAAAACAATTATGATATGTAAGAATAAAACCTATAAAAAAGGAAATGGGTTACATAAACATATAACCCATGAAATAAAATTGTTTTAAAAAACATATAACCTATGAAAAGAAAATTAGTTTCATTATTGTATAACCTATATAAGAGAAATAAGTTTCATAAACATATAAAATTTGAAATAAAAATGGTTTTCATAAATTTCATACTATAAAATATTAACAATTAATATAAATAATATGAATGAAAACATTGGATCATTTTTCCATAAATTCATGAGTAACACAAACCGATGTTGTCTTAGATGGAATATAATTTGGAAAAAACTTTTAGAATAACGTCTTTATGAAAATATCTTTTCTTCTTTAAAAATATATTTTAAAAACAGAAGTCCATTTCATAACCTTTTTCTTTAAAAACATTTTAAAGAATATCAAAAATATTTTTAAAAAAAATTTCTTAGAAAATATACTTAAATACATAAAAAAGATGCTTTGAAAACCTTTTTAAAACCTTTTTCCCTGAAAACTTATAAAATAGTATCTAAATAATTTTTAAAATATTTTCGTTGAAAATAATTTGAAAAAAAATAATCTTTTAAATATTTTAAATTATTTTCTCTTAATTTTCTTTTGAAAATGTATAAAGGAAACATTGAAATATAATATGAAACACTTTTTAAACATAATTTTTTTAAAAACCCTTTTTCTTTGATAACCATTTTAAAATCAAAAAATTTCCAAAATATCATGAAAAATTTTTCTTTAAATAATATCCTTGTAAAAATATAATGGAAGCATCAAGGAAAGGACATTTATCACGACAGGTAAATCTATACATGAAGAACATTCCTTTTTCACATTATATATTTCAAAAAGATATTTTAAAGGAAAATAAAAAAATATTCTTTTAAAAAAAATTCAAAAATGTTTTACATGGATAAAAATTTCCATTAAACATAATTGGATAATAGTAAAACATTTTAGAAAAATATTTTTAGAAATCCCAGTTTCCATATAACATAGTCTTCCGACCAAAAAAATTGATATTTTCATAAAAACATTTTATTAATTATCCTAATTTGAAAAGATTTTTAAAATGGTACCATTACATAGATATAAAACGAATAGCTAGAGGCTGAAAAAAGTCTTGAGAGATATTTACAGGTGGATTTTATGATTCAATCAATGGAAGCATAATCATAAACAATCTCGGTAAATAATGTGATTATACAAATAAACCATTAGTACTTTAGTAACATTGAATAACCATAAAATGAAAATAATAACATTTAATTATAATTAAAATGTCATTAAATGATGTATAATCCAGATATAATGCTTAAAAGGAAGTATATACATCTAATAAACAAATATAGGTTCATTACATGGCATGAGGCTCAAAGATGGCTAATTGAGAAAAAAATAATTTACAAATTTAGTAACTTTTGAAATAGAAAGCCAGTGAAAGAAAAATCATCAAATCGATATTTCAATAATAAAAAAAATAATTATAATAATCATATAATACATACATGGTAAGTATAAACACCAAATATAATAAATAGGATGTGAATATGGCTTGTGTCTCATGAAAAATAATAGAGAGATGAGAAAACCCTTACCTTAGATTTTATCATTAATTATATACATTCAGAAAAAATGTATAATAAATATAATTATATTATAAATATACAATAGAATGATATTATTATATCTAATACTAGATATTATTTGTTAATGACTATATATATCCCTTTAATTAACAACTCCATGTTAATTTTATGTTTCAGGAAATATCCAATTTGTTTTTCGTATATGTTTTGATTTTTCATTATCAATCCTCATACATTGATCAAGATTTCATTATTTCAAAAATTAACAAATTGATATAAATGAAATTTATATTTATTTTATATGTATTTATAATATTATATAAACTATAGAAATTTGAAATGCAATACACTGTTCAAGGAGATAGTAGGCCGTACGTACCCGTGAATGATGCTTATGTTTATTGTCATATTGAATGAATGAAAGAAAAATACATGTATGCATATACATCTAAAAAATATCATCATAGTTGGATTATTGTGTCATATATATCATATAATTTTACTAAACCCATCCTTAATAAATTCCATGTATAGTATGAAAGAATCACATCGCTTTGAGGAGGTGGTAGTCAACACGTCCATAAATGAAGTTATTGTATTTACCCAAAATTGAAATCCTGACGGAATGTTTTATATAATAATTCCCTATGAATTAAAAAAATCATAAATATAAAAAAAATCATATAAAAACAAATTTTATACCATTATTACAAACCATGGGAGGTGGTAGGGTAAAACAAACAATATCGTTTTTTGAGGTGAAAGTTCCTCACACACTGGAAAAAATAAGTTCATTACCCATTAGATGGTTGTGTGTGTGTAAGTGTAGGTATAATTCTTAGAATAAATAATATCATTATATTTATGATAATTATTTTATTATAAAATAATTTAATATGAATTTTTTATGACGTATTTAATGAAAATAAAATATCTTGAAGAATGATGTTATCTCTTCTTTAGGTAACTCATTTTTTTTTCGCAAAAACAGGATTCGTTCGATTGATTTATTCAAAAAGTAAATATTTTAGGATTATGGGAAGGATTTTGGGATATCATTTTATCTGTTATTGAGATAGGAAAATGGTTTTAGAGTTGTAATATTTTGGGAGGGGCAAGTGACCTTTTGTGGTAAAGGTTAAGTGGAATTCTTGTAATATTTTGAAAAAGGAATTCAACCAATTTTTTTCTCATAACCAATGTCTCCAATAATATTAAACATTAGATCCAAGGGATGATAGGGCCGAAATTTTGTCATCCAATGAATTTTAGTAGTGTTTATATGTCATTTTGGCATTTAAGTGTATGGTCCAGTCCTTTAGTATGCTATTTTTTCTCTTAATCGCTTTAATTAATGTGAATCACTTTCACTAATATTTTTTTTTCAAAAATATGTTTAACATATTAAAAATTATGAATTATTATAATTAAATATATGTACTAAATTTTTCCAAATTCTAATATCATAAGTGGGAGAAATTATTTTAAATTTATTCATACAGATAGGAAGACAATGAGGGGTTTAAAGTAGAAAGGTCCAAAAGTTTGGAATGTTTTTATATCCAATATAAATTTAAAATTGGTTAAAATGAAAAAATTCGATTAATTGCTGTATATTATATCTAATTAAAATTTAAACCAAAATAAAATATAATTTAACTATATAAATAAATTATACGAAAAAGAAGGTGTGCATTGAAATTCAGTATTATTCATTATTCATCCAAAAATTAAGTTTCCTAGAAAAATACTAAAAAATAACCCAATGAAAATATTGATAATTATTTTTCAAAAATAAAGTTTATTTTGTCAAATATAAATTATATATGTGTCAAAAATAAAATTAAAATGTGTTCTCTATTAAAAGGTAATATAATTTCTAATTAGAAAAATCCATCTTGTTATTCATAAAATTGTATTTATTCATATATTATACCAATAAAAACTGTTGGATGAGTTTAAAAAATATTTATTGAATATATAATATTTAAAATTTATTGAAAACATTAAATAAAAGGGTTTTTTTATTTATTGAGATAAAAAAAATTTACATAGAAATATTTATTTCTAATAACATTCATTTCTTTGTTTTCAAATAGTTCTTTCATTCACTTATACTTTTTAATAACTAGAAGATTCATTTTATTTAAATGTATAAAAAATTTTCTAAAATGTTGTTAATATTATTCTTGACTTCCATTCCAATGGCTAGGTAGTATATATAATAATATTTTAATAACCATTTTAACAATATATTGCAGTTTTGTAAAAACTCTGCCATGCACATTATGCTAGAAATCGAAGAAACATGTAGTTATCTGTAATATAAGGAAAACATAGTTTTTCATGTTACAAAATCTAATATAAGTGTTTCATGTGGCATGAGATTAATATTGCATTGCGTATAGAAAAAGAAAAATATAATTCTTTTATAAAAAAAGATATTTAGTGTCATCTAAAGTGAAAAACAATAAAATGATTTAATAAATTTGTAAAAAATAATTCATAAAATATCAAGGTGTTACATTAAAGAGCCTTAAAACTAATTTATCCATCAAACATCATATGGTTTATCATAGGTTTAATAATTGAAATTTCCTTTTATATAAACACACATAATAAAAATAAAAACTAAAATTTACTTTAAAAAGGGAATGTGGGAAACATAAAGGTTACCAAATGTTACACAAAAATTAGTTCATAAAATAATAGAACATATGTGGGATGTGAAAACATTTACATTGAATAGAAATCTAACAATCATGTTCTGATGGAGAATGATAGAGAACATGGTTAGGAGAAAGTTGACTATCAGAAATACATAACCTAAAGAGGCTTTAAAAAGGTCATTGATATCATGAAAATTGTGATAAGTTGAAAAATATTTATTTTGAGACCCAATTTCCTAAATTATAATAATTTTCAGAAAACGATATACTTACATGATTTATGGACAACATTACCCTATGTTGTACCTTGATCATATTCCACCTTATATCTCATGCCAGGAAATAAAGGTGGAATTTTCATTATTGAATCATTAACATATCATGAGATCCATAAATATAATTATATTTAATTCAATATGTTCTTATCAAAATAAAAAATAATATAAATTTATTAAATATTAGTAAATCCTTATACGGAGAGATAATACTTTATTCTCTAAAAATGATTGATAAAGTTTACATAAACCATTCCATAAATTCTTCACCTTATAACCATTTAGAAATATGGATGTCCAAAACATTAAAAATAAGGTCACTAATTTTCTTAAAAATTTCTTAGCATTGATTCCGAGTATAAAATAAAGTAGCTCTTGGTTTTTGTATAACAAACTTGTGAATACCTTCATCACATATTTTCTTGAATCATGGTAATAACATGAAATACCAGAAAACCTTATTTAAAAAGTGCATGTTTTCTATTCCAGGATTTAGGGGATATGTTCCTTACATTAAAAAATGTTGTAATCTTCATCTATGATTGCATAAACCATTTTTCATAAAAAACATAATTATTTTCCAGTTAATCAGTATTGTCTAATTTAATTATTCATATCCAACGTATCATTATCCAATAATAATTACCTTAACTTAAATAACATATTAAATGTTATCTCTCTCTTTATCATGTGTTTACCATGACCAAAACATTTCCATTAAATCACTTTTATAGTACATCATAAGGATTCAACATATTCTGCTAAATATATAGTGAAACAATATAAACTAAAAAATCCATATATATTTCACCATTTATATAATATAATTTTGGAATCCAAATACATAAAAACATCAATTATTTCACTTATTCGTTGCTCAATTTATGTGTTTACCTCAAAATATTACTTAATACCTATTTCCCTTCACATTTCATATGTAGTTTCATCATCATCAACAATATAAAGATCACTCATGCCACCATTCTGCTTATCTTTAAGAGAATTACACTTAGGAAATCAATTAACATAATGACCATTAATTCAAATATTAAAGAATATAATCATTGATGTTTTCTTATGGAGGAAAATATTTTAATCCATTTCATTAAATAAATCCTTCAGTTTTCATTTGTAGTTACATTCTTTGTGTTCCTCTTTTCTACAGAAAAAAGCCATCATGTTCCTCCATGAAAATTTCTTAAGGGATAATTTCCACATTCTTGAGATAAAGGAAAATTAATATTCTTTCAACTATGGTATCCATTACCCAAAATATCATTAAAATCCTTCATTATCTTCTTTATTGAGTCTATGTGTTGCTTAATACACAATGTTTTAATCATTTTTTTAGAAAACAAACTAGGAATGATCAAAACATTTTCACTCTAGGGACCATCCCATTTGACTTTTCATCAGCAAATTTTCTATCACATTCAACGTTAAACCAGTTCCTTATGCTTCCCCTATTGAATAAAACTAGAAAACATTATGTGAAAAATATGTATCATTGTGTAAACCAATATAATTATGGCTAATCACTTATAAGATTTTTAAATTATGACACATTCTTTTAAATACAAGACACATTATTCATATCATTAGTGATATCCCTTGACATATCGTTATAAATATTCCAAGGGATATCACTAATGTTTTCTTATAATATTTTTTTAAGGATGACTATAGCATTACATTGATACAATCTATAGAAAACTAAGAATAACATATAAGAATATTTCATCATTTCATATGAATATTCAGCACATTATAAAAATAAATTCCAAAAGAGAATAATATATTAGTGTCTTTCAAAACATAGAAAAAAATATTCTAATGTGGGAAAATATATTCGCCATTTCAAATAATTATATTCCAATTTAGTACTTCTATGTAAAACAATTGTTTATAACCTATGGAATGGAATCATAATAAAGGGGTGAGATCAGACTATAACTAAGGATAAACAAAGGATATATAAAAGCCTAACATGAGTATAAGGGTACGATAACATGATAATAGAATTCTAATATCAAACACTGCACACCAAAGATCATATACACAAGTCATGGAATACATATTGGATGTTTATAAGACATAAATAATAAGGGAATCAAGATCATTATCCATGAAAGCATAAAATAGTGATAAGACATATAATTTGTGGCATACACATAAGCATATAAAATTATTTCCATAAAATAATTTCTACCAATGCCATCATATTACAATGGGTTCAATCCCCATACAATATTGGTAGTGAATATTCACTCTCATGACCATCTTTATTTTAAAGGTTCACACATAAGACCAAATTAGCAGACAAAGTCCCTTACTAATCCAAGTTCACTCTCAATTCCAACCATATCTATAACATGAGATTAATTAATTACATAATGAATTGGATACATATATATACCACAAATCTCACAATGAATTCATATATAAATTTTCCAAAATATCATAAACAATAATATCATAAAAAATCAAATAAAATGGGCATCATAAACATGAAATTGTATCATAACCTATATAAAAAATACTGGTTTCTTAATCATTTCATAAAAGTATAACGTTTGAATAGAATCCATTTTTTTATTCATATAAAAAATGACAAGGGAAATGGGTCTCACAAACATATAACATGTCAAAGGTATATATGTTTTATAAATATATGATCCCTGAAAGAGAAAGGGGTTTTACAAATATATAACCCATGAAATAGAAATATGTTCCATAAATATGTAACCTGTGAATGAAAAATATTTTTTAGAAACAACATTCCAAAAAAACATAAACCTTTTACAAAAATAATAAAAATGTAACCTTTGGATTATTTCCCCACCAAATAATGATAAAAAAACAGATTCTATCTAAGATGGAAATTAATATTGAAATATCCATTAAAAATATTTTTGAAGGTAATATACTTTCATCATTTATAAATTTTTTTTCAAATATAAATAATTTGAAAAACTTTTTCATTGAAAACACATTAAGGAAGCTTAAAAAATGTTGAAAAACATTTTCTTTGAAAATCATTATGAAAATTTATAGAGGAATATTTGATAAAAATTGAAAAAAAAAATCATTTAAAAATCATTAAAAATTTATAAAAAATATTTTAGATCATTGAAATATTATTCATTGAAAAAAAATTTATAAAAAATATAATATATGCTTTAAAAAATTAGTTAATTTTTTTTTCAATATACAAATTTTTTTGAAACCGTTTTTCTTTGTAAACTATTTTAAAATAAATAAATTCCAGAATATCAGGAAAATACTTTTCTTTAAAAAATATCCTTTTAAACCTATAAATAAATAATCATGTAAATTATGTTTATAAATAATTATAATTCTTTACATCCCAAAAAATTCCTTCTACACATTAAATTTTTTAAAAAAGTGCCATTATCGGGAAAAAAATATTCCTTTTAGAAATAATTTTTTAATAAGTTATTATTTTGTTAAAAATTTATTTCAAATATAATAAATTTATATTAAAACATTTTTTAAAACATTTTTATAAAACATAGTTCAGAAAGAATACAGATTTTCGTCTGAAATGAGAAATAATTTTGGATTTTCATTGAAAATTATTATTTATATTAATAATAAATAATACAGAAATAGTGAAATTACATAGATATAACATGAATAACATATGATAAATAGATTCCATGAGAGTTATATTGATATTGATCAAAATATACCATCAATGAAAGCATAATCATAAAAAATCTCAATAAATTATGAGATTTTAGAAATAAACAATTACTGCATTAGTAGCATTAAATCCTAAAATAGTTGAAATTATAACTATACATGAAGAATAAAATATCATGAAAAGAATTATATTCATTATATAACATCTCAAAGGTATTATATACACCACATCAAAAAATATAGGCTCAAATCATGGGAAATATCTCAAATAAGAGAAGTTGAAAAAAAAAATTACAAATTGTGTAACATTGGAAACATTAGCACCATGAAATAAATATCATAAAATGGATATGTAAATTCCTATAAATATAAGTACAGTGTTCATAGAATACATCCATGAGAATTATAAATAGTACCAATAAAAAATAGGTTGCGGCCATGCCTTGTGTATCACAAAAGAAAAGTTAGATGAGAAAACTATTTCCTTAAGTTTTGAATTTCATCATAAATGATAAAAACTCCTATATAATAAATATAATTTATTAAAAATCGACCACAAATCCTTATTTTTTTCTAATACACATACATATATCATGATTTTATTATTTATAGAATGTAATAAATGATATAAATTACATATATATTTTTTAAAAATGTATTTAAAAAAATCTATAAAATATAGAAATATGAAATGGAATATACCATTCACGAATATGGTAGTCTGTACGTACGCGTGAACGTTGTTTCCATTTTAATGTCATATTGAATGAAATAAAGTGAATTTAATTTTTTGTGTATATATAAAATATAATTAAATTATTATTTTTATTTCATATTTATCATGTACTATTACAAAACCCATCATTAATATGTTTCATATAGAGTGGAAACGAATCACATATCTTTGACGAGGTGGTAGTCCACACGTCCACAAACGAAGTAATTGTATTTAAATGAAATGGAAAGCATGAAGATATATAATATATAATAATTTAAGAAGAATATTGAAATCATAAATATAATATATATAATATGAAAATAAATATTCAATCACAATTCATAACTAATATAAGTGGTAAAAGAAAAAAGAATAACTTAATTTGGTAATGTGGTCATTCACCGCAGAGAAGAATGGTAAGTTTGTTACCCATTAGATAGAAGTGTTAGTATTTGTAGGTATAACCCCTATAATAAAAAAACTATATATATTAAGGATGCAAATAATATTATATAATAATAGAATAATAATATTTAAGGGGGTGGAGAATGAATATAAAATAAAAGGCCTTAGGGAAGGATGTAACCTCTTCATTAGGTAACTCCTTTTGGTTATCACTAAAGGTATTCCACAGATTGATTTCTTCCTAACGAGAGTATTCTAGTAATAATGGAGGGTTTTTTGAAGCTTATTTTAGATGATTTATTCCGAGACAAATGTCTTGAGAGGTGTGAATGAGTGTGATGGGTGAGTTCCTTTTTATAGTGGCAGATGAGTGGCATTCTTGTAAATTTTTGGAAAGGGAATTCCACACATATTTTTCCCATGTCTTGTAGCTCCACTATTTGTCAAAATTAGATTCATAGAACTATGGGATCTAAATATTTCCTTCCAATAGCTTTTGGATAAGTGTATAGGTCATTTTGACCCTTATTTTTAATTTTTAGTCCATTTTAAAGCTATTTTTCTCTTAAACAATGTAATTAATTTTAATTACTTTCATTAATATTTTTATCCAAGGATATGTTTACCTAATTATAATTTTTAAATTATTTTGATTAAAAATATGGTATCTATTTTTTCATATTATAATCACCAAAGTAGGAGAAAATAAGTTAAATTTAATCCCATATATGGGACAACAAAGTGGGGTTTTTCAGTAAAACGTTCCAAACGTATGGAATATTTTTATGTCCAGTATCATTGTAAAATTTGTTATGATGAAAAAAAATTAGATTATTTTATTTATACGTGATTTATTTAAAATAAAAAATTATAATATAATTTAACTATTAAAATAAATTAGACAAAAAAGATGGTTTGAATTAAATTTCGCTATATTCAATATTCATTAAAAATGATTTTTATCCAAAAAAATACCAAAAAATCAACTATAGTAAATTTTTATATTTCTATTTCCAAAAATAATTTTATGTTTTCAAATTAAAGATTATAAATTTGACAAAAATAATATTTAAAAGGGTCCTCCGTTAAAAGGTTGTAAAATACCCTTTTAGAAAAATTAATCTTGTTATTCATAAAATTGGACTTATTTTTATCATATTTATATAAAAATTATTGGATTAGTATAAAAAATATGTATTCAGTATTTAATATAGGAATTTTATTTAAAAAGTAACCAATAGTCATTTGTTTAATTTATTGATATAAATTTTTTTTTGAACATAGGAAATAGTTTTCTTAGAAAATTAATTAATTTATTTTCTTATTTTTATTTAATTATCTTTTTATGATTTATAAACAAATGATTCATTATAAATACATGTATAAATATTGATTTTAAAATCTTTTTAATTATATTCATGATTTATATTACAATGTCTAAGTGTTATATGTAATAATATTTTTAGAATCATGTTAATAGAATTTTATAGTTCGATAAAAACACTGCCTTGTGTATTACAAAAGCTATCCAAGAAACGTTGAAATTTGTGTAACCCAAGATAAACATTGTTCCTTGGGTACCATTTCCTAATATAACTTTTTTTGTGGAGCATGATTAAAATGGTGTTGTGTATAACAGAATCAAAATCCAAATTCATGTATAAAAAACTATTTTCAGAGTTCCCAGAAGTGAAAAACCTGAAAAATATTAAATTATATTGCATAAAAATATTTCAAAAAATATCATAGGGTTACACTTGTAGTCATAAAATATGTGTTTAATTGACTAAAACTATACATTATCACAATTACATGACAATTTACTATAATTTGACTCATCCTCACACTTATCCTTAGAGAAATGAATTGAAATATTTTTATAAATATCCCTAGGGGTATCACTAATAATTTCTCACCCAACATTCCAAATGATCACTAATTTTTTTATTTGATAAAAAAAATAGTGACCCTGGATTCTCAGACATAGATTCAAAAAAAATTAAAGATTATTTGATAAATTTCCTATACACACACCTAAATTACATAATAGTTTAGTGTCTTTGGGGAGTAGGTACACAGTATTATAATTTAATGAAATATCTTGTACAAATTACATAAAAAATATTCCCCTTTATTAAACCTTAGAAACATAACCTACATAAAACCATTTCTCATAACCTCGGGAAAAAACTAAGAAATGATGAAATTAGAAGCTCAGTAACGGTATGCAAGTGTCAAACGTAAGGGTAACATAAAAGAATGTAATGAGAACATGTTCCTAAAATTTGAAAACCATATACTTCCTAAAAAGATCCTAATATTGAGTCATTTAATAATAATTGGAAATTCATAAGACTTGAATAATAAGGAAATCAAAGAACATGAACCATTAGAGCATATAATTGGTGTATGAAACAAAACATATCGTATACATCAGATTATAACATTTTCAACAGAATAAATATGTATAGGTTTACTAATTATTTTAAGGAAATGAAATGAGTCCCTCACATAAAGTAATTGACATACAACTAGGTACACACATAACATTATTGACATGAAAGACAAGTGGACTCATAACACTATTGTAATGACCCATAATTCTATCAATGGGATTTCCTTTCTTATTTTTGTTTCAGATAGTATAAATCAACTAAAATCACATAGAGACCACAATAAAATATTTATAAATAATGAATGAATTTAATAAGAGGTATTTTTAGAAGATGAGAAAGCAGTATCGATGAAATAATAACTTGATCATAGTAATAGTAATATGACCTTATGAATAGTAAATCATCCAAATGAAAAGTAACATCTCCCATGAATGTATACATAAAATTTAGGAATATTCTTAATGAAATTATGAAATAATTATATCATAGTAAACTTAATTAAATATTTTGAAAAGTAATAAGCATGCCTTTGTATTTTTGTTTATTATAAATATTTAATTTCAATTTTTTAATTAATAAAACTAGCTAAAATGAAATTAATTTTCATAAAATGTATTCATAAATTAATATTTTATTATCTTGTGATTTTAGGATCATTTTATTAGATCTTAGTTAATTTTTCATAGTGTTATAAAATCAATTTTAAAGTTATCATTTGTAGTTTTTCTCTAGAAGAATATTCAAATTAAAAATAAAATTTATCATATTTGAAAAATTATTTCTATAAAATGGAGTCCATTTTTATCTACAAATTAAAAACTGGAGAGGGATAATTTTTTGGATTTTTCTAAATTAGATAAAATTTTCTGAATAGTAAAATATGACAATTTACAGTATAAATACATTATAAGTTAAATAAACTGTTCCTTGAGTCATGGCTAATGCCAAAATCATAATCTCAAAATCCCATTAATTATTTTAATTTATTTAGGATAATTCTAAAATTATTCATATTTATAATCCAAAATAATTAACAAATTAATGAAATATTCAAAAAAAACACCCCACTCCTCCACTATAAATACCACCCCTCTCCACCAATTATCCTTATACCTTAAAAGCTTTGAGACATGTAAAATATCATCCCAATAATCTTATAAAGCCTCCCTCCTCACCTAGAACCACTTGGTCTCATTAAAATACCAAAACCATTTCCCTAAGGAGGTTCTCACGGAGGATAATTTAAGAGGTAAAATCCTCTTCCTTTTCCTTTTAATTTAATTTCATGTTATTTTATTTTATTATTCCATCATCACCTCCCCTCATCCATATATCATGATAATTCCAATACCTTATATAAACTATAATTTTATTACACTAATGGAATAATACATCATCAATCCCCTTCTCCTATCCATTTTATTTTAAAAATTGAAACACCTTATGAGATGTGTTGTTTCAATGTCTTCATGGAAGAGAAGTCTTCATTTTACATTACCAATTTTTGGCTACTCATGAAACCATTTTAATGGTTTAAAAAGATTTTAAAATTTATATTAAAATGGTATTTATGTTTTGGATGTATCATATCTACGTAATACTAAATGGTAAAAAAATGAGTTTTGGTGTGATCTAAAACCCCTAAAATTAATGTAAATGATTATCAATAACATGTTATATATTGATCCAACCTCATATATATGAAAAAACAATATATAATACCAAATTTAGTTATGGATATTCATTAAAAACATGTAATTCCAATTCTTGAGAATTATTCCCATTTTACATGAACTTCCACACTAACATATAATTAAAATGACCTTGAAAACCAAGTAAACGAACACTCCCAAACTATAAAATTGTATCTTATAACTCCTCAAAAAGACAAAAAATGAACTTAATAAAATTATAATAAATTAGATACATGAATAAATGATTTATAATTAATTTATCAGTGAATCATATTTCATATTCTAGGACATTAATCTCAAGTGAAGAACACTTTTGGGCATAAGGTAAGTGTTTCTCCTAAAAGCTCTATTTTTTAATTTAGGTTAATCTCTCTCTCTATCTCTACTTAAACAGATATAATTATGAATTATTATTATGTAATTTTACAATATTTTGTGTGAATGATCAATAGATATATACGTAGTATAATCCTTCTTTCTTTGATGAGTGGTAAAATGTTTTACATAGATCTTTCTCAATTCTCCCCGATAAACAATCATGATTAAAGGAATCTTCCCATTATCATACCCATTTTTATGTATACTAAATTATATGTTTTAAGACACCAATATTTTTCTCAAAATAAAAATTTTATTATGATGCAACTATCTTAGTTCATTTTTGGTTTTATGTAATAATATATCCAAAATAACTCTTCCTTGAAAAGTAAGAAGGGCATTACTCTTAAGATTTCCAAAATGATTTTTTTATTGTATTATAATCTATTTCAAAACTCTCTAATAAATGTTATTTTTTATTGGGATTGATCATTTATGTTATTATTTTCCATAATTTATTATTTTTTTTGATTATTATGACCGTGGATGTGAAATCTTGATACCATTCACCATATTACTCAGAATGGGATATGATTATGTTTATTACTTGGGGGAAATTATTTATATTTCATGTGATATTTTCAATATAAATTTATATGTTTATTATGATTCTCCTCTTCTATATGTGGAATTAATTAGACATAGTAAGTGATGGGTGGGGCCCTCTATAGCCCCTCAATGCATCGATAGGTCTCATGAGACAAACCATACCAGATTTTTATTCATTAAGCATGGTGTTTTCGATGAGGGCTTAATGGTATGTTTACGATATATGACATTAGAAATTACTACATTATTATATTTCTAATTAATAAAACATGTGATTATTTTTCTAGTATAATACCCATGGTTGTGTTTTATTCTCTTATGATCATTGATATGTATTTATTTAATAAACATTCATTCATACCATATGATGTTAAATATTATTTTTAACGGAATGTATTTTTAGTTATTAACTATGCCTAATGTTTATGTTAATTAAAACGATTACTATATTACATTCTTTTACTGAGCATCTGAGGTCACCCATTTATTCTTTTTTATTCATCCCTAGGATGTGACGATGAATATTTGGAATAACTTTTCCATAATCATCAAGGAGTTATGGATGTTTCCAATGGAATTTCTATATTGTATTTTCATTCAAATTTTATTGTAAAATTTATGTCTTTATCTTTTTTTTCCAAATATACTAAACTCTCTTGCCCTTTGGGATGCGAATTCATTATTTATTTTACCAATGTAATGAAATAAGGAACCGGTTCTAGGCCACTAGGGTCAGGGTCTCTATAGTTGGTATCAATGGATGTTTAATAAAAACCATGTAAATTATATTTATAAAAAATATATTATGTATAATTAATCTAAGATAAATATTGAGGAAAATAATAGAATAACATCCTAGAATTTTGGTAAGGTAGAGATTATTTTTATCTTACTAGAAATAAATCATTTTCTAGATAATACATGTGGGTGTGGTTCTGGAACAGATTTACATAGTGGTAACAACTATGATATGGTGTCAGAGGCCTAACTCAAGGTAACTTGGTATAATACATGGGGATTACTATGCACATGGTTTTAAAGTACCATCGGGATATGATCAAGATAATTTACATTTTCTTTAAAAACCATTATGATGGATTTAAAATAAAATATGTCCCAAAAGAAACAATATTAATGATTGTGACATTATTTATGAATTATGTTCCAAAATTATGTTAGGTATTTTTCTTGATCAATCTTATTCGACCTAATTTAGTGTATGCTATAGTCTAGTAATAGCACATAGTGTAATAAATTTAAATACAATCAATACATATTTCTAAGCACAGATTTCCCTCATATAAAAAATAATGATTTTGTAGTAGGAGTTGCAACTAGAGATGAGAAACTTATCACTATACTGTTATAGCTGACTTAGATTATAAATAATAACCATAGTCATATAGAGTATCCTGATCCAAAAATAGAGAAACACATTTATACTGCTTCATGAGAAAACAAACTCTATAATTCAATGGGACTAAAAATCCATTTACAGTTTTGAAATGGATTTGTTCTTTATTGAAGATATTTCTAACATTGGGATGTACTGAAAGGGAGAAGGTTTTCATGGATGCTTATTGTCTCTTGGGAGATGTGGAACAATTTTGGTCATTTATTTAAAACATCAAGAAGGATTATGAAATAGAAGTCATGGAATGAAAGGATTTTAATGAAATTTTCTTAGAAAAATATTTTCCTTGCGAATAGCATGCAAATATGGAGAGATAATTCTTTAATCTGAGAAAATAGAGGATGATATTGTTGTTATGTATAATTCCAACATTACAAGGATAGCACAGAATGCATCATATTACATAAACAATCCAAAGAGAAGGATTGGTATATTATTTGATGGGTTAATACCATTTCACCAAAAGGCACTATTCTCTCGAAATTTCTAAAAATATGGAGATATATTTTTATGTTCTATCAAGAAAAAAAAACAATTCTCTATACCTTATTTCTTTAGAGGGAATCAAGAGAAGAAGTGTTCATTTAAACACTATATATAATTCAATAAGGAAAAGGGGTTGAATGGAAGATTTTAATTTTCAGCCTATGATAACTTTGGGAGGAAATACCCCATCATATTCCTAAAGAGAATGGGATGTTTTTACAAGTGTGCAGAAAAAGGACATCAATATTGAGATTTAATGGAAAAGAAACGAGCTATTGATTTTCAATGCTACAATTTTAAATCGATAAGAAATTTTGAAAATTATTTTCAGAAGTGTCTAGATAAATTTCCCCTAAAAATTCAGAGGGAGTTAGGCCAAGATTATGAAATCACAATTGTTGATTTTGAAGTTAATAATGATGTGGTGGTTAGTACATTAATCATTTCCTAAAACTTATAAAATTATTTATTTTATTCTGGATCATCACATTGTTTTATAGCTTCCCAATTTTCCTATAAAATTAGATATTTGTCTTTTGATTTAATAATTTAGTTTTCAATAAAAACTCATAAGGGAAGTATCATTGAATTAAAGATGTTTCATTCAGTCACTTTTTTGACACAGAAACATTCTTTATTTGAAAAAAATACAATCATACCGATGGTTTATTTTTATATAATACTTCTTATAGACTAGAATTCAAAATATGTTGAAAAAATGTATTTATAAAATAAGGAACTCATAATTTTTGAATAAAATATAGGATCCCTTATCCTTATAGCATAAAAATCATCATTTGGTTCTTATCCAGATCCACCTTCAATAGCAATTCTGAATTAAATTATTAGAGAGGATGAGAAAGCAACATATATGGATATTAAAATTGATGATATAACTATTTTAAAATAATACATTAATGTATTTTGAGAGTATTTACATGTACATCTTATAATGATAGAATATGAGTTCTCTATTGATTTAATTCTTAGTGGAAGACCTATATCAATGACTCCTTATAGAGTGACCACTAGAATTAGTTGATCCAAAGAACCAACTAGAGTAATTGAGTGACAAGAGATTTATTCTCCCTAGTTTTATCCATGGGTATCCCCCATTACATTTTTCCATACGAAATAATGATCCATGAGGTAGTTCATTGACTATAAAGAAAATTAGCATTATTACACTAAAGAACAAGTATCACCTACCTTTCATTGACGATTTATTCAATCAACATCACGGAGATAAATACATTTTAAAGTTTTATCTTTGTTATGGATATCATAAGTTGCATTTTATGAAGGAATATATTTCAAAGAAAACAATTAAAACTAGGTATGGACATTGAAAGTTTACATTAATTCCATTTCAACTAACTAATACACCCTCAATTTTCTTGGATCTAATGAATATAACGTTCAAAGAATATTTTGAGGAATTTTTTTGGTATTTATAGTTGATATATTGATACATGTTAAATTCTATGAGGACTATAATAAAAACCTGTGGGTTGTTCTAGAGAGTCTTAGAATAATATAGTTATATAGAATGTTTAGCAAGTGTTAATTCTAGCTTGAAATAGATTATCTTCTTATCCATATTATCTCAAGGGATGGAATCACAGTTGATCCTCTATAGAAAACTATGGTTCATGAGTGGAATATACCAAGGAAAATAACTAAGGTACATAGTTTTATTGGTTTAGAATATTATTATTAGTATTTTGTTTAAAACTTTACCCGATCAGCTAACCGGTTAACTAATATTACACATAAAGGGGTTAAGATTATTTAAAACACAAATGTAAAGAAATCATTGATAAATTGAAGAAGTGATTAGGGAATCCTTTGATCATGAATCTACCATCAGGAAATGGTGGGTTTCAGATTTATAATGATGCATCAAAGAAAGTATGTGGAATTTTCTTTATACAGAATTATATAGTTATTGCCTCTGTACCAAGATAATTAAAAACATGTGAACTAAACAGCCCAACTAAATATATTTATTTAGAAGCTCTAATATTTTACCTAAAAATATGGAGACAGTATATCAATGGTGAAAGATGTGAGATATATAAAAATCAAAATAATTTGAAGTATATATTATTTGAAAAAGAACTCAACACAAGGAATATTTAATGACAGGAGTTGATTAATGTTTATGATTTTTCAATACACTATCACCCAGGAAAAGAAAATATGGCAGCTAATGCATTGACCAAGAAGGATCATAGAGTTCTAATTCTAATGGGGAGTAAAAGGGATCATGTATTCATGGGTATGGTAAAAATGGATATGGGAATTATCAAAGAAGGTGAAACATCACTACTTTTTTAATTAGTTTCCCAGATATATTTATTGGAAATAATTAAATTCCATCAGTTTGATGATGAGAATCTTAAAGAGATATTTATGTCTATGAGTGATGGTAAGTTTCCAAACATTGTGTGTGAGGATGGAATTATGAAATTTGGGAAGAGAATATGAGTTCTCTCTATACCAGATCTAAAAAAAGTGTGATTGGATGATACCCATAGTTCTAATATCTCTATAATCCATGTTATCATTATGACTTGTAGAGATTTAAAGGTACATTTCTGGTGGGATAACATGAAGCAGGAAATTTCTGATTATGTATCAATATGGTTAGTATATTAACATGTGAAAGCTAAAAGACAACAACCTTGAGAAGTCATGAGTCCTCTTCCTATCTTTATAAGGAAATGGAACGAGATTGCCACAGGTTTTGTCATTGGATTACCAAAAACTCTAAGAAATATTGATTCAATATAGGTAAATGTTGACCGACTTATAAAATATTCAACCTTAGTTACTGTAAAGGATGTCTTCCCACTATAGCTCCTTGAATGACTATATAATAATGATGTTTTAGGATTTCATGAATCACCTATCTCAATTATGTCTGATCATGATGCACTATTTACTCCAAATTATGGAAAATTATTTAGAAATCGTTGGATACTGAGATTCATTTGAATATTACTTATCACTCTCAAACCAATGGGATGCCAAAAAAGACAATCCAAACCTTAGATGACATGTTTAGATCATGCTCACTTGATTTACAAGGCAAGAGGGATCAATATTTACATTTGGTATATCTTTACTATAGTAATAGTTCTCATTAAAATATTTAAATGGAACCTTATAAAGCATTTTTTGAAAATAGTTTTCATACACCAACTTGTTAGGGTGTAGTTGGTTAAAGGAAGCTCGTAGGCCCAAATTATCTTGAGGAAACAACGAAAAAGGTAAACATTGTTCAATAAAATGTCAAATTATTTCATTTTATTCAAAAGTGATAAGACAATAGCCAACAACATTATTTGGAATTTTCTGTGGGAGATCACGTTTTATTGAAAATATCTGCATGTAAGGGTGTTATAAAATTTGAGAAGAAAGGGAAACTAAGCCCCATGTATATTGGTCCTTTTAAAATTTTGATGAGGATTGGAGTTATGGCTTGTTGTTTGGAAATGACACCTAGCCTTTCCGAAGTACATAATTTATTGCACAACACTTTGTTAAATAATTACATGCCAATACTAATTAATGTACACACTTATGAAGTAATATATTTGGAAACTCATTTATCTTACTATGAAGAACCTACCTGGATTTTAGACACTAAATAACATGTGATGAGGAATCAGATGAATGTGTTGGTAAAGGTACTTTGTAAAATCATAAAATTGAAGTTGTTATGTGGGATCTTGAAGAAATAATGATTAAGAACTACCCAAATATTTTTATTAGGTGAAATTCTAGAAATTTCAGGGACACCATTTTTATTGGAGGGGATAATGTAATGACCCAAAATTATATCAATGAGATTTCCTTTCTTATATTTATATCATAGATTATAAATAACCTAAAATAACCTAGAAAACCCAATAAAACATTATATATAGATTATAAACAAAATAAGAGGTATTTATATAAGTTAAGAAATCTATACTGATGAAATAGTAAATTAAACTTATGAATAGTAACTTGGCCGTTATAAATAGTAAATAGGTAAACTGAACATTATTCTCACCCATGAATGTATAAATAAAATTTAGGAATCATATAAATGAATGTATGATATAGTTATTTTATTGTATAAGTAAATATTTTAAAAATTAAAAATTATGTGTTTTTATATTTATAAGTCCTAAATATTTAATTACAATTTTTTTAATAAATAGTATGGTTTAGAATAAAATTTATTTTCAAATTTTTTTTTTTGCCTTGTGAATTTAGGATAATTTTGTGAGACCATAGTTAATTTTTCAGAGTGTTATAAAATAAGTTATAAATTTAAAATATGAATTTTTTATTAAACGATTATTTTAATTAAAAATTAAATTTCTCATATTTAGAATAATATTTTCAAAAAATGGAGTCCTTTTTTTAATACATCATGTTGAAAAAATAAGTGGTTGGATTATAGGTATTTTTCTAAAATACATGAATTTTTGGTGAATAGTAAAATGCAGTAATTTAGGGTATAAATACATTATAAGAAAAATAAAATATTCCTTGAGTCATGGATGATTTAATAATCATTATATAGAAATATATTACATTATTTTAATTTATTGGATGTTAATGATAAAACTATTTATAGTCTTGAGCCAAAATAATAAACAAATGAATAAAATATTAAAAAAACACCCCACCTCTCCAATACAAACACCACCCCTCAGCACCCCTTCTCCTCATACCTTCCAAGATTTCAAAATTTTAAAATTTACTCCCAGTACTCATTGAAATTCTCTAACCTAAGTCAAGATATCTTGCTCTCATAAAATTTCCAAAACCATTTCCCTAAGGAGATACTCAAGGAGGAGGATTCAATAGGTAAAATCATCATTTTCTTTTAATTTATTTTCATGATTATTTATTTTACTATGATCTCCTTACCTCCTATAATCAAAATAAAATTATGAATATATTAACATACATACAATGTAATTTTATTATGATAATGTAATAATTCATCATAAATCCCCTTTCCCTCTCTATGTTATTCAAAATATGGAAACATTATCCACAAGGAGTTGTTTCACCACCATCAAGGATGTCAAGTTTTCATTATCCGTAACCATCTTCAAGGATATTCATGAATACATTTTAATGGTTTAAATATATTATACAATTTATATTAAAACCCTATTCATGTTTTGTAATTAATATATATACATAATAACAAATGATAAAACAAAACAAGTTCATTGTGATCTAAGACCAGTAAAATTAATCTAAATGATCATCATTAACCTATCTAATGATTAATCCTCATATCATTGAAAGAAACAACATATAATACCAATTAAAATTATTTAATTTCATTAATAAAATTTAATTACAATTCTGAATAACTAATACCTTTTTACTTGAACTTCTACACTAATATACAATTAAACTGATCATGAAAACCGTGGAATTAAATGCTCCTAAATGAAAAAATTGTATCTTATAACCCACAGAAAAGAAAATAAATATACTTAATACCATTATAATAAATCAAATACATAAATATAATGTTTTAAATTAATTTAGTTATGAATCTAATTTCATATTATAGGATATTAAGGTCATGTGATGAAAACTTTCAGACACAAGGTATGGGATTCTCCGTGAACCTCCATTTTTTCCTTTGGTTACATTCTCTCTCTTATTACCCCAATATAATTCTTAATTATTATTATGTAATATTACTTAATTACTTGATAATTTTCTATAGATATGTACATATTATAATCCTTCCTTTTTTTGGGGAGTCACATGTTATATAGGGGTCTTTCTCAATTATTCCACATAAGCAATCACTATTAAAGACAACTTCCCAATATATTACCCATTTTTAAGTACACTCTATATTCTGATTTAAGAAAAAAATATATTTCTAAAAATAGAAATTATATCATGATAAAACAATCTTAGTTAATTTTTAGATTTACTCAATGAGTTTTTCAAAATAACCGTTCCTTGCACAGTGAAAAGGGTATATCTCCCTAGATTTCCCCAATGATTTTATAAGAGTATTATTATATATTTCAAAACCTCTAATGAATTTTATTTTTTATTTTGATAGATAGTTTATGATATAATTTACTATATATTATTAATTGGTTTTTTATTATTTTGAGTATGGATGTGCTCTCTTTATACCATTCACCATATTACTCTGAGTGGTTAAAGATTATGTTTATTTCTTAGGTAATGGTATTTACATATCATATTCTTGTTTAAATATGATTTTATATTTTGATTAAGAGTCTCCACATTTGTATAAGGAATAAATTGGACTTAGTATGTGATGGGTGGAGCTTTATAAATCCCCTCAATGCTTCAGAAGGTCTTACGAGACGAATTACACTATGTTTTTTTCCTATTATATAGGGTTTTTTGGCCGAGGCCTTGACAATATATTTATGATATCTGACATTATGTATTACCTCCTTATGATATTAGTAATTGATAAACCATGTAAATATTTTACAAGTATAACATAGATGGTTAAGTTTCATTCTCTTGTGATCATTTATATGTCGTCATTTAATCATCTTTCATTCCTTCCATGTTATGACAAATCTTATTTTTAAAGGGATTTGTTTGTAGTTATTTACCATTCCTAATATTTATATTTATGATAAATTCATATTTATTACAAAACCTTACTGATAATATAATATAACCCCTTTCTTATGCTTTATCTTTCCCAAATATTTGAAGATGAATATTATGAATGAATTATAGGGAAGGAGTTATGGATGTTTCCAGTAGAATTTCTATATTGTATTTCTGTTCAAGTTGTAATGTAAAATTTTATGTTTGTATCTTGTTTTACAAAACTAATAAACAATATTATCGTATGGGTTGTTACTTACTTGTTTATTATAATATTTTAATGATGTATAGAACCATATCTAGGAAACTGGGTTGAGGGTCTCTACAACTATAAACTTGTACTCAGGTTCACACATAAAACTGTGAGAAAGTAATCGGGTTCACGCAAAACATTGTGACTATGTAATCAGGTTCACACATTAAATTGGGAGAATATAATGATTTTTACTCATATTATTTTTAATATGTAATCAATTTCTCACATAACTTATTTACTCTTGTGTAATACATCATTAATGAATTCATGGGACGTGATATAGGTCTCACCCACCATATAATTAGAATCATGTGTATGCATGAAAAAATATCATAATTAATCATTATATACTAACCCTTGAAATGAAATGGGTTTCACAGAAAATTTATCATATTGTAACCTATGGAGAAAATATACGTATCATAATTATTTCATCCCTTAATCATAGCATAAACCATTGAAAAAATAAGGGTGTTTTGTATGAATTTCATTATGGTATAACTTATGGAATATAAATAGATTCCATATAAATATTTTTATGATATTTGATTCCAAGATAGAATATTAATTGTATCATATGTTCATATCACAAGTAATTCTTAGGTTATATAAATGTATTTCATCTTAAATGGTGAATTATTTTTAAATATCAGATGGATAATTTCATGAGGAAAATAACATTTATTTTAAAATTACTTTATAAAACTAGAATTTCATATAATAATAAGAAAAATATTTTCTTCTAAGTTAACCACTAAAAATAATAATGTAATTTTCATCTCAAAAAAATTCCTGATGATGGAAATTTTTATTCAGTCATTACACATCAAAATAATGATTTTTCACATTTTTTGTAAAATCAAACCATGCCTTTTTTTAGAAAAATATGCTAATATTTCATTAAAAAATTTGATAAAAAACTAATTAATGATTATGAATATCTTAAATAAATCATTTTAATAATGATAAAAAAAATTTTGAACAAATTTTTAAAAAACATAGATTTTGAAGAAAAATGATTTTCTACTAATGAAAGAAATAGAGAAAATTTTTATTAAAAAAATATTAATTATTTTAATTACTAAAGATAGAAAAATTGAACTATTACTAGAAAATATAATATATATACATAGTATAACTTAATTATTGAGAAATATTGAGATGTGGATCATAATATATCATCTTAAGATAATTAATCCCGAACAATCCCAATAAATGAGTATATTTTAACATAAATACATTACTGATTTTGTAATAATTTGATAAAAAATCCCAATTGAATAGATATAATAACATGAATAATAAATCGCCATAATTTTCATGAATAATAAATTTAGATAGTATATACACCACATAGATTAATGAATTGGTTAATATTTCATGTATCTCACGAAGTAAAAAATTTAGAAGAAAATCCCTTATCACTATAATAATCATTTCGATCGTAAGCCCCTATAAAGAATAACATCAAATTGAAATTCAAATATAACTAAAAGGATGATATTAATGATATAATATTTCAATGGGTTATTATATACAAAAAAAATAAACCAATTGTTAATTTTTATATTTCTCCTAGAAATAAAAGAGAGAATATAAATCATTTACCATAAGTATCAACTTATTTAATACATGATCATACCTACTATATAATAGATAAATAATTCATATAAATCTATTATAGAACTATACATATATATATTACCCTATGTTATTTTCTTATGACCTTTTATTTCCCATTTATTACAAATTCCTAATTAAAGTCACGTTTCAGGTAATAATCGCTTTAATTTTCATATATATTTTGATTTATTATTCCTGTTCCAATAAAATAGATCATTATTACATCATATCAAATATAATAACAATGTCTTATATTTTATATTTATACCACAATTATACCTCTAATTATATTCATTGACGAAGATTGTGAGAAAAGATGTACATTATAATAATAGATAAGGTAGGTCATACATACTCATGAGTATCATTTTCAATTTTCAATGATCATTATAGAATTGTGGTAAGTAATATTTTATACTTAATTACTTATAATAATATCTTATATAACATAGTATTTCTTTAAATATAATTATACATATCACCCATTTTGTGTGTTGATGAAAATTTAGAGTCACATCACTTTGTCTTGGCGGTAGTCCACACGTACACGAGCAATGTTGAAATATTTCTATGAGTAAAATGGTAAGAAATAAATTTATATATTATATTAAATACAATAGGAAAATTTAAATAATATTATAATTATTTAATTTATATCATGTATATTAATTAAAATTATCCTTATTATCTTTCATTTAAGCCGTTAGTGAAAAATGAATCATATCGTTTCGAGAGACGGTAGTCCGTAAAACACAAAAATGATGTTATCATATCCCCTATAGAGTGGAAATTTAATATAGTATGTATGACACAATAAAAAAAATTATTTTTTCTATAAAAACGCTATATATAGTTTATCTCCATAATGATACACAATAGATAGATGTGGTAATGGAAAAATTATTGACACCAGTTCGTGAGGTGGTAGTACGGCGTACACACGAACGCGGATTTCATAACCCATTTGATGGAAGTTAAGCTGGGTGTATAAAATTAACTTATCATAAAAAAATCTATTTATATGGAAGATACTATTTTTATTATTTAAGAATTTTTTAATATAAATTTGGGGATGTTTTGGAAAAAAATGCTCATTGAGGTATGATATCTCTTCTGCAGGTAACCTTCATAAGTTTGCACCAAAATACCTACTTCATTGTATTTACACGCCATAAATGGATTAAAATATAAGAAGAAGGAATTTTTCAAGTTATTTGGGTGGGTATTGGCTGAATAAAAAGGGTTTTAATGTGTAAATATAGAGGATATATGGTGTCCTTTTATATATGAGCAAAAGGATCCCACATATAAACTATATGAAACATTCCCAAAAGAATACAAAATATTAGTCATCAAAAATATAAAATCTAAAAAATGACTATATAATAGATATTAAGAAGGATAATTTTAAAATATTTCCATCCAATATTTATTTGAGAAGTGTTAAAGAAATTTTAACCTTTATTTCATTGTTTTATCCATAGTATACTCAATTTTACCTTCACTATGGTAAATAATATTTACTAGTTTTTTTATTCATTATGGTTCAAAATTATGATGAACATGTTAAATAATTTAAATTATTCAAATTAAAAATATGGAATACACATTTCCCAATTCCATTAACAGAATTGGATTTTTTTTAAAAAATAATCCCCCATTGGTGAC
Source organism: Viscum album (assembly GCA_963277665.1). NCBI lineage: Eukaryota > Viridiplantae > Streptophyta > Magnoliopsida > Santalales > Viscaceae > Viscum > Viscum album. Next base: position 530,307,791 of record OY728131.1, on the reverse strand, counting down.
GATATTGCTAGTTTTCAAAGAGAAATGTTCAAAATATTATAATGTTATTATATCAAAATATAATAAAAAAATTATTTATATTACTTAAATTGGATTAATAGATATATAATTTAACTAATTTTAATTTGACACCAATTTAATATATAATCCATATTAATAAAGTATTTAAATAAAATGGTATTTTTCAATTAAAATTCCATAATTTTCACTATTTAATAAAAATTAATATTTTTAAAATTTTCTCTAAAAAAAACCTATATAATTATGAAATTATGATACTAAAAATGAAAATTAGTTTTTTAAAATAATTTTTTCAAATAGTTTCAAAAATTAGTTTTAATATAATTTGACAAAAATATGATAAAACTTTTTTTAAAATAAATGTAGTTTACAACATAAAATATTATTTATTCTTATCTCTTGTTGTGAAAATATAAAAATATTAACTGGTTGATTTAATATATAATACATAATTTTAAATAAAATTATTTTGAAATTTTTTTGATAAATTTATTAAGGTAAAAGAGAATTCTTTTAAAAAAAATTCCAGGAAAATATTTCTTTTATTTTCAAATAGTGTTTATTTTTGTTTTTAATTAATTCTTCACCCAGAAATTAATATTATATAAATTTGTAAACATTATATTTTAATAATTATGTTAATACAATTCATACCCACTGTTTCAACAACTATTAGATGGCAGTCATATTAAATAAAAATATTTTAATAGTATCTCAAATTTCATTTAAACTAAATGTTGCATATAATAAAAAATAAACTCAATGTTGAGTTTTACTAAAAATATATAAATGATATAATCTATATGAAAATATATATTATAAAAAATATTAAGGTGTTATTTTTTACCTATGTAAAATTCTACCACCAACTTGAATGGAAAAACACTATATAAGTTTTTGTTGACAGTGTAAATATTTTCCCCCTCCACATTCATTGATATTAATATAATACAATCATATACATGTCATGTTAGTACTATATTAATATTTTGTTTCCTGAACACTGACCTCTTACCAATGGTCCATGATTTAAAAAAATAATTCATAATCTCAAAACTTATGTGTGTTTAGATATGTGAAAGCATAAAACTATAAAATCCAGAACCAGTAATAACAATCCCATATATGTATTAATATTTACTTACTACATTCAAATCATATCTCTATAATAACTCAACCATGTCTCCCCATACACTATATTTTATTAACTAGTTTTGAGGTTCTAGGGTAGTATCTTGGGGAAACTATATCTGCAAAACAGAGTAAAACTTATAGTGGAAAATAAAAAACAAAATGGTACCCATTATAAAAAATACAAAAATAATATATAATAAAAACAATATTTTTTATATGAAATATAATATAAAATTAACTAATCATAGGGAATGACATTCATGGATGTACAAAGAAACAGATCTCCTTGCAAGACAACCACATGTATAAATAAAAATAATAATAAATTAACATGAAGTCTTTAATTCCATATTCAAGACTCACCTCATCCAAATCCCGGATCCAATATGAGCTACCCATGTCGATAATAATACTTTTGGAATCTACCCAACCTAATCATATAATTATCAAGGTATGAATGGGTTCTCAAGCATCATTGATGCTCGACAAGGGTGTCAAAACAAATTTTCATGTAACCACTAATATAGTATAGAACATAACTATTAAATAATGTTCATATGCATGTGACATGATCAGATGAACAAATAAATATAATGTTGGTTCATAAACTAATAGTAACTATTGATCCTCGATTTATAAAATGATAAAAAAAATAAACCCACACCTACTTCATCGTCTGTTAGAGTTTCTCTAACAGTGTCACACAACCATGCAATCCAATACCTAGCCCATGTAGGATTACTAGGAAAAACATTGAGCAAATCAATTAATATCATTCTCAACTACATGATATTGGGAGCATTTCCTAGGAATCCCAATGTGTTTTGATCACTATGGGGTGTTTCATCCCTCTTAAATCATCTTGAGTAGACATCTACTCATATAAAATTTTATTCCAATGAGAATTTCATGTGGAATATTTTATACATGAGGAATAAATCTCAACACCCTAGAATTTCTATATAGACCCATAGGTTGAATCCAATGGGATTTCTCGAGGAATTCATATTATAATTATATGACAATTAAACAGATAAGTTACAAGAACATCAAATAGTATCAGTCTCAATATTAAAGTTATACTATCACGTCATAGGGATAATATGTATCATTATACAACTTGGTGGGTAGTGTATCCAACCCAAATCATATCATTTGTAGAAGTCACAAGGTTTGAATCTAAGGATAACTTCCATGGAATACCATGTGTCTCCATACGTCAAATTAGGTAATTCACCCCACCCGAATCACCCTGTATTGTACATATCACTAGGTCAAACCATCAATTCAAACCCATCACATCTATCAATTTTTATCCCATATTTTTTATTGACTATCTTCATTACCTAACATATTTTTCACATAAAACTAGATATGGGTTATAAGGTGAAACATGAAATCACTAACCCTTCTCGAACACAACCACTCATGGGTTATTATATCACCATGGCATCCTATGGGGTCCCCTTAGTCACATAACATCATAATCACCCACATAATTCCCATTATCTTATTATCCTCTCTATGTTCAACACCCGTACTCAGAGTTAATAACATTCCTTGCCACTACCAAGATCCCAACATTGCATCATTATCCTCATAAGACAATCCAAAACATCACCTTTATAGATAATAGGTTTAGAACCCATCACAGTACCCTAGTTTTAACTAGGTTAGTCCTTATGTACCCAACTCATCCAAACCTTATTCAAGGAACACCTACATAGTATCTCAATTCTATAATGGGAAGAAACACTCACCCCGTAATCATCATACAATCCATGTGGCACTGATGCATCTAAATTTCTACTGAGGCCTACTCAAAAAAAATACATAAAAACATTTTCCTCTAAAAGGACGTGAATAAGGCTCCTATAATAGGGGGAAAATGTTTTTTACACCCCATTTAATTTATAACACTTAGGTATCCATGAATCTTAAGGAACAAATTTCTCATCAGGTACCCAATCATTCCTAAATGAGGCATTAAGATAGTTCTCAATGGAATGTTGTGGCCCTTGTCATTTTATTCAGTCCATACATTTCATTTATATAAAAACAATTAGTTAGTGAGAAGGTCACATAACACATATTGGTGATAAATGAAATATCACATATAATATATTTATGAAAACAAATAAAAATTCCAGGGGGAATTATCAAGGTACCTCATACCTCAACTAAAACCAATACCTTTAATTAGCATCATGGTAGCTCCTTTTCAATATCTTACAAGAAACTCCAATTCATTTACTATCAACCAAGAACCTATCTCAAAGCATGTTACCTAATAAATAATTATATTAATTTATAATTTATTATTCAAATCAATTAAAATTTTTTATAATTAATTTATTATTTAAATCAATTTGGTATAATGGATAAAATTTTACAGGGCATCATCCACACACTAAAACTACAAAAAAAGGTTGTGGTATAAACCTAAAACAGACTTAAACTTAAGTCATCAAAAAGGGATGAATATCATACCAGATTAATCGATTGGATTAATCTACTTTTTTTATAAACATTAACATAATTCCCACGTAATTTCATTTAATTGACATGTAATACAATGCTATGAAAAAATACTCATGGGAAACCCTATAATTAAAAAAATATAATGCCCCATAATTATAAGATGATTCCACCATGATCCTACAGAATTATTTTTTAAATCCATAGATATTTCATGAATAAATGATGCATGAATAAGTGGGACCAAAATTTTAAAGTATTTAAATCAAAAAAATATGTCAAATGACCGCAAAATTCTTTAAGAAAACACCTTAAATCAATAGGGGATCAAGAGAGTAAGGGAAAGTTGAGGAATGAATGGAATGTCCACCACCAATTGTATTTCTCATCCAATACCAATGGTTGGATGATCATGAAATTAGGGGTATTCCCTTTTTAAATAACACAGAACGGGCCTTGTTGCAGTGTTGACACTATCATGAAGGAATCCTTGCACAACCTGAAACTAGTAATGGTGCGACCACTCAGGGTGTGTGACACCACTAAATAAAGGATGCTGAATTCAGCACCCATGCCACCTGGTAATGCTCATACATCCTCATGATCACTAAAAACATCAAATGGGTCAGGTTCTACATATAAAAACCCCATATTACGATATTCCAACAATCATAATTATAATATAAATAATATTTCTGAAAAACATCCCCTAAACAAAAAAAAACTTAAATTCCTATAGGAATTCACAACTCAAAAACATATGGTGTTTTAAAATATTCAACTGAATATAATAAATTTTTTAATTCTCATACTATGACACCCTCCAGTTTCATTATTTTATTTTCAATAAATCCACACCGTATGGAAATATTAGTACCTATTAACACATCATGGACCCACCAAATAATAGAAAATTCATAACATTATAACATTCTTACAAATGAAAATATGCAATTTAGTACCTTTATCAACTAATTTATCATTATGTAGGATTTACAAATGTGTCATCACCCAGAACACTTGATCAATTTTTATTTGAAATACAAAATATTTTTTTATATAATCACAATTGTGATGGATTTTGGTCAGAAACATTCATATCAATAAATCTTCTAGAGATATCACTTTGAGAGCATAGAAGGGAAAATTATTATCATAAAACTTAAATCAATATCATACCACCCATGATACAACTAAAAAATATACTTTTCCATGGGAATATATATCAGGTTTTTTATCAGTAATTTACATTTTCTTGTAATGGTATATATCAATAACGATATCATGTATGTGGGAAATGGTGAATGCTCATTGGTTATAACAACCATTGAAAAAAAACACATATGGAGTTATTATTAGTATATTTATATTCTTAATCCCCTATCATGGATACCAGCATGTGTAAACTACATGGAAATCAGTTTCAATGATTATAAACTGCAAACAACTGATAAAAAATAACTATTTTATCATATAATAATAATGTTTCCAAACCATATGACATAGTTTTATAAATACTATCATGATATCATCAATTTCACATTATAATATATAAATATGATCACTTATTAATGTGATTAATACTATAAGGATATTATAACATTTTATAATAAAAATAAAATAAAATATATTTTTAAAATAGAAAATGATAAAAATAAAAAATAATGCTGGTTTATGGTAAAACTATAGCATACTATCACATTAAATATATGCAAAAAATATGAATCAGTTTAATTATAGATCTCACATAACATTCATTCTTATCTTGATAAATGAGTTCATTTACTGGTCCAAACATATTATCCCTTTTGGATACACTAAAATCTATATCATCTCCTCCTTGAGTAATATCTCTTAAAAGATAATATTATAATGCATATGATATTTCGGTTGGTTGGAGTTTAGATCTTTGTAATGTAACACTAAGGGAAAATTATAATAGTATATAGTGGTAAGATCTTCACATATATGAATAATAAAAAATCCAAGATTAACATTTATATCTATTATATTTCATTAATTGTATCAGAAACCAAAATATTCTCATAATATTATATATAAGGTGTTCCCAATTGAATCTTTAAGATGTATTATCTTATAATAACACCATTAAATAAGATAGCATTAAAAATTATGAGTTCATATAATCATGATCTTTTTGGAAACAAACATATATAACCCCCCAATATTAGTTCCTCAAACCCTCTATAAACTCAAAAATATATCTTCCTTAAATATCTTTTATATTATGATAATTTTAATAGATTTAAAATTCATCATTCCAAAATTGTAATAATATATTTAAAAAATCCATATATCATAGGAACCATCAAGAATAATATATAGAATTACATACACGAAATATTTTATACCTTGAGCATAAGGTATTCTAATAAATCTTTCTTTCCAATCCTTTAATTTGGGACACATCTTCTTGGAGTGATTTATGTCATTGAAATAGTAAAAAATAACCTCTTATATAATATAACATAATGTATAATTCTAAAATATTTCAAATTTAGGTACATTGAAATCGACCATTAATCCACTGAGATGTATATCTGTATGTATTGGTATATGTTATTTATGTCACTTCATTGGTTCCATCTATATAGAATAATTTATTAAACAATGTTTTTTTAATCTAAAAATACTATAAAATTTATCATTATTAATATCTCATCAACATATATCACTATCAAAACTATGAAACACTAATGAACATTCTTTTCAATGAGTTGTTCATTTTCATTTTATTGAAACCACGTCCACTTATGGACTCATAAAAAATTAATACCCATTATTATAGTAGTTTTCATCAACTGATAAATTCATATTTATATCATTCATAACATATTAAGAACCTTTGGTAATTTAAACCATTCTATATGTGTATATTATATAACCCTTTTATTTTAATATATATATTTCTCTCTATAAAAATTTTATGTATTTGATAGATTGATTTTCATGAAACATAGAGTTTAAATGAACTGTGATATACTATTCAAATAATAATATTATTTAATGTGACATTAAATATTCAGCCATTGGATTATTTAGTATTAATAAAACTAAATATATTATTACAAATTATTTCATAGATATTTGGAAAAATTCATCAGTGGTAATTAACTGGATATATACGAATATAAATTATTTGAATGTAAAAAATAAGATGTTTTTATGAAAAAAATAGTTTTTCTTCCCCTATGTATTCATATCTAAACAAATTTATCTAGTCACTATTAATAAATGTTTTTAATTAAATTTTTTATTTATATGTTCAATAAAGTATTTTATCATTCATTTAATTGAATTTAATAGTCAATTACAATGAACCAGTGAGTTTTATAGATAAAAATGAAGTTTTTATAAACTATTTATGTTGCATTTAGTACAATAACATTAAAAAGAGTTTATACCAATTATATAAATTTAAACCTATAAAATATATTCAATATTTGGAATCATTATAATTAATCTAACGAATTATATTAAACTTAATATTTTCCCACAATAAATTCTTACCATAGTAAAAATATTGTTACTATATCAAGGAAAAAAGGATTAAAGGATGAGTTAACCATAGAGATAAGGTTTAAAAAATCACAAAATAATTATTTTGATTTATTGGTTGATGGTATTTTGATATTATATTTATTATGTTATATTATTTGGAATCATTTAGATACACTATAAGATTAATACATATATTATATAATATTGTTTCAAATATTTATATGTTTTCCACCTACCACATTTATTAAAGGGAACAACTCCCCCCTCATTTCTACTCCACTTAAGTCCTATATGTTATCCACTATATAAAAAAAAGTATACCGACATAATTATTCATGATTTTCATGTTCTGATCATCCCAAATATCCCATCCATGATTCCTTAATTTTCTTTTCAAAGGAGGATAACCAAAGAAGAGGTATATGCCATTATAAGTCTTTTTTATGTTTGTTTCTTCCTAAATATCCATTAAATTTTATATAACCCAATATAATGATTGAATCAGTATATTATCTATATTGATATGTTTTTATGTTATTGGTATAACCATTTTATCTCTCCATCCCTTCCATTGGAAAATGACAATGTCTCTCATGTGTACGTGTGGACTACCACCTCCATGAAGCAGTATATTAACTTTTTCATTTTAACTTTTCATAGATAGTCACTATGATAGACTAAATAAATATATACAATATATATGATATAATTATTATTATTATAAAAAATTGAGTTATTATATACCATTATTTCTTTTTATCCATCAATCCTTGATAACGTCACTCATGCGTATGTATAGACTTCCTCATCCATAAATTAATGTAATTAATTTTTCATCACTTAATTAAATGAATGGTTATAAAAGTGTATATAATGAATAAATATGATAAATTTTTCATTATTAATATTTTTTATATGATGAAATAATGACCAAGGCACAAGTACATGAACTATCAAACCAAGACATTTATGGAAAACATACAGTTTTTTACATAAATATTCATTTTAATGATGAAATATTTACTAAAAGGGTAATTGTAAATTATAAAGGAATGATAAATGATATTTTATAGTTTACTATTTTTTTGGAATATATTTATAAAAAATTATATTTTTATGGTTTCCCCCACCTTGGTATATAAAATATAGGAGAAAATGTTTTTTTAAACACATACCCTATTTGCTCTTTGGTCAGTGAACTTTTTCTTCTATGTTCATGTTATTTATAATGTTTTAGTTAATATTATTTTCTATCAAAAAATAATGGTATAAATTAATTTCCCACAAAATTTTTACTTCTTATCAATGTTTGACATTTAATAATATTTTCATTTTCCAAATGATAAACTTTTACTTTTTATCAAAAAAATTGAAAGAATATTTGTATCAATGTTTACAAAATGGATTAATTTTTCCAATGTTATAAAAATTATTTATTGAAATAATCCATTAAATATATACATGGTTAATTTAAAGTAATTTTTTTCTTTATATTTTATTCAGTTTTAGTTTTACGGTTACCAAATGATAAAGATAGTTTCCTTGTTTTCGAAGAAATGTAAAAAATATATTTTATAATTATTTATAACAAATTCCAACATCCTATAATTATTCATTTTTTCTACTAGGGATATGGTTTTATGATACCATCAAATTCCATTCTCTAGATGGATTATGATGATAATTACTTAAGGATCACTCTATTAAACCCATTAATTTACCACATTTTAATTAATTCATGATGAAATCAGTATGGAACCTATTTATTTTACATGGGTTATGCTATGATAAAATAATAAAAGGGTATGAAATTTATTTCATTCCCATGATTTAAGATAGGATGACATTATTGAAATTTTTATTATCCTGGGGAAGACATATGTAATTTTTTTTTATTTGATAGGTGGGATATGAATTATATATCATAACAAGTAAATGGGTATAGATTAATATCTCACAAGATAATAGTAATTTTAATGGGTGGTGAATGAAGTTCAGTAAGGCACTCTAACTAATATGAATATATAGGGAGGGATCCTTGAATAAGTAAATGATAGAATAAATATTGAACCCAATACACAATAACAGTATTGATAATGATACTTTTATAATGAAATGATTTTATATAATTATTTTTATTCAAAAAAATTATTCCTTCTGCTAATTCTATATTCTCATGGCTCGTGATTGATTTTTCATGATTCTGCACAGTCATGACATATGTGGTTCTGTATGAAAAAAACATATTACCTGATTCACGGTTTATGATATTTGACTGATTGGGTATGACTTTATTAAGTTAAGATCTTGTTCTCATACCCTTATGATTTTTATCACTTATCATCATTGATTTATAATCCTATAATTACCTTTACTGGGCATCTAAGGTCATCCTTTCTTTTTTTCATATGTAGTGATAATGATGAACTTTTTATGTACGAGTTTTTAAATAAGTTTACTATGTGATAATAACATTATGTAATGTGTTAGATATGTTTTTTGAAATAAGATGATTATGTATATAATTCCAATGAAAATAAACATTTATAGTTTGGGGGATGTTCTGTTCCGTGAATTATTTAATTTTAATCTTAAATAATTTATTATTTATGTTTGTAATTCTTCGATCAACTAATTTTTTATTAGAGAAACGATTATTTTTTAGAAATTATCATTAGTGATCATTTTTATAAAATCTAGGTATAATTATAAATATATGATAACATCATCATGTTTAGGTAATATTAAGATTGTGTGGTTTCCTAGAAATGACATTGTCATGCCGCAACTCATAAGCCCCCACCTGGAGTGGAATCAAGCTGAGTGAGACCCCCTAATTCTACCTCTAATATGAAATGTTCTAGTGAAAACTATCAAGGATGGTAAATTTAAATGGGAGGCCTCATCCAAAGTACCTATACACACAAAAAAAATACCCTTTTTATTATTTTAGAGATATAATGAAAGACTAAACATTTATGGTTTAATACAAGAATGCAACATCCTATAGGAAAGAATTAATGTATAGAAGCATAAAAAAGTAAAAAATAGGTAAAAATACATTTTATATAATTAATGAGGTTCCATCCTGAAAAAAACTTGTTGATGGTAGACAGAAGAAGTTTGGACTCACAATCTCTAATGATGACCATCGAACATGGTCAGATGCTCCTCTTATTCATTCTCCAACCAGGACACCACTAATCTTCATGTCATCTATATTAGAAACAACATTTATCATTGAATCCCATATATGAGTGATTATATACATAAATAGTAGTATTCCCCATGAATAAATAAGGAGAGAGAAGGTAAGATAAAATAGTGAACTCAACACATAATGGATGTGGTTAAAGGGACATAATATATTTTCTAAAAAAGGATACACAAATGAGAGATAAATGGTATCATAATCTCTACAACCCATGTATGAAAAATGAGTCCACCTAATATCAAGAGGTAAATATCTAAGGTCCAAAACCACCCTTAACTGAATGAGAATACATGCAGAGGGATCACACCTCAGTACTATTCTCTATAAAATAGGAATCACAATATTAATTACAGGTCATCCTACACACCCGATCTCGAAAATTGGTGGTGCCAATCTATTGGTTCGGGACTCATTTCATGTATTATATTGGGTAATTACTCGGCATTTGTAAAGAGTACGAGGGACCAACACCCTGGTGCGGTAGGGGGTTTCCAATATTGACCTCTTTCAATTGATCAAACATGATCACATATGTCTTAAATGAATCACTAAAAGAGGTTCCCCACTCATGAAGCCTCATTTTATATCTCGAATACAATAACAAAGACCTCCATCACAATATATGTGAATAACTGATCAACATATGAAACTATACTTCCCAAATACCAATCCTAAATAAGGATATACACAAGGTGTCCATCACATTAAATCATATAGGGCATGTATATGGAATATCAGGCTTTTCATTTCTACACTATGTTTTCTCATGTACTCAGTCATGTTCTCATACACCTTTCCCCATTCCCCTATAGGTGGGATCATGACCATGTACTCTTTCCATCTATGTGTAACTGGCCTTGTACGGGTACCCTATAAAATTTAGACTACATAGTTTTTCCTGTGTGTTTTTCTATTTTAGTAATCATGTACATTAAGGGTACATGTCGAGTCACTAGGATGATGCCACATGTTCTGTATGGGGTCATACATGGTGTGTGATATATATATCCACACAATACCCTAGCAACAGGAGCCGAGTTACAACATTACATGTGTTTATAGACTACACACCATGTATATTAGTACATTATATAATATGAATTTATCTTATTTAATCTCAATAATTCCCCCAATGCCACCTTATATACCATGAGTCACATTGAGTATCTCAAATTTTGGGATGGGCAAACTCAATATATCGCCGATGGAAATCTTTTTTCCACCCGTAACATCTGTGGTCCATTCACATCGCATTGTTCTATTGTGTTCGATATCTTATATATGAAAATCACGAATAAAATCTTTGATTCATGATTCCAAAACCCACATCAAAGTAAGATCTATGTGATAAACATTGTTCTATACATTGTACATGCATCTACCATGATTCTGAGGGTTCGATCACACTCTAATATAGACTATAAATGTGGAACCATGAACCTGTAGGCCAAATGAGAAAAGAATATGAATAGTAGTGGAAAAGAAAAATAATTATGTGAAGCCTCAATGTTAGATGGTGAGAATCCATCCAATGATTACATAATATACAAAATATGGTGAAATATGGGGTAAAAATAATAAATAAATAATATCATTTGAATAATGGAAATCAATGGAATAATATTTACAAAAATATTCCATTATTTTTCAAATAAATAAATTAAAAAAATCCAATAAATAATCTACCCTACCTCTTGAATGGATCATTCATTTCTAATGGTCATTTTCTCTAACAATAAAGGCTAATATCCCACTATATTCATCATCCACCTCACAATAATAATCAATTGTTCATTGTTGACCCATGTTTTGAGTTTTCTAATTACAAATTACAAATAAATCCCCCTCTTCTCCATTCTCCCTCAGATATGTTGGTAACCCTATAAATTTTCTATAATATAGAATTTATATATGAGTTCATAGGTTAAAGTAATTAAATAAATTAATATAATTAATTTATTAAATTACTATAAAACACCCATACAATGAGAGTCTCCAACAAAACGTCCATATTCGAACAACATTATGTCACTCTGAGGGTAAACACTATATTCTAGAAGTGGCCATGGTTTTTGACTTCCCATTTATTATCATAAACATTTGGAAAACCTATTCTTATGATAATATTGATTCACTTTCATTTAATATATATTAATATATTAAACATGGGACCCTTTTATAGACAAACAAAATACCAACACTATATAATAATACAGAGACATATATACAAATATTAATAGGACAAAACCAAAAAAATATCATTGATACATTATTCCCTTCTTCATGTATTTTCACTCCAAAAAAGCACATGGTACATAAAAGTTTAGGGAACTGAGTCTGCAACATTCAATCTATATTCTAAGATCTCTCTTTCATTGTCCCATGTTACCAAAGTACGTGAACCAAATGCATGGTCCATATATATATATATATATATCATCTTCCTCTTGTTCTTGATCTGTATCTTGTACTCAACAATGGTGGTGACATCCTCTTGTCTAGATCACCCTTGTGAATAATGTGTGTTGGGTTTGTATATATCACATTAGCTATGAAACTGGGAAGACTCCAATTTCTCGATCTTATTGTGGGAGAATGGACAAAAATTTATCAACCTAACCAATCCTATGAAGGATCTAAAATTACATGATAATCCTCGAGGATTACATGCTTCCCTAGACAAATATTATAAATCCTCATCATGGGGATACACTTAGGAAAATATGGTCCCCTTTATTTAAATCCAATGTGCTAAAACATCAAAATAGGTAATATTTTTGTCAGATCTAGGATATCCTTCTATTGATATAGTTCAAATGAGAATTTAAATCATTTTTGTATCAACTATGTACCAAAAAGAGATGTCTCTCTAATCACATTTTTTCAAAAAGGTGACCTATAACATCTCCCATACTGGGATTAGAAAGGTTCCATAATGTTAATAGTTTGATAGGAATAATTATATGAAATATATAGCAATGGAATGTGATTCTCCTAGAACTAGACAAATTTCAAGACACCTGCTCTTAGAATATCCTATAATTTCAAGATATTATACTCATTCCTACCATATATCTTGGGGTGAAATTTCATGATCATCTAAAATCAGGTCAAAAAACACTCCTACAAGACCCTCCCCAATCCGGACATGGACTGATTATCATTGACAGAGATGAAAATATTGAGTACACATTTTGGATGTATGATCTCTCAGATGTAGAACTTATCAAAAATCACAACCAAAATCTACCCCTATATAGTAAGAACTCTTTTGACATAGTGAGTTGGTCAATAATTACCTAGATAGATTCATGGATTCTTATTATATAAGATATCAGTTTTTTATTAGGTATGGATCCTTTTTAATTTTCTCTAACTCTTCTATGGGCCTAATAAGTATTAAATTAGATGTTATAATGGTTTGGGGCGTTTTAGGGTCTTTTTTGCTGCTCGAAACCCCGACTGTGAAAAAAATAATTAGGATGCATGGTTAGTTGAAACATTGCGACCCAAACCGCATGGTCAATCCTTAATGTGAATGGATAAATAGTGGGGTCAATAAGGGTGCATGGTTTTCCCTAATCATGTTCTTGCATCTTCATACCTATTCAGATAGTCTGTAGCTTTTACCAAATCCTTATCGCATGGTTTGGAAAACCGTTTGGCCAGGCCATGCATGTAAAGACCCGGAAATTTCAAGGAATTTTTTTCTTAAATAATTTCAAATATTATGAGTATGTGTCTCTTGACATCAATTTATTCAGAGGCCCGGTGTGCTCAGAATCAATTTTTGAAGTTTAGCTCGGGTACGTTCAGTGAAGGAACAAGTGGGTTTATTTATCTTTTGAACCGGTGCTCGGAATTGAAATCTGAGGGCACCAATAAACTTGTAATGTCGGTAATTTCTTAAGGGTACCTTTATTGTAGTCACGTTTGCATTGGAGGAGAAGTTATTTATTTGGGTTTAATTAAGAAGTATATAAACTTGTTTGTACAGTTTTATTTTGTATCTATGGAGGTTAATTACTCCCATGGGTAGTTAACGGTGGGACCCACATCCACCTAACTACCCAAGTGTGGATGTTAGAGAGGTTGGGCCCACATGAGCCCCAGCTATTTATTTTCCTCCAAACTCCTTAAACCCCGTCATTAATATGGAAACCACCCTTTAATTTCCAATCTCTCCACCTCCCTCAATCCATTAATCCATGTCAACCCCTCAAATTTACGAGGAACTTTCCTATCCCTCTCATCTCCCTCTCTTTAATTAAATTCTGACACATTTAATTAACGAGGATATTTCCTCTCCCTCCCTTTAATTAATTTCCAATACATTTAATTAATGAAGTGATTTTGATTTTGAAAGTTAAATTGCATGTGTAATAAAATAATAGGGGGAGCCTATAATTTTACCGGAGGAGGGATTCGTTGTGCTAAAGAGGATTTGGAGAGCTCTTGAGTTTTTGAAGAACACCACCCTCCAACGAAGAATGATGATTTCTTAGACAATGAATTCTGATTCCACAAAGAATGACGATGCGCCACCCATTCTATTCTCCACGACAAGAGAGGACACGACGATTCCTCATCAGGTGCACTCCGATGTCACCTACGAATCCTTTCCCTGCGACACCGTCTTCCGTGACACCCGACGTGCGACGTAATTTATCGAGGTAGGGTTTTATTCTTGAAAGTGAATGTTTTAGTACACTGTTCTTCATTGTAAATAGTGGTTTATATACGGCCAATTTCTATATCTTTACACGGAGGGCACGGGCCAAACAAACACGGCCCGATGACCCTCTATTGATCATGTTATTTTTTTAGAATCAGCAACTGAAGGAGGAAGAGGCAGGACTCCATCGCGCCGTGCCAGGAACGCAGTGAAGGAAGCCAGTGTAGTTGTTCCATTTGTGCAGGAGCAACCGCGGCCCGCATCATGGGCTTCTTCGGCAAAAGAACCGGTCGGCCCGTCAGCCAGCCGGGTGAAGGGGATCCACGGCCCACCATGCGGGCCGCTTGCGCTAGAAGGACGGACGGCCTAGCCGGCCGGTTTGGGAAGGGCGGTACCGCCAGTTCGGACATCTGGAGGGCCATGCCCCCCTTGGAACCGCTCGGCCTTTAGGCCGAGTTGCTCGTCCAGTTAGTCGGGTCGCGCTAGGCCAGGCCACACCACTTCGGGCCGGGCCGCGCCAGGCCGGGTCATGCCACTTCGGGTCGGGCTGGGCCACGCCCCTTCGGGTTGGGCCACGCCCTTCGGGCCGAGATAAGTTTTCCTTCGAACCGGTCCGACACCCCTGCTGGGTTAGACCCGTCAAACTGGGTTAACCCGACCAGTGGGCCCACTGGGCTAAACGGGTCAGGCCCGTTATTCCCTTCAACTTGAATAACTTAAAGACCGTGCATCCGATCGGCGGGCCATATGTGGCACTGAGAACCTTTCGACGAGACATTATTTTTTCGATACTCTAAGTGAGTTATGTACAACATTGGTAAATGGCCGAGTTTGGAAAGAGTATATTTCTAACTGGGCCCCTGGCACGAAGAAGCCAATATCTCTCAGACCGGGCGTCCGTTTGAAGCACCGTCTATCACGTTGAGTTCCATTTGATGAGACAGAACATGGGGATACATCAAATATGAACATCATGACATTTTTTGTATTGAACCCATTTTACTTGTGGAATAGAACCTCCCGGAATCATGTAGTCTATGTGCAGGAACCCAAGAGCTGGCTGCGACTGCGACGACTACCGTGTTGTGATCCTCCTTGGGTTCAACGACGAAGACGACTGTACTTGGATCATTCGTGGGTATGGTAGCAAGGATGATTGTACTTGGATCCTCTGTGGGTTCTGCAGTGACTTTTTCTGTACTTCGATCCTACGTGGGTTTGGCAGAGGAGATGATATAGAGGCTACATCTAATCATCTCCACCCCCCTTCGTGAGAAGTATAACTCTGTGAGCTGAGCCTTGTCTTTCGATCATTATCATTGGTATGATTGACTTCTTTCCTGTGTGGACTGTATTGTTCTTGGGCTCAAATGTTGGAGCCGTACGGAGATTGATATCTTAGGTATATGTATTGGCATATACCTAGGTTGAGTTGGTTGATACTTTGTTTTTGTATTTTTTCTTTTCTGTTTTATCCTTCATGGATTCTAAGAGACATTCAGGGGTCTCAGGGTCCCTACTGAGTATCGTATACTCACCCATGCATGGTCTATGCCCGTACTACGTTGTGTTGTATATAGATGACAGACAACACTGATCGAGGTGGAGGATTGTGGATTTTGATGGTACCAAGAGGTGGACCACTTGGTTGGATGTACACCGAGTGGACGACCGGACCTGAGGAGTTGAGGAGACTATCTAAACCCACCCTTCAGGTGGGATATCCAGAGGATAAATCAGTGGTTTCTGCATTACTTTACTGTTGTTTTATTTTCTTTCCAGTTGTACTGTACTTTCAGTTGTGTTGTATACTGGACCATTTACTTTCCAGAACTTAATTTTGTACTCAGTTTTACTTAGTGCTTACTACACTTGTGTGCTCTATTGTGTTTTTTACTTTTATACAGGCAATGCATTCTCTTTTACTGGGATTTACGCCTTTGGTGCTATTCGCCATCCCCTGGCCTATGGAAGGCAGTCTTGGGGTAGTCACAACATGGTCCCCGAGGATGGGTCGTGAAAATTGGTATCAAAGGAGTCGATTCTACCGCAGATCTCAGGGCTCTGATGATTTCATTGTGTGAAGCAATAATGTTTAGAGTATTGAGTGTAGTTATCAGTCCAGGGAGTCCAGTGACGGTGCGGTGGCCGACGTATCTATACACCAGGACCCACACTTCTGATTTCTGTCTAAGTGCATGAAAATATTTATTGCAAGTGTGTTTCAGAAGTTTTCTTTGTGATTAATTTGTATGAGCTCACTAGGTATACTATAATAACCGTGGCGCACCTGTTTCTTCTCAAGATGGCCCCACAACTGGGGTTCCTAGTTACGTGTGGGATGGAAGCCCAACGAGCGATGAGGGCTCAGTGTAGGGCCCCATTACAGTGGAGGAACCAGTGGTACCACTACCCTCTAGGCCACCGATACCACAAGCCCTAGCAGTGGAGAGTGCACGCCACCTAAGTGCGTTGCACGAGTTTAAGAAACAGAGGCCGCCTAGGTTCCACCGAGAGACGAACCCCTAGGCAGTTGTGGATTGGCTGGAGGATATCATCAGAATATTCATATTTTTAGGGAGACCATCAGACCTTATTGTGATCCTTGCCACGAGTCTCCTACACGCAGTAGCAGGTATATGGTGGAGCCTGATTCTCTAGGTGCACGATGAGGCATCTCTACATTGGACAGACTTCGAGAGACTCTTCCACTTAGAGTTTGTTCCATCCACCGTCTGTGTGATGCACATCCAGGAGTTACTACTACTGCGATAGGGTAGCATGACAGTATCCCAGTACACTGTGAGATTTACTGACCTCTCGCGCTACTCCACAGACATGGTACGAGACCCATTCTTCCGGGCCCAGACGTTTGAGCAGGGACTGAGGCATGAGATCAGGGATTCGATGATCTCCCTTGGAATTCCGACACAGGTAGGAGTACTAGAGTGATCCCTTCTTGTGGAGAGCTTTCTTGCTGAGTCGACGCCAGCTACGAGTCCCACCGTAGGGTGACACGTAGAGGAGTCTTCTACAGCCGGTAGTATACAGATGTCGCAGAGGTCTAAGCGGACCATTCCATCAGGTGGGCAACCCCAGGATTCTGGTTCAGATGTGCAGGGAACACACAGTAGAACCATCCATATGATGTGTAGGCAGTGCTATGCATGCGGCGTGTTGGGGCACATGGCTCGTGACTGCCCGACCCGCCATGCACAGGAGCATCAGACAGTTGAGGGACCTCCCATGCACAGGCAGATGTTCGACCGTGGTAGTCTTTAGGGAGCAGGAGGATGAGGTAGAGGAGCTGGCCGAGCAGCGGGTGGTGCACGACCCTTCGAGGCTCTACCACCACCACTACTAGGGGGACCACCCCGACCATAGGGAGCTGGCGGACAGGGACAGGCTCATCTCCAAGCTGTCAAAGCCTAAGACCATGGCGTACCTGAGATGATTAGAGGTACTATCAGTGTCTACTACACCCCTACTGTAATTCTTATAGACATAGGAGCGATTCATTCTTTTTTTGTCGCTGCCCTTGTTCGGAGCGTGGAGATTATAACAGAGCCATTGGCTCGATCCTTATGGCTAAAGACTCTTACGGGAGCAGACTCGATGATTACACACAGTGACGACAGTGTGAGCTTACTATAGGAGGCGAGAGCTTCAGCTGGGATCTTCTTGTAGCGGTGTCGAGGCCTTACGACGTCATCTTGGGGATGGATTGGTTATTTACAGTCCATGCCCAGATCGACTGTATTAGGCACAAAGTGCGCTGTGTCCACACATATGGGAGTAGGTTCACCTTCACCGGCAAGAAGGGAGCCTTTACAGTGCAGGATGGACTTAGGTAGAGGAGAGGGTAGCCAATCACACATCAGTTGGCTAGTCTCATCCTAGGAGTGGTTGATGTGTGGAGTTTGAGTTTTCTTGTTGGGGAGGATCCGTATGCAGACATTTTTCCTGAAGAAATTCTAGGACCACCTCCTCACAGAGAGGTAGACTTCTACATTGACCTGTACCCCCGAAACATAACTTATATCTACTCCATCATATCAGATGGCTCCCGCCGAGCTTCGTGAGCTGCGGGTACAGCTGGAGGATTTACAGGGAAAGGGATACATCCGACTTACTGTTTCACCCTGGGATTCTCAGATTTTATTCAACAATAAGGTGGATGGGAGCTTACGACTATGTGTCGACTACCATTTCCTAAATCAGGTGATCGTGAAGAACAAGTATCCACTTCTGAGGATTGACGACCTCTTTGAACAGTTCAAGGGAGCATGATGGTTCTTGAAGATAGACCTCAGGTCAGGCTATCATTAGCTTAGAGTTCAAGACGATGATGTGCAGAAGACGGACTTTAGGTGTCGGTATGGACACTACGAGTTCTTGTTATTACCTTCGTTGTAACCAACACACCAACAATTTTTATGAGTCTACGGAGGAGGGCGTTGGGTACATAGTATACTGTGGCGCATCAGGGACCCGACGCGGGTGTGTCTTGATGCAGGAGTGGGCAGTGATCGCCGATGGTTCATGAATGTTGAGTCATCAAGAGAAGAACTACACTACCCATGACCTGGAGTTAGCAACAGTGGTATTTTCCCTCATGATTTGGTGCAACTATCTGATGGGAGAGCGCTTTACAGTATACTCGGTCCACCAAAGTCTCATGTAAATCTTCTCACAGAAGGACCTGAACCTGAGACCATGATAATGGATCGAGTTCCTCCAAGAATATTAATTTGAGATAGCCTATACTCCAACGAAGGGGAACATTGTGGCTGATGCTCTCAGCAAGAGATCAGGCATTCAGCTACATGGAAAGGTGACAGAGCAGCTAGCCGCGTTGCAGATATCCTTTGTAGATATAGTTGGGGCATCCTTTCTATAGTCTCTCACAGTCACTCTTCCACTGCTTCAGTGGGTTAGAGAGGAACAGTATGGGGACATTGATTGTGAGATGCAGCGTGCTTAGATTTCCACAGGGTATTCACCTGATGGATTTTCTTGAAGGAGGAGAGCACGTCATCCTCTTTAGGGGACGTAACATGGTACCAGTTGCACTGTAGGAGGAAGTGCTGAGGGAGTTTCACACTTCCCCTCTAGCGGTACATCCAGGAGTGGAGAATATGTACCAGGACCTCATACAACAACACTGGTGGCTGGGTATGAAGAAGACTACAGCAGAGTTCATTTCACGATGCCTCACTTTCTAGAAAGTAAAGGCGGAGCACCAGGTACCACCAGGATTGGTACATCCCTTAGAGGTTCCAGAGTGTAAGTGGGATGAGATATCCATGGATTTCATGATGGGTCTTCCACATACTTCCAGAGGACATGACTCCATCTGGGTGATCGTAGACCGACTCACCATGTCGGCCCACTTCCTATCGATCAGAGAGCAGGGCTCAGTATAGAGCGTGGGATGCCTATACGTTTCGAAGATCGTACGACCTCGTGGTGTGACATCGTCTATCATCTCTGAATGAGATGCTCTATTTACTTCCCAGCTTTGGAAGGGGTTGAAGGAGTATTTTGGGACGCAGCTATGCCTAAGAACCACCTTTCATCCCCAGACAGATGGCCAGATGAAGAGGACTATTCAGACACTCGAGGAAATGCTCCGTGCATGTGTCCTTGACTTTGGTTACAGCTGGGAGGATCACATACCCTTGGTGGAGTTTGCGTAAAACAACAAATACCACTCCACCATCAGGATGGAACCATAAGAGTCACTGTACGACCGACCTTGAAGATCACATATGTACTGGACTAACCCTGGGTAGTCAGCACTCGTAGAATCATAGATGGTTTAGGCTACAACAGAGAGGCTGTAGATCATCCATGAGAAGATGAGGATTTCACAGAACAGACATAAGTCCTATGCTGATATGAGGCAAGAACCACTGGAGTTCGAGGATGGCAACCACGTTTTCTTAGGGGTCTCACCTCGATATGGATTATGGTGATTTGGCAGGGTGGCATGTTAACTCTTCGCTTCATCGGACCATTCTAGGTCCTCAGCAGGGTAGGTGAGGTGTCTTACCGCCTGACCCTTCCACCACAGTTGCACCGGGTGAACGCTGTCATCCACGTATCTCAATTGAAGAGATACGTGCACGACCTGAATCACATCATTGATCATGGGGAGCTGGACATCGATGACAGGGTAGCATTTGCGGATGTCCCGGTGGAGACCGAGGATCGACAAGAGTGAATCATATGTGGACGGTTGATCCCTCTGGTGTGCATCCGATGGCAGCATGAGATCATCTAGGAGAGCACATGGGAGCGGTAGGCTCAGATGCGTGCTTAGTACCCTTATTTTTTTTCTTATTGTATGTTGTATCTTTACGGGGACTTAAATCCATGAGGTGGGAGTAATGTAAAGACTCGTAAATTTCAAGGAAATTTTTTTTCTTAAATACATTGGAATTTTAGGAGTTTGTGGCTTCTAACGACACTTGATTCTGAGGCCCGGTGTTCCCGGGATCAATTTACAAAGTTTAGCTCGTGTACATTCAGTGAACGAATGAACGGGTTTTTCTATCTTTGGAACCAGTGCTCGGAATTTAAATCTAAGGTCACCGATGAACTCACAAAACCGATAATTTCTTAAGGGGACCTTTACAGTAATCGAGTTTGCATGGAAGGAGAAGTTATTTATTGGGGATTAATTAACAAGTAAATAAAATTGGTTGTAAAATTTTATTTTGTATCTAAGGAGGTTAATTCCTCCCATGGGTAGTTAAGGGTGGGACCCACATTCTCCTAACTACACAAGTGTGGATGTTAGAGAGGTGGGGACCACATGAGCCCCAACCATTTATTTTCCTCTAAACTCCTTAAACCCCCTCATTAATTTTGAAACCCCCCTTTAATTTCCAATCTCTACACCTCCCTCACTCCATTAATCCATGTCAACCTCTCAAATTAATGAGGAGATTTCTTCTCTCTCTTCACTAAATCTCTTTAATTAAATTCCAATGGATTTAATTAATGAGGATCTTTCCTCTCCCTCCCTTTAATTAATTTCCAACAAATTTAATTCATGAGGTGATTTGGATTTTTAATGTTAAATTTCATGTTTAATAAAATAATAGGAGGAGCCTATTATTTTACTGGAGGAGGGCTTCGTTGTGCTAAGGAGGATTGGGAGAGCTCTTAAGTTTTTGATGAACACCACCCTCTGACGAAGAACGATGATTTGTTCGACAACGAACACCGGATCCACGAAGAACTACGATGTGCCACCCATTATCTTCTCCGCGACAAGAGAGGAGACGATGCTTCCTCCTCAGACGCACTACAACGTCGCCTACGAATCCTTTCCCCGGATTTTCGTCTTCCGCGACCCCCGATGTGTGACATAATTTATCGAGGTAGGGGTTTATTCTTGAAAGTGAATTTTTTCATACCCCGTTCTTCATTGGAAATCATGGTTTATATACGAACAATTGCTATTGATTTACGTGGAGGGAGCGGGATGAAGGAACACGGCCTGACGACCCTTCGTTGATATTGCTAATTTTTTTTAGAATCGGCAACCAAAGGTAGAGGTGGCACGATGCCGTCACACCGTGACGGGAATGCGGCGAAGGAAGACGGAGCCGTCATGCCAGCTATGCGGGAGGAACCACGACCCACATTGTGGGCCGCTTCAGCGGAAGAACCGGCCAGCCCATCCGCCAGTCGGGCAAAGGGGATCCGTGGAGCCAGGTGGGTGCCGCACCGGAAGAGCCGTGACCCACCGTGCATGTCTCTTACACCAGAAGGCTGACCAGTCTGGGAAGGGCAGCGCCGCTTGGCACTGCTGATTCGGACATATGGGGGGCCTCGCCCCCCTCGAAACCGCTCGGCCTTCAGTCCAAGCCATCCGTGACATGCCCCCCTCGGAACTGCTCATCCATCGGGCCGATCCATCCAGGCCTCGCGCCCAGTCGGGCCGCGCCGGGACGGGCTGGGCCACGCCCCGCCGGGCCGGGCTGTGCTACTTCAGGCGGGGATGCACCCCTTAGGTCCGAGCTATATTTTCCATCAGACCGGTCTGACACCCCTGTCGGGTCAGACTCGTCAAACTAGGTTAACCCGACCTGTGGGCCCACTGGGCTAAATGGGTCGGGCCCGTTAAAGACCGTGTGTCCGATCAACGCGCCGTCTACGGAAATGGGAACCTTTAGATGAGACGACCCCTTTTTGATACTCTATGATAGTTTTTGATGACTTTGGTAAATGGTCGAGTTTGGAATGATCATATTTTCAACCAGGCCCCTATGATAAAAAACCAATACCACTCAGATCGGGCGTGTTTCTGGCGCACCGTCTGTCGTGTTGAGTTCCTTTTGACGAGACGAAACTTCAGGATACATCAAATCTGGACATCGTGACAGTTGATGTATCGACCCCCCTTCTTATCGTGGAGTGGACCCTCTCGAAATCGAGTACGCTGTGTGTGGGATCCCTAGAGCTGGCTGCGACTGTTATGACTACCGTGCTGGGATCCTCTGTGGGTTCAATGATGAATACGATTGTACTTGGATCCTACGTGGGTTCGGCAGCGATGACGTATGTACTTGGATCCTCCGTGGGTTCGACATCGATGATGACTGTACTTGGATCCTATATAGGTTCAGCAGCGATGGTTACTGTACTTGGATCCTACATCGGTTCGGCAGCAATGACTTCTGTACTTGATCCTACGTGGGTTCGGCATAGTAGATGATACAGAGGCTACATCTAGTCATCTCGACCCCCTTCGTGATAAGTATACCTATGTGAGTGGAGCCTTGTATTTCAATCATTATCATTGGTATGATTGACTTCTTTCCTGTGTGGACTGGATTGTTCTTGGGCTCGAAAGCTGGAGTCGTACTGAGATTGATAACTTAGGTATATGTATGGGAATATACCTAAGTAGAGTTGGTTGATACTTTGTGTTTGTATTTTTCCTTTTTGGTTTATCCTTCACGGATTCTGAAAGACCTTTAGGGGTATCGGGGTCCCTACTGAGTATCGTATTCTCACACCTGCACGGACTATGCCCGCACTACGTTGTGTTGGATGCAGATGACGGACAATGCTAATCGAGGTGGAGGCTTGTGGAGCTGGACGGTACCCGGAGGTGGACCACTTGGTGGGACGTACATGGAGCGAACGGCTGGACATGAGGAGATGAAGAGACTATCTGTACCCACCCACCAGGTGGGATATCTAGAGGACGAATCAGTGGTTTCTGATTTACTTTACTGTTGTTGTATTTTCTTTCCAGTTGTACTATACTTTCAGTTGGGTTGTATACTGGCCCATTTACTTGCCAGCACTTACTTTTGTACTTTGTTTTACTTAGTGCTTACTTCACTTGCGTACTCTGTTGTTTTTTTTTACTTTTATGAAGGCAATTCCTTCCCTTTTACCAGGATTTACGCCTTTGGTGCTAGTCAGCAGCCCCTGACCTATGGAAAACGGGCTTGGGGTAGTCACAAAATGGGCCCCGAGGATGGGTCGTGACAATGCGCCGATGTTTATTTATGGTAAAATTACTTAAATAACCATAATGATATTATATATCGGTCCCCCTTACTTTGTAGCTCATTCACATGGATAAAAAGCTTCATCTTCTCCCTTTCTTGATGTTCTTAAGCCCATTTTTATCAGTTTTCCTCCCATTCATCTATATTATCTCAAATTTGATTTATGTTCATCACTTTAAATGTGAATATGTAAGTACTCAATACCTTTTTAGTCATTAGTCATTATTCATTCCCTTGATGATTCTATTTAGATGTGGGTTTATATGCACTATTTTTAGGGAATTTAACTCTTCTTTGGTTTTTTCCATTCTGGGCCAAACTATATGTTGATACAAGACAAGGATATTTGTATGAATATGAGGTAGGTTGTCCTCTAGTTATCCATTCATGTTTCATTGTTTTATAACATTCGGTATATAGAGAATGATTATTTCACCACGTGTTCCAATATATTGAATCTATCATAAAATGGTTTCGTGACATGGAACTTATTGACTTATTAAAACCCATTTCATGTCAACAATTTTCATCCATGGAGTGAGGAAATCGTTTTTGGTGTGCCTTTGTCATGCCTAGTTTGGTTTTTTGAAAGTGTTTCCAAAGAACCATTTGAAGTGTGTCATTTTAATTCTAAATAATTATATGATTAAATGTTAATGGATCAATGTTTTGTTGTAGTATGGCTACCACCCTTATCCTATAATGAATTCAATTGATTATAGTGGAGTGGTAAGATCATGTAAACTAATTATAAAGAAAATAGTTATGACCTTATCAATATTACATGAAAATGAGAAATAGATTATAACATGGATCATATAAAAGCCAATGGTTTTTAATTAATGATAGGACATAAGGGTGTGATGACCTTTGTTAACTATGATGAATTAGCATGATGACCCTTGTGAAATAAAATGATTCTTTATAATGTCCCTAATGCAATAATTTTCATAAATGAGCGTGGAAACCCTTAATGATATATTAATATGGGAATATATTCTCTCATATAAATAGGATATGATCATGTTATACCTATTATAATTGTGATTATATAGAAGCATCATATACCTTATTGTGAAACCAAACATGGTAACCCTATACCATGATACTAAACATGGAGACCCAATACATGACACAAGGCATGATGTCCCAATTATTTGATTATAGGAATGATGTACCTGGTAAATGTGATGTGGGGAATGGTTCCCCCTTTAGTAATATGATATTGGGAATGTCATCTCTTATAAATGTGATACATGGTATTATGTTATGTCATTCTAGTTATATTAATTTCATCATTGGTTGAAGTAGGTAGTGTCAGCCTTCATTCCATTTAGGAACTACAACCTACTAATTTACAGTTGTTATTACTGGTTTATTATTTATATCTACACACTGCAATGTTATATACACATACTGGGTATTTATAGGCATTTTTAGTGGAGGCCTACTGATAATTATCTCACCCCAATTAGGGCCTCCAATGGTACTTGGTAAGACTATATTCTCTTAGGTATAGATAAGAGGAAGTGTCCTCTTATAAATACTTGACATCTTACATGACTTAGTATAGAGCTTGAAAGAAGATGACCAGGATGGAGATCATGATTCTTGGATAAATATTTGGCTATTTTTGTAAATAATATATTTCACTACTTCTTGGATCTTGTATCCATGTTTTCATTATTTATCGATACACAACACACAATACTATCCTTCTGGATATGATTTAGATTATTTTATTTGATTATTATTTAGTTCTTTAGTATTTATATATATTTCCACTTCATATTAATTTTTATATTGCTTCATATATTTTTAATAATTATAAAACTAAGATACTATGGTAATGAGGGAATAGTATATAAATAGAATCACTCAAGGCCATCGCTGTTAGTCGGTCAACTCTGGCATTATGGAATATGTGCTTGAGGCTATTTGGACCACTGAGATTGGAAAACCTAAAAGTGGAACCTTGGTTTGAGATGTCACAATGTGGTATCAAAGAATCTTTTTGTTGATTACCATTTGGATATAATAGATTGGATATTAATAAGGTTATGGGTATCGATAATGAGATTTGTATACGAGTAGTTGACCTATATATAGAGAAAATTCAAATTGCCTCCAATGGAAATTGTTATTTTCAGATTTTTATCTTATAAATGGTTATTGGATTCTACCATAGGGTGATTAATATTAAATTTGATTCTACTATTGGTATAATTGATAACTGTAATTTAACCATATATTGATGAGATTAGGGAAATTGATCATTGATCCTACATCATATTAGAGACACTTTTGGAAATTCACAAGCCATGTATATGCCATTCTATATAGGAAAATTGTGTCATTTTCTTTTCATGTGATTATCATGAGTGCTTTGGCTGTTAAAAAATATAATTTTTATTGGATGAAAATAATTACATGGGATTGAGAAAACATATTTGGTATATAGAGTGCATTCCATAACCTAATTTTTTTCCCATAATTGAATCTTTTTTAAGGTGTGTTTTTTGAATTTTTAGATCAATGCCTCCAAGATGTCCTCAAGTCATACACTATGAGGGTGGTGATGACCTTACTCTAGAGGGGGTTGTCCCTGATCCACCATTTGTACCTCTAGTAGTGACTTGGTGTAACTTCATCCAATTTTCTAAGTGGTAGATGATTCAAAATTATAAGTAGACTTATAATGGAAAATGAAAACCATAGAGGAATCTCCACACTCTTCCCCTTCCAATATAGTTTTGACATGGGAGTTCCAGTGAAA
This sequence comes from Viscum album, assembly GCA_963277665.1. Classification (NCBI taxonomy): domain Eukaryota; kingdom Viridiplantae; phylum Streptophyta; class Magnoliopsida; order Santalales; family Viscaceae; genus Viscum; species Viscum album. The sequence continues at coordinate 530,280,432 of OY728131.1, read as the reverse complement.
ACATATACCCACGCTTTTTGTGGGATAGTAGACCACATGCTATAGAGTTATGGATGAAGACCGTTATGTATATATTTTTTCATTAGAAAAAACCTTTTGAGAGTGAAGTGAAACTTTCTAATTATAATATATAAGGATAGAACAAATTCTTGTGGGATATTCTAAATCATACTGGTCAGTATTGGGAAGCGAAGTGAAGAAATTTGCAGCTGAGATTATTTGATTATTTTCTACCTAAACGATTCTTGGATGATCATTATAGGGATTTCATGAACCCATTGTAGGGTTCAGTGATATTAATGGACAATTAAAATCATTTTACATATCATTATTTCTTTACATCAATCTCCACTAATAAGAAGATAGAGAAATCGAGAGGATTTGACGATGGTATAAGTAATACTATTCATTCTCATGTGAATATTTTTTGATTGTCTACCATATCTGAATTAGTGAACCATACCCTTATTATTGAGTGGAACTTGAGGGAATAATATGGTGTGAGACAAGGTGGTTCAAAACCCAGATAGAGTCTTGGGTCTACTATTAGTCACAATATATGCTTTGAGACTGGCCGTGTGAGTAGTTCTATCCATATGACACCCACCAAATGTTGCGTGGTATGTCACCAGTTTGGAAATCCTGTACTTAGGGGGTCCCAGTGTCCTAGAGACCCCATTGAATGTTGCGAATATGGAAGATCATGGAATCTAAAATGATTTAGTAGGAACGCACCATTTGTTCTGATTTGGATAGGATTCGTGATAGCACCACCTTTAGGAGAAGTATCATTATGACCTCTCTATGAAGGTAGCTAGAGTTCTATTGGTCATACAATAAATTGAGGAGGAAGTGCTTGTCGTATCCTTGCTGCAAATACACAACCCCAATAAGGAAAAACTACTCTAGGTAGTCAGGTTATAGCGCATGATCATGGATCAGACCATATCTATTCAGTAAAGCCTATACTATAGGAACATGACTCTTATACAACTAATTTTCTATGTACTATTCTAATATAATATACTATCATCTTGGGATTACTCGATTTTGGTGCATCACATTCAGTCATATTTTTTCTTGTTGTGGAGAGTCTAATAACTCTTGTTGAGTTCTCTTATGGCATGATTATGCTAGACACACCATTGGGTATATAATTAAAGAGCGTATTCTAGTGAAACAACATTCCTCTTGAGTTAGGAAACCACCGTTTTACATCTACCCTCTTTTTACTCAAGATTAAAGTCCGTGAATTCATTATCAGGATGGACTCGATGGTACCATATCATTACTATGTGGATATTTATCACCACAGTGGGTTTTTTACACCATTATAGGGAGATACTTATATTCACAAGGGTGACTTGGATGTCCAGTCTAGTAGAGTTGGACCAGAGAGTCTCGATCTTGGTAGATTGACTGCCCAAATTTCTTTTTTAAACAATAACGATTTACTACTACATCTGATTGATTTCCCCCTTTAGTCTACTGATTCAAGGATTTATTCCCTAATTGAATTTCAGGAATACCACATGATAGAGATGTAGAGTTTACAATTGATCTAGTGGATAAAGCTGCAACAATATCCATTCCTCCTTCTATGATGGACACTAAAATGTTGCAAGAGTGAAAAAGGTAGTTATAGATTTAACATAAAAGTGTTTTATATGGACCATTAGTTCTTCTCGGGTTCAGTGGTCCTTTTCTCAAAAAAGGGGAGGGAACCCTAAAGATTTGTATGGTTTATTGCAAGTTGAATCAACTTACATTGAAAACTGATATCACTTACCACATATAAATTATATTTTTGACAATATGAGAGTTTTGGGGTTATTTTTAAAGATCATCCTGAGATAAGGCTATCATCAGGTTTGATTTGTACTTTCAGATATTCCATATATGACATTCATTAGTCATTATGATTTATATGTGTATATTTTGATGTCATCAAGTATTAATAACACTCATGTTGTATTCATGGATTTCATGAATAGGGGTTTCCATCCCAATCTTGATTCCATTGTCATGGTATTCATAGATTACATCTTGGTGTATTCTCATACATGGAATGACCAAACCACTCAACATGGGATTGATTTGAATACACTATGGGAGCCCCAATTGAATGCAAATCTTAGTAAATTTCATTTATGGATCAATAAGGACACTTCCAGTATCATATTATCTCATTGGTATGAGTTCTAGTTTACTGAGAGAATGTGACAACTATGGTTACATGATATCATCCCAATAAAATCATTGATATATAGAGTTTCATGGGTTATCTGACTACTACTGATGTTCTATATAATAATTATCTCAATTTCCATAAAATATAATGGGATTTACTAAAAAGGGTGTGAATTTTAATTTTAATGAATCTTATGAGATATCCATTCAGCTGTGGAAAGGGATATTGACATTAGCACCGATATTGACTCTTCTTAAGCAAGGTAGGTGTTATGCAGTCTATTATGACACATCAAGTATCATTCAAGGATATTTAAAGATATAAGAAGACAGATTCATTGCGTATAGGTCACAAGAGTTGAGGGCTCATGAGATTAATACCCATTGCATGATTTGGAGTTGGCATCTTTTTTACTATCCTTGATATGTTGGAGGCATTACTTTCTGGGAAAGAGTTTTGTAGTGTTTACGAACCACAAGAGCCACAAGTATATTTTTACATAGCTATCCATAAATCATTTGATGAGATGATGAGTTAAATTTATATAGTTATTTAACTTCAAGATTTCGTATATGACTGGGAAATGAAATGTTGTTATCAAGGATCTAAGATACAGGACTCAGACACATGCAATCTAGGAAGCCTGTAGCAAATGGTATCTTATAGCTCTATTTTCTTACATGTTTATAGAGTTTCATGATCTTTATGGATAATATGTAATTATATCAATATTAGTTACATATTCACTTCTAGAGAAGATAAATCAGAGGATGTTTTTAGATCAATATGTCATGGTCTGATGAGAGAGTATTTATAGAGAGGAATCTCTTCCAGTTTGGTCTATTGATGATGAAGGTATCTTATTTATATACGGGAATATATAATATAGCATATATATGAGAGAGGAGATTATGCGAGAGTCATATGAACCTGGGTGAGTAGTTAACTAGGGTATTTCCATGATGTATCATGATATTCATAGACAATATTGATGTATATGGTTAAAAAATTAGATATAAAACTTTATCACAAGGTTACCTATCAACAGGTGAAGGCATAGAACCCATGACCTGTAGGCTTGTTACATTCATTAACTATTACATAATGGAAATGGAAGGATGTTTTGATAGATTCAATCATTGTCTTACCAATGTCTCCTTGAGTTATGGAGGTATTTTGGGTAGTTTTGGATCGACTAGATAAGGTATCCCACTTATAATATATATGGGAGACTTCCTTATTTAATGATATGGGAAGAATATATGTCTGTGAGACTATCTGACTACACGGGGTCCCTTATTCGATTATTTCACAAAGGTATTCTCATTTCACATCAAGAATATGGCTTAAAAGTATAAGGGTGTAAAGTTTCTTCTTAGAACATCCTTTAATTGTCATATTGAAGGTCTATCAAAATCGACTATTCAAGTGTTTGAGGGAATGCATCATGTATGCGTCCATTATTTTATGCGGTTCATGTGAGAATTATATCCCTCCCATAAATTTATCCTGTAGTAATAGATTTCAAGAAAGGATTCTTATTTATCCCTATGTAGAAAATTATATAAGGCCGTGCATTTCACCCCTATTCTGGTAAAAAGTAGGATAGGAATTACTACTAATTCCTTGTCTAATTTAGGATACTTCATTATAGGTTCAGATGATCTTGAAATCGATTTCTACTACTTAGTCTAAAAAAAAATTTATGTTGATCACCATTGGTGTCCTCTGGAGGCCATGTTTGGGGATCATGTATTCTTGCAAGTATCACCCAATATTGGGAATATATATATTCAAAGGAAAGGTAATATGTCACTAGGAATTTTTGGGTAGTTTTATATTATGGAGAGAGTTAGTTCAATAACCTATCAGTTACCATTGCCTTTGAGGTAACATTACATGAATGATGTCTTCCTCATTTCACAGCTTCACTAATAACAATCTGACCCATCTTATACATTTGATCCCGAGTAGGTTGAGATATATTATGATGATTCTATTGAGGAGTATCCCATTAACATCATTGGTCTGGGTAAGAAAGATCTGGGAGGCCAATATGTCCCTATTGTACTGGTGATATGGAAACCGAGCTGTGTGAAAAATGAGAATTGGCTATGGGAGGTCGACATACATGCCTAGTGGCTAGTTTTTTTCTCAAAAAGTGTTTCACAACCCTTGTAAGGTGAACTCATAGCCAAAAACCTTTAAATGGGAAGACTGTAGGATCAAATTTTTTATCAGGTATGGATCATTTTGAATTTGGGATAACACTATTTTGTAGACCTAATATGGATTCCTTTTGAGGTTATAAAGGTATTAATGATTGTGTGGGGATTTTTTGGAGCTCGGAACCCCGTCTGGTGTAGTAAATCACTCGGTCAAGTGGTTATTAGAAACTATAATCCCATCCTGCATGTTCTCTAAAAAATATGTGGGGATGGGATGTGTGCTGAAGAAAGGTGAATGGTTTTTCCTAACCATGCTCTAGGGGACATAGTCCAGTTTGGATGGTCAACAGTTTTAAATAGAGCCTTATCAAAGGGTTGGTGCACTCTTTGGAAAAATGTGCATCCCAACTGTTAGCCTCAATGTTTTTGGTAAAATTACTGAAATTACCTTAATGTTCTAATACATTGGTCTTTATTACTCCTTGGATCATTTTAGAGAAAAAAATATTCCACCTATTCATTTTTTAATCTCTCAAGTCCCTTTTGATAGTTTTGGATGTCACTCCTCCATATGAACTATAATTCAATATTTTTTCATCACGTTGGATGTGCATCGGTAATTACATGATTCCATTTTAACCGTAGTTCATTCTTATTTCCCCCTATGAATCTATTTAGATGTAGGAACATAGGTCCTCTTTTAGGGAATAGATTTATTCTTCAAAATTCTTCCAATCTAGGATGAAATAAATCATGATAATCAACAAAGATAGTTGTATGAGTTTGTTGTTGGTGGTCTAATAATGATCCCTTTATGTCTAATTGTTTTATATAAGTGATATGAATTGCACATTGATTTCACCTCACATTACCCAAAATTGAATCCATCATAAATTGGTTTCCTTTCTCGGAACATATTGACTTATTATAACCCATTTCATATAATAAATTTTAAACATTGAAGTTGGAAATTCTATTTGGGTGTTACCTCCTGATGCATAATTGTATTTATTAAGGGTGTATCCAAAGAACCTATTGAAGTGGGTGGTTTTAATTCTAAATAATAATATCATAAACTATTAATAGATCAATGTTCTATTGTGGAATGACTAACACCCTTGTCATATAATGATTTTAATTGACTAGATATGAGTGGTAAACCCACATCACCAAATTATATGAAAAATGGCTACACACTTTTCATTATGAAATAGGAATGAGAAATGGATTATACCATGTCTTATATTAAATCCAATGGGTTTTATTAGTGGTAGGACATAAGGAAATTTCAACCCTTAATATATAGTGAATTGGAATGAATACCTCTACAAATTATAATTATTGGGATTGATGAACCTTAAGAAAAAATTACACAAAATGGTCAAGATGACCCGTGAATGTGGTATATTAATAAATGCATGGAGAACCTACTTCAATTATGATTCTATATAGGAATTCAATCATTTACTGTGGTACTAGGAATGATGATGCTATATTGGGATACTAGACATGGAAACCCTATACATGATACTAGGTTTTCAATACCAATTATATGATACCCAGTATAGAATCCCTTATAAAATTGATTCTCAGAAGGGTGTCCCCTTTACTACTGCAACAATGGGAAAGTTGTCCCATATAAATTTGATAACGGGCATTGCCTCCCTTGATAATAGTTCAATGTTTTTCCAGTATGGTCTGAAGCAAGTAGTGTCAGCCTGGTTTACTTTTAGGAATTGGATATGAAACATTTATAGTTGTTATTACATCTTTACTAATTTTATCTACACACTACAATGTTATATACACAGACTATATATTTAAAAATTTATTTGGTGGTGGCCTACTAATATATATCATAGAACCTATCCACGAAACATATGGTAACTGGGAAGACTATATTATTATAGGTTTATATTTTGGTAATCATCCTCTTATGGATGATTGATGACTTTCAAGACATAGGATGGAGCTTCGTAGAAAATTATCAGGCCAGAGATCAGGATTCATTGATATTATTTTTGGTTCTTTTTCTATAAAATGTATAGTATGGAAAACTACTTCCTATATTCATGATTTCATTATTTATATATACACCACACAAGTTAACATACCTATGTATATAATTCATTTTAATTTATTAGATTATTTTTTCAATTCTTAGCTATTTACATTTTTTTCTACTTATTCATTACTATGTTACTTTCTCTATTTATCTATTTATAATTTAATTGTGATACTCTAGTAAAGTGGAAATAGTCTCTCTACGGACACACCCATGGAACTCTCTAATAGTTATCAACCTATAATATTCATGGAGATGCTCTAGAGGACATGATTCCCACTTGGCTCGGGGAACCTATGAGTGACACCTTGGTTTGCGATGTCACTTCTTTTCCATAGAATCCCTTCCACAAAATCCATTGATATTAAACCCCACTACCATTACGAGATCTCAAGATTATGTGTGAAACCTATCAGAACCTAATATTCATCCTTCACTAGATGAAATGAGGGATATTGGGAGATAAACTCGACTATTTTAATCTCATTAAACCCCCCCAAAACTACTACTTAATGACAATGGGAATCCTCAAAACACCATGATATACGGCCAATGGGAAGTTGAAATTTCCATCTTCTCCTCAGGAAATTTAACTGGAACCACTATCCTTCTCTATATTTGGATGAAATTTCCCCCTCCTTTAAAAAATCAATCATGTAAACCTCATGGGGATATATGGTCACATAGATCCTCATATTTGATGTCTCACAAATTATCCTCTCTCACACATTGAATAAGTGGTTGATTCTCCATGATCAACTGAAGATAAGATGCACCCATGTCCTCCACCAGGGTCCATTATAAAAAATATATAATTTTGTTAATTCCAACTCCATTAAGCTATAAATTGACTTCCTAAAAAGGTAATGTTAACCATGTTTTCCTTCCTATGAGTATACACTATATCAAAATCATATACCTATAGGATCACCAAATAACACCTATGTATCATGTTCAAATCACTCTTAGTGAATAATTTCATGATACATTAGTTGTCTATGTAAAATAACCTCTCTCCCATAAAGTATTTCCTCTAAATATTCAGAGAGAATAATACCACTCTCATATTTATATTGTACATAATCTAATTCATATCATTGGTATTAATATCCTTCACCCATAATTGATAATTTCATACCTTTATATCAAAATGAAACTGATTCTATTACCAATATAATCCCTAAAAACTGTGTACTGGATGAACACGTACAATTCACTCAAAATATGAGAACTTGTTGAACTAAACATCAACCTCTTATGGAATTATAAACACTCCTCACCAAATGTAATTGGATTTACTTTCTATATCAATGCATTCAAATGGGATACTTCCGATGAAATTTTGTCTATGAACCATGTATAATACCATGAAAAATTGAGGACTCTTTGCATCTTCAACATGATCTTGGGAGGATCCATTGAAATAAATTAATTAATATTAAGTTGATCTATAAATATACCATGACATGAGATGACATGACAAAAAAATTATCCTTTTTAATCCAAAAATTACACTTCTTAAGCCAGACATAAATCTATTGAAACTGATGTAAATATAGGACTACCATTAAATTCACAACATTCTCCAAATCTTATAAAATGTAAATTGGTATTTCATCAATGATATTAACTATGAATTGATCTATGTATGGATAAAAGATCCAATAGATAGGATCCATGAATGTAGTCGGGAGAATTTGTCACACTAAAATGAATCGCTAAGAGTTCATAGTTTTATAGTGATTTCATAATGTCATTTTCTGAATATCATCCTCATAGACCCTCAAATGATGGTATTAAAACCTAATATCCATCATTGATAAACAATTTGAACCCTTCAACTAGTAAAATAGGACATAAATCATCTATAATGGGTACTTTATCATTATTTTTACTTGATTTAGGTGAATATATTAATAAAATATTAAACTCTCATATTCCATTATCATAAAAAAACTGGTGATACCTTGGAGAATACTTGGGGTGTAATAAAACATTTCTCTCATTGGTCTTGTAATTACACACTCAGATATTGAAGCTTGGCATGGGCTATTGGATATGATGAAGAAGATAGTTGTGTGGTTATAGGGTTTATGTTGATACATAATTATGTCCTTGACCAAGGAGGTACTCTCAAGACACCTTTGGGAAAGATATATTTATAATCATACATTATCCCTAGATTATAGATGACTGAAGAGAATAATGGACTATGGTTTACTCTCAACATAAGGAGTGATCGGTTGAGCATCCTAGCGGTGATGGCGGCCGTGCCGACTCCTCCCTCCCTGGAGGGGGGAGGGGGAATCGTCTGAAGCTTTCTCCCCTTCACCAACCCCTCTCCCCTTCCTCCTTTCCCGACGATTTCTTTGTGCCCTAAGGTCCCCTACCTTCATAAGTGGTTTACACATATCGCGTTGTCCATGAAGGAGTTCAACAGTGCTTCAGATCTCTTCAGGATGACGGTGGTCGCTCGCTTTAGGGGTTGCCACCCTTCGGTGGATGCCTTTGACTGATTTATATTCGAAGCATGGGGACTTCAAGACTGTGCGGTGGTTGGGATTCTCAACCTGCGGAAGATGATGGTTCGGTTTTCCTCTGAGAGTGACTTGATTTCTTCTTGGTCCAACGCCCCCCGAACCCTCAATGGATGAGGATTTTACCTCCTTCGCTGGTCATTCGAATCTATCATGAATCGGGATGAACCGTCGACGGCGGTGTGGGTAAGCTTCCCAGATTTTCCACTTCCTTTCCAGATTCCATTAATTATTAGCATGTTAGGGAACATGGTTTGTATATTTCTCTATTCAGATAGTAGGACTACTGCTGTTTGTCATCCTATCAACCCTCACATTTGTGTTGAGGTCGACGTCTCGAAGCCTCCTATAGACTGGCTTTGGATTTCGGTTGGCGAAGAATTCAGATGGAAATAGCTGGTGATCTTCGAGTCTTGGCCAGAGTTTTTCTCGGGCTTCCATCGTCTAGGACACTCGTTCCCTGGATGTCGTCGAGGTCCAAGGACTCAGTATCCTTTGAATTCCCAACCTGAAGAGTCTCAAGCGCAGGCGATTCCCGGTGTGATTCAGCTATCGGATGGAGCAAGACTGGACATGCTTACAGAGGCGCGTTGGGTTGATATAGGGGAACGGGATCCAGGCAGGGCTCATTTTGGTCCAGGTGAGGTTTCGAGGCAGGAAACAGAAGGTACTGTCCTTTCCTGTATCCAAACTAGTCCTCGGGAGGGCCAGCCTTTGCAGGGGACTTACCCGGTGGTCCCAGCAGTGAAGGTTGTGGAGGCTAGTACCTCCTTGAAATGGGTTGTGGATGTCATAGCTCAGTTAAGGCAGGATTTGGGGATCAATTCCTTGCAGGAGAATGGAGTGGAGGTAGTGCAGGGGGAGGAAAGGAGATATCCTTGCATGTGGATGTGGTGGAGTATCCGGTCTCGGACAGAATTGTCAATATTGGTGTGGTGAAGGGTGATGGCGATGTACATGGCCAAGGGGGTCCTCATGGTCGGGAATGGGAGGGATCTAACCAGCCGTCTCAATTTTGAAAGGAGGTCGATCCATCTTTCAAGGCTATGCAGGGGAAATCCTTTTTTCATGCAGCTAGAAGCTCTCTCCACGGTCAAGGAAGGAAGGACAGTCGAGGAATGCAGGAAGGGGATAGCGTTTTGGGTCCCCTTGACCCAAACACGGTCAGTTTGAAGTCCTACTTTCAGATGACTGGGAGCGAGTGGATGAATAAGAAGGACTTGGCAGCCAAAGCAGGAAAGTTGAATTCTTCGGGTAGGCCGAGGGATCTGAAAGACGGTCCGGGGGTTGAAGTGAAAAACCGATTTGAAGGCCTGGATACTCAAGAACAGTCATTGTCACAAGAGGATGCAGATTCAGGTGATGATAGTTTTAGCCAACTCTCAGTTGACAGCCTGGACCAGTTCCAAGGGAAAGGTCCCCATAGTCCAAGAAGGAAGAAGGGGAAGAAAGGAAAGCTCAACTCGGGGAAATGCATAGTGGTTCAAGGTAAAAAACCCAAGGGGTGCAAAGACTACTCTCACTTATTGAAACCAATGGAAACTAGGTCGTCCAAGAAATGTGGAAGCAAGGAAAGCAAGGGCCTTCAAAACGGGGAAAGTGGGGATCCAAGTAGAGAATCAAGAGTAATAGAGGAAGAGCGTGAGGAGTGTCTAAGGCTCATCTGCCACTCTAAGGAAGAGATGTTTGAAAAAGTCCTTCGGCCAAATGCATCAAATGAAGATAAGGATTTATGAAAGACGCTTGCAGACTGAGGCCACAGAGGATCAAGAAGAATGGATAGATGAGAAAGACAGAATCATCGTCCGAGGCTTCAACCAAGGAAAAATCAACTTGGAGGAATTCATCCAGATAATGGAAATGATTATTTCTCACCTTGAAGCACTTATTAGGGAGGATCTAGACATCCAGGATAGTACTCTGCACTGGGAATTATATAGAGAATCTGACTCAAATAACCTTAGTCTTGTGTTTATCGATTCTGTGAGCTCTTTCAGCACGTAGTCCTTGTGTTCGAACTTTGGTTTCCCACTAGTCTTTAAAGTGGCTTAATAAAAATTATGGATGTATGTATGTATGATGTTGAGTCTTGTCCCATTTGAGTGATGGAATCTAACACTCCTACAATGATAGTATATCTAGATACCCACATCATAAAAATCATATATACATGAAATGACTTAATAATTTTCTATCCTGATGACCAAGAAGTCCCATGAGAATATCTCTCCATGTAATGAAAACACAAACTACCGAAAAATGTAAAATATAGAAAAATCACACACTGTTAGAAACTGTAGACATAATTTCTAGGAAAGATAATCAACTGGAATCTCTAGATCTTACATGTGGGATATATAGATAAAATAATTTCTATTTGATATGTCTACATGATGATTTTTCCATTTCTACTCTGAATCACACTGAATATCCAGTTCGAGGGTTGACCATTAGTGATTATTTTTTGGTGGATGGATTTCATCAAACCTTACCATGATTAGATTATTCTCTTCACACTCCAATACCACATTATCTCTCTTATTCTAGAAAATCCTACATTTTTCCCTTGATATAGGTTTCTAACACCCACATCCTACATCACACCATGTATGACTGAACACAAATACGTATATTGTTCATGTTTCCTATATGAATTCATGGGTATGATTGAACTTGAATCCTTTAGATTTTTTTTGAAATGTTATTCCTTTTTTGAATGGTGAAGAACACAAAATAATTGTGGGAAAAGCATAATAAATAAGTGAAATGTCGACAATTTATGGTGTGATTCCATCAAATAATTTCATAATATTGAATCCATTTTGAAATCATTGGCATAATGAATATAATAAATACCAAATATCATGAAAGTAAATAAATTCAATAGATAAAAAAGTAGATAAATAGTATAATCATTTTGAAATAAATTAGTGATGGAAATCCATGAAATAGAATTCCATACCTCAAAAATGGATTGATCTACGGTGAAGAACCTATATGATAATGATGAAAATAATTATCTTGTTCTATTTTTCATTTTCCACCTGATTACCCTTGAACACTAAATTTTGTTCCACATTACTGTCTTCTAAAGGAAAATCAAAAATGATTCTTCCACGTCTCAAATATCTCATTTTTATGAGGCTAACACTGTAGATTTTATATATCAACACATTTAATGATGAGGTCATAGGTTTAGGTCAAAAAGTAAATTAGTTGTGTTAATTAATTAAATTATTTAATACATCCATCAACATCCATCTTCAGTGAAACACCCAATAATGTAAAACCTCTTTTGTTCAAGAAACAATCATGTTCTCAGACCATTATGGTGTCTCGATTAATGAATACCCCATAAATTACTAAAAATGTGTGTGTGTGTTATTTTAATATTTTTAATATATTAATTTTAAGTTATTTTGAAACCCAAATACAACACTTAATTGAAGGAAAAATAAATAGACATATACATAAATATTTAATGAAATAGCCCATAATAAAGGATTTATCACATGCATAAATATCTAGACACTATCCAGTTGATGCGATTGGGTAATAGATTCACATAGGAAAAACTCCCGGAGAAAGGATGGTTGAGTATCAGTTCTATCATCACTTGGTTTGTTATGTGTTCTCCAAAAACTACACATCCAAATAAACAATCTAATGTGTATTCTTTAGTTAATTCGCAATATCCTTTTGATAAATTATGATGAATTAAATAATATAATTTATGAAAACTAATGAAAATACATAATGATATGATATGGAATTAATGTTTCATGGGTTCAATAAAGGCTTAATAATTTATTAAATTATAATATGTATTTTAATATCCAAACTATATTTTACTATGACTATTAATGTTTAATGATCACACTTTTTTTTGGTTTTAGTTAATGGATTGATCTAGGATCATTCTTGTGAATAATGAATCTGATTACCAATTAAACAAAAATCATCATGAGTAAAAAAATGAAATAAGTAATGGGAAGGGTAATCATATAGTTATTCCCTCCCTAATCTCTCATGTTGTGAGCAGTGACATGAATCTTGTTTAACTTCAAAATTGACAGAAAAAGGAATAAATCACTATTGATTCATTTTTACTGCAACATCTACCTTCCATAAGTGGTTCCATTGTTCCAATTATTTCTATACAATAGATAAATTCAATTGAATTGATATTAGCTATTCTAAAATTATTATACCATGATAAGATTATTTAGGTTTTTTCTCATTTGGATGTTGAATCTGATATATGGTGGAATATTATGAAGAATTTGATTAAGTAGATGGAAATTGAATTCATGAAAATAAATATATGTAAGAATGTATTTTCCAATTAATATATTTCTTAAAAACATCAAATGAAAATTGAAATAGAACTTTTAGAACTAAGTAATAATGATGATGAATCCTTTAGAACCAATGAGGAAAATGTGACCAAACAAAAAAGGTATAATTCTAGTATTATTATTGATCATGAATTTTTTTTACCAATTCTTTAGTGACTTCTAGAAAATTCTCCCAAATAGATTATCTATAATATAAATTAATGGATATTAATTAATTGTTAAACATTATCTCAATATAGAAATATAGATTCAAGTATCTCAATGTTCTCATTATTTAGAGACAAAAAGGAAAAAAATAGGGAAATTATAATAATAAATCTATTTTTGGAAATGATATTAATCTTACATCATATTAAAAGTGTTTATGTATTCATGGAAGAAGTTTCCATTAGTGGTCTAGTAAATATTTTTAGTGTGGAAAAGAAGGAAATTGAGAATAATAAACATGATGTGACGTGAAAAGGCCATCTAATGTTGGGGAGAAATCTCAAATTAATTTTATACCCAAACCTCAATGCTATAATTGTAAGGAGTATATAAATTATCTTAATTAAAAGAATGATTTGAGGTTAATGATGGTAATATGCATTAGAGACAACATAATATAATTCAAAAAAGGAGAACATCATGCAATGAAAACATATATATTGGTTCATATAAATGTACTTCTCATTGGTACACATTATGTGACACATAGCTATTTTAAAATAATTATATGTTTTCTAGAGTAAATGACACACAACACCAATCCTAAAAAAAACATAAAATACAATTATTTAAATATCATTGTCATAACCTAGTGGAAAATTTTGTTGGTATGAATAGGATTAATTGATGTTTGAAATTTGTTTTAAATTCCAACTTAATATTAATTTATAGATAAAGTATAATTAAATTTTCACTCAAATTTTTGTAATGTCATTTTAATCTTAAAAAATAAGTTCTTATCAACAATGTGTTTTTTTATTTTTTAGAGATAATATTGTAATTAATTTTCATAATATTTAGATACTATTTTTTTGATAAGAATTATCTACCTTTTGAGATCATCATTTTAGAAGTATCATGGAGTGATTTTTTCCCAAATGATTTATTTTCCAGTGAATTGTAAAAAATAGTGTTTTCATTAAAACTTGTAAATTTGTTTAAAAAATTTAAAAATTTAAATTCCATTTTAAAATGGTTTAAAATAAAAATAAGTTCAGTTATATTATTAATAATTCAACAATTGTCATTTTAATCAATTTTTTGTCGAATTTTGTTGAAAACATATTTAAACTGAAATGCAATTTTTCTAAAAAAATTAGTTTTTTATTTTGTTTCTTAGTCATTAATTAATATATTCCAACTATAAAAATCGAATATTATAAAATTTATTCCTTTTATGGAATAATGATGTAAAATTTTCTTAACTATGTTCATTTTATTTTTGTTCATTTGGAATATTTTCCATATAAAATAATTTTCATAACGGGAAGGGAAAATCAGGTAATTAAGAAAAAATTTGATTAAGACAAAAAAATGACCCTAACACCTAAATAAATTTCATTATATGAGTATATTTCTCCATTATCATCCAATTTTTAGATATATGTACACTTTTTATTTGGATATGATTTTGAACGTTTTACTAATTTGGCATGTGATAAAGTCAGAAATTTCACTTTCTTACTTTGGAATTCAGAAATGTTTTATGAGAGGATAAAACAACTTATTTTATATTTTAAATATGGATTTGAAATATAAATGATTTTATTATCATGATAATTTATTTTTTATTCTTATTGATGAAATAATTCCCTTAAATTTTTAATAAACTCCAACATAATTTTTGTTTAGTTAATTGATAAATAAAATAAATTATTCTAAAAATATTAATGTTATCATAATATGAATGATTTATGTTATTTCATAAATTTTTTAGATAAAATTATCATATTAGAGAGGTTATAAGGTATTATATTTTAATTCAATATTTTATGTTATTTATAATGTCAAAATTTATGAAGTGTTCTAAAAATGACATTAATTTTTATTTATAATAAATAATAATTTTAAAATTTTTAAAAATATAAAAAATTACAATTATTTCAAACTGATACGTAGTTTTTGAGAAATATTTTCTATGGTCTATTTATGGAACAATTTTAATATTATATTAACTACAATGTCCCCTAAATATTAAAAACACTACTAAAATTGTAATTACCTAAATGAGATAACAAATGTCAAAAAAATAGAAAAGGGTACAAAAAACTATAAACAAGTTCAAATTTTATTGGATCATCAGATTTATTCCCAAAAAACATACATTTTTATTATACTTGAATGAATATATTTTTCATGGAAATTAATTTATATTAATTTAATACATTAAGAAATACAAATAGTTACCCACCCCTCTGTTATAAAGGGGAACCTCTTCTACTCTTTTAATCTAACATAAAAATACATTTAGATCAGTAAATACCGTACCGTATACATTAATAAAATACCTCCACATGTTATTAAGGCCTTATTTTGGTATGAATTCTAACCATTGTTTTCATTAAGAGTAATGTAAATTTGATTTTACAAAGAAGATGTATATTATTAAAAAATGTTATTGATTAATTTATTATTCAACCATTTTGAAATATTATTCAAACATGATGACATAATAAAATATGTATATCACATATAATATGATTTCATTATGTTAATTTCATAACATATAACCACCTCTTTCTTCAATAAATTTTGAAATTATATCTTATTTCATGTGTATGGTGAATGATTGCCTCGTTGACCAATGTAATTCATTTTCCACCTCCACATAACAAATATGGTTGTAAAATTGGATAAAATATTTATATATAATATTTAAAAAAAATTATAATTCTAAAAATATAATATATAATCAAAATTAATAATTTTCCTTCCACTAAAAAAGGATAATGTCATTTGGGTGTATGTGTGGACTACCACCTCTGTGAAGTTATCTGATTTGTTTTAAATCACCACATCACATGGATGAAATTTATAATTTTATTTCAATGCATAATATTTCATTTATGATATAATTATCATTATAGAAAGATAATATATTACATTACTTATTTCTATCATGATCTTTGAAAATTTGAAACATTATTCATGGGTATCTACAAGTTTTCGTCTCCAAAATTGTAACATAGGTCATTTTTCATTACCATATTTCATGATTGGTTTTAAAATTATCATTTATATTTCTAAATTAAAATTGTTTCATGTTTATTATTTTTTAGATGATTTAACAATTTAATCTTTTACTATAGTCTGCCTCCCAATGTTATTTTGGATATAAAAAGAATGTCATAAAAATATCGGCCATGTAAATAATTACAAATTAATTACATAAATCATGTCAATAAATAAATAAAATGAATAATGAAATTGAAAAAAAATATTAAATAAGTAAATAATTAAAATATTTTTAAAATTTCAGTATTGTATTGAATGTATGTGATGATTCAGACAAAAGGTATGAGAGTTTTTCTCAATTTCCTTTCATTTAGGAATATTTTAAAAATATGAAATAATATTTTTTATTATTTATATAGGTACCATTAAATATTATATCATGTATAAATAATTATTTATTGTATTTTAAGCTTCAATTCAAATGATTTCACCATAATGGTCTTTACTTCAAATTTACCATGTATTAAGTGTGTTCATAACTGAATTTCTTTTAATCGGGATCAATTATATGCTCATTGTCTTTGTTATTATTAGATTTAGTCTTTAATGAAATTTTTTTGTTTCGTATTTTATTTATTATTTTTTATGAGAATTTTAATTTTTTACACACAATCACATCATTTGATTAATTCTCACTGTGATCCTCATAAAAATTATATAAATCATTATTCTTTCATTTGGTTAGTATATTTCTCCATTATTTATATTTTTCCAATATAATATGTATAACAACCTTTGATTTATTTATATTTTATTTACACATATATTGTTTCAATTTACATTTATTTCACATAATCCCTCTATTTATTAACTCTCAAATCAATTATATAGTCTTCTAATGGTTTCTCATTTCAATTTTGTGTCCATGAGACATATTTCATATTCACCACTTATATCCTTCATGTGGTGTATATACAACCACTCAATTTGACATATCATAATTCCCTTTATGTTCTTGCTATTTAAGGATTAATTTGATGTAATTTCATTCATGGGGATTTTGATTCACAAATTACCAAAGTTGTAAGGGTTTATTTTACAATCTCATCCATATTTGATTTTGTTCATGTTTAAGTATCTTGAAAGAAAATTATTTTATATTAATAAGTTAAACAAAATATTGTTTCTTCATCACTAATTATTTTTAATGATTAAAATTTTTCTTTATATTTTCTAATTTTTAATACCCATGTTAATGACTGAATGTTTTTATGGAAAAAAAGCTTTTTCATAAAAACAAGATTGTTATTCTTCCAAGTCAATATTTTCAATTAAATTTATAGGAAATGTTTTTACTATTATCTAATAATTTATTAATGAAATTATTATCCAAATTGGAATTTTAAAATTAAATTGTATAGAATGTTTTTATAATTTTCTTAATGATGTAATTTTTTCATTCTTGTAAAAATTTGAAATGAACCATTTTTTTAGAGTACTTATAATGAACACAATTTCTTCAATAATAACCACTCACTTATATGAAGCTTCTATTAGAATTATCCAAGATCCATTTCTAAGAATTTGTTTTATAATATTCAGATATTTTATATTTCTGGAAAATTATTTTATAAGGTAAAAGGGTATTATTCCCAACTAATATTTTAATGTTAATTTTATGGAATTAATATTTATAAATGATAGTAATAGTTTATTTCACGTATATAAAACTAGGGATGTTTGGAAATAATCTCATATTTAGTCTTCCTCTTGATATTTTATGGGCAGTTTAACTGAGGATAAATTAATATTTCAGAAAAAGTTTTTTGTAATACAAATGTTTTAGTTGATAATGTATTGTATTATTATATCCACATTATAATGGTTAATGAATTGGACATAATAATTTATGATCATGGACTTTTATATCCTCATGAAACATCAGTAGGTCTCTTCAGATAAACTAGCTTAAATATTTGGTCGAGGGCTTACCCATTCAGGTAAGATGTCTTAGCATGAGGTCTTGATGGTAATTTATGATGTTCATCATTTTTTAATCCCTTATTATGATAGTAGTTATTGAATTGTAAGAGATTTTTTTATTATAAATGATATCCATGGAAATTTTTCAAACTCATGATATTAGTTATATGTAATTATTTTATCATTATTTATTCCTACCATAATTATAATTGTGCTCAATTGATTTATTAAATTTAATTTTTTCAATTATTTACATAAATAATATTCTTTATTTACACATGATAGATTCTATTTTACATAAACCTTACTAATAATTTGACCATTTATTCATTTTCTTTCATTTTTATTAGATAATAAAAAGTAATCATTAAACGAGTTCAAGGATGAGTAACATTTACTTTAACCATGTTATATTTTTGTCAAATGTAATGAGAGATTCCAGTATATATTGATATTACCAAGACTAATTAACTAAATTTTTATTTTGGAAGTTATAACTTGAATGTTATACCAATGTAATAATGTATCCACGAGCTCTAGGATTTTGAGGTTGGGGAATTTAATGATTTCATAATAACACGTTTTGTAGAAACCTTGGGAATAAGATTTATGAAAAGATAAATTAATAACATGAGAATATAAAAAATATTGAGGAGGTGTATAATTATAGCATAATAACATAATCTTCTTATATGGTATATATTATTTGGTTTTACTAAAAAATAAACCCCTATATGGATACTGCAAGTGTATTTGGTTTTGGCACAGATGCATCTTTAGATAAAAACTCTGAAAAGAGTTTGTCGAATATATCTTAGCCACTATTCTGGTGCATGGTGAGGGTTCCCCTATTGCACAACATGTTTGACATTCCTTGGGGAAATACTTAAGTTAATCAATATTTTCTTAAAAAACCATTATGACGAATGGAATAAGATAACAACATGGAAAGATATGATATTCCATAGTGATACACGATAAACATAACATGTATTGGGTTGATAAGTCATGGGTTGATCATATGTTTAATTTCATGGATATCACTAATGAGGTTTTATGTGATGAAAGGATGTGATAATTCAGAGTATTTTTAGAGGATTTTATTTTAATATAACCCTTGGGTGTGGTATCATTTTATTATAGAAGCATTATTTGAGGAAGAATGCATTTTCATTTTATATAATTATGTTTAATGGTATTTGTAAATTTTTGGGTTCATAATATCATTTATGTAGAGGTAATGAATGTTTATTTCATGTTTGAAACATATTATTTTTCATATAGCTAACAGTGAGATTGAAAAGTGATTTTGTTACTATTTTATTAATTTTTATTTTTCTGAAGAAGATCACTATTGTGGGTAAATTATATAATTAATATAAATAGAAATATTTTACTTCTAATATGGGTATATATTCAAGTAATAAAAGTTTATTTATGTTTTGGAAGAATAAATAGTTTTATTATAAAAATATTTTTTGAAAATATTTTTTTTATTTCAGAGAATATATGAAAATGTATATTTTTTATATGATACTTTGAGAGTGATTGGCGTTTTGAAGAAAAATGTTATGTTTATCTTAGAATCATTCTTGATCAAGTCATTCTAAAATTTTGATTTAAATCTTAGTTTGGAATATTTCGAAAAATCAATTTAATGATACTTATTCTTAGAATGATTTTGTTTTGCTTTTTTTATTACGCATTGATTTTGGAGAATAATGCATTATTTGTTGATTTGAAGAATTATAAATTTTGGATATAATATTACCCTATGGTAATAATTTTAGCATTTCTATAAAATTAAAAACATTAGAAATATTATTCTATCCTTTTTGGATTATTTGATCCATAATAATGTTATTTTAGGCATTCCTGAATAAAAAAATCATCCACAAAACCCACTGTATGGAGAAGGGATCATATTTTGTTCGAAATTAATTAAAAGATGAAATTATACTTGTGAAGTATTTACATTTCCTTATATTATTTATCCATATTATAGAGGAATCCCTCAATTATAATAAATGTTTCTTGAAAAAAATTATAATCATTTTACAATCATTTGTAATGAATTTATTTTCTTTTAACCCATCATTGATTTATAGTATTGTGGTTATTAAATTTCTCTTGGTCTTGACCTCTGTCAATTTTTATTAGTAATTATGTGTAAATTTTCTACTACATGTCCATATTTTCACTTCCCACTAATGCTATATTTTTTTAATGTAATTTTTTATTATTCTTGATAACCATATTATTTATATTTTCCTCCTTTTATGATGAAATTTATTTAACCCTTTTTTAGATTTGGGGTTCCCATAAAGAAATTGTTAAGTTTCAAAATAATTATTACATAGTAAAATTTAGTATTTCTTGGGAGAAATTTATTAAAAGGGGATTGAATTTGATATCTTAAGAATTTAAAAGAACACTTTATTTGATATCTTATATGACACGCAAAATAATCCCTAAACAAAAATGAAATATTTTTTCCTAAATATGACTATTGTAAATGATCTATTAAATTGGAATGTATGTATAGGATTAAATAATTTATGAAAAAAATACTACGTTCATACTTAGTAAAAAATTATTTTTTAATTATTATTAAATAGTGATCAAAATTTTCTAAAAAAATTTAACACTTAAAATCTAGTTTTTGTTCAAAATAGGTTTTATTTCATTTTGAGATAAAATACTAAAATTAATTTCCCTAAAATTTACAAATATTATTTTATTAAAAATATATCAATTTTAGGATCATAATTTTTGAATTTTAATTAGGTTTTTTATAATTTTTTTTTAGAAAACATTGATTTTCTATTGATTAGTGAAAATTACTCATTTTCATTGAAAAAATGTATTATTATTTCAAGAATTTAGAAAGTTATTTTTTTTAAAATTCTTAAAAATATAATTAGTAAAATTAAATTATTATTAATACAATTAATTTCATTGGAATCAATATAATGGTTGAATTTATATAAAAAAACATTAAAGTTAAATTTTTATTTTTTGGAAAAACCATTATCATTGAATGTTTTATTTAATGATAGAATAATTTATACCACTTATAGAAAATTAATATTGAAAAGTAGATTCAATATTTGGAATTAGGAGGTCCAAATTTGGAAAATGTGTACCATTTACTTTCATTCATTAGGAATAATACCCAAAGTAAATAATTATCACCATAGTAAAGGTAAATCATGCAATTAAGTTTAAAAATAAAATTATAAAGACAAGAAAATGTCCCTAACACTTATAAAAATTAATGTTTTTGAACTTATTTCATGGATACTCATACAAGATTTAAATATATGTAAATTTTTAATGTGAACGAGATTTTAACCTTTAAAAAAATAAATGAAAATGTAAAAAATGTCATTTTATTACATTTAATTTCTATAATATTTTGGGAAAAGGATATAGAGAAATGGTTTTTTATAAGAAATTATCAGTTGAAATAAAATGGATTTATTTTATCATGTTAATTTATTATTAATTATCAATGGTTAAATTTTTACGCTAAATGATTATTCAACACAGAAAAAGTATTTATAAAATTAAAAGAAAAATAAAATAAATATTTTTTAAAATATTAAATGTAATATAATATGAATGAAATATTTTATTCCAAAATATGTTTTAAAAAAAATTTATATGTTTTAATGGATTGTATTATAATTCTACTAATTTCATGTTATCTTCTGTGTCAAAATAAATTAATATTTTCAAGAATGATTTTAATGTTATTATATACAAATATTGCTTAATAATACTATACAAAAAATCCTAAAAATACAATAAACATAAAATTGATATATATATTTTAAAATATTTCTATTATAGTACAATTATGGACGAATTTATCTTTCATATTAAATATATTGACCCCTCATGTGTAAAAACATTGTTTTCCGGTAATTGTAAAAAAAGGATAATGTGTGAAAAAAAGATATAAGGTTAAAAACCAAATGAAAATAGTTCCAAATTTTATTTTTTGACATTATTTATAACCATATCCATCATATATACCATTTATTTTAGTTTTAGTCATTTTTTAATGAATTTTTTTAAATTAATTTAATAATTTATGAAATTCCAAGAGTGTCTGTCCCCTCTTATAGAAAATAGATCTTATTATTATATTCTCATCACACATAAAAATATGATTATTTTTGTCAAATAAATATTAAAATACCTTCATTACATCCACCTCCATGTTCTTGAGTAATTATTTTGTTTATAATTCAATCCTTATAGGGATTACGGTGTAATGAACAAGAGATTTTCTAAATAGGAGGTATTGGTTTTAACCTTGTGTTTTATATTTATTTCTTCTCCAAAAACAATAAAATACATTTAAAAATTATAATAAAATAAAATATGTATCTATAATAAATGTATATTTCTATATTTTAATGGAATAATAGATATACAAATCCTTCTTTAATCAAATGAGAAACAAAAACAATGTTCATGTGTAAAGAAGAACACTGCCTTGCGAACCAACGTAATTCATTTTCTATAAAGGCCACTCATGATTGGTTATAATTATGGATTTAATGTTTAAATATTATATTAATTTCATTGTAATAATTAGTAATATATAATATATAACCTAATTTTTTACCTTACCATCTATAGTAAAATGATAACATTTTTTGTGCGTATGTGTGGACATATACTTCTATGAAGCGATGTGACACGTTTTCAAACACAACCTCAAATAGACGATATATATAAGTTTAGTAAAAATGATATGATATTTATTATATAATAATAACTATAACAATTTAATATAATACTTACATTCTTTCTATTATGATCATTGAAAAATGGAAATGTTTATCTTGCATATGTATGACATAGTGTGTGTAAAACTATAACATAGTTAATTTTTCCCCCCATCATTCATGGTTGGTTTTAAAAATATAATTTATATTAAAATATGTTAATTATTTAATTATTATTATTATTATTATTATATATGATTTCACAGTTACAAATTTTACCAAATCCATCATACGGATGCCATTCTGGACAGATGAACTGAATATCATCATAGCATCCAATGTGATCTTCATTGATTATTTAATTAAAAATAAAATTGTAAAAAATTAAAAAGAAATAATATACATGAAATAGGTTCTTAATTAATTAAATAATTAACATAAGTTAATTAATCATGAAGATAAATAATGTGTGAGGCATGTCAGGCCTGAGGTAGGTAATTCGACCTCAATTTCCATTCATTGAATCATATTTCAATGATATGAATAAATTTATTTTATAGATTGCATATTATTTTATATAAAATATTATACCATTAATCCTTAATAAATAATTTTCTTTTGAGTTCCCATTAATATTATTTCAACCATGTGGATTTCACATGAATGTTACAAAGTTTTAAAGAGATTTATAACTCAATTTAATCTCATTAGGTTATTTTACTTTCTCATTGTCCTTTATATGATTATTTCATGTTATTAATGACCTATGACTATTTTATGTTGTATTTAGACTTTTATATGTGTATTTACTTTTTTTATACACAATCACTTCAGTAATTAATTTTTTATATGATCTTGTAAGGATTTCTTAACTTAGTCTTCTTTCGTTGGATTATATCACTTCATCCTTGATTATATTATTAGATGATTATGTGTAAAATACCCATTAATTTAATTATGATGTACTATTTTCATTATATGTGATAATACAAATTTGATATAAGTAATTTCTCCTCTGATTAACACTTAATTCAATGATATGATCATTGTATTATTTTCTCATATCTCTTTTTTTCATCAGTCATATGTTTTATTCACCAATTAGTTATTTTATATGGTGTATATAATACCCCTTGATATGATATTTACATATTAACAAAAAATTTATGGTATATAAATATTCCTTTAACTTCTTTATTTCAAGGGAATTATGTTTCAAAATTTACTAATGTGGTAAAGGTTTATTTCATAAGATTATCATCATTATTAAAGAACATTTATTTTTAAGTCTTTTATGGGTGATTTATATGATATTTATATCTTGAAACAAATATATTTTATTATACTATAGTTATTTTTTAAATTTTTAAATTTTACTTTCATTTTAACCTTTTAAAAACCCATGAGATTCAAGGATTTTTTTAAATGAGAAATATCTTTGTTTTCTATTCGTTTGAGAAGCCTTTTTCATTAAAGTATAAATTTCTATTAAAATTTTAATTTTTTTAATAATATACAATATTTTTGTAAAGAAATTTTTATCCACATTTTATTTTATACAGAATGGTTTAAATGGAGTCTTCTTTTTTGGTTTACAAATGACTTACTTTTCGAATTTTTAACAAAAATTTGAAATTAATTCTATTTAATATAAATGGAATAAATTTATTTCCTTTCATAACTACCACTCAACCAATTTATGATTCATTATAAATTATACCTAATTATTTCAAATAAAATTGTTTCTCTAATATACTAGAAATTTTTATTTTATAAAAGTTTTTTTTAGTGAAAAAAGTATTTTACCAAGAATATTTTTAATAGTATTTCAATTATATTAATTTTAATAAATTATAATAATGATTTATTTAAATTATTTAAGTAATTATTATGAAAAATATCCCATGCATTATTTAATGATTAAAGGAACATCCATTCTAAAATTTGGAGTGAGTGAGGGAAAACCGAAAGAAGAAGAGTTGGGTTTGAGAATTCACTTACGTTGTGCCCAAATTATTTATTCAATTAAATATCCTTGATAATCAGATTAGATTCATTAATTTATAATTTATGATCTTATTATACAAGTATTTTATTTTTTATAATTTTTATATGTTTTATTATGGAAATTTTTATGAGTTCTAGACTTTAATTTTGTCATTCCAGGAGTGTTTGTTTTAGTGGTTTTTATGGCCACTTAACATGTATACTAGTATGGTTGATAAATTAAAATTAGAATAATTTTCCATTATTGAAATTATATTTCAGTAATGATATTCTTGAATTTTAATGGTCTTAAATGTAATTTTTTTATACGAGGATGATTCATTAGACAAAAAATTAATGAAATTTTTTTCATTTATTTTTGATATTTACACGTCCACCAAAATATAATTTAATTTTAGTTAAATGTATTTTATAAATTAGCTTAATATAAATAAAATATATTATTATATTCATACTGAAATATTTTTAACAATAATAATGGGTTTATGACCACTGTTGAATGTGGTAATGGAAAACGAAAACTCACCGTCCATTAAGGTGGTGAATCGACACATCACGGAAGATGTTTTCATTTTTAGAATAAAAGGAAGTAGAATATGATTTATGATGGATATTTCCTTAAATTAATAAAATTTTAGTATATATAATATAATGTAGTTATCATTCCTCTCTTGACATTGGTGGTGTTTAGAGAATACAAATAAAAAGAGAATAAAGGTGGATTTTACCTCTTGAATACCTTCTCCTTGAGAACCTCCTTATAGAACATGGGATGTTTCTTTTTTTGTGACTAGATGATGATGGATCTAGGGAATATATTTAAAAAGGGAATTGGTCAGAATTTAAACAATATAAAATTCTTGTAAGTTGGGATTAAAAGAGGTGGTGAGGGATGATATTTATAGGGGAGTAGAAGGGTATTTTTTATTATTATATTCTTTAATTTATTATTTTGGATCAAGAATATCAGTAGTTTTTTTAAAATCAATAATATATTAATTAATGAAATATATTTTGATATTATCATTTTTAGATCAACAATGACTCAAAAATCCATGTAATTGGCTTATAATGTATGTAACCATACTTCACTATTGACTAAAAAAGGAATTATTTTAGAAGAATACCAATAATTAAAATAATTTTTTTAAATATTTAGATCTATAATATGGAAGAAATTTTGTGAAAATATTTTTCTATATATTATAAATTTAATTTTTATATAAAATCATCATTTATTCATAAAATACCACATTTAATATTATAATCGATTTTTTATCCTTTGTAATTTTAATTAAGGTCTCATAAAATAACATCATAATTATAATACAACATAATATTATATTTTGAATATATTTAATGAAAATAAATTCTCATTTGAATAATTATATTATTTATAAAATTCTAAATAATAATATTATGTTTTACCTGATTACCAACACATAATTTATCATTTTTAAAACATTTACTTGCTTATACTATGATATAAATACATAATGTTTTCATTTATAAGATAATTAAATTTATTTATATTCTCATAAGGGAGGTTTTTAATAGCCAAATATTTTATCAATGGGAATTCCATTCTTTTAATAATATCATAAATAATATAAAATCACATATATAACACAATAAAAACATTATAAATTAATAATGATTTAAATAATATTAATTACTAGAAATTGATGAAATCATACTGATGGAATGGTAAATTGATCCTTGGAATAGTAAAATGACCATTATGAATAATAATCTGGCTAATAGAATAGTAACCTCATGTAAAGACCCCTTCTTTTCAACCATTTGAAAATCCAAAGGAATTTGAATTTTTCAATTACTAGACAGCTCATTTTTCAAACTGAGTATCAGAATGTAATTATGAGAGTGGGAACAATAAAAAATATTTTTTTAGACTTGGGTAATGGACCAAGGGGTTCCCTAGATGTATCATTTCATTTCAAGAGTGTAAGACCACATAATTCCCTAGTTTGGAAGGTCTTAATAGGGCACAAGGATTCTCTAAAACTGTGTGTCCCTAGTATCAAACTGTGCTACCTTCAATATGTGGGTAGAGGGGAAGCACACGGGATGTTCATGGTTTTACCAAGTAGTATACCTAAAATCATGGTTGGTTACACTTAGGTATTTTCCTCACTCTATTCATCACACGGTTGGTCAATGGTTAGTTAAATAGCACAAGACAACCATGTGAGGTAGGGTTTCATGGTTGTGGGTGATGCACGATTGGTGCATGGTTTGGCCAAACCATGTGGAAAAACCCTAGGACTAGTTTTGATGGTTAAATTAAAAAAATTCCACTAATGAAATCTTTTAATATTTTATTTTCCTTCCCCATTCTCTCTTGTATGTTTTTCATCTCCTCCATTTATGTGTGAGATCCCCCCATCCGGGGAATTTTGATCTATCTCCCTCATCCAACAACCAAATATATCAATGTCAAAAGCTATATAATGGCCTTAGTAATCTCTTCAATCTACACTCCTATATTTTTCATTTCTTTATCCATTTATTGTGCTATTTTGGTGTTATTTTTACCGCCTATTTTTAGGGTATTTGAAAAATCTATCATTTTCTTTCATTTTAGGTAAAATCAATCCACTATAATGGACAAGTGGATCCCTAATACATTTAGGTAAGAGGTTGATCATCTTTCCTATAATTTAATCTCATTTTATTTGACGTGACATTTTTTTTATCACCAGAACCTTCTAGAGACACTTTTTTCTTTCATATCAATTTAATTGAAATGGGGTTCTATGTCTCGTGTAATCTTAGATCATGGTGAAACCCATCACTGGGGTTTTTTCCTTGCCATGGAAACCCCAGTAGGTGTTCCATCATGATATGGTATATTTTACCCATGATTAATACTGAATATAACTTTTCATAAGGGAGTTTAATTTTTATTATATTCATTAACAAATAATAAATAATGGTGAAAAATGGATAGCCGTGAGTGTAACCATTATCTTAACACCATAAAATTAATAAATAAGCCATGATAATTGGAAAACAATAGGGTTTGTTTTAGTATTGGTGATCATACATTATAATTTCATTCCTTATTATTATTTGTTCTTACAAATGGGATAAGTACATTGATTATGCCATATGCTAAGATTATTCCTTATTATTAGAAATCATGTGTAATACCTTGATCATTTTTATTTACAAATGTTCTAATTAGTATCCTTATTCCGTGTAACTATGCCTCATAATTAATATTCAAATTCCCAACCATGGTGTGTAACTTTTAATTCCACATGGCTTACTATCAATCATATAATAACATGGTTTAATTCCTTGATTATTTATATAGGCCATTGCTTGCATTTATGTAATGTTATTTGTGAACTCTATCTCATGTTATACTTATTTTAATATGCTATAAATGTTTGTGTTTTATAGAATTAAATGTTTTGATAATATTGTGGTATTGAAATAATGATGTTCTAGTGATGAAATTTAATTGTTTACATGTTATTCTTTGTTTTGTATAACTTATTCCATGCATTGATCTTATTTATTTCATTATTCCTATCCATTTACATATCTAATTGATGTTGGATTAAATTTTATAGTTTGTTTTATATGAAATAATGTTCTATTGAGATGGATACTTGTTGGAACACGATTATATATTTATACTTTACCTTGTGTTGTGCCTTACATGATATGGCTCACTTGATATGGGAGTAGATAGAATATGGGTCCCATATTAAGTATTTCATGGATGGACACACCATTATTGATAAGTTAAGAATTGGTGTGTCATGATATATTCTTCGGCTTTCTAGGTAAGGGATTCATGGGATATTTCTAATACTCTTGAGTGATACTAGTTCCCTAGGGGAGAAACCATGGATGAACCCATTGGTAAGATGGATATGCCATGGAATTAGTGATTCTTGATCCTTTAATTGAGATGACTTGGATGGACTCAGAGTGACCATGCCTTTGGTGATATAGGGTATGTTATATGGGTTACCTTGTATTGACAATGTGGTATTGGGTTAAATTGGATGATCCTATCGAGACCCATGGGATTTTTTACATCACCTTGGATGTGCTCAGGACTGCACCAATGAATTTGAAAAAATCAATAGAATGTATGTATTTATAATGTTTTATTCCCCTTGTAATATATTATTGAGAATTATTAAAAATTGACATAGAATTTTGACCTTAAATCTAGAGCATGGGATTGGATTCTTCTTCTTAACATTGGTAAATTCTTGGGTATGGTTTAGTTTTCACATTATGACTTGTACAAGTACCTCCTTTTAGATATTTATCTTAATAAGAAGCATGTGGTATAAGAAAAGTGTCTATTTAGGAACCCAGAACAATTTTATATTATTTAAAATGTTATCAATATTAATCTATAC
This sequence comes from Viscum album, assembly GCA_963277665.1. Lineage (NCBI taxonomy): Eukaryota > Viridiplantae > Streptophyta > Magnoliopsida > Santalales > Viscaceae > Viscum > Viscum album. Next base: position 530,250,810 of record OY728131.1, on the reverse strand, counting down.
TATATGTAACACTTTAATTAATTAATTTATTGCATGTAATGGATTGGTCTAGACATAATTGGTTCCATCCTACTATGATTTATATCTTACACCTTGTTAAGTTGTCGTTTGGTTCCAAATTATACATTATGATCATATGTATATATTAAGAGAAATGTTTAGCTTCTAATGATTTATTGATTTTCTTCCTTAGCATGGAGTTTGAGGGTAGAGGATTGAGATTAACCTCAAGAAGTTGTTGTAGAATTTTGGGATATTTTTTTAGGTTTTTATTATATTTCGTATATTCAATGTATCTCATGATTTCCATGGACAACCATTTTTATATAATAAATACATTCCATTTATAATAATTATACCCTTTTTTGATTTTCTATTTTCTCCATTTTCAACATATTTTTCATTGTTTAGTTACATTACATCCACGACAATCTGTTTCTTCTTTGTGATTATTCTATATATTACATACTGTTATTCTTTGTGCATACACTGATCTATGAGGAGATTTTCTCCCCATGAACACACCCTAGACCCTCGCTACTAGTCGGTATCGTTTGGAATTTAGGAAGATGCGCTTGGCGTAATGTGGTGACTAGTCTAAATATTTTTTCCATAGTTAGTCAGGTCGGGACATTATAAAGTAGTATCCAAGAATTTTATTTTTCCTTTATCTTACTATATAGGGCTGGTATAAAAGATAAAATATAATGCCCCAACCTTAAACATTACTTAATCTTGAGTTACTTCAAGAATACACTTTGAGGATATTTTCAGGTTTAGAGTTTTAGAGAATTAGATCATAAAACATGCATTACATTCCACATTTAAACAAAGTGGTCACATAAAAGATAGTACTCATTTTTCCCATCAATGGAATCATATTTAAAATAAAAAATGGATTCATTCTTGACACTTCCTTGACACTATCATCACACCATGCACCTTTCCCTTGACCTATGAAAAACATTTCAAAAACTTAGGATGAGCACAAAAAGATCAGTAATGGATATAAAAGTACGAAATGAAAGCATTAATCCATGCATGGAATCACACTTTACTCATAAAACATAATCACATACCACATCAAATCATGAATAAATCATACAAATAATAAGACATAAAGGTAACTTGAGTCATTCATGACATTATTACGTAGGGAGTAACCCTCATGGTTACGTTTGGAATACCCATCACAGTATATTCCCTAAATCTATTTGGAGAAACCTTAACATTTAACTCCTTCGCGTTACCCAATTCATTGGAAAGCGATATCGGGCTCACCCCCCTTAATTTATCACGGAACCACCCGTCTTCATAATAATGCCCAAGAACCATAACATAATCATATCTCATAAAACATGCATAAAGGAAACATAACATTTCCACTTTTCAATAATAAGATATCAATACAACACATTGATATAAAAACATTATGAAAACCATTTTCAATTAAAAAATAAAATAAAAGTAAAACATGGTATTTATTTTTCTTTCAAAAAATGTTATGGCTTTTAGAGGAAGCCGAAACTAAAATAATGGTCAAGGCGGCGGAGAAGTCATTGTCGCCGCAAACGTACGTCAAAAAAATCCATTTTGTTGTTTTTTATACACTTCATATAAAAAGATTACTTTTGAATAAAAGTAAATGTCAAAGGAGTTTATACTCCGTATAAAATAATGTTGTGTATAAAACAAAATATGCCTCAATGAAAGGAGATTGAGACGATGTCCCTTACCTCGTGTCCGACGTGACTCGATTGCTCATTAATCTCCTGAATAATAAACTAAAGTTAATTTATACTTTCTTAAAAACATTTTTAATGTTTATTATTCCTTTTATATAACTTATTTTCATGTTATAAACGTTATGTAATCATTTAATTTAATAATGATCGTTTTGTCGATATTTGGTACTTAAGTAAAAAATGGACTTCTTACAATTACATGTTGTTTATGTGGTAAAAGGTTCATTATATCCATAATGATATTCATGATTTGGATATCATATATTTCATATATATCCAGCATATACATGTATTTATAATAGTATATAACATTTAGAGGTATGAAATGAAATGCACCGTTCATGGAGACAGTAAGCCGTACGTACACATGAGCGCTACTTTCATTTCTATTTCATATTTAATGGAGTGAAATCATAATGATATAAGGGTATATTATAATTTCAGTATTACATCATATATATTAACATTAACTCCATCTTTTATATGTCCCACATATGGCATTAACGAATCAAATCACTTTAAGGGGGTGGTAGTCCGCACTTCCTAAAATGAAATTATCGTGTTTACCCATAATGGAAACCATAAAGGTATGGCAGAAATGAAAAATAAATAACCATAAGGAAAACATTAACATAATATATATTATGTATAAATATAGTGACATCTTAATGGCCGCCATGAAAGGTGTTCAAATAATATTGAACAATCATCGTTTCGTGACGCAGAAATTCGCTATGCACAGAAACATTATGTTCATTAACCATTAGATGAAGGTTTGTGTAAGTGTAGAATGAATCCTTCACATAAAAACATACTAGTATATTTAAGATACTGGTTTTGTTACAAAATAAAGGAATAGAAAGAGTTTAGGGGGTTGGAGAAGCAAAATAAAACATAAGAACATAAGAGAAGACACTACCTTTAAATCAGGTAACTCTTTTTGATCTGAGTTCAAAGGCTTCCTTGGAAAGACTTCTGCCCAAAGTGAGGATTCTAGGAGTAAGTTAAGGATGTGGAGAGAGAAAATGGGTAGGGTTTTCCGATCCAAAGGCTTGATTGGTGTGGGTAAGGAGGTAGATGTGGGGGCCTTTATAAGAGGAGAGGAGGGGCACTCTTGGAAAGTTATAAAAGATTACTTTATTATAAAATGCTTTTCGGATTTTAAAGGTCCCAAAATTATATATTTCGAGTATAAGGTGATAATAGTTCTAAATCCACACGTCCAATAGGTTTTTGACAAGTGTAGGTCTTACATTTTTCATTATCCTTTCATTTTATTTAAATCGTTAAATAATGAGGTAATCGCTACATCATCATGGTGTCATAAATAATTTAATTTATTTAATGTCTAAAAATTATAAACAAATATCATGATGTAGGAAATATTTTTTGATTTCTAATTAATATTTATAGTCAAAAATATGACTTGTATAACCCCATGTAAAAATTGTTTTAGTAAAACAACACATGTTTGTGACATTTTCATTTTAACATTAAATAAAATGTTATTAATGTCATTTTCCTACCAAAGTGGCTCCATGGGGTACCCAAGTTGACCCATGGATTGTCTTGGTCGGACATGAAACATCCAATAAGGGTAGGGCATGTTTCATGTTCATTTCATATTATTAAAACATTATTTTTACCTTAAATTACACTAATTACCTTTAATCGCGATTAAAAACTTAAAAGGTACTATTCACCAAAAAATTATTTTAATCCCATTGAACTACGTTTTACTTATTAATGAAAACCATGTATTTTGGATTTTTTTTGAAATTCAAAACAAATAGGTGGTAAAATATCATTTAAACGAAAACTCAGTTTTTTAAGTACCACCTAGTCGTTTCACTATTCATTAAAAATTGATGTTTTTCAGAAAAATACCAAAACCTCACCCTATGCTATATTTGATATTCCAAATTCAAAAATGATGTCTATTTTACAAAATTCAAATCATATAAGTTACATTAATTAATTTAATAATTAATTCCTGCTGTCAGAACAAGTAGCGTGTTTTTATGAAGTAATATATATCAAAAGATTGACACTAGTTTAAGTCCAATTTCAAAGTGAAATTAATTCCAATGACCACTATTGAATTAAATCGTAAAAATAAATTCTAATCTAACTTTAAAACAAATTCAAAATATAATCTAATCATATAAATAAATTAGATTAAAAAGATGTTTTGAATTAAAATACAACATTTTTCACTATTAATTAAAAAATGAACTTTATCGGAAAAATACCAAAAATTTACACAAAGTAAATTTTGATGTCCCGATTCTAAAGAAGAATTTTATTTGGTCCAATAGAATGTATAAGAGTGACCAAAAATATATTTAAAGAGGGTTCTCCATCAAAAGGAGATAGTTCGACCTTTTAGTGAATATTATAGTATTTGTGCCTAAAATTGAATTATTTTCGTATTTTAAGCCTTTATCCTTTATTGGATAAATGTAAAAATAGTTACCAAACATATATAATCATATTTTAGTTATTTCTATTCATTCCCTCTAGTAAAACAGCTACGTGTTAACTAACATTTAAAATAATATTATTTTATTACTAGTGTGCAACATAAGATTTCAAAGAAACTCTTTGTTGCGTATCAGGTAAGATATCGAACATAGAAACCCATTTAATGTAAAAATAATATTTAATTCATAAATATTAATAAATATGAAAATGTTTTATTATTTATTTACCTAGGATGTTACATCCTTCCCCCCTTTTGAGAATAGAGTCCTCACAATTTTATTCTATTATCAAAATAAGTGGGGTATTTATCCCTCATAGAATTTTCAGATTACCACGTTGCCTCTTCAACCATATGGTTTTTCCACAAAACCTTTACCTCGTGAATTACATTATTTCGCAACACTTTCTCTCTTCGGTCAAGAATCCAGACTGGTTGTTCTTCATAAGAGAGATTCTCTTCCAACTGAACTACCTCTGGGCTCAAAACATGAGATGGATCTAGCATATACTTTCTCAACATTGAAACATGAAAAAAATTGTGTACCTAAGAAAAACATAGAGGTAAAGCCACTCGGTAAGAAACTGATCCAACTCTCTCTAGAATTTTATATTGTCCAATGAACCTTGGACTTATCTTTCCTTTCTTACCGAATCGCATCACACTTTTCCGTGGTGAAACTTTTAGAAAAGCATGATCACCTACCTCGAAAGATAGATCCTTCCACCAGTTATCCGCATAACTCTTCTGCCTGCTCTGAGCTGTTCTAATGTGTTTCTGAATCAACATAACTTTTTCTACCATCTCTTCTACCAATTATGATCCCATCAACTTCCTTTCACCAACTTCATCCCAAAAAGATATAGTTCGACACCGTTTACCATATAATGCCTCAAATGGAGCCATCTGTATACTGGAATGAAAACTGTTATTATTAGAAAACTCAACCAAAGAATGATGTTGGTCCCAACTTCCCTGATAATCCATCGAACAAGCACGTATCATATCCTACAAAGTCTGAATCGTTCTTTCTGACTGCCCATATTATTGAGGATGAAAACTATAATAAAATTTAATTCAGTACTTAATGATTTCTGAAGGGCTTTCCAAAAGATAGAAGTAAACCTGGGATCACGATCAGATACAGTGGAGAGAGGAACTCCATGTAACCTTACTATCTCTTTAAGATACAAACATGAAAGTTGGTCTAGGGAAAAAGTATCTCTTATAGTATGTAAATGAGCATATTTAGTCAAGCGATCAACAATAACCCGGATTGCATTATTACCTCGAGGTGTCTTTGGCAATGCCACAATGAAGTCCATGGATATATTATCCCATTTTTACTATGGTACTGGTAAAGCATGATGCATCCCTTTCAGTACCTTTCACTATGCTTTTAACTGTTGACAAGTCAAACACTTCATAGTAAAATCACCAATATCCATTTTCGTTCCGTACCACCAGTAATACTCTCAAAGATCTCTATACATCTTAGTACTGCCTGGATGAACTGAAGACGGAGAACTATGAGCTTCACATAACAACTCTATCTTCAACTGTGAATCATAGGGCACACACAATATCTTCCCAAATCTCAAAACACAATCATTATCAATGTTGAATTCAGGCAACTTACCCTTCTGAACTAGCTCTACCTTTTTCTGAAACTCGCGGTCTTTCTTCTGAGCTTGCTTAATTCTGTTTAATAGAGTTGATATCACTGATACCAGAAACAAAAAAGAATAACTTCCTGCACCAACAACTTCTATTCCAAAGTCCATAAAATCCTTAACCAAAGGATCACATTCCAAATGAAACATTGTTAATGAATCATTACTTTTTCGACTCAAAGCATCACCCACTTTATTTGCTTTTCCCGGATGGTAATGAATTGTACAATCATAATCCTTGATTAATTATAGCCATCTACTCTGTCTCATGTTCAATTCTTTCTGAGTGAATATATACTTTAATCTTTTGTGAGCGGTATATATTTCACTGTTTACTCCATACAAATGATGCCTCCAAATTATTAAAGCGAAAACAACAGCAGCTAATTCCAAATCATGTGTAGGGTAATTTACCTCATGAGTTTTCATCTGTCGTGAAGCCTAAGCAATTACCTGATCATTTTGCATTAGGATGCAACCAATTCCTTTCAATGAAGCATCACTATAGATAACAAAATCACCATTCCTAGAAGGTAGTTCCAAAATTGGAGCATTCACCAATCTTCTTTTCATTTACTGAAAAAAAATCATCACATTCTTTTGTCCAGATAAACTTAACACCCTTTCAAGTTAGCTTAGTCATTGGACTAGATAACCATGAAAAATATATAACAAAACTTCAGTAATAGCCTGCTAAACCAAGGAAGCTACGAATCTCAGTTACATTTGTGGGTATTGGCCATTCTTCAACAACATTTGTTTTTTCAGGATCAACAGTTATCCCATCTTTGTAAACAATGTGACCAAGGAAAGAAATTTGTTGCAACCAAAAATCACACATTCTGAATTTCGCATAATTTTTTTTTTCTTTTAAGCTTTGCAAAATAACACTTAAATGTCTTTCATTCTTTTCTTTACTTTTATAAAACACCAAAATATCATCAATGAAAACAAACACAAACTTATCCAAGAACTCATGGAAAATTCTATTCATAAGGTCCATGAATACAACAGGTGCATTGGTTAGCCAAAAAGGCATTACTAAAAATTCATAATGTCCATATATTGTTAAAAACGCGGTCTTTGGAATATCTTTTTCCTTTACCTTCAACTGATGGTACCCCGATCTCAGGTCAATCTTTGAAAAAAACTGAGCACCCTGGAGATGATCAAACAAATCATCGATATGAGGCAAAGGATACTTGTTCTTAATAGTGATATTATTCAAGGATCTATATTCAATGCAAAGTATCATAGAACCATCTTTCTTTTTAACAAATTAAACAGGAGCACCCCATGTTGATGTTCTAGGTCGAATGAAATCATTCTCTAATAAATCTTGCAATTTCTCCTTCAACTCTAAAAGTTCAGTTTGAGCCATTCGATAAGGTGGTTTTGAAATGGGATTAGAATCAGGAACTAAGTCAATAGTAAACTCAACTTCCTGATATGGTATTATTCCAAGAAACTCATCAGGAAAAACATCAGGATACTCATTTACAACTGGCACATCATTAATCCGAACAGTTATCTTGTTTTCAATGATTGTGCAAGGTAACATTCATTTCCATATATTACTAGTTTCTCACCCTCTTGATATGTTATCAACAACAAGGCGGCGGAGAAGTCATTGTCGCCGCATACGTACGACAAAAAAAATCCATTTTGTTGTTTTGTAAACACTTCATATAAAAAGATTACTTTTGAATAAAAGTAAATGTCAAAGGGGTTTATACACCGTATAAAATAATGTTGTGTATAAAAAAAATATGCCTCAATGAAAGGAGATTGAGACGATGTCCCTTACCTCGTGTCCGACGTGACTCGATTGCTCTTTAATCTCCTGAATAATAAACTAAAGTTAATTTATACTTGATTAAGAACCTTTTTAAAGTTTATTATTCCTTTTATATAACTTATTTTCATGTTATAAACGTTATGTAATCATTTAATTTAATAATGTTCGTTTTGTCGATATTTGGTACTTAAGTCAAAAATGGACTTCTTATAATTACATGTTGTTTATGTGGTAAAAGGTTCATTATATCTATAATGATATTCATGATTTGGATATCATATATTTCATATATATACAGCATATACATGTATTTATAATAGTATATAACATTTAGAGGTATGAAATGAAATGCACCATTCATGGAGACAGTAAGCCGTACGTACAATGAGCGCTACTTTCATTTCTATTTCATATTTAATGGAGTGAAATCATAATGATATAAGGGTATATTATAATTTCAGTATAACATCATATATATATTAACATTAACTCCATCTTTTATACGTCCCACATACGGAATTAACGAATCAAATCACTTTGAGGGGGTGGTAGTCCGCACTTCCTAAAATGAAATTATCGTGTTTACCCATAATGGAAACCATAAAGGTATGGCTGAAATGAAAAATAAATAACCATAAGGAAAACATTAACATAATATATATCATGTATAAATATAGTGACATATTAATGGCCACCATGAAAGGTGTTAAAATAATATTGAACAATCATCGTTTCCTGACGCAGAAATTCGCCATGCATAGAAACATTATGTTATTTAACCATTAGATGAAGGTTTGTGTATGTGTAGCACGAATCCTTCACATAAAAACATACTAGTATATTTAATATACTGGTTTTGTTACAAAATAAAGGAATAGAAAGAGTTTAGGGGGTTGGAGAAGTAAAATAAAACATAAGAACACAAGAGAAGACACTACCTTTAAATCAGGTAACTCTTTTTTATTTGATCTCAAAGGCTTCCTTGGAAAGACTTCTGCCCAAAGTGAGGCTTCTAGGAGTAAGTGAGGGATGTGGAGAGACAAAATGGGTAGGGTTTTTCCGAGCCAAAGGCTTGATTGGTGTGGGTAAGGTGGTAGAGGTGGGGGCCTTTATAAGAGGAGAGGAGAGGCACTCTTGGAAAGTTATAAAAGATTACTTTATTATAAATTTTTTTTCGGATTTTAAAGGTCCCAAAATTATATATTTCGAGTATAAGGTGATAATAATTCTAAATCCACGCATCCAATTGGTTTTTGACAAGTGTAGGTCTTATATTTTTCATTATCCTTTCATTTTATTTTAATCGTTAAATAATGAGTTAATCGCTACATCATCATGGTGTCATAAATAATTTAATTTATTTAATGTCTAAAAATTATAAACAAATATCATGATGTAGGGTATATATTTTGATTTCTAATTAATATTTATAGTCAAAAATATGACTTGTATAACCCCATGTAAAAATTGTTTTAGTAAAACAACACATGTTTGTGACATTTTCATTTTAAAATTAAATAAAAAGTTATTAATGTCATTTTCCTACCAAAGTGGCTCCATGGGGTACCCAAGTTGACCCATGGATTTTCTTGGTCGGAGATGAAACATCCAATAAGGGTAGGACATGTTTCATGTTCATTTAATATTAATAAAACATTATTTTTACCTTAAATTACACTAATTACCTTTAATCGCGATTAAAAACTTAAAAGTTACTATTCACCAAAAAATTATTTTAATCCCATTGAACCACGTTTTACTTATTAATGACAAACATGTATGTTGGATTTTTTTTAAATTCAAAACAAATAGGTGGTAAAATTTCATTTAAATGAAAACTCAGTTTTTTAAGTACCACTTAGTTGTTTCACTATTCATTAAAAATTGAAGTTTTTCAGAAAAATACCAAAACCTCACCCTAGGATATATTTGATATTCCAAATTCAAAAATGATGTCTATTTTACAAAATTAAAATCATATAAGTTACATTAATTAATTTAATAATTAATTCCCGCTGTCAGATCAAGTAGCGTGTTTTTATGAAGTAATATATATCAAAAGATTGACACTAGTTTAAGTCCAATTTCAAAGTGAAATTAATTCCAACGACCACTATTGGATTAAATGTTAAAAATATATTCTAATATAACTTTTAAACCAATTCAAAATATAATCTAATAATATAAATAAATTAGGTTAAAAAGAGGTTTTGAATTAAAATACAACATTTTTCACTATTCATTAAAAAATGAACTTTATCGGAAAAATATCAAAAGTTTACACAAAGTAAATTTTGATGTCCCGATTCTAAAGAAGAATTTTATTTGTTCCAAAAGAATGTATAAGAATGACCAAAACTATATTTAAAGAGGGTTCGCCATCAAAAGGAGATAGTTCGACCTTTTAGGGAATATTATAGTATATGTGTCTAAAATTGAATTATTTTCGTATTTTAAGCCTTTATCCTTTATTGGATAAATGTAAAAACATTTACCAAACATATATAATCATATTTTAGTTATTTCTATTCATTCCCGCTAATACAACGGCTACGTGTTAACTACCATTTAAAATAATAATATTTTATTATTAGTGTGCAACATAAGATTTCAAAGAAACTCTTTATTGCGTATCAGGTAAGCTATCGAACATAGAAACCCATTTAATGTAAAAATAATATTTAATTCATAAATATTAATTAATATGAAAATGTTTTATTCTTTATTTACCTGGGATGTTACATCCTTCCCCCCTTTTGGGAATAGCGTCCTCGCAATTTTATTCACTTATCAAAATAAGTGGGGTATTTATCCCTCATAGCATTTTCAGATTACCACGTTGCCTCTTCAACCATATGGTTTTTCCACAAAACCTTTAACTCATGAATTGCATTATTTCACAAGACTTTCTCTCCTCAGTCAAGAATCCGGACTGGTTGTTCTTCATAAGAGAGATTCTCTTCCAACTGAACTACCTCTGGGATCAATACATGAGATGGATCTAGCATATACTTTCTCAACATTGAAACATGAAAAAAATTGTGTACCTAAGAAAAAATTAGAGGTAAAGACACTCGGTAAGAAACTGATCCAACTCTCTCCAGAATTTTATATGGTCCAATGAACCTTGGACTTATCTTTCCTTTCTTACCGAACCGCATCACACTTTTCCATGGTGAAACTTTGAGAAAAGCATGATCACCTACCTCGAAAGATATATCCTTCCTCCAGTTATCCGCATAACTCTTCTGCCTCCTCTGAGTTGTTCTAATGTGTTTCTGAATCAACATAACTTTTTCTAACATCTCTTCTACTAATTTTGGTCCCATTAGCTTCCTTTCACCCACTTCATCCCAAAAAGCTATAGTTCGACACCGTTTACCATATAATGCCTCAAATGGAGCCATCTGTATACTGGAATGAAAACTGTTATTATTAGAAAACTCAACCAAAGAATGATGGTGGTCCCAACTTCCATGATAATTCATCGAACAAGTACGTATCATATCCTACAAAGTCTGGATCGTCCTTTCTGACTGCACATATGATTGAGGATGAAAAGCTATACTAAAATTTAATTCAGTACCCAACGACTTCTGAAGGCCTTTCCAAAAGTTAGAAGTAAACCTGGGATCACGATCAGATACAGTGGAGAGAGGAACTCCATGTAACCTTACTATCTCTTCAAGATACAAACAGGAAAGTTGATCTAGGGAAAATGTATCTCTTATAGTATGGAAATGAGCATATTTAGTCAAGCGATCAACAATAACCCATATTTCATTATTACCTCGAGGTGTCTTCGGCAATGCCACAATGAAGTCCATGGATATATTCTCCCATTTTTACTATGGTATTGGTAAAGGCTGATGCATCCCTTTCGGTAACTTTCTATTTGCTTTTAACTGTTGACAAGTCAAACACTTCATAGTAAAATCACCAATATCCATTTTCATTCCGTCCCACCAGTAATACTCTCGAAGATCTCTATACATCTCAGTACTTCCTGGAAGAACTGAAAAAGGAGAACTATGAGCTTCACATAACAACTCTCTCTTCAACTGTGAATCATAGGGAACACACAATCTCTTACCAAATCTCAAAACACAATCATTATCAATGTTGAATTCAGGCAACTTACTCTTCTGAACTAGCTCTACCTTTTTCTGTAACTTGCGGTCTTTCTTCTGTGCTTTCTTAATTCTGTCTAATAGAGATGATCTCACTAATACCAGAAACAAAAAAGAATAACATCCTGCACCAACAACTTCTATTCCAAAGTTCATCAAATCCTTTACCAAAGGATCACATTCCAAATGCAACATTGTTAATGAAGCATTACTTTTTCGACTCAAAGCATCACCCACTTTATTTGCTTTTCCCGGATGGTAATGAATTGTACAATCATAATCCTTGATTAATTATAGCCATCTCCTCTGTCTCATGTTCAATTCTTTCTGAGTGAATGTATACTTTAAACTTTTGTGAGCGGTATATATTTCACACTTTACTCCATAAAAATTATGCCTTCAAATTATTAAAGCGAAAACAACAGCAGCTAATTCCAAATCATGTGTAGTGTAATTTATCTCATGAGTTTTCATCTGTAGTGAAGCCTAAGAAATTACTTGATCATTTTTCATTAGGATGCAACCAATTCCTTTCAATGAAGCATCACTATAGATAACAAAATCACCATTCCTGGAAGGTAGTTCCAAAACTGGAGCATTCACCAATCTTCTTTTCAGTTCCTGAAAAAAATCATCACATTCTTTTGTCCAGATAAACTTAACACCCTTTCGAGTTAGCTTAGTCATTGGACTAGATAACGATGAAAAATTTATAACAAACCTTCAGTAATATCCTTCCAAACCAAGGAAGCTACGAATCTCAGTTACATTTGTGGGTCTTGGCCATTCTTCAACAACCTTTGTTTTTCCGGAATCAACAGTTATCCCATCTTTAGAAACAATGTGACCAAGGAAAGAAATTTGTTGCAACCAAAACTCACACATTCTGAATTTCCCATAAAATTTGTTTTCTTTTAAGGTTTTCAAAATAACACTTAAATGTCTTTCATGATTTTATTTACTTTTAGAAAACACCAAAATATCATCAATGCAAACAACCACAAACTTATCCAAGAACTCATGGAAAATTCTATTCATAAGGTCCATGAATACAACAGGTGCATTGGTTAGCCCAAAAGGCATTACTAAAAATTCATAATGGCAATATCTTGTTCATAACGTGGTCTTTGGAATATCTTCTTCCTTTACCTTCAACTGATGGTACCCCGATCTCAGGTCAATCTTTGAAAAAAACTGAGCACCCTGGAGATGATCAAACAAATCATCGATATGAGGCAAAGGATACTTGTTCTTAATAGTGAAATTATTCAAGGATCTATATTCAATTCAAAGTATCATAGAACTATCTTTCTTTTTAACAAGTTAAACAGGAGAACCCCATGGTGATGTGCTAGGTCGAATGAAATCTTTCTCTAATAAATCTTACAATTTCTCCTTCAACACTAAAAGTTCTCTTTGAGACATTCGATAAGGTGGTTTTGAAATGGGATTAGAATCAGGAACTAAGTCAATAGTAAATTCAACTTCCTGATATGGTATTATTACAAGAAACACATCAGGAAAAACATCAGGATACTCATTTACCACTGGCATATCATTAATCCGAACAGTTCTCTTGTTTTCAACGATTGTACAAGGTAACATTCATTTCCATATATTACTAGTTTCTCAGCCTCTTGATATATTATCAAAAACAAGAGTTATTTATTGTACAAAAACTGAAAGCCTTTCTGAAAAGAAACTTCATTATATCTACATTCAATCTTAGCGTGGAAAATAGAGAGGCAATCCATACCCAGGATAACATCAAACTCAAATAGAGGTAAAACAATATGGTTTCCAAGTATGTTCCTTCCACGGATAAGCATAGGATGATTCTTATAAATTCTTTTTTCCCCAATATTTACCCCAGGTGTTTTTACCACAAGTTTAGGAGTCATTTCTTGAGATGGTATTCGCATTTTACTAGAAATACTTTCAGAGATGAAAGAATGTGTAGACCCCGAATCAAACAACACACTGGCATAATCTGAAAAAACAAACAAAGTACCTTATACAAATTCATTTGATGGCCCGACATCTGCTGAAGTAGTTTCAATGGATTTAACCACCCCTTTCTACATGTATTCTAACTGCTTCCCATCACTCGAGCTCTTTGTAAGACACTCATTTGCATAGTGACCCATCTCATTACACTTAAAACATTTCACTAACTATAAATCAAATTTGGTCTTACCATCACCCTGATATTTTTCAGTGAAATCAGGAGCCTTATGTCCCATCATACCACATCGGTAGCACTTTCCAGAATTCAGAAGACATTCCACAGCATGCCTTTTACCACATTTATCAAAAACTGGAAACTTAGTTTTCTTACCATCAGACCTTTTTGAATAATTCTTTCTTTTCTCCTAACACCTCAGTCTATTCTTCTGCTGGTTGTTATAGAACACTTGATCATCGACACACTCCATTTCCACCTTCTCAGCACATCGAACAAGCTTTTTATAACTCTTGAACCCACGAGAAGCTAAAGACCTTCGATATTTTGTCCTTAATCCTAAGTAAAAAACGATTGATTTTACTATCAAGGTCTCGGATAAAATTTGAAGCATACCTTACCAATCGAGTGAACCTTTCTTCATAGGCAGCCACTGAGTCTTCCTCTTATCTCAATTCTAGGAATTGGTTTTCCATCCTATGTCGAACAACATTAGGAAAATACTTCTCAAGAAACATACCTTTGAATTCATCCCAGTCGGGAGCATCAATCTCATCAGTGTCCCAGATATGTTTAACCATCGACCACCACTGATCTGCTTCACCCTCTAAACGGTAAATAGAAAGACTATCCTTTTGATTTTCTGAACACTCCATGACATCTAAAATATTCTCCAGTGCTTTAATCCACCCTTCTGCTAGCACAGGGTCAGATAATACCCTAAATGATTGGGGATGTTGGCTCATGAAATTTTTCACCACTGACATGTTACTTTGTGGTTGATCTGGCTGATCTCGTGCATGGATACCACCACCATTTATCACTTGAGTCAACTGCGCCATTATTGCAAAAAACTGTTCAGTTCCAATTCCAACCATCTCAAGATGCTGATTCGAAAGGTCATTTCATTTTGTATGCCTTTCTAAAACTGCTTCCCATTTCCTCTGCGGAAAACCATTCTGAACAAACATGTCTTAGATGATGCAACATGGTAATCTTCAAATTCTATATCTTTTAAACTTGACCATAAAAAAAATATTATTGGATAATCATTTAATAGAATTATAACTCCTAAAGTTACCTAACCTGTCATCTGATACCAACTATAAGGCCCCATCCTTAAACATTACTTAATCTTGAATTACTTCAAGAATACACGTTGAGGATATTTTCAGGTTTATAGTTTTAGAGAATTAGATCATAAAACATGCATTACATTCCACATTTAAAAAAGTGGTTACATAAAAGATAGTACTCATTTTTCTCATCAACAGATTCATATTTAAAATAAAACATGGATTCTTTCTTGACACTTCCTTGACACTATCATCACATCATTTACCTTTCCCTTGACCAGTGAAAAACATTTCAAAAACTTGGGATGAACATAAAAAGCTCAGTAAGGGATATAAAAGTACGAAATGAAAACATTAGTCCACGCATGGAATCATACATTAATCATAAAACATAATCACATACCTCATCAAATAATGAATAAATCGTAGAAATCATAAGACATAAAGGTAACTTGAGGCATTCATAACATTCTTACGTAGGGAGTAACCCTCATGGTTACGTTTGGAATACCCATCACAGTATATTCCCTAAATCTCTTCGGATAAACCATAACGTTTAACGCCTTCCCGTTAACTAATGCATTGGAGAGCTATATTGGGCTCACCCACCCTTAGTTTATCACGTAACCGCCCATCTTCATAACAATTCCCAAGAACCATAACATAATCGTATCCCATAAAACATGCTTAAAGGAAACATAACATTTCCACTTTTCAATCACAAGATATCAATACAACACATTGATATAAAAAAATTATGAAAGCCATTTTCAATTCCAAAATAAATGAAAAGTAAAACAAGGTATTTATTTTTCATTCAAAAAATGTTATGGCTTGTAGAGGAAGCCGAAACTCAAATAATGGTCACGGCGGCGGAGAAGTCGTTATCGCTGCATACGTATGACAAAAAAAACATTCCCTTTTGTCATTTAGTAAATGCTTCGTATAAAAATATTCCTTTTGAATAAACATAAAATTCAAAGGGGTTTATACACTGTATAAAATAAAGTTGTGTATAAAACAAAATATGCCTCAATGAAAGGAGATTGAGACGATGTCCCTTACCTCGTGTCCGATGTGACTCGATTGCTCTTTAATCTCCTGAATAATAAACTAAATTTAATTTATACTTTCTTAAGAACATTTCCCAAGTTTATTATTCCTTTTATATAACTTATTTCTATGTTATAAACGTTATGTAATCATTTAATTTAATAATGTTCGTTTTGTCGATATATGGTACTTAAGTCAAAAATGGACTTCTTACAAATACATGATGTTTATGTGGTCAAAGGTTCATTATATCCAGAATGGTATTCATGATTTGGATATCACATATTTCATATATATCCAGCATATACATGTATTTATAATATTACATAACATTTAGAGGTAAGAAATGAAATGCACCTTTCATGGAGACGGTAATCCGTACGTACGCATGAGCGCTACTTTCATTTCTATTTCGTATTTAATGGAGTGAAATCATAATTATATAAGGGTATATTATAATTCCAGTATAAAATCATAAATAATAACATTTATTACATCCTTTATACGTCCCACATATTTCATTAACAAATCAAATCACTTTGAGGGGGCGGTAGTCCGCACTTCCTAAAATGAAATTATCGTGTTTACCCACAATGGAAACCATAAAGGTATGCCACAAATGAAAAATACAGAAGCATAAAGAAAACATAAACATAATATATATCATATATAAATATAGTGACATCTTAATGGACACCATCAAATGTGTTAAAATAATATTGAACAATTATCGTTTCGTGAGGCAGAAATTCACCATCCATAGAAACATTATGTTCTTTAACCATTAGACGAAGGTGTGTGTAAATGTATCTAGAATACTTACCATAACAACATCCTAGTATATTTAAGATACTGCTGTTGTTACAAAAGAAAGTAATAGAACGAATTTAGGGGGTTGGAGAAGCAAAATAAAACACAAGAACCCAAGAGAAGACACTACCTTCAAATCGGGTAACTCTTTTTGATTTGAGATCAAAGACTTCCTTGGAAAGACTTCTACACATAGTAAGGCTTCTAGGAGTAAGAGAGGAATGTGGAGAGACAAAATGGGTAGTTGTTGGCCGAGCCAAAGTCTTGAGAGGTGGGGGTAGGGTGGTAAAGGTGGGGGCCTTTTATAAGAGGATAGGATGGGAACTCTAGAAAAGTTATAAAAGGTTACATTATTATAAAATGATTTTCAGATTTTAAAGGTCCGAAAATTATATATTTAGAGGATAAGGTGATAATAGTTCGAAATACAACCATACAATAGGTTTTTTACAAGTTTAGGTCTTAGATTTTACATTATCTTTTCATTTTATTTAAATCATTAAATAATGAGGTAATCGCTGCATCATCATGGTGTCATAAATAATTTAATTTATTTAGTGTCTAAAAATTATAAAAAAATATAATGATGTAGTAAATAATTTTATATTTCTAATGAATATTTATAGTAAAACATATGACTTGTATAACCCCATGTAAAAATTGTTTTAGTAAAACAACACATGTTTGTGACATTTTCATTTTAACATGAAATAAATAGTTATTACTGTCATTTTCCTACCAAAGTGGATCCATGGGGTCCCCAAGATGATTCCTGGATTGTCTTGGTCGGACATGAAACATCCAATAATGTTAGGACATGTTTCAAGTTCATTTCATGTTATTAGAACATTATTTTTACCTTAAATTACACTAATTACCTCTAATCGCGATTAAAAACATAAAAGATACTATTCACAAAAAAAATTATTTTAATCCCATTGAACCAAATTTTACTTATTAATGACAACCATTTATGTCAGATTTTTTGAAATTCAAAACACAGAGGTGGTAAAAGTTTATTTAAATGAAAAATCAGTTTTTTAAGTACCACTTAGTGGTTTCACTATTCATTAAAAATTGATTTTTTTCAGAAAAATACCAAAACATGACCCTAAGCTATATTTGATATTATGAATTAAAAAATGTTGTCTATTTTAAAAAATTCAATTAATATAAGTTATATTAATTAATTTTATAATTAATTCCTGCTGTCAGAGAAAATGTCGTGTTTTTATAAAATAATATACATCAAAAGATTGACACAAGTTTAAGTCCAATTTCAAAGTGAAATGAATTCCAAAAACCACTATTGGATTAAATAGTAAAAATATATTCTAATTTCTCTTTAAAACCAATTCAAAAGATAATATAAACATATAAATAAATTATATTAAAAGAGGTTTTGAATTAAAATACAACATTTTTCACTATTCATTGAAAAATTAACTTTATCGGAAAAATACCAAAAATTTACACAAAGTAAATTTTGATGTTCCTATTCTAAATAAAATTTTATTTGGACCAATAGAAGGTATAATAGTGACCAAAACTATATTTAAAGAGGGTTCTCCATAAAAACGCGATAGTTTGACCTTTTAGTGTATATTAGAGTATCTATGCCTAAAATTGAATTATTTTCGTATCATAAGCCTTTATACATTATTGGATAAATGTAAAAACATTTAGAAAACATATATAATCATATTTTAGTTATTTATATTCATTCCCTCAAATACAGCGGCTACGTGTTAACTACCATTTAAAAAAACATTATTTTATTACTAGTGTGCAATGTAAGATTTCAAAGAAACTCTTTGTTGCGTATCGGGTATGCTATTGAACATAGAAACCCCTTTAAAGTAAAATTAATATTTAATTCATAAATATTAATAAATATGAAAATGTTTTATTCTTTATTTACCTGGGATGTTAAAAAAAAATAATGTATCATTGCTTTGTAATTATCCATGTCTTGGAATGATCACCCCACCGATGAGGAAATGACCAAGTGGAATGGTTTAGGATTGTTGTTTGTGGTGTTTTTAGCTACAATTTATATGATTTCACCATGATTTATTAGTATACATTATACTACTTATTTATTTATTAAGATAATGTAATTTTTCCCCAAGAATGGTGTAATAAGAAATAATAATTACATGCATCATTATCTGAATATAATAATTCACATTCCATGCAGATTCCATGATTATTCCATGCCATGTAGGTTGTATTTCAAGGTTGTTTGAAATTTTTTATTTGCTACCATTTTTTAAAATCTTGTCTTTTATGTGATATGTTGGGAAAACATAAAAATATGTTTAGTTATCAATATCTTAGGTAATTAATAATATTTATTTTGTAATTTATATTTTTCATGATATTATTACATTCCATGTTTTAGTATTTTCTGTATGCGCAATATTTTCCATGATTATTTGTCATACTTATCCTCACTTAGCCTATGGTACATACTTAAAATGCTTAGGTAGATTATTAGGGTTCAAGTATTAAACCTATATTCTTATATGTTTGATATCATAGGAAAAAATTTTATGGTTGTGATTAAATGGAGTCAACATACAATTCATTAGATGTATGGAAAACCTCTAAGATTGAAAGTGAAAACCCCAAGAACTGAACAGTTATTAATATTCTAAAAACATTTGACTGAAAGTTTGAATTTTTTATTATTTTGAGAAAATGAGAAAAATATGAATGTGTGGATGAAAATAATACAGGCCATGGGCATCACCCTAAACAATAAGACTATAATCTTTTGGAAAGGAACCCATACTAAATAATGTTCTGATGCTATTATCATGACCTTCTTTACTCTCTAGAACATCAGCTATAAAGTTACCCTCTCTTCATGTCTTCCTGAATTCAGCCTCGTGATCAAGAAAACTCCTCCCCTTTGTAGTACAATAAGATATCCCCCATGGGACTTGATCCCTTGCAATCATAATTCCAAAAAAAACTTTGGAATTAGTTTTATCTTCCTTGAGACCAATGTTATAGAGTTACCCCAATTGAAGGCCACTGATCAACACCCTCACCTCTACACCAAGGGAGATAAATGTCCCATATAAATCACTAAGATACAAAGTAACTAAGCCTATTTCATCCCTAACCAAAACTCCAACTCTCATAAATCCTGCTAAAAATGATCCATATAGATTGATTATCAACCCTGAAGTAGGAGGGGTCCAACATAACCATGAACCACTATTTATTCTCACATTTTCTTCTTTAGGATGAACCACTCTAGGAATAATTTTTATTAGAGAAGAAGAAATATACACATGTGAATGGAGACCCCCTAGTACTACTAGCAGTGATATTTTCTGCACCATAATAAGGGTTAATGAGTTGGTACTTCCTTCTATGACTATATTACAAGCCTCCCAAATGAACCAACACACAGTAGAAAACACCGTGCTGTGGACCTTTGTTTCCTTTCTACAAGCCTCAGACCCCTGGAACCAATTTCCCAAGAACACCAAAATTCAGTCCCCACCTCCAATCACTCTGATGCCATTATCCATATAATTCTATTGAGTTGTCTCAATATCACTCTTGAAAAATAAGTGCCAACAATATTCCTAGCTAGGAACTCCACAACACCAGTATCTAGATTCCAGTAAAATGCCATTGGAATGAATAATTTCCTCAGTTAGAATAGACTTGTTCCACACACAAAATAAGGAAGTCCAGTTTCATCAGGATCCATTTTCACTATAGGATAGAAGCCTAGTCATTGGTACTGGTTTGAATATATAGATATACCTACAAGTCCTTACAATATAAACACCCTAAATTCGAGAGAGTCAGAACACATCTATCAAGCTCATTTGACAAAATGATACTTTCATAATCCTCATGTTACTGAGGATTAAGCATTGTTTTGATAAGGTTCGGGTAATATGATGCATCTTTGAGTGTAATATTTGTTCCAGAAAAATTTGGGATGAATAACCTGCAGCCACTCTAATTATCTATTGAGTAGCTAATTTCACCATGCCCCACCACCCCGTTGACTTTTTCCTATAGAATTTCCATTAATTCAGTCATTAGTCTAGCCAAATTCAATAGACTCTTGATTTTATAATTACCCTCATTCCATCTCACACAATATCTATGAATGATTAATTTATCCCAAAGGGACTTCCCTTCAATGATTACCGAGACTATCTTCGCTTGCATGGACTTCATACTATCCAAAATATCCCATAGATTAACTCTTACTTATTCAACTAGTCTTCCCAATCTCCTCCATCCCACCCAGTGACATTTTCTAGTAACATTAGAATCCTAAATAAGATTTGAAATACTTTTTTCAATTCATAAAACATTTTTAAGACTCTTGAATAATTGATGAAGGTGTTGATTTTTTCCCTAAATGAGTAGGAAGTTATAAAATGGAACGAATCTCTAAATGGTAGAGTGTATGGGAGCTTTATGAATATGAACATAGTGACCCGTACAATCAAACCCTTATAAACACATATTTTTCATGTTTAAATGACTTCATGTAAATATTAAAGGGGACTTATTATCATTACATTGGATTAATTTTTTAAAGTTATATGTGAGCATCCCACAACATGTAAATATTATGGGAGAATTATAAATTGACCGTGGAAACCCATAGATCCAAACAATATTTTATGATCCCATTTCATTAAATCTTAAATAAATTTATGTCTTATTAATTTTTTTCCCTAATGTTTTGGTTTCCTCGTTAATGAATGTATCTATTTTTATTATGGTTAATGACCCATATAGATAATTTCAAAATTCACTATTAGACCTAGTATTAATGTAGGTTCAGGATGATAGAAAATTGAAACTGGTAAGGGGGTTTACAAAATCCAGATAATTAAATTGTTTAGATTTTATTGATGAACTTGAATGGCCAAATGGGGCCCTTGTAGGTCTCTTTTTCTTGTACTGCTCCTTGGTTCTTAAACCCCATGAGGGTGTGTATATTCCATGTGTAAAGGGAATTTCAAAGTTCTAGTGTACACTTATTTTTATTTTCATTTAAATTAAATGTGGTCTCCTTTTGACAAGTATCTCTTTAGTTAATAAAAAAACCAATTTTTATATTCTTGCTTATTTTTTTTGTGATACATTATAAATAAAATTAATGGTGTTAAAATTGGTTAATATGAAGCTTTCACCTATTTTAATGTTAGATTTTAATAAAATATTATTTTTAAAGAGAAGATTAACATATCTCACCTTCTTTTCCTTATATCTTTCCCAAAACATGTCACATGATGCATTGCTTTATGGATCATAATAGTTTTCCTTATGGTGGATCCTTGAAATATTTAATGAGTCAAATGATTTTTAGTTTAATGCCTTAGTAAGGTAAATTAGGGGATGCTTTAGCCTAACCCTTGTGTAGGTTGTTTAAATGCTCCCTTCCTCCATTTATCCTCATATAATTGCATGAACATTTCCCATAGGTCTCTTTTATTATAACTTGGGATTAAGAATTATTGCCTCTCAAGCTTAGTGACCATATCTAGCATGGTCCATTAATAGGGTCAATATTTTCTATCATTATTAGTGGCTAGAAATCATAGGTATGACCCTTAGTATTGTGATGATCGTGTTGGTTTCCTGTGAGAATATTCTATTGAATTGTACTGTTTGGGTTTCATAGTCTTATATAGGACTCATTATTTTCAAAATAACGCCCTTGTTTTGATATAAGTTTGTGAGTTGACTATTATTTTCTATGAGTGTGATAATACTCAAATTCATATTACTTGCATTGTAGACATGGAAAAATCATGGTGAGCTAGTTAGTAGGTCATGCAACCCTTCATCCCCTTTCATTTCAATGTTTGAAGACTTGGGAGGTCATGAGTTTGTTCTGCAGTCATGCAAAGTAATGAGACTCAAAGATGGTTAATCCTTCAGGGTATCTAATACATAAATTCATATGTCCAATAAGCCTATGGATAAAAGTATTTTTAGTTTTATTATGTAATAATAGGTTAATATGTGTAGAAATATGTTTTACCCATCATCTCATTAATCATGGAGTGATCCATTTAATTTAGTTTATACTCACTCAAAAGATGAGATTTTACATCATGAACTCCAATCAGCTCCCGCTTCAAGTGACCTGGTCATCCAAAATGATCTTTGTTCATCCAAATGTTGGGGATAATGATTTAAATAGAATAGAATGTTTAACATGTTGGTTATTCATTTTTTATTTTATACCTAACGTTATGGTACTCACAGATGTAACTCAGGATGAGATTTGTGTGTAAGTCTAATAGTGAATATGACCAAGCACCATCAAGTGGTTGGTTATCTCGGCCTTCCTAGTTAAACTATTATTACTGTCGGAAGACTACCTCTAGGACCACAATAATTGGTAAAAATTGCCAGTGTTGTGGAATGAGATCCCTTTCTAGGTTAAATCTTATGTTAAGGACACTCTTATGGTGAGGATTCTCACCTCGACTCCGGTTAATTTTTTCCTTCTAAGTAGAAGGAAGGAAACCAAGAGGATATTTTCAAAATGTTAAGACTCTCTAAAAAATTCACAGTGGCTAGTAATTTCTTCATTCATGTTATTTCTTGCTAGAGATATAGAATGTGATGATGCTTGGTTGTATGCACAACCTATAAAGACATTTTTGGTTGGAAATGGGATATTGTGGTTGTGATTGTGTCACCATGGGATACATTAGGTGGTGAATGTACCATGGTTGGGTTGTTGATGTGTTTATGGTTATAGTTGAGAACATATAATGTAGTTGACCTGAAATAGTTTGATGGTTCTCCTTGTTTCTTTTGACAGGGTTGGTTTGAAAATAATGAGTTATTTTCCCTTTTTATGGTAAAAGTGTCTCAGATTATATTTCGGAGATATTTAAAATCACATTATTGTATTCTCGACTTAAGGATGTCTATGTACCATATCTTGGTATCATCTAGATACACTGATAGATCATTGGTCTTACACAACCCAAATGTTTTAAAATTCCATGGGTTTGTTTTTTTTGGTTTTATCAAAGTGTTCTCCAAAAGAGTGGTTGTTCCTATAGGCATGGATAGTATTGAGTGATACCTAGATTTTCATTATAGGAAATCTTGTGATGCTCTCATGGGATCTATCTATTTTCCTTTGATGTTATCTCTATATAGATTTTGGTTTTGGATCTATAGTTGTTCTGGGTATGTGGAAATTTGGTCTTGTACCGATGTTTCCCTTGTAAATGGAATTTACAGTTTCAATATACTGAGATATGTGAACTCATGTTGTAGTCCTGAGGATACTAGAACCTCAGTCGGGCTTAGGAGGGATTGTTATGTTAGTGAAAATCCAATTATCCCAGATCATTGAATTTTTCTTGTCTATAATGAGGCATACAAGATTAATGGGTGTTTTGAATAGAGACGACAACAGATACTGGATAAGGAACTAGTGATCATTCACAAAATATTATTTTGGTGTGTTTTATAATGTAAATTGGATATATATATTAAAATTCATATTCTATCTAATCCCTATTCCTTGAAGGAAGTCAACCAAATGAGGTTCAATTAGTCATCCATCTCTATTTTGTCTTATCCAAATAGCGAGGAACCACTGAATGGAACCTTGTTGGGTTTTAGAAAGTGTATGGAGTTTCAATCAAGACCATTCATAAAAATTTGGCTTGAAAAATCACTCAAGTCGATGGGATACAACCAAACATTCTAGTAGTGAATCATTCCTAGAGTATCATTGTTGTGCTAAGGTCATGCTTAAATTAGTGGTTTAGTCAGTGTAAAACATTGATTCAGCTTGGCCTTGTGAATGTTATAAATTGGTGGTGAAGTAGACAATGTTTTGATCATGACTCTTATCAGATGGGATTGGGTATGATTTGTTTCATTGTTTCAATTTCGGAATATGAATTTCATGATTGAGTATATATAGAATATAATTCATGTTTTAAGGTGGTGATCATAGGTGTGTTGTTGGTTTGGAAACAAAAACATACCATTTGAATCAGACTTGATGAAAATTTTAGGTTAGTTGATATTCATGTAGTTCCCAAAGTCTTCTAGGGGATGAGAAGTTATATGTTGGGGAGTTTTTCACGACCTGTTCTTTTGAACAAGATGAAAATAAAAAGTAATTTGAATCTTTCATTTAATTGATGGGCAGTTTTACAAACTGATCATTATAAATTAATTCTGAGAGTTGGAAAACTTCAACGTGTTGTTTTTATACATGGGTAAAGGCCTAATGTGTTCCCCAAATGACTCATTGAGTTTTGGGACTTCCAATCCCCAGAAATCCCAAATTTGAAAGGTCTGAAAAAGTGAAATGATTTGTCTGAAATAGTGTGGCCCCCAGAAAAAAAACATATGATATTCAGTAGTTGGGAAGAGGTGAAGTGCACATACTATTCACAGTTTACCAAAACCATGTACCTAACCACAAATTGTGTTCTAATTAGAAAGTATCCTCACACTATTCATCGCATGGTTGGCACAAAGTTAGTCAAACTGTGGGGGAAAACTATGCGAGGTTGGGTTACTTGGTAGGGGTGTCGCATAGTTGGCACATGGTATAGCCAAAATGTTCATCCAAACCATTAAGCCAAGTTTTTCATGTGAAATTACAATTTTCCCTCAATGAAATATTTTATGCATTTATATTGTTTCCCCCTATTCTCTAGTGTGTTTTTCTTATCCTCCCATCATGCATCCGCTCCTCCCACCATCAAAGGTTTTTTGATCAATCTCCCTCATCTGAAAACCAAATCATTCACTATTGGAAGCAATAAAAATACCATAGTGAGCTCTTCAATCCATAATCATCTATTTTGGGATTCAAATTCCATATACTATGTTATTTTGGTGAAATGAATTATTCCCAAATTTTACGTTGTCTGAAAAATCCTTAGATTTCTTACATTTTAGATCGATTCTATCCTTGGAAATGGAAATTTGGAGCGCTACTACATTGTGGTGGGGGTCTAAACTCTTTCCAATTATTTTTTCGCATTTTATTAAATGGGTCATTGTGCTTCTCACATGAACCTTTCATAGACACTTCATTATTGCATATAAAACTAATTTGAATGGTTTTGTATGCCTCCTGTGACCTAATCTCACATTGAAACCCATCGGTGGGTTTTTAACCCGGTCATTGGACATCCCTTAATGTGTTATATCATTGTATGGTACTTTTCCACATGTTTAAAATTATAAATCACTTTGGATAAGGGAGTTTCATTTTGAATAAATTCCTTATCATATAATTTTATTTGTGATAAATGGATAGCCGTGAGTGTTGCCTTTGGTTTAAATCAAAAAAATATATGAACTGAATTAAGATAAATAGTAAACTATAAGGTTGGTTTTAATATTGGTTCCTATACCTTATAAGTGTATTTCTTATGATTATTTTTTCTCACTCATGGGTTGATTATCCTACTTGATCTATATGCCTTCCTTATGTATTTTTTTCATGTGTGATTTATTTATCATGTTTATATACATGTGTTTGACTTAGAATCTCTGTACCAAGTACTAATGACTCACACATAATGTTGAAATACTCATACATGGTGTGTTATTTTTAATTCAATATTCCTTACTTTTAATTATTTTTAAATATTGGTTGACTGCCTATCTTATTGATATAGGTCGCTAGTCACATTTATGATAGGTCAAATTCTATGATCATTTTTCCTCATGTTATTCTTATTTTTTTATTTTATAATTGATTGTTTTTTATATAATGAAAAGTTTTTCTAATATTGTTGACTTGAGATATTGAAGCTCCAGTGATGAAATTTAGTTTTTTACATGCTATTCATTGTTTCTTATACCTCATTCAATGAATTTATCATATTTATTACCTTGTTCATTTCTATATAATTATCTCATTTTGTTGAATTTAATGGTATAGTTTGTTTCTTGGATAGAATTTGGTATTGAGAAGGATACCTATTGGCATGTTATTATATATATATATATATTACTTACATTATGTTGGTCCTTTCTTGATATGGCTCACCTGATATGGGTTGGGAGGGAACATGGGTTATGTATTAAGGATTCCATGGAGGTACTCATCGTGTTCAGTTGGTTATGGCTCGATGCACTATGCGAGACATTTTGGATTTCCATATATGGGATTCCCGTGTGTTTTATCATACTTGTGAGTGATACTAATTATTTTGGGGTGGAATTGTGGATGAACCCATTTTCAAGATACCTAGGAAATTCCATGGGTGATACTTGGATCCTGATGTGAGATACTTGGGATAGAATTAGATTCACCATAGCTCAATTGATACAAGGGATGCCGTATGGGTCTCCTTGGAAAAAATCAATGGTATTGGGTTATATTGGATATTCCTAGAGAAAACATTGGTGTTCTATTTATATATCCTTGATCAAACTCAAGAGTCCCCTACTAGGATTTTCCAATCAATTGAATACATTACTACATAATTTTTCATAGACCTTGTAATATATTATTAGCATGTTTATATATCAACATGGAGGTGTGACCTCCAAGCTAATGAATAAGCCTTGGTTATTCTTCATTGCATTTTTTAATTATTTGGTATAGGATAGTTTGTACATTATGAAATGAAATGGTACCTCATTTTAGATATTTTTCTTAGGCTAAAGCTGGTGGTATGGGACATGTGTCGGTTTAGAAAGCCAAAATAAGTTTCTATTATTTAGTTTGTTATCACTCTTCATTTATACAATATAGAACACTATTATTTACTTATTTATTTCTCAAAATGGATTGGTATAGACACTATGGGTGTTGGCCTACTAATATTTATATCTCACACCCTTATGGGGTTTTGTTTGGTGCCTGGGTAGACTTTATGATCTCAGTTATTGATTAAGGGAAGTATGAGTCTTCATATGCTTGATTGATTTTTAACCTTTGGATATATTTTGGGTATGAGCACTAATATTAATCTCAGGATGTTTTTGTAATAATTTAGAGATATTTTTTATTTTTTGATTACATGTTGTACATGGCTTACAACCCATGTTTCTCCTACCCTTCCGATTTGTGTAGAATTATCATATGCTATTTCCATCATTATACCCTTTACTAGAATTCGGTTTTCATCAGTTGTCTACTTATATTGTTTGTTTTGTAATAGTATTTATACAGGTGTCTATTTCTTGTTTATTCTTATAATATATATTATATAATATTATTAGTTCTTCACACTCTAATATATAAGAGAATATTCTACACATGGACACACCCTAGGCCCTCACTACTATTTAGTTGCCTCTGGCATTTGGTGAGATGCGTTTGAGGTCATTTGGAGACCGGTCCGACAATAGTTTCCATAGCCAGTTAGTCATGGATGTTACTCCTTACCTATGAATGTATAAATAAAAATCAAGAATCTTATAAATAAAAATATGATATAATTATATCCTAGATAAGTAAATAGATTTTTTAAAAATGAAAAACTGAATGTTGATATTTTTAAAAAATATAGTTTTTTTATAGTTTTATAATTGATATAATTATAAAAAATAAAATTTAATTTCATGAAAAAATATTCATAAATTAATATTGTGTTGTCTTATGGTTATAAAATAATTTTATTACACTTTAAATAACTTTTCAATGTGTCATAAAATCAATTAAAATTTTGAAATCGGATTTTTTTTAATAAATGATTATATAAATTAAAAATTAAACTTATCATATCTAGAAAATTATTTTTATAAAATAGAATCCATTTTTAAAATCATAATGTAAAAACCTTCAAACTATTATTTTTTTTAATTTTTTAAAGTATTTCAATTCTCTGAAGAATAGTAAAATAAAGTCTTTATGAAACCGGTGAACATAAATGACATCATTCATGATGTATTAGTGAAATATTTAGTTCTATAAATTTAGTTTCGGCCACATTATATTTTTTTAAAAATGATTCATTAAAATACCATAAGCATAATTTCCAAATCTAACAATAACTTTCCAAAAAACTAAATTCAAAAGTGACTCATTAAAATATCAATTTCTCTTTCATTCCACTTTCCATTTTAATAAATTAATGAATTTGAATTGAAATGTTTTTTAAGACTTAATCTAATTATATTATATTAATATAAGATTTATATATTCAAGAAACCACTATTAAAAATCTAAACTTTGATATATAATTTTATTAAATATTTTATTATAAAAATATACATCTCCCCAAGTATAAAACCCCTTCTCACTTACATTAGAAAACTACTCCTCCAACCCATTCCTAAGCCTATGATATGCCCACATACAAAATATAAAACCCATTGAAATTCCTAGGAACTTTCTAGATCCATCTAAATCAAATTACCAAAAGTGTTATATTGTCGTTCAAGAGAAGCCACACTAAGGAAACAGTATGTCTCCATGAACTCTTCACTATTTTCATTGTGTCCTTCTTATTTTATCTATTTATTTAAAAACAATATACGATAAAATTAAGTATTTAGTTTTTTATCATTATATTAATGATTTTAACCAACTACATGTACCATATATATTACATATATAATTTTCTTACTCATTTTTCCATAACTTTTGATAATGTTCCATTAAATTTCAGTTGACCACTTACCCTGTCATTTCCTAGAAAATTCTGATAACAAATATTATGGATAAATAATATGGATTATAAATAAAATATAGATATATAATTACATGTATACTATTATAATGGAATTAATTATACAATTGAATTAATTACATTTAATGGAATAGAGAATCTTCACAAGATGATAAATTTTTAAGTAAAATATGATACCAAATGATTCAATTTCATCAACAGAAATTAAGAAATATAATCCAATGATTACAATTGATAAATATTTTAATAAAATTACTACAATTTAGTTCTATATCATTAATTTAATAAATTTATTTTTATTACTCATGATGCACAAAAGCTGTTTAATTAAGCAGTAATCAATATAAAAAAATTCTCGAACCCAACTCCACTTCCCCAAGTATTCGCTATTTCACTACAATTTCCGTATTGGTATTCATTTAATGACCCTAAAATGTCATTTGTTTGTTCTTCCTTTTTCCTTAGGAGAATTTACATGTCTCCAAAATTATCTTATGAAAAATGAAATTATTTTCCAAAAAAAACTATTCTTTATAAAGCATAGTTTGACCCCTCTTGAGTTGTTTCTTTTTCACTTGAGAATGATGAATGTTATACAATTTTTTTCCCATTTCTCATTTAGGAACCCCAATGTTTATGAATGTATGATTTATGAAATGCAACCTATTTCCTTCCATAGTTTATTTTATGTTTAACATTGATATATATTCTAGATTACTTGCATGATTATGTAAATGTTATGATGTGAACGGTGTACCTGTAATTATATAAGACTCCAATACATTGGTTAATGTGATGTATCACACGATATAATGTGAAATATTCATTATCACGATGATATATTTTTTCACAATGATGATTTTAGGGTTATGTACATATGTTTTATGTGAACACGATGATAGCTTTTTCAACAACAATATGCTGTAGTTGACCACTAAGACATGATGTTTCATTTTCATGCATTTCCACATTCCAAACCTTTATCTAATATATCCTATATTTATTATTATTATGATAATATTATTGTGTTATGATTATGATGATTATTCTCACCCCTGATTATAAGGATCCAGGTTTTTATCTATCCTCTAACTAGGATTTTAGGTCACCCATTTCCTTTATGTATATCCTCAAGGGATTACATGTTCTAAAGAGAACATGAGGGAGAATAAGAACATGCAGAGGAATGAATTAAATAAATTTATATGTTTTATTATGTAAAAGTTATATATGGACATAATTATTCAGATACATTAAACCTTTTATTCTTGGTTGTGTAACACTATTATATTATTTATCTTTAAAGTTTTGTAATAGTTATGTAAGAAATAGTTTGTATCAAATAATGGTTTAGTTAGTTCGGGAATTTGGATTATAGATTATTTGTAAAACCCTTGGTATAATACTAAGTATATGTAAGCACCCAAGATACCTTGTTTTATGAAAATGATAAATAAAGATATCCCACAAGATATGCCTTTAGAGTTACTATATAAAATAATAAATTATTTATTCAAGAAATCAAGAATAATGATATGTTAAAACCTCTATTATTTAAGAAAATGGTGGGATCTAGGAGAAACCATACTGACAACCCATGTGAGGGACAATATAGAGATTACATGAATGAAATCCCTGTTACCTAGGGAGGTGGAGTTCAAATTTCATGGCGATGCTTACCCAGTTGTATTGGGGTATGAAAAAAAACATGAATAATATGGAACACCCACCTTCACCTAATAGGGAGTAACTTAATTTCGAGTATTTTCTCTAGAAATGAACACCAATGTTTACTAGACCATCGAATCCACTATTCACGGAATAGTGGGTCAACTCAATGGAGACGTTCATTTCAGTGCTTCACGAATCTGAGATGGAGAAGGTGAATCTTGACATCTACTATTTATATGTAAAGGCCTATAAATAGTGGTTTTTTTACATAGAACACTAATATGAAAGATGAAATTGAGTAGGTGGAGTGGAAATACCTAAATATAATTTTTCTTAATAATTATTTCCCTCATACTCTTCAGATAGAGATAGAAAGAGAATTCATAGAGGTAATGAAAAATGATGGTGAATCTATCACAGTTTACAAATAAATCTTCACAAGTCATTCAATGCATGCCTTGGTTATTGTTATATATAATGATAGACAAATTCATTGATTCTTTAGTGGATTAAAACCACATGTTCGAAATGATCTAGCTATATGAGACTTTGAAAGTTAAAAGAAATTATTTTGTATTCTCTGAAAGGGGACATGAAGTTTTGAAAATGGTATCGTGGCTATAGAGATAGGAATTGAAAAATTGAGTTTCCTGTTGGAGGATTGGATGAAAAGGTTGGTAAGAAATATTATTCTCCCACATATTAAAAATATGGGTAGAAAAATAATTGGAGTTTTCTCAAAGGGATGGGGAAATAATTCAATTATTGAAGATAAGACCACAAAGTTCATGAATATCGGAGAGACATGAAGAATCTAGACTACATGATGGAAGAAAGGAGAGAAGCACCTATGGTTAAAATCTTAAACAATATGGAGAAATAGAACTATAAAAGCTAGTTCACTAAACCTAGAGTTCTCAAGGATAATCAATATCTGCATCCACCAAAGTCAAAGGAGAAATGGAAGACATATTCCGTCATTAATACTCATGTGGAGAAAGAAAATGAAGTCGTACAAGGTACACATCCAATTCCCATAATATTGGAAAAAGTCTTATTTTATCAATATATAATTATTCTAATGTATCTTTTATGATTTTAAGAACTATGGAATTAAGGCCCTAAAATGTTGATATAGAGATATCCGTAAAAACAACTAGTGGTGAAATAATTGTAACCCATGTGTTGGAATATTCATCTATTGGTGTATATGGGAATATTCTTCAAAAAAATCTCATGATACATCCCTTTTAAGAATTTTATGCTATACTGGGTATGTATTTACTCTTATTATATAGATACCATATAAACTATTAAGAATAGAAAATATATTTTCATATTTAGAAACATCTCATTCTCCTAAAAAATACAAGGAAGACCATGAATATTCTTTGGAAAATCCTTTAATAGTGTGGGTGTTGAATCCCTATGAACAAGCATTCCAAATTCAAATTGTTTATTTAAATTAATGGATCATCATAGGGGAAATTAAAATTTTGAGGGAATATAGTGATGTACTTCTAAAAGAGTTACCTAGACTTCCCCTTGATCGTGAGGTTCAGTTCTCAATAGAACTCATACCTGGAGCTACTCCTATATCAAAACCCTCCTACAGGATGGCCCCTATCAAACATGATGATTTAAAGAAGAATTTTCACGAGCACATGGATAATGGTTTCACACACCCAAGTGAATCACCTTGTGGTGTACTAGTTCACTTTTTCAAAAAGTAAGATGAATAAATGAGGATCGGTATTGATTATCGGCAACTCAATAAGATCCCTATAAAGAACAAGTATTCTCTTAAAAGGATAGATGAATTGTTTGATCAGTTATGAGGAGCTCAATACTTCTCAAAATGTGGATCATTGTTATGTATAACATTAACTGACGGAGAAAAAGGTTTATATTACAAATACTTCCTTACATATAAGTTATAGGCATTATGAGTTTCTAGTGATTCCTTTTAGACATAGAAATTCCCATGCCATCTTTATGGATTTGATAAATAGTCTTTAAGAACTACCTTGATGATTTTTTGGTAGTATTTATCCATGATGTTATCAAATAATTCAACAGAAAAGATTAAAATTAATGACATCTAATTATTGTGTTGTAGACATTAGTGAAGGATAAATTGTACACCATGTTCAGAAAGTGTGACTTCTGGATGACACAATCCACATTCATGGGACATGTGACCACAAGTTAGGGAATTTTAGGGACCCTTAAATGAAAAAATCAATTGAGGAATGTCCTATACCCCTTATAGTCTTGGGAATCCATTGTTTTCATTCATTAGTAGGGTAACACTAATGTTTTGTGAGAAATTCATCATGATTTTCTATCCTGAAAAATATGTTGAAAAGGAATGAGGTAAAGTATTTATGGATGGAATAATATGAGTATAACTTCATGGAGATGAATAAGTGGTTGATAACTACACCTTTATTCACATTACAAACAGGTTGATAAATTTTTGTAATATATAGTGATGATTCAAATAAATGTGTGGGTTGTGTACTCATGAGTAATGATAAAGTGATATCATGTGCCTCACAAAAGTTGAAGATCATGAAAAAAACCACACGATGCATGATCTAGAGTTTGAAGTTGGGGTCTTCCCCTTAATTATTTGGCCACACCAACTCTATGGTGAATAGTGTGACCTATATACCGATTAAAATAATATAAAGTATATATTCACAAAGAAGGAAATAAAACCATGTTAAAGGATATCGTTAGATATAATCAAGGACTATAATGTACTTATTCACTACCATCCTTAGAAGGTGAACAAAGTAACATATTCTTTTAGTAGAAATAATCTCTATACTCTATCCATGATGCATATTGAGAAATACCATATCTTAATGGATATGTCAAGGATATATTTGGAAATCATAAAGGTATATAATACATCCTACTATTCTAAAATTATTTCCCAGACATTTATAATAGAAAATATTAAGGAGGAACAAAAGGATGATCCAGAGTTTCAAAAGAAGGTGAATTAATTAAAGGAAAGAAAACTAAAATAGTTCCATATCAATCCTAATGGTGTTATTTGGTTTAGAACAAGGATTTGTGTTCCCTAATCACCTAAAAATAAGGATGTATCTATTGGATGATTCACAAATCTCATCTTTTACTATCCATCATAAAAGTACCAAGATATACTATGATCTACAATAACACTTCTACTGGGATAACATGGAGAAGATGATTGTGGAATATAATTCACGGTGTTTGGTATGTTATCAATTTAATGTAGAGAAACAATGTCCAATGGGATGGTGAAAAAAGTATTGATAAACCTTTAGAAATTGGAAGATTTCACATTATATTTTGGGCATAGTATCCCAAAGACATCCAATAGAAACAATTAAACATGGGATTTAGCGGATCAACTCACCAATACTACCCACTTAATTACTATTTGGGGAGTTATCTTTCTTTCAAAACATGCTAATATATATTTTAATGAAGTATTAATGCTTCATTGGGTTCCAATTTTGATAGCCTCTGATTTTGATTCATGGTTCGCATCTAAATTCTAGAGAAGTATTCAACATGGTTTTAGTACTAAAGTCAATTCAAATAGAACCTATCACACCCAAACTGGTTGAAAATATCAAGGGACTAATTTAGACACTCAATGAAATTATTTTATCCTAATAAATGGAATTAAAAGGTGAATGGGATAATCATATCCCATTGGTGGAGTTCTCATATAACAATAGCATACAATCAGGTATTAAGATTGCTCTATATGAATCTTTTTATGTAAAGATATGTTTAACTCCAACATGATGGGATGATATTGAAGAATGAAAACAACTTGGACCTAATCTCATCAAAGAGATGGAAAAAAGTTAATCCTTCTAGAAAAATATCAATGCTTCCTATAGTCATCAAAAGAGCTATGCTGAAAACCATTTAAGGGACTTTGAATTTGATGTCGGAGACAAAGTCATCCATATAATGTATCCATGGAAGACATTCATGTTACATGGAAATAAATTAAAGCTTGGACTAAGGTACAATGACCCCATCAAAATCCTTGATCACATAGGATTAGTGGCCTATTAGATTTCACTTAAACCAAGTATGGATAAAGATCACGATGTGTTCTATGTATCTCTCCGGAGTAAGTACATAACATATCCTTTAAATAAATGGATCTTAGAGGTGGTACAGATGGAAGATGATAACTCTTATGAGGGGAATTCAGTAATGATTAATGGACAAGAGAGATAAGGTTATACATAATAATAAAACTAACCATGTCAAATTATTGTTGAGGAACAATAATTATAAAGACGATACTTGGGAATTAGGGGAAATAATGATGGAGAAATACCATCACCTATTTATGAAAAATGAAATTTCAAAGGAGAAATTTAAAAAGGGGGGAAGAATGTAACAAAACAAACCTTTATCATTAAAAATTTAATTCTTTTACTAATAAATAAATAAAATAAAATCACATATATAACCCAATACAATCATTATAAATGAATAATGAATTTAATAAAAGGAATTCCTAGAAATTAAGGAACCCATAACGATGGAATAGTAAATTGACCCTTAGAATAGTAAAATAACCATTAGGAATGGAAATACGACCAATAAAATAATAAAATCTCCTATGAATATATAAATAAAATTTAATAATATTATAAATAAAAATATGTTATAATTATATCATATTATAAGTAAATAAATGTTTTAAAAATTAAAAAGTATGTGTTTGTATTTTTATAAAACATAATTTTTTATTCCCAATTTGACAATTAATTTAACGATCTAGAAGAAAATTTATTTTCACAAAATATATTCTTAAATTAATTTTTTGTTGTCTTTGATTATAATATCATTTAATAATTGTTTTATTAATTTTTCAAATTTTCATAAAATTAATTATAATTGTAAAATTTTTATTTTTTGAATAAATGATGATTATATTTAAAAATTAAATATTGGTATTTTGAAATTATTTTTAAAAAACGAATTCAATTCTTTATAAAACCACGCACTAAAAATTAGGGTTATTGTTTGGTAATTGTTTTGAATCCTTTCAAATTTCTAATGAGTTGTACAAATACAGTTTTCACGAAGTGGGTGTACCTTAAATTACTTAGTTAATGATTTATTAGTTTCCAAATTATTTATTGAACATTTGCATGGGCCATTGTATATTTAAATTTAAAAATAATTACTTAAATGAAATAATCTAAATTTCAATACCTAAAAAGAACTTTATAAAACCAAATGTCATAAGTGACTCCATAGAATATCAATTTCTCTTTCATTCCACTTTCATTTTTAATAAATTAATTAATTCAAATTATAAAGTTTTTTTGATGTCTTAAACTCATAATATTATATTAATATATGATTCATATTGTAAAGAACTCACTATTAAAAGTCAAACATTTGATATATTAATTTATTCAGTATTTTATTCTAAAAAACCCCTCTCCAAAAGTATAAATAAATCCTCTTACTTCCCTTGGGAAAGAACACCTACCACTCATTTATAATCCTAATATCTACTAAAAACCTCTTTATAAATCCCCTTATAATACTTAGGGACGTTTTGGATCCATCCAACTCCAATCAAAAATGTAGTTATAGTGTCGTGCAAGAGAGACCACACTAAAGAAAGAGTAAGTCTCCTTTAACTCTTGCCTATTTTCTTTTTCTCCTTCTTATTTTACCCATTCTGTTCAAACCCATGTACTCTAAAATGAATTATGTAGTTATTTATCATTATAATAATCATTTTAACTTACTACATGTACCATATATATGATATACATAATTTTTGTCTCCATTTTCTTACTCTTTGAGCAATGTCTCATTAAACCTAAGTTAACCACCTATGTAGTAATTTATAATTCATTTATTATAACCTCATTGATGTATATGGATTATATATAACATATAAATATATAATTACATGTATTTTATAATTGAGGAAATAATTATACTATTGTATAAATTAAATTTAATAAAATAGCACATCATTACAAGTGGTAAATTTTTTTGGTAAAATATGATATCAAAACACTTCAATTTCATCAACAGAAATTCAGATATATAATCAAATGATTATAAATGACAAATAATTTTAGGAAGTGAGTTTATTTAACTTTTGGATATTTTTTTTAATTAACAGAATAATATTATTTAGAAGGATCAAAATAGATGTAATTAAGGGGAAATTAAGGTAAGGGGGATTCTTAAACCTAATTTAATTTCCATGGGGTTTCCTAATTTCACTCCAATTTAAGTATGGATATTCATTAAATGTCCTCTAAATGTCATTTATTTATTCCTTAATTTTTATTTTCAAGGATATATACGTTCCCAATTAGATTTTATGACAAATGCATTGATTTTCTAAAAGAACTCTTCTTTCTAAAACACATTTTGACCCTTATCGAGTTGTTTCTTTTTCACTCCAAAATGATGAATCCTAAACCATATATATTTTTTCATTTCTCATTTTTGAACCCCGATTTTTATGAATGTATTCTTTAGAAAATGAAACTAATTCCCTTCAATGGGTTATTTTATATCTAAGATTGATATATGTTCCATGTTTCATGAATGATTATGTAAATGTTATGATTTGATAGGTGATCCCAGAATTATATAGAGCTCCAATGAATTGGGTAATGTGATGTATCTCATGAGATAATGTTAAATATGTTTTTACATAATGCTATATTTTTTCACAATGATTATGTTATGGTAAAGAACATATTTTATGCATGAACTTGATGCTATCCTTGTTCACAATGTTGTGTGGTAGTTGACTACTAAGACATGGTGTTTCATTTTTATGAATTTCCAAATTTAATGACTTTATCAAATGTATCCTTATTATTATTATTATTATATAATTATTTTTTGATAATGATGATTATTCACACACCATGCTATAATGATTCATTTTATTATCTATCCTATTACTGGGCTTTTAGATCACCCCTTTCATTGATGATTATCCTTAGGTGATTACTTGTTCAAAATAGAACATTAGGGATAATAAGAAGTTAAATATGAAGGAATTAAATAAATTTTTATTTTTTTATTTATGTAAAATTTATGTATGGTATTTATTTTCCGAAGACACTAAATCATTGGATCATTGTTGTGTAACACTATTATGTTGTATATCATTAAAATGATGTAAATGTTAGGTAAGAAAATGTAGGTTTGGTATAATTTTACAATTCTATTTTCAAGATTAATATTTTTAATGGTAATGATAAAGTTCCAATGGTCATGTTACTAGTCCTTTGGTAATGGTTCCTTAATTTCTATAAATACCACATATTCCATTCTTCCCAGGTGAAAATAATGATTTTATTAGGTTCTCAACACTATGTATCTAATTAATAACATTTATCATAATTATAAGAAGATAAATTTCTATGACAAAATTTAGGTTTATTACAATCTTTCTCCATTTTTAAATTTTCCACTGGAAATTTCATTTTACAGAATAACATGATAACAGGTAGGGGTATTTATCCTAAATTGCATACTCTAGTAACCATATCACCTCTTTAAACTTAAAGTTCATCTACAACACCTTTACATGGTGGTCATATTATTATGGTTAACATTGTCCATATATTCCATGATCCTCTTTTCATACTCTTCTTATGGTAGGTAACTCTATAGTTGTACTACCTCCAGATTCAATACATGTGAGAGGTCAGGTATACACTTCCCTAAGAGTGATACATGGAACATGTCATGAAACTGATCCATATTTAGTGGTAGTTCAAGACTATAGATAATTTCTCCAATGCGATCAAGCATCTTAAAGTGGCCAATGCTCCTTTTTATAAGCTTCCCCTATTTCCAAACGACATGATTCTCATACATGGTGATACTAAATGGAAGGATTTTTTCAATCAAAGAACTCCAAGTCCCATAAATGGTTATTATCATTGATATCTTTTGGACTCTAAGTAGCTTTGATATGTTTCTAAATGGCCAGAATCTTCTTTATAATCTCATGAACATGATCAAGTCCGAGTATCTTTCATTCTTCGGCACCATCTCAACAAGATGGACCTCTACATCACTTCCCATTCAAATCATCATATAGATCAAATTGGATACTTAGTTGGATGCTATTTTAATCTGGGAGCACAACTAATGGGTTATGATAATCTTATCCTCCTTTTAATACTATTGATCAGTCTCTTAGGATTATATTAGGCATTTGAATAGACATTTCATACTGGCTATTTGTTTGGGGTTGATAGGCCTCATTGAAATTAAATTTATTACTCAAATCATGCTGAATAATTCTCCAAAATTTAGAAGTGAACCTTGGATCCTGATCAAATATGATCAAAATTTGAACCCCATAAAGCCTAAACAATTTGTTCACATATATCTTATCATTATTTCAATCAATAAATATTCCCTAATAGTAATGAAGTTGGAATTATTGGTGAGTCAATCCAATACAACTCATATTTTATTATTTCATTTAGATGTTTTTAGGAGACCAAGGAAAAATACAAAGTAATATTATCTAATTTCCAAGTGGGTATATGTAATGGGGTTATCATCCATTTAAACCTCATTCACCCTACATTAACTTGTTGTCAAACTAAACACCTGTAAATGTACTTTAGAACATCCATCTTTATATTTGTGCACTCGAAGTGTTCTCAAAGATTAAGGTATGTCATTGTACATAAATTATGGATTGATAAATATGAGTTATGTGCATTATCCAATAGTTCCCCGAATATCTCAGGTGCTGAAGAAAAACAAATACATGTTCCAAATTCAATCATAACATCATCATCGACATAGACCTCTTGTAGTCTCTCATACTTTACAACTTTTACCTTCTTTTGTATCTATATATCCTCCCTTTGTGCCTTCATGATATTATCTTGGATAGATGGTTAGGCGATCATTTGGGAAAGGTATTATATATTTCCAATTATTATGATTTCCAAATACATCAATTTCATATACCTGATGATGTGGTCTTTCTCAATCAGCATCAGGGGTCGAGTAATATATTATTTTCTAATAAGAGAATATTATACTTTGTTCACTATTCTTAGATGGCAATGAAAAGATAAATCAATGAAATTGATTATCTATGACCATCTAAATTGACGCATGTTGCACTCTATCTAAATGAATATAAAATTTACCATCTTACGATCAGTATATATTTCACACTTCTCACCATAGAGGTAATGTCACCAAATTTCCCTAAAAATATCAAAACTTTTAGCTCTACATCATTCATCAGTTAGTTATACTCATGGGTATTCAAGATTATTTAGGCATAGGATATCAGATTAATGATATTCATTAGTACACAACCCAAGGGTTTCTTTGAATCATCACTGTGTATCACAAAACCATATCAATATGTTTCTAGTGTGAGTACAAGGGTAGTGATAAGCCTTTACTTGAGTTACATGAATCTTTCCTCACATTATTACTTCCATGCATACATTACCCATTTTTATATTAACATATGTAGTGGGTTAGAAAATGGTGAAAATTTACTCAAAACCATTGGTGGTTCACTTCTAATCCTAGATAAATATAGATTTCATAAATAATAATGTTTCTAATCCATTCCTCAATTACATTTGATTTTTAAGAGTCCACATAAATTCCCTCACTTAAGATCATATGACCTAAGAATTTGACATTATTCATCCAAAAGTCACACTTATTGAACATGGAATACAATTTCCCCTTCCTTAATGTTTCTAGAACAATCCACTGATGTTATTCATATTCCTCCTTTCATATGATATAGATGATAATTTCTTCGATAAAAACGACAAAAAAAATTTCACGGTAGACTCTAAAGAATATATTCATCAAACCCATGATGATTACATGGGTATTAAAAATTCTAATTGGAATAAATTGGAAAATTTAATGACCATTACTTGTACAGAAATAAATCTTTTGAATATCTTCGTTATTCACCTTCATTTGATGATATCCATAACGAAGATACATCATTGAGAAGTATTAATATCTTCGTTGTTGATAAAAAAACTCATAAATACTTATAATAAGATACTTGTTCTTATGGTGATCTTATTGAGACCTCAATAATCGATATAGAACCAAATTTATCCATACATTTTCATTAAAAATAGAACCGTAACACCCTAAGGAAATGATGTAGTGAGTATGAACCATTTTTTAGAATGATCTCAAAGATGTTTCTCTAACGCCTCCATTTCAATCAGTGACATATGGTAAGGACATTTTGAAATATAACTAGTTGTAGGTACGAGCTCAATTGAGACATCTACCTCAATGTCAGGGGGATGTCAGCATAACTCATTAGGAAATACATTACTGTATTCCATCATAATAAGAATTTCATTATGGTTGATACCTTCCTTTGACTCGACCATTTGAGTGATGTATTCTTCTTTAGAGGTTATCAACACCAACACCATTGATGGATTTTACAATAGAGATTCATGGTCTTCCTTGAATTTGTAGAGGATCATGGGATGGTTTATTAAATTAAAATTCATTTCATTTCCCCAATAGTTGATGTGTGCTCTATATAAGGAGAACCAAACCACTCCCACTATAGTGTCAAATTCAACCAAGGGATGTTTTAATATATTCACTAGAAGAATCTTCTCATATATGCCAAGAAGAGAATATTTCAAACATTGGTTGAAAAGGTCACATAACTAGTTGTTTTTACAGATATCTACACTTTAGGGTATTGGTTATTCTATTAAATAGTTATAGAAAACATTCAAGATAAAAGGAATATATATAACTAGAATCAAAAAATAATGTTCAATTATTAAGAGAATAAGATGTTCCCCTTATGTGGAATCATTTTCATTCTCTACTTTAGCAGTAGTGATTGCATAAAAATTCCATTTATCCATTGGATTTGGTGTCTGTTTATGATGATTACCCTCAACGGCTCAGGTTTTAGTGGACTAGCCTGCATATTTCACCTATTTCCTATTGTTAATGAATCGAACAATCAGTTGTTATCTCATTTCCTCCATCACATTGGAGATCTTATTAAAGTATTATCAACATTCATGAGCTTGGTGACCTTCCCTCCCAAACTTATAGATAATCCCTATCCATTTAAGGTATTTACCATGATGTTTCTTACCACATTTTTCACATTTGAGCAGTTGAGATTTATTTTTACCTTTTTCATTAGATCCTATAGCTTGAAACTTCATCATTCATTTCATATATCCATATGAATGGGAACATTATCCAAACACCATATCCAATTTGAGAGTACATTGAATACTTTATTCATAACAACCAATGTCTCAATTTGATAGATCCTTACAAAGGTGTGGTTTAAAACCACTAAATAATATAAAAAAAATTTAATAATTTTTTATAATAAATACCAACGCAAACCATTCAAGCCTAGTTATGATTTTTTCATAAGCCATGACATATTCACCTTTATTTTTTATTATCTCTATGAATTCTTTTTTCAAATTTTCATACAGAGGTTAATAGAAATAAATATTAACAAATATTTTTATAGAGTCTTCCCACTCTATCTATTCTATTTCATCCTTCAATTTTGTGTTGTTAATAAATTCCACCATTTATCGGCCTCTCTATATACATGATAAACAGATAGAGTCATCTTCTCCGTCTATGAACATTGTAGAATAACAAAGAACTTCTCCATAGTGTGGAACCATTTTTTTGTGAATCATTGATTAGAAGATCCACTAAATATCACGGGTCATTAAAACATAATGGACTCAATGGAAATATAATTTTCTCTGGTGAAGGTGGAAATCCATTATGGATTAGTTTATTATTTATAGCCTGAGATAATTGGGTTATAATTTTCATGATTTTTTCAACTCAACCTCACAAGGTATTCTGGATATCATTCTGGAAATCACTATATTGTCCTCCACACAGGCTATTGACTTGGTTTTATTAGTTCCCAAAATTTATAAAACAAAAAATATTTGAAAAAAGGCATTTTCACAAAGCATGAATAAATAATTTATTATTTTATTTAATTAACACTAAACGAATATCATATGGGATCCCTATGTTTATATTTTCTCTAAAACAAAAATTCTTGGATGTTTACATATACATAGTCATATCCTAAGGTATTTAAAAAAGGTCCTCAAATCCTAAGTCCCGGTTTATCTAAACTATGCTATGATACAAACTCTGGTGACCCAACCTTTTATTACATGATTATTAAGTCATTTAAAAATTATACATTATAGATTTAAAAAGTTATGATCCAATGTGTTAGTGTCGTTAGAAAATTTGGACCACACAAAACATGTACATTATAAAACATAAATATTAATTTAATAAAATATTATTTATAATTTTAAATATCACATTCTACTTAGTAAACATATTCACCTAAGGATATATATCAAAGAAATGGGTGAGATAAAGGCATAGTAAGTGGGAAAATAAGGACACGAATCAATATAAAATAAGTGAGAATAATAATCATCATCTAACATGAGAATAATATAATTATCAAAATAATGAGAGTAAAATATGAAAATGTAATTGAAACTATAAATGCATAAAAATGAAACATTGTGTCTTAGTGGTCAAATAACACACATAGTTGTGAATAATGCTATTATCATGATCACATATAAGATATGTTCATAACCATAAAAACATAATTGTGAAAAAAAAATCATAATTTTTATGCATACTACACATTATATGATGAGATAAATAACATTACACAATTCATTGGAGGGTTGTATAATTCTGAGCTCACTTGTCACCTCATATAATTTACATAATCATGTGTGGAACATGGACCCTATAATAGTTGTAATCCAGAAATGAACCATGGAGAGGAATTGGTTTCATAATAATTTTTTGAAATCATAAATTCATGGATGAACATTGGGGTTTCCAAATGAAAAAGAAAAAAACATATTAATATAAGGTTCATCAATATTGAGTGAAGAAGAAACAACTCTAGAAAAGTCAAAGATGTGATTTGGAAGGAAGAATTCATTTGGAAAATAATTTTATTTGTCATAGAATGAGATTGTAAACATGTATATTCCTATATAGATAATATAATAATAATTAAATGATATATAAGAAACATACACATTGGAATTTAGTGTGAAATGGGGGAAACCCAAAGAAAAAGTGTTGTTTTCGAGAATCCTTTTACCTTATTTATGAATTATTTCATCACATTAATATCATCGATAATCAAATTATATTAATTAATTACTAAATATAAAATACCTTATATTTTTATTTTATTTATTAAAATTTTATTATGTTCTTTTATATAAATATTTATGATTTATAGATTTCAATTTATTCGTTCTAGGACAATTCATTTTCTTGGTTTTTGTGATCAATTCACTACTATGTAGGTATGGAAGTTCATGTAAAATTAGAATAATTATACATAATTGAAAATATATGTTTTTAATGAAAAAAAACGTCTAAATGGACTTATATATCAATTTTTTATTTGATTATTTATCATTAA
Source organism: Viscum album (assembly GCA_963277665.1). NCBI lineage: Eukaryota > Viridiplantae > Streptophyta > Magnoliopsida > Santalales > Viscaceae > Viscum > Viscum album. The sequence continues at coordinate 530,205,985 of OY728131.1, read as the reverse complement.
ATAAAATGTTAATGATACATTTTTAGTTTATTTTGGGTGGTTTTCATCAATCACGAAATAATTTTATTTTATAAAATATTATGTTTCCAAATTAGTTATAGAACATTAAAAAAGTTATAATATTAATATTAAAATAATTTTTACCCATAAAAATGGTTTTAATACCAGCCATGAATGTGTTAATGGAAAATGAAAACTTGTCATCCACGAAGGTGATGAATCAACACATCAGAGATGATGTTTTAATTTTTATAATAAAAGAAGGGAAGAAGAGGTTCAATGATGGATATTCTACTTACATAATAAAATTATAGAATATATATATGATATTGTATTTATCATTACTCCATGGATGTGGATTTGAGGACAAAATAAGAAAAGAAAAGAGAATGAAGTAGGATTTTACATCTTGAATATCTTCTCTTTGAAAACCTCCTTACACATCATGGGTTTGGTATTTTGATGAGACCTGATGATCATAAATTTGTTTGAGAGGATTTCAAAGTGAATTGGGATGAAATTATAAAATCTTCAAGGTTTATAATGTGTGAGGATAAGTGGTGGTATATGTAGGGGATAAGTATTTTTTATTATTATATTCATTATTTTATTATTTTAGCTCAAAACAATCATTATTGTTGATAATTATTACTAAATATATTTAATAATGAATTTTATTTAGAGACTATGGTGTTTACATCATCCATATATCATCTATGACTCAAAAAATCTTGGATTTATCTTGTACCGTAAATTATTGTATTTCAAAATTCCAAAAAATCCAAATATTTTAGAAAAATACACAAAATTTACCCTAATAATATTTTGATGTGTATATTTACGAAATGAACTCCATATTATAAAAATAATTTTATGAATATAAAAAATTTTATTCTTATATAAAATAATCATTTATTATAAAAATACTGATTTTAATATTATAATAGATTTTTTGACCCTTAGAAAAATTAATTAAGGTCTCATAAAATTATATTTTTATTATAAAGAAATATAATATTAATTTATTAATCTATTTTATGAAAATAAATTTCCTATAATATTATTATAGTAATTATAAAAAATTAAATAAAAAAAAATTATTTTACAAAATTTCCAACGCTTAATTTACAATTATTAAATCATTTATTTATTTATTCCATTATTTAAATATATGATATTTTCATGTGTAGGATACCTAAATTTTATTTGTACTTTGATTGGTGATGTTTCTATTTTTTTGGTCGAATTACTATTGTTAATGGTCATGTTACTATACTGACGGTCATGTTGTTATTCCATTGGTATAGGTTCCTTAATTAATATAAATTCTACTAATTTCATTCTTCACATATGATAATAATGTTTTTATTGGGTTCTCTGTGTTATTTATGTGTTTTAGACCATGTAACGTAATTATAAAAATGGAAATTAAAGGATTAAATTCTAGGTCGTTACATCATTATGCACTGGGGATATATTGTTATAATACCATCCGTATTATACCTCTAGATTATATATTATAATTTTGATTTGGGAAATATTAACATTTTTTGTGATAGTTTTGTAATATGAATTTTGAAGATAATTTTTATTGAATTTTTATCCCTTCATTCATATAGTGTATGAAATGGACTTAGTATGTGATGGGGAGCTATTATTTCTCATTGCATTGGTGGTACTCACAAGACAAACCATCTTTGGAATTTGTAAAAGGCATTACCCATTTATTTAATATATATTGGCATGATTCCATGAAAGTATGTTTATGATGTTTGGATATATGAATTATTTAAAACTGAGATTATTTATTAACATACTTTGGATTATTTGAATTGTTATAGTATCCATGGATATGTTTCAAACTCATGTGATTAGTAATATGAAAATAATTTTATCTTCATTTATTCCATCAATATTATTAGTTATTCTCATGATATTGATTAAATTGAATATGTTTAGTATTTTACCTATCCATATTTATTATTACTTAGTAAATCATGAAAAGTTATATTATATGTAACCCTTACTATGAATTTTAGATCACCCTTATTTTATTTCACTTCCAAAGGATATGAAAAACGAATCATTGAATGTGTTAAAGTATAGATATTTTTTTTACTTCCACTGTGTTTTATTTTTATTTTTTGAAATGTAACGTGAGATTAAAGAATGTATCTAGTTTACAATGAATAATAAACTACTCATCCCTTTGGGATGTGACCTCTTATAACTTATTCCAATATAATTATGTAACCTCCATCTCTAGGATACTTGATCTAGGGTATTTAAACAACACATTGACTCTATAATTGAAAATTTCTTATTTGTTCCTATCTCTACTCAATAATTAATATTAGAAGTATTTTCTAAAGGGTTTCACATCACTACCTTAATGATTATATATTTAGTTATCATTATAAACTTCTAATTGTATGATGATCACATACCAGGTATATATATCATCTCTAATATAACATTCTAGGAATACCCTTTGTAAAAATCAATTTATTTACATTATAGTTGAATTTTATTTTATTTCAGGCATAGATAAGTTTTTTTATTAATAACCAATATTAATTTTCAAGGAAGGTAAATCTCATTTTATATTTTAAATCAACCTAAAATAATCGTTTGGTGTACGAATGAATTAAATCTTCCTTGGGAAAGAACTTTTATTGTATGGGTATTACTACTGATTCATGAGGGATATGCATCTCAATTGGTTGGGGAGAAACTCAACATTAAATATATTTCTATTTACTGATAATAATTTTATTTTAAAAAAAAAGTATAATGTCTTCCCTTGAATTGGGAAGTTGATTTTTAAATAGTAATAAAAACTTATTGTATGCCTATTTCAAAGACTCCTTATAGAATAGACCTGGTTGTGTTGAGGGAATTAAATAAGTAACCCATGTAGGATCATAATAATGGATTCATATATACTATTTAATTAATAAAAGGTTGACATAATATTTCTTTCTGAATAATAGGTCAATTTTTATATTAACTGATTATAGAAAACATTACAAGATCACTATCAAGAATATGTATCTGTTACCCCATATTAATGAAATTTTTAGTCAAATATTATGATCTTAATAATTTTATAAGATTTCCTTAAATTTGGATAAAATTAATTGTGGTTTAACAAGGTGGTTATAACCATGATAGCCTTCATTATGAGGTATGATAAATATGATTTAATAGTGATGCCAATTGGACTTTCCGGTGCCCGATTATCATAACGTGTTTAAGGAATACATTATTTTTAAATTACCTTGATCAATTTTATGTAGTATTAATAGATGACATTCTTAAATATTAAAAATGTAAAAATAAAAATGAATACCATTTGAGTACTATATTGAAAAACAAGAGAAATAATTTTTTCCAAAAATAGTAAGTATGGTTTCTTTATTGAAAAGGATTCATTATTGGGCTATATAATCTCAAGTGAGGGTGCATCAGTAGATCCACTAATAATTGATGTTATTAATCAATGGCCTAGACCATCCATGAGTATTGAGATTTATTTTTTTCTTTGGTTTGATATATTAAATATATTATTTGTGAGATAATTCTCCCATATATATATTCCCAAAACCCAGTAGTTATCAATGTTCCAAAATATATATATATATTTGTGAGAAAAAATTATAGAAATTGAAAAAGAAATTACAGTGCACATGTGGTGACACTACCCAACATTAGTGAGGGTTTTTTAAATTATAGTACTTCATTAATTAAGGTACTAGTATGTATCACCATGCCTAATGATATGGTGATAGCTTATGCCTCATGAAAATTAAAAATTCATGAAAAAATTACTAGATTCATTATTTATAGTTGGAAATAAAAAAAATTCATTGATATATGGAGGAATTATCTTTATATTTAATTTTATGATATATATACTAATAAAAAATTCTTAATGAATATATTAAAATTTATTTAGACAAATATTAACTAAAGGATATGGTTTTAGTTGATTAATGTTTATTAAATCTCTATACCTTGCCACCTTGGAAATGTGAACCAGGCGGTTGATGCATTGTGTTGGAAATTCCATAACACTTGTTATATGATAGTGATTGAAAGAAATAAAAAACATATGGATTTATAGATGATAGATAATTGAATTATGAGGAAATGGGATTGCTTTTTTCTTTATCAAATGAATGTGAAACTATATATCCATGTTAGATATAAAGTGGAACAAAATGATTATTTTAAACTATAGAAGAATATGAGTAATTTTCTTGATTTCATCCATGTTATTATGGAATGGTAAGGTTCAGGAACTGAGTATGTTTCCCTTTATTAAAAATTTGAAGGAGGAGTTGTTGTATAAATATAATATCTTATCATTACCTTTTCGCCCAGGATGTATAAATATTTATATATATTTTAAGTTATATTTATGGCGGGACAACATGAATAGCTATATTACATAGTATATATTTTGACTCATAGTATTTTTTAATGTTCTGAAGAGAGAAAAAATTCTAAGGGTATGTTATAATGACAACTTATACAAGAATGTAAATGTGAAAATATTACTATCGATTTAATTATTGAACTCCCAAAAATACAGACAATCCACAATCTATTTTGGTTATAGTCTATAACTATAAAAATTCAGTTCAATTAATTATAATAAGATAATATTCCCATATTGATCATATTTATATTATATAAATAAATTAAGTGTCTTGGTTTCATGGAGTACAACATTGTATTTTATTCAATCAAGACCTGATGTTTTCCTCAATGTTTTGGATAAGCCTTCATCAAGATTTCAATACAAGTTTAACTTTAGAACTACATATCATCTACATATAGATAAAATATATAAGAGGACCATTTGAATCATAGATGATATATTGATAGTATATTATATATATTTCAAAGGTGGATTGGATCAAAACCTTTATTTTATAGATATTTTGTAAAAAAACAGATTTTAGTCTAGGATTTAGATGGAACATTATGAATCCATCTATGGAACAAAGTTAAAAACAAAAACAAATTATGATAAAATTGGGGAACAACCCTATTACAACCATATAAGAATAAATAAATGTAAGATAAGGCTAGAACGATTCACCATCTCATTCGGGTGTCTTAGATTTGATAGAAATGTTATACTGAAAATCATTTGATATATCTAGATATCAATGATAATGAAAATGAATTCCTATAAACATCTTTATTGCATAAGGTTATGAATTTTTGAAAGAAGGTAAAGCTCATGTATAGATATATCAATCTATTTAATATTCTTGATCAAATTTGGATTTTAGCTTATATGTTAGGACTTCCTCCAAATCTCTATCAGGTTCGAGATATGTTTCATATATCTATCTTGAGGAACTGCATACATGATCCTTCAAATACAATTAAAATAGAGGTCGTACCACTGGATAATGATATATCTTATAAATAATAACTGTTAATGATTATGAATCAAATAGAGAATGTTTTATGGAACAAAATCATACACCAGGCCAATCATTTTATAGAAAAACAAAAAATTTAATGAATCTATGTTGGAATATAATGATACTATGATGTCAAAGTATCTTCTATTATTTTTATCATAGTGATATAATTTCAATAAATAAATTCTTATAAAGGGGTTAAAATTTAAAACCATGATAATAATGTATTTATTTATCTATAAATAAATTTTTTGTATTTGAAAAATTTGTTTACACACGGGACTGTGTTTAAATGAACCACAATGTACTATTGAAATACACTTATTTTTGAGAAATTTATAGAATAGTCATTGGGATGGAGGTTAGGAATAGGAAAAAATAAATTGGAAATAATATTTCATACACATTTTAAAAATTAAATCCTAGTTATCAATTTCATAACTATGAAAATAAAATCATTTGAAATTAAAAGAGATGTATTTCTAGAAAAATATTTCTATGTTAATGTTATTTAATCATAAACAATATTATTATCACTAATGATAAATTATTTTAATTAATTTTCTATTAATAATATTCAGAAAATATATTATAATTCATCAAATTGTTCTTACTAGGCATGGTTTAAGAATAAATTTGGTTTTGTTCTTATAAATTCATTTCTATTAAAGTGGGTTTTATGGGATTTCGTGAACTTATTTTAAAATTAATTTCTTCCACCTATACATATTTAATCCTTTATAATTGATTAAATATTTTGTATCATAAAAATTAATCTAATTTAATAATTTTAAATGAATTTTTATTCCAAATTAATAGTTACCATGGTAGAAATCTAGTCATAATAGTAAGGGTTTAAAGGGTTAAAAGAGGCATTAGCCTAATAAATAATGTTTAAAATATTAGAAAAAATAATTAATTAAATTTTTATTGTATTTATACCTTAAAATTAATAAGATTTATTTATTTTCATTTTCGATCTTCTTACATTGATTAGAAACTATATTATATAATAATTTTTCAAATATTTACAAGACTTCCACCAACATCACATCTAGAATAGAAGCTCTTATACTTTATTATATATTCAACTTTATCCCTTTATATTGACCATGATATACCTAAATACTATCCCAAAACCCTTATCAGTGAAAATGAGTTTTTTTTCTTCTTAATTGCCCCATCCCAGAAGCCATAATGTTTCATTCAAAGGAGGAAAATCGATGAATAAGTATATGTTCTTACCAATAATTTTTATCATTAATTCATCCCAAAACACATACAAATATTCTATAACATCATTAAAATGATAAAATAATAATATTCACTATATTTATATGTTCTTATTTAATGGTTTATCCATTTTTTATCCTTATTCCATCCATTGTAAAATCATAATTTTGCTCATGCGTACATATAGACAACCACCGCCCCAAAATAGTGATATTTTTTCATTTCATCTTCATATGGATGGATTTCAGGTTATATTTAACAAATATATATATATATATATATATATTATTTATGTTTTAATTATATTTTTATAATGGTGATACACATTTCATCTGTTTCATCCAATGAAAAGTAAAAACATAACCTATGCAAATGTGTGGAATTTCATCACTGATTTATATGAATGGTTATAAAATAGTATAAAATTGATAAATATGTTAATTATATAATTATTATTAATTTATTTATGATGAAACTATGAAATAGGTATGAGGATAGGAAGCATCGACCCAAAACCTGCTGGGAAAATTAATAATTTTTCACCAAAATGTTCATTACAATAGTGAAATTGTTAATAAAAGGATAATTCGAAATTTTTCAGTAACGATACATAATATATTATGTATGAATAGAGTACTATGAAAGATATATAATATATATATATTTATTATATATGATTTTTTAATTCGTATGATTCAATATGGGACTTGAGGTACATATTTATGTTTCAATCACATATCATTTTGGGATTTTCAAAGGTAAATTATTATTGAGTTAAATTATATTGATCATATCCATTAATCCCTATATAAACTCTTATAATCTTTTAATTCATATAAAATTTCATTTAATTTCAGCATTTTTCACTCTTTGTCACTTCGAATGATTGAATAAAATATTTTTAAGTAAAACTTTAACTATTTCCACTTTGGTTGAAAAAAATTATTCTTACATGTTTTCAAGAATAATAATTTATATTATAAAAGTATTATTTAATCTAATTTTCAGTAATATTTTATTTATTATAAATTACAGAAAATAAATTTTCTATTCATTTTCTAAAAAAATGAACTTTTTAATTTTTAACAATAGTAAGAATTGAACAATTGGCTTCTTGTATATTTAATAATCAATTTTTACAACATTTTTTATAATTATTTTCATTGAATTTTCCTTTAAATGATTTAGTTGTTATTTTCAGTGAATTAATTTTTCAATATTTTTGGAATTTTTATATTTCAAAGACACCAAATCAAAATTAAAATTTCCTTACATATAATGAAATATTAAAATTCTCTTTTAATTTTATTTTTCATAGATCTAAAATTGATTTAAGGATTTATTTTCCATCATGAGGGATTTTTTAGTATGATATCACAATGTTAATTCTATGGATTAATTACAATGACAATTATTTGATGTTGATTCTATAAAGCTAGTTTATTTCCAACGGGTTCATTTATTTATGAATAAATATTTATGAAACTCATTTATTTTCTAAGGTTTCTGCTGTGATGGTATGATGAAGTGACTATGAAACTAGTTTCCTTTACCTGGGTTATGATATGATGAAATAATGAATTTTTTATGATCTTTTGGTATATATATATATGTGTGTGAAGTGTGTGATATTAATTATATTGACCTCTAATGCCTTGTGTAATGATTGATATCTCATGAGATTATATAAAGTAGAATTGGGAGTGATCCTAGATCAGTAAAGTACTCTTTCTTATATGATATTTTAGGGAGTAAACATGGATGATTGAAATGATGGAATGGGGAGTGAACCTAATATACTATGATAGTCATGGAAGGGATCCTTGTGTGCATAAATGATATTATAAGATTATGTGTATGATAATAACATATGATTTCTGCTTATGATATTATCTCATTTCTTATGATTGATTATTGATGACTCTACTCAATTGTGACTTTTATCATTTCTAATGAAAAAACATTCTTCTATGATTTGTGTTTAAATATCTATGATTTATATTTTATAAATACCAAAATATGCGATCAATTTAATATACCCTTATGTTTGTTATCACATATGATAATTGACTGATATCACATATGTTTAACCTTACTATGCATCTGATATCAACATTTTTTATGTTTCCATTTCCATATGTTGTTAATAATGTAATTAGGTGGTGTATTTCTAAGATATTTACTTTGTAAGAAGGATATTTTAAAAGATATTAATGGTCATTCCTAAAATAATAATATTATATATATAATTTCTAAATTCTTTAAACCTTTATATTGTTGTGGTGAATATTGTTATGATATGTGTTGATTATTCACATAAAATTATTTATTATTTATGTGTATAATTCAAAAGAAACCTCATATTGTAATATATTTCCATATTTCCTATTAAATAATATGGTTTTTTTATGTTCATTGATTTCATACTAATTTTTGGGAAATGTGGTGAGATATTACGAAAGAAAACTCATACGGTTTTTAAGAGAATTATATTCATTAGAATAAAATATTAAGGTTGTGTATGAATCTAACAACAATAAGGGATTCCAAGGAACTTTTGATCTATTGTGTATGCTCTCTGTGAATATTGGAAGATGGTGAAATTGGTTATATCAGATCGTTTCTACATTAAGCAATTGGATGAATGTATTTATTCAAGGACATAGACATGTATGATTCATTATTGTATGAATATTTTTTTCCTTTAATAATAAAAAATTTCAGTGTCATGCCCCCTATATAGTAGGACATCATCTGAAATATGTAATATACATGGGTTTTTCATTTTCCTTTATTTTATTTAACCATTGTCTTTATAAAATATATTTTTCGGATTTTATGTAAGGATTGTAATGTGGTTACATTGGTGAATTTTTCTTTTAATTTATATTACATTTTCATTGAGGTGTTTATTTCTAATTAAAAGGTTCTAGAAAATGATTCCACTATTTTTGTTAGTAATATGAACTTTTGTCTATGAAGTTTTGTGGACCCAAAAAGTGGTATCATAGCTCAATTCCAAAATGTCGTATGACTAGAACCTACACAAGGTATTGTGGATCATAATTTAGTAGCATCATTGTTCCCACAACCCTATAAGAGAATATTGATATGATGTTTTTTATACAAAAAATATCTTTTAGAATATAGTTAAAATTAATCAATTCCAGATAACAGGGATTTGGATGATGGAATGTCATGGAGAAAGATGTTTGATGGGATGGATTTTGGATTCTAAAAGATATTGAGAGCGGATTGCATACTATATTAATATCTTGATATAATTTTTAATAGTGACAAGTTAAAAAAATTTCATAAGGGTGAATTTTAAAGTATAGATAATAAACAATTAGAGTTTATATTTATGTTTTTGACTTGGAATGTCACCTATAACATTTTTCAGGTGAAGATGGATATAGAATTTATAAAGAAACTTTCCAATATATATGAAAAATATATAATAATAAACACCATATTTTTATAGAAGATGTTATCATATATAAAAATGTTATAAGAATATCATCTGGGTCATATAAACGACTTAAAAATGATCTATAGTTGTTTGGAATTGGTGAGGGTTAAGTTCACTGATTCATTGTAGGAACTATTGTTACTTTTAACATACTCAAAATCATTGAAAATGATGGCTACTAATACAATTAATTTTAGTAGTTATAATAAACATGTTCTTATATATTTTGAGGATAATATTATGAATGAATTTATTTCTATAAGGAGATCGAAATTTCTAATATATTTTCTTATAGTGTAGTAAGATGTGGATATTTTATTTCACCAAATAGTCATAAGAAATGGAAGGAAGGGTGAAATAGAAGTTGAAGTAGTTTGTATAATACAAGTATAATGTTTTAGTTTTATGGGAGGAATGAATAGAGGATGAAATATTTAAATGAGAAGAAGGTCATTTATAGATGATATTTTTTCTGACTGCCATGAAAAAATATTTTTTTGAAAGATACAGGTGGTATATTGGCGAGTTTTCTAGTTATTTGAGGCTTATTTTATAGACTCCATAGATTTATTTAGCTTTATATTTTAGAGACATTTTATGATGAATTATAATTATGGATTTATATTTATGGTTTATATTAATGATAATTAAGTTCGTGTTATTGTATAAAAGGCTTATGTTTCAATTCAGACATAGAACATAACCATTCTTAAATTACATGGAGTGCAGTACATATTTAAGATAAGGAAGGAATTAATTTTTATAGTAAAAATAAACAAGGTGGGTTTATAGATTAAAGTTATTTAATGGGTTCTAAAAATATCATTCATATATAAGGTGGTGGATAAAATTCGTTAATGGTGGATCATTGTATATAAAGTTATTTTCTGAAGGTGCAATTCATGCTAGAAAAATAACTTCAACAAAGTCATAGAATTACATTAACATCCCATGTAAGTAATGAATAATAGATATTTTTATCTATGTCTTTTAGTGAATTAGATAGTGTTTTAGAGGCTTAAAATGAGATTAAATCCAATCTTAAGCATGGAATACACTAATATTTTTAAAATATTGTTTTACATCTTTTTTTATGGCAAACCATTTTTAAATCTATCTTTTGACAATTTTACTAGATATTTTTTTCAAAATAAACTTATTCTTTATGATTGGGACATCAAAATTTACTTTGTGTGATTTTTTTGTATTTTTCTAATAAAGTTTATTTTTTTAATGAATAGTGAAAAATGTTGTATTTTAATTCAAAACCTATTTTTAATCTAATTTATTTATATGATTTTATTATATTTTGAATTGGTTTTGAAGTGAAATTATAATATATTTTTACAATTTAATCCAATGGTGGTCATTGGAATAAATTTCACTTTGAAATTGGACTTAAACTGGTGTCAATCTTTTGATACTTATTGTTTCATAAAAACACGCTATTTGTCATGACAGCGGGAATTAATCATTAAATTAATTAATTTAACTTATATGATTTGAATTTTGTAAAATATACATCATTTTTGAAATCATAATATCAAATATAGCTTAGGGTGATGTTTTGGTATTTTTCTGAAAAACTTTAATTTTTGATGAATAGTGAAACCACTAAGTGGTAATTAAAGAAACTGATTTTTCATTTAAATGAAACTTTTCAACTTCTGTGATTTGATTTTCAAAAATCCAACATACATGGTTTTCATTAAGAATTAAAATGTGGTTCAATGAGATTAAAATAATTTTTTGATGAATAGTAACTTTTAAGTTTTTAATCGCGATTAGAGGTAATTAGTGTAATTTAAGGTAAAAATAATGTTATATTAAAATTAAAATACCTATACCCATGTCCTACCCTTATTGTATGTGTCAAGACCGACCAAGAAAATCCATGGGTAAACTTGGGGACCCCATGGGGCCACTTTGGTAGGAAAAGGACAATAATATCTTTTTATTTAATGTTAAAATTAAAATGACACAAACATGAGTTGTTTTACTTAAAATATTTTTAAATGGGGTTATACAAGTCATATTTTTGACTATAAATATTCATTAGAAAGATAAAAATATTTCCTACATCATGATAGGTTTTATATAATTTTTAGACAATAAACAAATTAAATTATTTATGACATCATGATGATGCAGCGATTACCTCATTAATAAACGATTTATATAAAATGAAAAGATAACGTAAAATCTATGACCTACACATTTCCAAAACCTTTTGGATGGGTGGATTTAGAACCCTTATCACCTTACCCACGAATTATATCATTGTGGGACCTTTTAAATCCAAAACTCATTTTAAAATAAAGTAACATTTCTTTACTTTCCAAGAGTGCCCCTCCTCTCCTCCTATAAAAGGCCCCCACCTCTACCTACTTAGCCACACTTCCAAAGCCTTTGGCTCGGACAGCCCCTGCCCATTTTGTCTCTCCACATCCCTCTTTTACTCCTTGAAGCCTCACTTTGGGCAGAAGTCTTCCCAAGGAAGCCTTTGTGCTCAAACCAAAGGGAGTTACCCGATTTAAAGGTAATGTCTTCACTTGCGTTCTTTTGTTTTATTTTGCTTCTCCAACCCCCTAAACTCTTTTTATTCATTTATTTTGTTACAACACCAGAATATTCCATATAATATGATTTTTTTATATGAAGTATTAGAGCTACACTTACACACACCTACATCTAATGGTTAAAGAACATACTGTTTCTGTGGATCGAGAATTTCTACCTCCCGAAACCATGATTGTTCAACATTATTTTAACACCTTCAAAGGTGGCCATTAAGATGAAAATATATTTATATATGATATATAATATGTTTATGTTTTCCTTAAGCTTCTTTATTTTTCATTTTGGGAATACCTTTATGGTTTCCATTATGTGTAAACGCGATATCTTCATTTAAGGAAGTGCGGACTACCGCCCCCTCAAAGTGATTTGATTCGTTAATACCTTATGTGGGACGTATAAAGGATGGAGTTATGATATTATATATGATATTACACTGGAATTATAATATACCTTTATATCATTATGATTCCATTTCATAAAATACGAAATAGAAATGGAAGCAGCGTTCATGCGTACGTACGGCTTACCATCTCCATGAACGGTGCATTTCATTTCATACCTCTAAATGTTATTTAATATTATAATTTCATGCATGTACTGGATATATATGATATATATGATATCAAAATCATGAATAACATTCTGGATATAATGTATAAATGAACAACTTGTAATTATAAAGGGTTTAATTTTTACTCAAGTACCAATGATCGTTAAAACGACCATTATTAACTTAAATAATTACATAGTGTTCATGACATGGAAATAAGTGATATAAAAGAAATAATGAACTTAAAAAAGGTTCTTAAACAAGTAGAAATTAACTCAAGTTTATTATTCAGTAGACTAGAGAACGATCAAGTCAAGTCGGATACGAGGTATGGGACTTCGTCTCAATCTCTGTTCATTGAGGCATATTTTGTTTTATACACAACCTTCTTTTATACGCTGTATAAACCCCTTTGAATTTTACATTTATTCAAAAGGAATATTTTTTATACGAATCATTTACTAAACAACAAAAGGGAATGTTTTTGTTTAACATATGTGGCGACAACGACTTCTCCGCCGCTGTGACCATTATTTGAGTTTCTACTTCCTCTACAAGCCATACTGTTTTTTAATGAAAAATAAATTCCATGTTTTACTTTTCTTTTATTTTGGTATTGAAAATGGTTTTCATAATGTTTTTATTATATCAATGTGTTTTATTCATATCTTGTGATAGAAATGTAGAAATTTTATGTTTCCTTTATGTATGTTTTATGTGATACGATTATGTTATGGTTCTTGGGAATTATTATGAAGACGAGTGGTTCCGTGATAAACTAAGGGTGGGGGAGCCTGATATAGCTCTCCAATGCATTGGGTAACGCGAAGGAGTGAAATGTCAAGGTTTCTCCAAAGATATTTAGAGAATATACTGTGCTGGTTATTCCAAACGTAACCAAGAGGGTTACTCCCTATGTAAGAATGTTATAAATGCCTCAAGTTACCTTTATGTCTTATTATTTCTATGATTTATTCATGATTTGATGAGGTATGTTAGGATGCTTATGCTTTATTGGTAAAGTATTATTTATTTCTTATGTATATATGTACCCATGTTTCCTTTCCATATTTTTATATCCCTTACTGAGCTTTTTATGCTCATCCCAGGTTTTTGAAATGTTTTTCATAGGTCAAGGGATAGGTACATGATATGATGATAGTGTCAAGGAAGTGTCAAGAAAGAATCCACGTTTTATTTTAAATATGTTTCCATTGATGGGAAAAATGAATAATATCTTTTATGTAACCACTTTTCTTAAATGTGGAATGTAATACATGTTTTATGATCTAATTCTCTAAAACATTAAACTTGAAAATATCCTCAAGGTGTATGCTTGAAATATATCAAGATTAAGTAAGGTTTAAGTTCGAGGCCTTATAATGAATGTATCTATCTCATAATTGTGAAAGAAATTGAAGTACTAGATGATAAGGTACTATTGGAGAAAATAATTATAGTGTAAATAAAATGTGAATATTAAAACCTTAGTATGTATGGATATTATTCTTTCAAAATTTAAGGTCATAAACTTAGAACTCGATGTCGGAGTTTGTTCATATAAATGTGTGGGGGGGTAGGTTTAATTAATTCTAATAGAGTTTCATTTTATAATCTATCATTCAAAAATGATATAGAATAAGAGTTGAAGGATTTTTTCCGAATGAAAATGTTTATAATTTAGAGATACATCATCTAATTGAGAGCCATGATAAAAGGGGATACAAAAATAAAACCATAATGATTGAGGCTAAAAAATAGTGGGGAGTTTGGATGTAGTTACATCTAAAAGTTCATTTTATGTAAGGTAATATAATTTTTGAAGATCATATAAGGTACTATAAAAAAATAATTTTTGTGAGGATGAACCATATTTTAGTATAAAAATAAAGAATCAAAAGTATTCATATGGGTTTTCTTGATGAATTTTGGGGGAAGGATATAAATTGTGCATCTTACCTGGTCAAAAAAGTCCTTCCTTGTTAGCGTAATAATTTAAATACATATAATCATAAAAAATATATAATATCATTTAATATTTTGGTCTTTTTATATCTTAGCTACAAGCACATTGATGCTAAGGACCGTGAATACTTAGAGGCTAAGTATCCAAAGTTTTTCTTTGTAGTGTATGATGATGAAGTGTTTAGATTTTAACTATCAAATAACAACATACAGACAGTCATCCAAAGATGAAATATTATCTTCAATGAAGTGATCTTTTTGTATAATCATATCTGAGAAAAAGTTATCGATGATATCAAATAATTATAACACACTGAGGTTTTACTAAATTTTAATTTTAATGATCAAGATAGTATTAATTTTTCATGGACTATAAAATATATAGAAACGTTAGACTATATATAAGGAGATTTAAATGATATTAATGTTAAAATGGTTTTTCTTAAGATACATGTACTAGGGATCTTGGGGAACGAAAATGGTCAAGAGATATCATTATAATGTTATGATCTAAAAAACCTGGTTCAAGAAATAGATTAGTCATAGGGAACGTTTTGAAGGTCTATGATGATCCAAAATGAAGTAAAAATATATAGAAGTAACCCTCACTAATTTCATTTAATTTATGATAGGAAATATAAATATATAGAAGCAGGAAAAAGTCTGACTTACAAGAATGAATCTGAGTTACTGGTGATGGATGAAATGAATTAATTCTTTATTTTAGGTACATGGGAGCTAATGAAAAGACCCATTGGGTGGAGGAAAATTTAGAAAAACTATGTTTATCATCTGAAAGAATAAATGAACTAAATAATGAGGACCATTCAAATGATTCAAAAGAATAATTTTCAACAAATGGAAGGTATATATAATTTGAGATAATCTCAAAATTTCTTAAATGTACATCAATTCTTATGTCACTCGGGTTTGCTTACAATGAAGGGATATATTTGGGGTAGTTATATGGGAAAAAAATTTCATAATAGTGACATAAATGAATAGATTTAAATGGATAAGAAATAATATTTCTTATTTAAATGGAATGAGATATTGGTTTATCAACATAATGGGATCCTTTATGCGTTGAAGTAGAAATTTTGGTAGTAAAACTATGTGTTCTGTGAGTATTTAGTGGAATGAAACATTTTCCATCATAATGTTGGTCATTTTTGTTACTATAAGGTGTTTTTTGATGGGTGTGTCATCATCATACATTTCTTTTTTTGGATTAAATTGTTTTCTCTTATCTCATAAAGAAAAGTATTGAGGAGATGAAAGATGAATTGTCCTGATATTTTTACATGAAGGATCATGGTATTGAGAAAAAAATGATTGTGCGGAAGTTTATTATAAGAGACATAATATCTATAAAATTATTCATGAATCATTTTGACTACATTTAGAAGGTGGTGGAACAATTTTTCCTTTGAAAGGTGATGTAAGATTACACTCCCCAAGGAACACACTTGTTTCTTAAAAAGGAGAAGGAACAAAGAAAAGAATATAATGTTGTTAAAATGGCAATGTTTCAATTTGGATAATAAGTTCAATTAATAATGTATGTCATGGTTTCTATGAGTTTATATATTTCATATTTAATTGATGTTTTTAAAATATTCATGGATATTCCCTAAAGATAACATTTGATATATTTATTGGGATAATTTCTTATCTGAATTGTTTCATAATTTTTTTAATCATTTCAGAATATAGGAATCTTATTATGTGTTTTATGATTAATAACTTGAATGATATACTAGAACATGTACGAAAATCATTAGATATGCATTAAATTAGTAAGGAACATATGCAAGTTATATTTTAAAAAATTAACTAGTAGTTTCACTTCAAAAAATGGATGTAGTGTACATTCTAATAAAAAAATACTAGGATTTATATTTTTAGAAACGAATAATCTAGGATTTCAAAATAAGGAAGGAGGTTGGGATATTGTTTTTTATTATTCTTACAGTGTGATCCACTAATCCTATTTTTCAATCCAGTGTGAATCATATTAAACTGAAGTATCACTTCATAAGAATGTTTCTAGGGGGAATCATGTTTATTTTATAGATCGTGTAAAAAAATGTGGGATATGTTATGTTATTTTTCTGCATCATCCATTTTAACATCATACCTCTAGTAACCTATATATTATTTTTACATAATAACAATGGAATAAGATACAGTGGATCAAACTACATAGTATTGATTATAATTTCAGAATGTAAAAACTAGATACTTATATGTTTACCATATTACATTATAAATATAAAATCATATCATAAGAAATATTCTTTTATACTTGAAATAATTCATTATATACTTATTCATATCATGAAGAAAGTAAAAACTAAAGGGTGATATCACATGCTCATCAGGGGTAAAATAAAGTTAAATCTAAAATTTGTAAATAAGGAACAATGAATTTTTATAGTGGATAATCAAAACTAATACTATTAACTGAAATCCATGAGTTAAATAAACATCCACAGTCAATATCAACCTAAAGATCACATGGCTAATGGAAACTAAATTCTAAAATATGAAATGCATAATTAGGTACATTCATGTTCTAGGCCTCCCAAACAATATTTCATGAATCCTGCCATCAAGGCCTACAACGCATGATGTCATAATTAATAAATATATTGGTGTAAACAAAATACCCATATAACATGACATTAATACTATTTTTTCTTTAAGATACATGTTGATTTATTGATGGGATATATGTAACTAGGACCAACTTGTCACTTTCAAATCCTATCCATTCATTATATTTTTCTTGATGAACACAACTCATTTCAAAACATCTTATAAATAAATAATTATACACACTGAATTTATAATACAAAACATCAATATTTCCTTAGTGAATAAAATTACATTCTTAATAATCCTCCTTCAAATAATGCAGTATATATAAATGGAGTACGGTTAAATCATCATTGAAGAAATATAATTTATTTGCAACTCATCCCTGATATTAAATATAAGTACATGAGGGAATAAAATAATTTCCAACAAATAACATATAGTAATAGAGAAAATGATCATAATAAAGTGAATAATAAAAAATAATGTATAATACACTATAAGAAAATGATGATAAACACCATAAATTCATCCCAAATGAGGGTTTTAAAGTAAATCCAATTCATCAGAAAAGAAAAATAGAATAAATACATTAAAATAACTTTCTTGTATCTTCATCTAAGAACAAAGATACAGGTCACAATTCAAAATTACCTGGACTCCATTAAAAAAACACTACCATATTTCTTTATGTAATTTAAAATAAAAATTCCCAAATTATTAAGAAAAAAATTTATATTTAAAATAACCATGTGAACTCATAAATTATTCTTTAATGAAAAGTGTAGTCATGACATTGTGTAATGTAGTTGATGGAGTGCATGTTAAAATAAATATTTCATTAAAACCTTGGTAAAAAGTACCTAATTTGGAAAATGAAAAGGAGATTCCTTTTAAAACATATTATATGAAGTTAAAAATGTGTAAATATAACTTTAATAAATATTTCTAGAACACTAAAAAAGTATCTTAAATTTTTTCTAAATAAAATATGGACATAGGATAAAAAATTGGATGGAAAAACCAAAACAATATTTTCAAAATAAAATCCATTAAATGTAACATTCTAGTTTATTAATGATTCCAAATGAAATTAAATGGAATACATTATGTATTTAAATGACTCATATGTTTAGTGTATTATTTCTTATGAGACCATATGCGAAGATGGTGTGTGATTCTACGGCTCGGTGAGACAAAATAAAATTTTAAAATATATTAGTTATACTAAATATAATGTGCACAAATTTTTTTTCTAAAAAATAGGAATAACTAAAAAATGGATGATAATATTGAAAATATGAGTGCACCATTTAGTTTGTAATGAAATTTTTACCCATGGTGCGACATGAACTTTTCCAGCACGGTGCATTTGTGGAAAATTCATTATTGGCGTGGATGAAGAATAAATTAATAAATTTATTTTTTTAATCTATTATGATAAAACTACCTATGTATAGTCTATAAAATCACACATATGAAAAAAATTTAGGTTCAGTTTCATATCCCTATAAATCATTATAGAGTCATTGGAGAAAATTGAAGTGGAATCCTTTTGTAGACGATGACTGGATCAAAGATCGATGACTTGTGTGAGACGGAATCAGAGGATCACACCAATGATCATGATGAAACTATATTCTTAATCTGTGATCGATATATATCAATTTAGTTCATTTTTTAAATTATAATTTTTCCCCTTGTATGATTCTCATGTTGAATGAAAATAAATTGACTAATGACTTGATTCACGGATTTTTTGCTGTTCTTTTGTGGGTTAGAATTATTCTGGAACTGGGATAAGTATCATGATCTTATTTCAATATATCTTCACTTATTATTCTAATAGAAATTAATTGAGGTTGAATCTAACATTACATTAGTTTCATTCCTCATAGATGATATTTTCACATTTCTTATCATTTCTTGTTCATCGCATGTGACTTCCATGGAATATAGTTTGATAAGCTCCAAATAATCAAATGTTTCACAACTATTTCTTGACACAATGATTAAATATTTTAGATCCAGGCTCAAAAATAAGTTACAGTGGTGAAATGTTATAAATGGTAGTGGATTTGATATTGTGGATACCACATTTTCTTGTTCTTTGGTGCGTAATATATAATGGTGGTCGAAGTCATATTTCAAAAGGATTGAAAGAAATATTTTGATGATTCATAAACATCAAGGCCTAGATGATTATAATCCATGAATCTAGGAAAAGAAATTATAATATTGATGCAAAGATAAGTGAAAGATACATGTGGATTCTAGATCTATATTTCTATAAATTTCTGAGGAACACATTTTATAAATCAGATCTACACACCATGTCGGACCCCTATGTGGTTTAAAGGATTTTTGGAGGATGATATGACTCACAAAGTGTGTGTCCCTTCACAAATGGATCGTCATGTTCCTCATAGGGTACACCAACATTGGAAGGAGAACCCGAACATGGGAACACCGTGTACTACAACATAGACACAACCGATCTGGATGTACATAGGATAAGTCATTTATTATTACATGGGTATAAGTAAAAGATAATGGACATTCCATGTATTTATAAATGGATATAGGCATGATAAATTTTACATGTGAAGGACTTGGTGCCATAGGGAAATTCCCTTTACTACTAGTACACACTGTGTAATCCTTAAAACATCACCTGAATCACTAATAATATGTATAATAGACATGTTTCATTAGGGTGAATTCCCTATATACTTTTCCCTTTGGGTTATTATAGAATATCCTCATACACATAGAAAATTGATTCATTTTGTAGGACTAATTGGATATAGTTTTTGGAATACATACATGAGTACTATAGTGATATCCTCAATCATATTCTTTCCCTAAGTAGAGTTTCTAGTTTCATATTTAATAACACTATGCAGGTATTGATCATATACTTAGATTTTATTCTAGATTAAGTTGTTGGTATACACAATGGCCTTGGGAGTGATCCCCATCTGTGCATCGTAATCATTAGAATCACAATGTATACTTTTAATGGAGTGTTCCTATGAGAAATACCTATCGGATAAATATAATCATTTCTCCCAGACTCATTTAGTATGTTCTCATAGATGAGAGCTTCGTGGAACCTTTGAGATGGGATCATAGGCTTTCATTATGGTCACGATCTTAAATTTAGAATTTGAGTCTTTTTTAGTATATATGGATATTATTGTTGTATGTGTTGTAGATAGATACCTATGTAGATATGGTTGTTTTTGTTTTTTATATTTTTGATTGCTTCAGGGTATCCTAGTGGGTATTCTTATACTCACCCCTACATGGAATTTTTTCTCACATGTCATGTTTTATGCATACAATAATCCTTTTGATATATTCCTAGAGAGACAAGAACCATATGGTTCTTAGTGAGACTAGATAGACTGAGGTGTGTTCTTGGTAAATCTTTATAGTATTTCCCATGATTATATTTAGGATGGACTTGTTTTTAGACTCTTTGTGGTGGGATTTTATTTGGTCAATTTTTACTTTCCATTACTTATTGTTTTACTCTTTTAGTGGTATTTATATGTATTCATGCATAGTTTTTCTATTGGTTTCATGTTCATCTTTATATTGTATTAGATACATGTGTGTGTTTATAAATACTTAGCATAAGACCTCCCTAGTGATTGATATGCCAATACAATGGTAGTCACCATCCCATGTCCTATTGGAGGAGGGATTGAGGTGTCTCGATATGGGCCTCATTAGGATGGGTCATGATAGAGTGGTATCATATATATTTATTATAGTTTATTAATAGAGCATATGATATTGGTTTTATGAAACAGTGTTAAGTGTTTTGATTTCGGATTTCATTCTAGGTAATCCAGTGTTGGCGCAACATCCAATGTATCCGTACACAAAGACTCTCATCACCTAAATTTCAACTCGGTACATGAGAACATTGGTTGCTGGGAAAACAATGGCACATGCATTATATATGAATGGGTTGTGGTGACCATTTCTATATTGATTCATATCTACAGATATAATAGTTGATTGTGGTAAATATTTTTTATTTCTGGATTCCTCCGTGACATTTTCACACTAGGATTAAATATCGGGACAATGGTTATGATCCCATCACTGATTATGCATCAATATAAGGACCTATTCTAGATATTTTTCCACTTGGTTGTGCACAAGATATACAATCACCTATGGAGTGGAATATGGTATAATCATTACTCATGGATAAGGTGCACTGTCTGAGTGACCTTTACGTGTGTTAGCAATAGATACCCCTTAGATTCTGAGTTGCGTCTGACCCATAGGAGGCTATGGGATGGCTTGGGGAGGTTACATGAGTTTTTTGTCTAGTCAAGACTCTAGCTAACTAAATGGTTTTCCTTACAACGAGCCTTCTTTTGGGGTCAGTTGGACTATGGTTTTATTTGGGGACCTAGTCTTATGAAGAGGATACTCTGTTACGGTATATATTTGAGAACCTTTCTAGAGTGGATTTCTCTCCAGCTATGTTGAGTCTTGTATGTTTTTATGAGCTTCTATATCTCTAATATGGCATCACTATTGTTTCCGAGTATTCTAAGGGGTTCACCAATCACTCCAAGTAATTGATTAATATGGTTCAGGATCAGTTATTCCCTAAATAGGCCTTCGAGCGAGGACTTCAAAGATAAATTCAAGATAACATTATACCTCTATGAATTCCAACTAATAATAGATTGGTATAGTTATCATTGATAGTTGAGAGTTTCCTAGAAGAGAATATGTAGATTTTGGTTTCCAACATTATAAAATAATAAGCAGAGACCTTAGCATCAGGGAGTTGATTTCAGACGAAGAGACCTGGTTGTGCATGAAAGTTTAGGAGGAGGTCCCTGAAAGGAGGTTTTTTTGTTCCGAGATGATAGGATGGGTATTGTTATCCCAGTGAGAGGTGGTTCTACTCATGTGATGGAAGAGGATATCTCATGATATATTATTTAACTTATCATAAGGCTAATATAGAGACATTGTATAGATTCCGAGGAAGAGACATCAGTAGGAAAAGATATTTTTTCAGTGTGGTGGTTGTAGAAGTGGATATGGGGGATTGGTTAGAATTGGTAGATAATTTGACATGTTACAACCACCTCCCCAAGGTGGTCCAACCTAGACTCATGGAGCTGGAGGAGAGGGGAAGGAACAATAGAAGGATGTCAAGTATTATGAACTAGAGTCTATGGAAATTATTCAAAGTATGATATATGAATTTTCTACCTTATCTATAGAAATTATAGAATTTTGTGATAGTCATTACTTAATTTCCACCTATTTGGTTCAAGACATAGAGATTTAGGTAGAACCCTTAGCTCGAACCATTCCCTTGGAGACTCCTTTTAGAAATGATTTAGCAATCAAAAAATTATATTGACTATGTGACATTACTCTTGGAGGAAACAATTTATGTTGGGATCTATTTGTAACAACGATAAGGACTTATGAGTTCATCATAGGTATGGAGAGGTTATCCATAGTTAATACCATGATTGACTATTTTAGGTGGATGATGTGGTGTGTCCATTGTGATGGGACCATGTTTTCCATTGTCGGATAAATGGAAGCCTATGAAGCATAGGATGGACTTATACATAAAAAATTGAGTTAGAATACTTTTAGGTTTGATATCCCGACCCTAGTTTAGTGTATGTTTTAATTTTTTAGTTTTCTATAACGGAATAGGGGTATGAGGTCGTCTTTCTAGAGGATATTCTCAACTTACCCCCCACTAAGAGATAATATTCAACCTTTATCTAAAATGAAATATGACCCATTTATTTGTTTCATTATATCATAGATATTTTCCATTTTAGGGTCCAGTTTGATGGATTGAAGATGAGAAGATTTTTTAGACCCAATGTTTGACCCTGGGTAGCCTCATTTTTGTTCTCTAAGAAGGCAGATGGGAGCTTAAGGTTAGGTGTGTACTACCAGAACTTGAATTAGGTAACTGTGGAGAATAATTATCGACTACAAATGATCAATAAACTCTTTTATTAGTTGATATGGGTATGATGGTTCTTGAAGGTTGACCTTTGGTTAGGATATAATTATTTGTAAGAATGAGACATGGATATACCAAATAGAACATTGTGATGTCTCTATAGTTACTGTGAGTACGTGGTGATTCCATTAGGATGAATTAATTTCCCAATAGTGTGCATGGGACTCATGAATATGACCTTTTAGCCCTTCTTTGTTTGGTTCATGGTAGTTTTCATCGATGAAATCCTCATGTACTCGATTTATAAAGAGGAATACATGAGACACTTGACAATGGTTCTGGATATACACTAATAGCACCATTTTAATAGGAATGTATCAATGTATTTGTTCTGAATATAAGATATCCAGTTTTTGGGATATGTTATCTTAGTAGATAGTGTGACAGTGGACCTAAATGAGGTCAAGGTAGTGTTAGCTTGGCAGCCACCAAAGAAAGTGACACAGGTGGAGAGCTTCTTTAGGATGGTGGGCTATTGCCAAATAATGATACCTAATTTCTAAAAGATATTAGCACCCATGATTCCTTTGACCCAAAGTGGAAAGACTCTAATGTGGATAAAGTGGTTTCATTGACCTTCTCATAAGTTGAGGAATAAATCGATGAGTGCTCCCATATTGAGATTACTATATGAGGGTGTCGAGTATGTAGTGTTTTGAGATGCATCAGGGACTTGAAATGGTTGTGTTATGATAAAAAGTCAAGATATTGTTTCCTATAGTTCACATTATTTGAGACCACATGAGAAAATTATGTGACCCATTATCTTGAGTTAGCAGCGCTAGTCTTCACACTGAATATGTGGTGACACTACCTAATGGAAAAGAATCTTATCATCTATTATGAACAAAAGAGTCTAAAGTATATCTTATCTCAAAATTATTGGAACATGAAAAAGAGGAAGTTTCTAGAGTTTATCCAAGATTATTACTTATAAATAATGTTTTCTCCTAGGAAGGGGAACATGCTATCAGATACTCTTAGCATGATATCTTATTAATAGTTTCTTGATGATCAGTCAGAGCAGTTGGACTCGTTGCACTTATCCTTTTTAGATAGAGGTAGAAAATCTTATCTCTGTTTGATGGTTGTTACCCCTGTTCTTTTTCATAAACCTAGGTAAGATTAGCTTAATGGTATCAACTTTGAGACCCTATGTACTCAGATTTCCACTGGACATACATGTTAGGGATATTTTGAAGGCAGAGAGCATCCTATTCTGTAAATAGGACCCACAATAGTACTAGTGAAATTACATGATGAGGTTTATCAAGAGTTTTATATATCTAATTTGTCACTACATCAATCTGTTTTCAAGTTGTTCTAGGACCTCTAATTCCAGTTTTGGTGGTGAGGGATAAAGAACAGAGTTAATGATATTGTCTATTGATGCCTTATTTGTCAGCAACTGAAGGATGAGGAGCATGTTCCAACATATTTTTTTTAAACCCATTGAGGTGTAAGAGTATAAGTGGTATGGGATATCCATGGACATATTTATGGGATTAACACATATATCCATGGGAAATAATTCTATTTGGGTGATCATATACTGACTCACCATGTTGGTCCACTTCCATGCTATCCTAGAGAAGGGTTCAATATAAATTATGGGACACATATACATATAGGATACAATATAAATCCATTGAGTCCCATCAATGATATTTTATGACCATGATGATCACTTCAATACTATGTTGTGGAAGGGATTGTAGACGGAATTTGGGACTCTATTATGCTTGAGCACAATATTTCACCCCATGAAAAAGGGATAAAATGGGTGCACCATTCATGTTCTCTAGGACATGTTGTGGTATTTCATGATATACATTTTCCGTAGTTGGTCGGATCACATACCTCTGGTGTTGTTTTCATGTAACAATAGCTAAAATTCTATCATTGTTATAGAAAAATTTGAGGCTCTGTATATGAAATCATGCAGTTCACAACATTCTAGATGGGCTTATGATACTTAGAATTTATGGGACCATATTTGGAGAAATATACTATTAAGATGGTGCATATCATCTTAGTGCAGATGATTTTTACACCGAGACATCATAATTTTTATTAGGACAAATGAAAGTTCCCCTTAATGTTCTTCGAGTGAGACCATGTGTTTCTATGGGTTTAACCTTTAAATGGATTAATGAAATTTTTCTAGGGCAGTAATCTCTATCCAAGACTCAATAACCCATTCTAGATACTATGTAGACTTGGTGAGGTGGAATACCCCTTATGTCGACCAATATAGTTAGAGTAGGTACACGATGTCTTCTACATGTCATAGCTAAGGAGGTATGTGAATGACCCATCACACATTATCAACTAGGGAATGATGGATGTATAGGATGAAGATACATTTGCTGATAACCTAGTAGGGAATGAGTATCGGTAGGAGCATGTCATTTATGGGAGGTAAATTTCTTTAGTTTGTGTCCAGTGAAAGCATGAGAATCTTCAGGAGTCCACTTAAGAGAAAGAGGCTCATATGCATACTCCGTACTCACATCTCATTGTGTACAAAATTATTTTGGTGTTTTTAGGATGTAAAACCCCAAGTTTGGGTGAATTTAATGACTTATATTTTCCATGTATTAATCTTTGGATATTTTATGAACAATTTTTTTAACCATATAATAAGACGGAATGTGATTTCAAAGCCTAATGTGCCCAAAATTAAGGTTTTAAATACATTAAATATATTAAATAGAACATGAATGTGTTTTTTTAGAAAAATTAAAAAAACATATAAATGGAAACATGAATCAGAAATAAGATTGAATCGTTGAGTATAGAACATGGATTTTACCATAGGCAGAATTTAAACATCGGTGGTGTGGAGTGTCTGTAGAAAAGTCTTTTATGGGTGTGAATGAAAAATATGTTAATAAATCAAATTATTTAATCTGTTATGATGAAGAAACATATGGATTATCGATATAATCATGCTTATGGAAAACATTTATGGTCAATATAATAACCCTTTTATTCGTTGGAGAGAAATTGGATAGCATTGAAAGAGATTCTATCGATGACCAACAACCAGGTCTAAGATCAATGACTAGTTCAAGATATAATCATAGGATTTTGCCAAAGATCATAGTGTAACTCCTTTATTCATAATCCATTGATCTGAATTGAGGTAGAATTTTATTTTAATTATAATTCTTCTCATTTTATAATTATAATAATCAATGCGAATAAATTAACTAATGAATTAATTTATAGATCTTGTGTTCTCTGTGTGCAGGTTAAAATTATTAAATAATTCTGAAAAATTTCCTATATTTATTTGTTTGTCTCATCGTTTATCATTATGAAGACAATAAATCAAGGTCAACATGAATATCAGCTGAGGTCCATTCCATATAGATGTTCTTTGATCATATTATCTCTTTAATTAACCATAATGTGTGACTTCATTAGCCTATAGTTCAAGACTCTGAAAAAGCTTAGCATTATTATATGTTTCTTAGTGAAATTATTTGATATTATAGATTCAAGAATAGAATGATGTATCTATGGTGCAATGATGTAAGTAGAAGCATATTATATGGTGTGATACATGTTTTTCATGTTTTTTAGTCCATAAGAAATAACAACATTTGAAGGGGTTTTCTAAAGGAATTGATAGCCGTAATTTAATGATAATTTGATATAAATGCTCCGATGATAAACCCCCTTGATTATTGCATATGGAATGACCAGATTTATTTCCATGGAATCCATTGATACACATATATTCCATATTATAGTTTCTAGAAATTTCCAAAGAACATTTCATGTACAGTAGTGCTATATCTCATATGGGACCCCTATGTGGTGGATAAGTTTTATGAATAAAGATAAGTATCACACAGAATGTGACCATGTAAAATTTTGTGTGATCCTCCCCAGTTGGCTTGGAGTGTACCTCATAGGGTACATGGTCAGGGGAAGGATTACACATCCAAGGGATCACCTTTTATTCATACACAGATGCAACCATCATGGATGTACCAGAGAAAAGATATGTACTAGTACACGGGAAGATGTATGCGGGCATAAGAAACATGTGTACTACTACACAGACTATAGAATGGGATTTATTAAATAGGCATGAACCTATGTTAATGGGAAATGCAGTGCAGTCCTAGTACACACCGTGTACTCCTTCAAACATGGCTTGGAGAATTATCCTCTCTATCTTGTACATGTTTCATTATGGTGGTCTCCCTATATAATTTTTCATAAGGGTTAATATATAATATCCTCTTACACATAGGTCCTCAATCCCTTAAGTATGAATACTTGTATAGAGTTGTTAGAATCCTTTCGTGAGACCCAGAGTGATACCCACATTCATATTATCACCTGATGTGCATTATTGGTATCTTCATTACCAACACTATATAGACATTTATCCCCTAATAACATGGTTATTTCAGATTGAGCTATTGGTATACCCCATGGAATTTGGTGTGATCCTCATACGTGTATTATATCTATTATGAAATATAGTGTATACTTTAGATGGATATAACCGATGAGCAGTACCTCTCAGAATAAAATCATCATTTCCATCTAACTCATGGAGTTTGTTCACATCAATGGGTGCTTCATGGAAACATCGAGTTGGGATCCTAAGCTAGAATCATGGTTGTGATATTATATTGAGAATGTGTGTATCTGTTGAGTATATCTGGATATTCATGTAAAATTTTTATATACATATAATTTCATGGATGTGATTTTTATTCTTTTGATATATTACTTGTGGGGTTTGGGATTCCTACTTGGTATTTTTATAATCAACCCTGCATGAGAATTTCTTATATGTGTCATCGCTTGTGTAGAAGACTGACTTTATGATATAGTCCAAGACAAACCAGGACTCAATGGTTCTTAATGTGACTAGATTGAACAATTTTTATTCCTTTGGCATCTTAATAGAAATCACTCCATCTTTACTTTTAGGTATTACTAGTTTTCATACTCTTTGTAGTGTTCTCTTATTTGGCCTTCTTTACTTTTCCATTACTTCTTATAATACTATGGTTGTGTGATTTAGATGTATGCATTAATATTTGCTCAAATTTTTTAATATTTTATTATTATATGGGATTGGATGTGAATGTGTGTGTTTTTAGGTACTTTGACTATGCCCTCCCATGTGAGTGACATTCCTACTCAGCTCTAGTCTCCAGCCCTTGGCATTTTGGAGGCGGGCATGGGGAGTCACAACATAGGCCCCATTGGTATAAGTCATGAAATGTGAAAACCAATAGAATGAGAGGTAAAAAATATATGGGATTTAAAATATAATGAATATAGAATTTTCACATGATAAATGTGAATATAATAAATCCCTAAAGCAGATGAGATTGTAAAAGAAATCACTTCCTCAATATTGAATCTACTTGTAAGTAATTTAATCTAAAAATATAATAAATTTATATTTATTATAACTCTAAAATTTAACTATATTCATACATATAATATTATATACAATCCACTTAATACATTTTAATACCGTTTCATTGACAATGTTTAATTAAATCATCATTTCAGATGTTAACGAATTCATTTTTTAATGTTTATTTTGATTCTGTATTTACGGTACTTACAAATTGATTCAGGTTACATCATATGATGAACTTTAACAATGATATAAATATCTGATATATAATGTATATACCTATTTAAATTCATCTATCAATGGTCTAAGTGAAAAATGAATCACATCGCTTCATCGAGGTTTTATTCCACATGTACGTATGAGCGACGTTATCATTTTTTTAATAGGTGGAATTCTTTGAATATAAATGATATATTATATTTAAATTATCTTAATTATGTTATAAATATCATATTTATTTTTTATTTATTTATTTATAACCATACATGTAAATTGGTGATGAAAAATGATTACAACTCTATGTAGAGATGGTAGGTTATACGTACACATGATCGATGGTTTCATTTTTAATAGGATGGAACAGAAGAAAAAATGGTTTCCAACTAATCATAATAACATATCATTATATTTATGTTTCTTTATTAATTATGTTATTATAATTCCCACATTTTTAGAGGAATAAAAATAATATGGAAACTTAAAAAAGGTCGACAAACGTGATTACAATTTTTTCATACAGGCCACTAGGTTTATACATAGAGCCTCCATAAGATATTATTATTATAAAATAATGAACTATAATATATGGTTTTGTATGTAAGTAAATTATTCAATAAATGAATGGTTGATAAAATAGTCTCTTGAATTGTGGGAAATATATGAAATGTGATTTCTTTTTATATGTGAGGGACTATGAACACTAAAAACATTTCATAATTTTAAAATATATTAATTTCTCACCTAAGAAAAAGTATTCCAAAATGATTGATATTGAAATATTAGTTGATATAGTGTCCAAATATAACCCTATAATAGTATTTAGAAATAAAATTAAGGTGGTTAAACCATTATAATTTTAGATATTACACTTTCAATCCATTTAAACACTTACCATAGTAATTTTATTTTATACAGATGATAAAAATCGTAATTATGAAAAATGAAATTGTAATCGATACAAAAATGGGAAATTATGATTAAAAGAAGGGGTTAAATATTATAAAATTTATTTTTATGTGAAATAAATTAATTTAAAAAAAAATCCAACAAAATATGATGAAAAATAATTTTCTTGAATATTCCATTGAAGTATAAAAATGGTTTTATAAAAAAATGGTGCTTAAAATGTGATTAATTTGAATAAGTTAAATAATAGAGGGCTTATTTTTCATTAAATCAATCCAAAACCAAAAGGATCATTATAAATACATTATTGAGAGATATTAACTAAAAATAATTTTTATTTCAATAAAAACATTACGTAGACTTCCAAAATGTTTTTAATATACTTATAAGTTCAAAATATTATTTTTATATAAATTATATTGATTTATAAAAAATTAATTTTTCTAGAAATCAAGTTTCCTAAAAATTAATTTTATTCATATATCATTATAATATTATAAAATTCAATTTATTTTAAAATTTATATTTTTTATTAATCACCAAAAAAGGATCTATTTATAAAAAATATAAAACATTCATCATAAGATAATTTTTAAAAAAATAATTTCAAAATTATACTAATTTCTTCAAATTAAATATATAAATTTTTTAAAATAATGTTTTAATAACATTCATAAATGAATATATGCACATTATGTTATAGTTTATGTAGGATGAAATGATTACTTTTTATAATTGAATATCAATTGTTTCATTTTCCAAACATTAAAAAAATCATCAATTTTTTTTAAAATGTCACATCTTGAACATATATTTTTAGCTATTCATCTTAACATCTTCATGTTCCCACATTACCTCTTCTATTTTATATTTTCTCCAATTCAACTTCACTAATCTAACGACCTAATTATGTAAACCTTATTCCCTAGTGGCAAGAATCTTTAGAGGCTTCTCATAAAAAAATGACCTATGTATATGAAATAAAGATTACCTTTTTGTCGAACATTATAACTCCCTTCCATACCTATTACATCAATAATACATGATATCCCATTTTAGTTTCTAAATCATTTATTTTGTTATTCTAATATCTATTTTCCAATATTGAGAATCATTGATATGATTCTAAATAGTTCTCGCATTTTCAATTATCTCACCAATAAGTGTTGGGTTAACAATATTCCTCTCTATAACATCATCCCAAAAAATAGTGTTTGAATTATTTTCCCATAAAATGCTTCATGTGGTTCCATTTTAATAATTTAATAAAACTTATTTTTATATATATATTTCATCAAATTCTAATACATAACACATGTACCATGAAAGTAAAGTAATCATAACTTCAACACGGATTTTAATGTATAAATACTCTATTCATATTATCCTTCTATCTGTGGTTAATAAAAAAATTATCAAATATAGCTTGCTGTAAATATACTTTGAAGAATAATTGAACAATTATACGTAAATTTTGGATAACAATAGGATACAATAAAAAACATTTCATTATGAAATCTCACAAATTCATTAATATAAATCTATGGGATACACTCAAGAAGTATATCTTCCCATATAAAGAATAAATACAGTAGAATAGTAAGGTGATAAATAATAAACTATATAGAATCGTTATTTCAAGGAGTGTATTGAAATCCAGTGATAATTTCCAATGTAATATAATCCATTTTCCACACATGAATAGGTTCAGGCGACATGAACCTTTTTGGATATTGTCTCTCTACCTTTACCTATTGAAAACCCTAACATCTTGATAGGTATTATATGATTTCCAATTTTATATCATCTCAATAAAAATGTTCCTTTAAATCATGATATATATATATATATATATTTCTTTATTAGGGAGTATAGTTATATTCGAGCTATGGTATTAATATAATAATTCCTCTTTTAGCTTATTCATTGATGGAACACATTTCCTCTTTCCAAATTTCAATATAAAATATTAACAGTTGATTTAAATAAACTTCTCATCATTCATAAATTTTATTTTATTTTGAATATTCAAATTATCATGTTGGGAACTTTTTATTTTCTCTAATAGGGATCATTTTTAAACCATTTCGACCAGATTTCACTACTCCCCTTAATGATTTTCATGCCTAACTTTACAAAATTTCTGAATAAAAATCCTTTTTAATCCTCATTTTAGTTAAAGATCCATGATATTTCCTACTTAATGAATTATTGACTTTAATTTCAATCCCAATGTGGTAGTTTATTGATTATTCATAATCCTTATGTTTCTCTAAACATATAGGTTTCCTCATTTGGAGATCATTCAATGAGAATATGTATTTCAAAATTTTGTGATATGTATATAATTATCATTTTCCAAAATAATGGTAATGCATCAAAATTTTCAATGTAAATATTATGATAGTAAACTCTAGGTATTAGGTGAGATAATTTTTATCTTGAATTTCCAAATGACAGAATTCATAGTAAATAAATGTATCATTATATATAAAGACACATCCAAGTCCCTTATATTTTTCACCTCTATATATCACAAATTCATACCTTCCTGATGGTATATTTAATAATAGTGAATTTTCCAATATCCCACTTAATTTTGAAAACATATTTGATTTTATTCGATATATTAGAACACCACCCCTTTACGTTACATCTTATTTAATAGGTTATCCATCAAAAAAAATTAAAAACTATTTCCTAGTAACTTATTAATCCAAGGAAACAACTTATCTTGATTGTATTAATTGGAATTTTTCATTCTAACACTACATTTTTATTTTAAAGTTCGACTAATATTCCATCATTACAGAAAATATGTATATGAAAAGTATCTTCATGAATTAATAATTAATATTTTATAAATATTATACATAACTACATTTAGTTAAGAATATTAATAATGATTCAAGAATGAATTTTAGTCATAACATAATTTAGGTTATATCAAGAAATAATTTATAAATAGATCAATGAAATTATCAAGATAATCTATGATTAAACTATTCATAAGATACATAAAAACATAGGGTGTATTCGTGAATATATAGGTTATCACATTATATTCAAAATATCCATACCTTGTTCAAAATGATTCCTTCATTACATCTTCCTTATTTAATTGTAGTTGATGATACCGAAAATGAATAGAAATATTTGGAAAATATTAATTACCTTAAAGATGATAAAAAAATTAAAAATATGCTAAAATGGTACTTTTTCTTATTCATAGTGGAATTTATTTCTCAATTATTGATGAAAGATTTCGTAGACCCAAATTTATTCTTATCAAAAATATCAGGGGCTCCTGATAGTAAAAAACTAGGAAATATAAGTCCCTTATAAAAAAACATATGCAATTATTTACTTAGTTCAACTAATTATAATGTGGTAATCTTATAGGGAGTATTGGATATAAGTTTTTCATCATGGATAAGATCAATAAAAATTCAACTTCATTCTTAAATGGATGCCCATGTAGTTCTTCAGGAAAAAAATCAATGTATTATTTCATAATAGGTTGATCCTCTCTTCTACAAATATCATTCCTATCATATTTTTTTATTCAGTTATTATAATGGAATTAAGTTAGGATGATATATTGGAGGTGTTTACATAAATGATTCATAAAATATAGTATCTCCATTAAAGATTGGGGATTCCACATCTTCATCTTGAATCATAATCTATTTTTATTTTTATTAATTTTATGAATTATAATTTACAAGACAATATATTCTAATTATTATATAAAATTAAACCATATGTATAATAATTATGGTTTCATATATATTATGATTATGTTTTTTTATGTGAACTGATTGATATACTCTTCCTACAATATGATTTATACTAGGATTATTTATTGACAACTCGCTCTATAGGGTGATATGGAAATATAAATTTTTTTTGGAAAAAGTTTTAGATAAACAAGTGTGTAAATATATAGATTCAAATTAATATCTTGCTAAATTTTACATTTCAATCAAAGTACCTAAAACCTATCATGAAAAGTTTAATTATAACTATAGTAAACATATAATCACTACTATCTCTCCTAGGGATATTTTTTGAATTTTTCCCTAATTTTTGGACACCTAGGTTTGAATAATGTCCCATATCTTTATAAACGAAGAACTTGCTATCATTGGATTATTTTTTTCCCTTTTATTAAATATTCATCTAAAAACTTTCTCAAAAATTGATATAATATCATGCTCTCATTAAAATATTTCATGGGTATTAATTCCATAATTATCACATGATTGAAATCTCATCCCCCTATCTTTTTCTTTGAAATGCTTCTTATTTCATGGGGATAAACTGAATTCTTCTTTTCTTATTTTTAATTGATGAAATAAGACCTAGAATATTATTTATCTCTTTTTATGTCTCTTGATACTATATAATAATGTGATTAAAACTTTGATAAACCAGTAGTTTTTTGTGACTCTGCTTAAGACCATATTAGAAATAATAAATCATGATTTCTAGATTAAATATGTTGTTTATAGTATTCCTAGATAATATTTTAATCTCATCATCATACTCTATAATAATTTCTTATTCCTTATACCCTAAAGAGAGAAACTTCATCTTCATTTCATCCTCTTCTTCGAAAACATATTATTTCTTGAAGAATATCAATTTAAATGTTATTCATTCCTTGATGTATATTTTATCAACCTCTTAAGTGTACCAGATCAATGAACTCTATTGATCAGTATCTCCCTTCAGACAATACACTGGAAGAATAAAATTTTCCCTTTCACAACATCTAAAATCCTAGAATATCATTCTAAAGGACTTACTCCATTATGAAGATACATAAGGATTATTATTTCCCTTAAAATATGCAATATTTGGTTGCGTAAAGTTATCCAACACAGGGTAATTATTATTTGGAATATCATATTGCTTCTTATGAGCAATTGTATTTATTAAAACCTAAACCAGCTACATAAATATGGCCATGAACTTCTAGTTCTAACACAAAATATACTTGATTTTATATTAGGGATTCCCAAAATTGAATATTGGTGTTGATTACTTTCCATCCTCTAGGTTTCATCTTCAAACATTGTCACACATTGAACTACCTCATAATCATCATGAATTTTTAGCCATAAAATAATAATCTATATAATAGTAAAACATCTCAAATACGCTATGGTATTTATCATAGTTCTCATATTTTCCATGTTCAATTAAAATATAGTTCCCATGGATACTACTAAACATAATTTAATAGAAAATATAACACCCCAACTCCTATAACATATAACTAGTCATACATTATTACAGTAGTAAAAGATATAAGGTTCCACACCACGCAGGATTGATCAGTTTAATAACATTGGAGCTCTAGATACATAAACTGTTCCCATATTATAATGTAAATATAAAAACATAGCATATAAATATTATTAGATTATTTAAATCCTTCATTATATCATTATTCATAACCTAAATAAAGGAAAATATATATATAATCTCAAATTCTCAATAAGGGTTATGTATAGTGAAATACATCATTATGTACTACGGTATAATCAATATGGTGGAATATATAATAATACAAATTTCATTAAATGAACAACATGAATCTAATGTACTATTATGGATAATACCATCAAACAATAATATTTATAATTGAAAAAAACATTTTAATAAATTAAAAACATAATTTTGGACATTCATGATCAAGGAATATCAACAATGATATCATAAATTTTACTATTAGTGCCTCTCATACCAGATATTAATATTAATAAATGGGATGGAGTGAACATGAAACAAATGTAATATATCACACATTCGTTTTTGTCTCATGAGACATATTGATTATATAAAAAAAATTTAATACATTATTAGAAAAGGGTGATATAAATACATATAATAATTAGAAATAATGTATTTATTTGTAATAAAAAACCATTAGAAAAGAAAATATAATCAAAAAATTAAAAAACAATATTGTATCTAGGTTTAAAATTTAATTATAAATCAATTTTCACGTATAATGTCTCTGTATTAAGAAATTAAAACCCATCTATATTTATAAAATTATAAATAATAATTTCAAAAATATTTATAAAAATAATTTTATTGAAAATAAAATTTGATAATATGAATCATCAATGTAATGATCAGTCTTCCAAACCAAAAAATCTTTTTGTGTGGTGCATGTTAAATCAATGATTCTGTTCACTCCTTTCGTAAAAATATCATCATTTAGAAAAATAAAATAAGATTCATTTTAAAAAATAATTATAGTAATTAAAACATGTGTAAAATAGATTTAATAAATTTTTGAATAATTTTAAATTCATTAATTAAATATAGCGATAGAATAAAATAGTTAGAAGTAAAACATCAAAACAATATTTTTAAAAGCAAGTCTCTTTCATATAATTTTTTTTATTGATTATTGATCAAAAAAACTGATGAACTGGAATATGAACATGTAACCCCAATCATATCCATATTTAAAGAAAATATATGGGGTTTAAAATATTATAATCATATACTTTTAATAAATGAAATCAAAATATATAGAGTCAGGAAATAAAATAAAAACATAATAGTAATCCCTTACCTCAAGTTTTAATTTCCTCATAAATTCCTTTAACAACGTGTATAATAAATTTATATTTGTTATTCATATAATATTCAACCATATAAATACATAAAATATCATATATGATCCAATTATAATATTTCAACAACTATTCATTAAAAATTATTCATTATCATCACCATTTGAGGAGTTAACTTATTCATTCTTCATATATTTTTCAATTCAACATTTATTGTCCTTGAACCTTGATCCTTATTAAATAATCTCAGAAAAATTATTCATAATTTAAATATCATATATAGTAATTATATATATATATATATAATCTTCTATAAAATTTGGACATGATAAAATGAATCACATCTCTTTATTGATGTGGTTGTCTATACGCACACAGGAGCGACACTATCATTTTTATAAATGGTTTTAAGGGTAAGAAAATAAATTAAATATTATATTTATATAATCATAATTATTTTTTAAATATCATATATTTTCATTTTTTTATTTGTACAAAAATCTAAGTAATGTGGTGATGAAAAATGAATTACACCGTTATGTGGAAACAGTTGCTCATACGCTCACGTGAGTGATATTTTTAATTTCCATTGGATATAAAGGACATGTAATATGATTGTTAAATAATAATAATAATAATAATAATAATAATATATTAATGATATTAGAATCTTTATTTTTTATGTTGTTAAAATAGATTTAGAGGAATTAGAAAATGAAAGAAGCTTTGAAATAGTTAGTAAAGTAGATTACCTCTTCTTTATATAACCTCCTTTGGGTTATAACTAAATCATTATTCGAAAACTTTTCTAGTAAACACAAGATCAATAAAATATATGGTGGTATTTTGATAATATTTTTTCATAGGTATCCGTAGAGATAATATACTCTGTATGTGTGATGAAGAGAGGAATGTTTGTTTACTTTTATTAGTAAGGGAATGTGTGAACATGGATGTTTTCAATAGATTAAAATATATTAATGTAATACTCAAGAAAAATAGAACCATAATGACTCATATTTAAAAATTATGTGTGAAAGGGTTTAAATATAGCCATAAAATTGTATTTTTAATAGTTTTAGTTCAATTGAACCCTTATAATTTTTGTTTAAACATATTTTAACTCTTATAACCTTAACTACCTTTTTTTAAATGTTATAATTAATTATGGACAAAATTAAAAGTGTCATCATTAAATAAATTTTAAAAGATGAAAAATTATATATATTTCATTTTATTTAAAAATAATTAAATATCTTTTAGAATATTAATTTTTAAAACCC
The DNA here is from genome assembly GCA_963277665.1 of Viscum album. Lineage (NCBI taxonomy): Eukaryota > Viridiplantae > Streptophyta > Magnoliopsida > Santalales > Viscaceae > Viscum > Viscum album. The sequence goes on along the minus strand of OY728131.1, from coordinate 530,167,689 downwards.
ATGAAACATGATTAAAATTGATTTACCAGTAAACCATATTTTAAGTATAAAAATGATTTTAATGAAAATTATTATAATTGTTTACTGATTGAATTAATTAGATTATATAAATTCAATGGAGAATTATTTTTATTTAAATTAAAACCAACCTAAACCTAACCATATAAGTACATAAATAAATTGAATAACTAAAAATGGTTTTTTATGAACAAAACCATTAGATATGTTTCAAAAATGATAAGCACATATTTTTAGGATCAACATTGTATTATTATATTCACTATATTAATTTTTAAATGTATCAATTTTATATATTTTTTTCTAAACCTTAATTTTATACCCATATCATCATAGTGTCATCAAATTAACATATTTATAAAATTGATGTTTTTCACTATTTACCTAAAAATTGGCTAATTTAGAAAAATATCAAAAATTAGTCCTAATATAATTTTTACAGGATTAATTCAAAACTGAATATTTTGTATAAACATTAAATTTATAAAAATTGATATTTTATATTTTAATATAATTTTTGATTAATTCCAGGTGAATTATGTTATAGTTTCCTTATAATGAAAATATTACTTATTATACATTATTATCAGGTGTTATAGTTAATCTATGATAACCAAAAGCATGGTTAGGGAACCATGGAACAACCAAGGATGTTTGAGAGTAATTTTTTTTGTATCTTAAAATGGTGGTATTTTTTATGAAGAAAGAAAATGATCCTCAACTGGGATATTTATAGATTCAATCATGTTAAAACTATTTTTAGGATGTGTAATTTGAGTTAATGAAAATAATGATTCTCGATGTTTAATTTATATAAATGAATAGAGATTCCTACATGGTAGGAAAAAATACCTCATGTATAAAAGAATAGAAAATTTAGTTTTAGAAAAGTTAATTTGTTCAATGGGAAGAAATCAATAATATTAGATAGAGGAAGTGTAGATACATAAGGAATATGAATAAGTTTTAATTATAATGTTATTAAACTATATCTAGAAATTTCAAAAAGTTTTGTATGAGACCATAACAATAAACCGTAAAAAAAATAAAATATTTTTCTGGAGAAGAAAAATGTTTACTTGAATGTGAAATTAATGTAGTTAATTCCTCTAACCAATTGAATGTATTCCTATGAAGATGAGATCCAGTAGGGATAAACTCTATGAATATTTGTATATGGTTAAAATAATTGAATCCATTGGTTTATAAATTATGTAATACAAGGGATTCATTTTTTTGTGGACATTAACAAAACCATTTTACTATTTTAATCATAATTAATTCCTTTATTGAATGATTTTCAAACAATACCATGAAGAGTATGAATTTTTAACCATGTCAAATAATTTTTTTGTTGTTTTTCTTTTATTTATTTCAATGTTTTTTTCTAGAGGTTCTTATTTTTTTGTTATGTGTGTGTTTTGGTCCATTATATTATGTGTATTTTTCTTCTATGTTCTAATATATCATGATCATAATGTTTTTTTTTATTTTGACTTTATATATTTTTTTACCTTTATAGTCTCCATTGGATAACATCAATATAGAAAAATTCCATGGACCCAGTAACATTTACATATACATACCAAATATTATAACCATGGTAATATAATTTTCAAAGTAGAATTTTAATATATTTTAGTATAAAAATTGGTGAATGGTTTCCTTAATGATCAATATATTTACATTTCCTAAAACCTTTCTCAACTAATCATGACTTCTAGGTAGTAAAAATATAGAGGTCAGATGTCACTACCATGATTTTTTTATGTGGTTTGTTCTAGTTCTTAATATCTAGCCAGGGGTTCAAGTTTTACACTAATGAAAATTTTATAGCTCATTATGTAGGATGGATTATTTAATGACTTATTTATTTTCTATAAAACAGTGATGATTTCCTTGGTTGGAATTGTTTCTTATTGATGGATACAGAACTACACAGAATCTTAGAGTATCATATAAGTCGTTTGGTGGTTTATTTTGTTTATTTGAGATGTTAGATCACTTCCAAGTTCATGTTTTATAACTAATCTAGTAAATATATTGATTTTTTTTTATCGTTGGTGTGCTCAATCTCAAATACCAATGACATGATTAAGAGAGGATTCCATTAAATTTTATTTTTTATATGCATAGTTTTGGTTTATTTCATTGTTTCTAAGTTGAATCCCAATTATTTTTTATCAATATCACTCTAATAGATGATACTATTTCCAAATTCTAGATAAGATGTTCAAATAATGATAGGATTGCAACCTTATTGAGTAAATGGATACCTATTTTAACTGATGATGTATAATTTGAGCTACTTCAGATCTATGTTTTTTTTAAATCAGGGTAACCTGTTGTATTGTGTTCGCTAGTTCAATAAAGAGTATTTGGGGTTTTTTGATGTGATGATCATCCTTATTCTAATGTGTTATCATTATTTGGATCATTATATATTGAAGGAGAGGATTTAAACAGATTTTCTTAAACTCATTGTATATTTTTACTGTGTGGACATTGAACTGGGGAATATATGTGTTATGCGATAGAGAAGCTTCAATGCATCCCAAATTTTGTTTGACTAAATGTCTAAAGGTGAACTGAAAAATAAAAACCCAATCCTAACATGCCTAATTTACACCACATATACAGGAATATAAATTCCTTTCTAACATAGATTAAACCTAAAATGCATATCCTTAACCATTTTATCTTAACACTAAAAAACCCCCACTAACACTCCTCCTTTAATGAACCTAAACTCAAAATATGTCTTTCTCTTATATCCTATTAATTATTCCCCATATAAAGTATACTACATTTTCAGAACATAGATGCCCAAAAAACCATGCATATATCAATATCACTTAAAAACAGACTCAAACTTCCACAGACCTAACAAACACTTCAAGAATGTCTCAATTTATATCTATCAAACATATACTGTATTTATATAACCCACCACCCGACAATATCACAATAAAAAATGAGTTCTAGACCATCCTACATCCCAACCCATACTAAGGACACATATAAGACCACAATAAATAGAGTGAAATCCATATAGATTCCTCTATATTATGCATGAAGAAACATCAAGGCATCTATATAGAACTATGTGTAATCTAATTCATTATCAATTATTCTTATAAATTATTTCAATTTACATTATTTAAAATTATCTACCCAATAGGTAAGATTCCATCATTTTTACTATTTTCTATGTTAATGAAAGAAAATATGATAATATGATATTTTCCGTTAATCATTATTCTTTATACAGTTGGGTTAATATTTATTTATTAATAAATTAATAAATTATTTATTATTTATTTTAATAATTTTTCTATTGTATTTCTCCCCCATACCCTTAGTGAATTTTCTTCTTATGTAATTATTAATTGTGTGTTTTTTAATCTATGTTTGTTATCTTCTCATTCGATACTATGTATGTTTTTCAATTTTCTTGTATTTATAAATCGATTTTTTTGTTTTATAAATTCTTCAGTGTGTGTTGAAATCAAATCACCTCTAATAGGGAGATAAAAAATTTTTCCAACTGGAATGAGAAAATATAAAGTTGATTTTTATTTTAAATATTTTTTCATTTCATTTATAAATAATTTTTATATATAATTTTGGAATTTGGAATTTATAGTGAGGTTATAACCCATTAACTCACTTCTATTATTTTTCTTCCCCATTGACTCTGATATAACACATCCCTCCTCCAGAACAACTGATCTACATTATGATATTTTAAAAATATTAGTGAATTGGTTCTTCATAGAGATATATAAACAACTTTTGCATAGTTCTTTGAAGTTAATGATTCAATATGAATGAAATATTAGGATGGGTGTTACCTATTTTAAAGAAAGAATTTTTTTTAAATAATGTGAGATATAATGAGTTGAATGGAGTTCATTTATCCATAAGAAAAATATCTATTTAAATAGAATGGTGGAGAAACATTTTTAGAGAAACCCCCTTAGACTATAGTTTATCTCACTAACCATTCTACCATCATTTTTTATCTTCCACATCACCTCAACCTCTTTTGAATTTTTTATTCTTCTTTAATTAATTATCCATCTTGATCATCTACCCACTAAATTTTATTCCCTCACTAAAAAAATATTTTCAAAACAAAAAATCTCAATAAATATTTTTTTAAAATAAAAAATTTTAACATCAAGAAGATAAAACAATAATAGAAATCAAACTCCCCTGAGAAAATAAAACTAGGGATCAATCACTATACTACCTATTACATGTTTCAAAATATTAAATTTCTTAGAGACCATTCCATAATATAATTCTGCATCAAAAATATATTATAATTTATAATTATATAATATTTTTTTAAAATAATAATAAAATAATAATAACTATTATATATATATTTTTGTATATATACATAATATTTATATATAAAATTCAAATTTTTTTTATCAAAACCTAGAACTATAAATCTATTCAGGGTAATTCTGAAAACATAAAAAAATATTCCAATAAAAATATTAATACTAAGAAAATTGAGAATATAATCTTCTATAGATACTGTAATAGGATTCTCATAATAAGAATCTAAATGATAAAGTTCAACTCATGAAATCATATTGTTCATATTGTTTATTGTATTAAGATATGAATGTGTGAGGAATGACATGTATATAATACCCATGATATGGAAACCAAAAAATTATCTTCAATGGTGACTATACCTGAGGTAAAATATTCCCTATCCATCTTCTTTTCTGGATTAAAATTTTTATTCCAATGATGTTTTATTTATCATGAAAAGTAGAGAGGAATATATTTTTTCTCTCCATTCATATATTGGATTCTTCGTAGGTTTCTTTTAGAATTAATTTATATATTATACTCTTATTAGACTAATATTTTCTATTCTGCATTATTATTTTCACTGTTAATTAATTGATGTTATATATGAACTTTTCCACTTGGGTACCCATGGAAAAATGATATAGTAACATTTTGATCATATTATTCATGTAAAAATAATCATAAAAAACAATGAAACTAGGTTATAATTTATAGTTAATATATTACATGGTTAATTTTTTATTCATTTTTAATTCTAGGTATATCAATCTATTATTATAGACCATAGGGGGGAATTTCGGATTGATTACCCTAACATGTACATGAATAGTTAATTTTATCTTCTAGATCATGAGATATAATATCTTTACTTTTATATTTCTCATTAAAAATATCATTAATTTTAAGGAAAATATTGTTAAAATATTTTTCTTTAAGTAAATTTTCTGAATCACTAGATATTAAAAATAAGTTGAAACATTAGATATACAATGAATCAGTATTATTCTTCTTGTAGGTATCCATATCTTCTTTACTACCTAAATTAGGTGTATTTGTAGGTATTGTGTCCAGAAACATGTATGATACCCTTTTATGGAATAATATTAGGTTAATGTTCCTATATCACTAATGGAAACTAGTGTCAATGAGAACATTTTAAATATCCAAACCCATTTTTTGTGATAATGAGATTATGGTGTTAAAATTATATCTACCAAAAAAATTTCATAGATTATTAAATTATCTTGATGAAAAATTATTTATTATTAATCATTTTCGGCTCTCAATATTTTATTGAATACCAATAGACTTAATTATTGGATCTTGAATTTAAAATAATGTCCTTATTCATGTGGGAATGGATTTATATTTCCCTTATTGTAGTATAAATTATTCTCAAGCTAGTACTCAATTATATTTGGTATAATAAAATATGGAATCATACATTAACATTCTGATTCTTGATTTTTTAAGAAAACTCTTGAGTCCAGAAATCCAATACATTTTTTACCCCTCACATTCCTCTAAAATTTACGAATGCTATATATAGATACTTATTTAATTTTATTTTTATTTAAATACAATATTAAAATATATTAGAACCCCCATATAGTTAGATGTACTCTATACTAGGTCCACATAAGAAAATCAAGAAATAATTTTATTCAAATTACAATAATAAAGGCTTATATTGGCATAATAATTTCACTAAGGTATTTCTATATACTTTTAAATAAAAATTATTTTTTTATGAACACATGTTTCATAATTATTTTATGTGTTCACATACATAAATAATTAAATAATAATAATATAATTTAGTGCCAAAATAAAGTGAAAATAATAACATTGTATGGAAACTTTAAATACATACCACATAAAAGAGAACATGAATGGAAAGAAAAAGTTTATAATTCCCTTATCGCGTAGAGTAACTCCTAAAACATGTTGTTTGAGACCTTGGGGGATTGAGGAAATCTTGGGATGACTTCTAGGGAGGATAAAATATCATATATTTATGTACGATGAATTTTGAATGAAGGAAAATGAAGTAATAAGCGGGAATTTATAGTAAAAGAGAGAGAGTTTTTTATTAGTTTCCAATGACACCTCTTTAGTGGTATTTGCAAAAACATCGGCCTTCCCACAGTATTTTCCCATAGTTTCAGCTACTTGGAATACATCATATCATATATTATTACTCATGATTCAACCAAAGTTATTATATTTTGATAACATCATTAATGATGTTATTAAACATACTGAAAACTCAAAACTGTATTTTTACTATTTACAAAAAACTCAAGTATTTTATAAAATTCAGATAAATTCTGTGTAACATAATATCGATGTAATTAATTAAAAACTGAAATTTATTTTATCATAATAGTTATATAAATATGAACATTTTAAATTTTATCTATGAAAATACTTATTTATAAAAAATAATAGCAGATATAAAATTTATATTAATATACATTGTAAAACATTCGACAATTAAAAAAATTATTTTCCAATTTGTAATTAAATAATAGTATTTTTATATGACTATTTAATTGTTATAAATATTAATAAAACCTTAGATTGATATAATAATTCAAATCTCTCAGAAATTTACAATTTCTTATGTGAAAAATCAATTTATCAAATTCATTATATTTTTAAGATAAAACTAAACTCAAAATTGAAATAATGGAATAAAAAATTTATTTATGATTTCATAGATTAGGTTTCTACTCCATTGTTCATATTTCTATTCATAAGGGTATGTTACTATTCATAATGGTAAGTTATTATTCACCAAATATTAAGTTCGCCTTATCAGACTCTAAATATCTTACTGAATGCAACTGTGTATGTCAGTTTTTTGAAATTAAAACCACAGAGGTAAAAAATTATGTTTACAGGATAGGTTATACAATGTGGTGCTTTGTAGAGACTCAGTGTTTCATGAATTATGTATTAAATCTGTTAGTAAATTATTGGGGTGTTACATTCTCCCCTCCTTACAAAAATTTCTCCTGCAAAATTATAAATTGAACTTCGAAAGTTAATGGTTGATAATTAAAAATTCCCTTGTGGGAAACCCACATCAAGAATATGTTTTAAATTTCCCTTAATAAGGGTAAAGTTAAGTGAATTGGTTACTACAAAACAACACATTCTAATTGGGCAACATGTCCATGGAAGAATAATCAACATGATCAGATGAAAGATCAATGCAACAAAACCTTAAACTATAGTTAGGAAAAAATTATTGATATCTTGAAAAAAATGATAATAGGACTATATTTTTACATGAGACATTTTTCCTAAGTTAACAAATTATTCACCTCTATAAGAGTATAGATAAAAATTTCTATTTCATAAACACAATCTTATCCTTTGTTTGTGCCTTGAATTATCCTTAATTCATCTCTTAGAATAGGTTTCATTAAGTAGTGACATTAAACTCTAAAACGCCATACATTGATCAATGTAAACAATTTCACAAATGGTGTAAATTTAAAAAGATCATGATCCAATAAATTAGAATCATTCTCATATCCATCCTTGCTAGATTCATGTACAAAGGGTCCTTGGAAATCCTCACTTTATTTAGAACTTTGTGATATATCCTACTCAATGCATCTGCTTCCTTATTTTCTTTTAATCAACATGAAGTAGCCCTAAATTTTCACATTCCGAACATGTGAATATCTTTATTATTTTTCCTCTTAAACTATCTTAATAACTCAAATTACAAAAAAACCTTATTGGAAGCATACCTTCATCCTTACACATGCTACAAGATATATTCCTTATATCCAAAATTTTTGAAAACCCTATCAATGATAGCATAGATCACTTTTTGAGAAGTCAAAAATCAGTTTTGAGGTGGTTTGTACTAATCCAAATGAATCATTTTTCTATCATTATCTTTATATTTAGAATTATATATTTAGGGTTTTCCTTCCCTTAATCACTTATTTTTCAAAAAAGTTTAACTATCCACTAAAAATATTTTCTTGGTACCATTTAACATTTGGTTTCCAATCATTAATGAAAAACAATTGTAGTAAAATCTTCAAATATTCCATAATTCTTATAACCAGTACATTTGTGGACAAAATAATCAAATTAATTGATTCTTGACTAGTCATATTAATCATTTTACATAATCTATGGAAACATCATTACTTTATCCCTATCTAGAATCGTCATTTGTGGTATATTCCCTTGACGCTTAGGACATTGATTTTCTTAGTGTCTCATCTCCTTACAGTTGAAGCACTGTACATTGGAATCCTTTTTCTAACCCTTGAAATCCTAAACTTTTTTTCCTTTTTCTCTATACTTATAACAAACACTTATTCCCTTTAAGAATTTACCAGGGTGATTTTTTCTATATTTATCACATGTAAGAAAACTCTTCTTTCTGTTCTTTTATTTATCTATATTTTTCTATACCATTCTCTTCTTATTTTTATTCCCTTGAAATCCATAGGACTCAGAGAAATATTTTCATACCTTATTAACACATGATAAAATCTCTTCATATGATTAGGATACATTGGAGACTATATTCTTCATAAATTATGTCTTAAGACTATAAGAGATATGATCCTTCTTACACATTGCATCACATGAATTGGTGATGTTCTCATTACATCTACTAGGTTCCATTTCTAATCATGTCCATATGCTATATTAGCTCATAAAATTATAAACATTCTATAACTCTAAACATGGTATAACACATGTCATAAATTTATGCATTTTAAATCCTAGAACCATATACATTGGTTACATTGTAAGAATAAATTCTTCATAATGTTATGATAGAAAAAAAATTTAATTATCCCATGAATATCCACTAGGAGTGTCAAAACAGGTGTGTAGTAAGGCTTGTTGTCATATACCAAGTTACCTCAGGTCAAACCTGAAACACCTTGTCAATTTTGTTATTCCAAGGTACATCTCTGCCAGAATCATGTCCACATGTAGTATCCTGATAGGGATTTATTTTCTAGTAAGATCCAAATAATCTATTCCTTACCAAAATTCTAGGATATTCTTATATGTGTATTGACAATCCTATCTTATCATTTTTTATTAATCTACATTTTCTAAATATAGCTTCCACGTTTTCTACAAAACATCTTATAATACAAACTATAATTCCCCAACCCCAGAATCCTAGAGCCAATGCATTATTTTAATACATTTTCCAGATTATAAGGAATCAAATCTTGAAGGGCCAAGTAGTTTAGTAGTTTTTGAAAAATAGATACATACATAGGTTCAATATGACAACTTGAAAATAAAGAAAACATATAAGTTTTATTAAGAACGTCCACAACACTATGATTATCCCTATAGGTAATTTATAATAAACCAATTCATGTCCTGAGAAAATGAAATATAAAAAAGGGGTGAGCATAGATTCTTAGTAAGGATAAGGAATACAATGGATGATATCATTATCATAAACATGAGGCATGGTGAATAGCTAAAAACATATGGCTTTAAAAAAACATTAACTTAATATGGCGGGATTAAGAGATGAATAATTAATTCCCTAATTAAGCATAATCATGGGTGTTATACTAGTCAAATAACAAAAAATTGATAAATACTAGCTTTATACTGAGGTAATGCATAATGCAGGACATCATAACCATATCATCAAGGCCTCAAGACGAGACCATAAATAACCATTCTATCAGGGCAATGCTTCATGACATATTTTATCTAATGAGATTTACTGATGCACCAAGGGGATATAAAGGGCCCCAATCGACACTTACTAAGACCAATGAATTCTTCATATGAATGGGGATAAACATAAACAACATATACATTCATATTGAAACTCACATAAGATATGTAAATAACAATCTCTGAACATTAAGCATAAACACTAACCATTCATAGTAAATTGGTGAATGGTTTTAAGATTGCACATCCACAGTAAAACTAATCATAAACAATTCAATAAAACTTGTTGAATGATATCATAGGAGATGAAATTCAATTAAGTACAAGATTCAAAAAAGGATATTGACATAGATTAAGGTACTATTAAATGATACCATTGAAAAATATTTGAGGAAATAATCCTTAAATATTCTAAAGTGTCCCATACCACCTTTAAAAAACTCAAATCATAATACCTTTGAATATTAAGAGAAAAAAACGACTCTTGATATTTTATAACAAAGTAAAATACATACACCATGAAAAATAAATCAGTGGTGAACATGGCATATATATTATAAAAGTTAAAGTGATATGGGAAAAATATTTTTTACATTTGAAGGGAGAGTTTTTTTGGAAAATAATTTGTATTTATCATGAAATCAGATTGTAAAGATGTAAATATCATAAAATAAAAGTTAAGGTCATTTAAATTATATTTTAGGCTTAAATAAAGTTATATTGAGGTGCAATAATTTAAAAATAGTTTTTAAAGAAGCTTTAGAAATAAAACATTTTATTGTGGTTTAAGGAAGACATTAAGGATTTTAAAGCGAAAATGTGTTTTTTTCATAAAACCAGAAATGAACCAAAATAGATTTTTCATGTTAAATTTTTTTATTTTAGAAATATAAGTATGGATTAAAATAAATTATATAGGGAACTTCAAAATGGGTAAAAATTTTAGAAGTTCCTTGAATGAGGCTTGCATTTCAAAACAATTTTTAAAATATTCTTTTTAAACATGTAACTTACCATAAAATAAATAATTATTATTATTTTTACAAATATATATATATATATATAATTAAAAAATAATTTATTTGTATTACATAAGAATTAATAATAATTTCATTTAGGTGAGTAGAGAATAAAAGTAGCACGAATGAAAATGGAGGTTCAGGTAGGAAAAACTTGAAACATTATAACAAATAGAATCATATTCCCCAAAATTAATAATCATAAAATGAAACATTTAATATCATTAAAATAAATAGATTCATGATATGAAACATGAATGTTTATTATAGATACACCATACACAAGTAATAGTAGTTAATAAGGAATATCTCACAATAATTGAAGTTACCTAAGGAAACCTTACCTTAAGTCCAATGGTGTTCTTCACTTGATATTAGTGTCTTGTATAAAAAAATTAAATTCATTCATTAGTATTTATAAAAACTATTATTTATATAATTTATTTATTAATGCCTTATTAATTTCATTCATGACCTTTTTTATTGGTTTAAGAGGTTCAATTTTATTGTTTGGGATATTTTTCTTCCTTGGTATTCATGACTGGTTTACTTATATACATGTAACGATAAACATGTAATAAATGGTTGTACAGAATATTAGTTGTATTTTATTTTTTAACAGCCAGAAGATTACATGATTATTAAAATTCATTTCGTTATTGGGATTGAAGATGAATAATTATATAAAACTTTAATGATAATTGTTTGGGTTAATTAGTGGTTTCTGATCACAAAATACTCATTTTAATTTATAAATTAATATCATGGGTGAAAAAAGATTCCAGAACATTAAATAAGATATAATACATATATTATAGTCTGGTTCAACCCTAAAAATGGTTTCATAGCAAGAATTTAAGATGGTAATAGAAATTTAGAACTCGTCATCCTTGAATGTGAGAAATTATTACATCTCCGATGGTGTTTTTATTTCTAGTATAAAAGAAAGGGAAATGAGAGATGATGATGAATTATTCCATTATCAAAAAAAAAATTATAGAAAATTTAAGGGACTCGAGTTATAATAACATCTGGATGAAAGGATGTGAGGAAAGAAAAAGAAAATAAATGAACTCGAAATAAAAGAAAAGTTGAGAAATCCCTTATGAAAAGTCGACAGCCTAACAACGTCACTTAAAAATTCGTAAAATATTTTGATGAGAGAAAAATTGGTCTTTCATAATTGTTACATAATATGTAAAGTAAACGTGATATTTAATGAAATATACCAACATAATACAACTAAAATTAAAAGGTAATAACATAAAAAAATGCTTGAAAAAGAGAGAGATTTTGAGACAAAAATTATATAGCATAACGCCAATGCAACATAGTTTTAGAAAACATTAAAAAAAAGTGGAAATGGGTCACCCATTAATAAAATAATAAGAATATTGTATATTTACATAATAAAATATAAATAAGAACATGGTATGGAAATTATAAATACATACCACATAAAAGAGAACTTGAATGGAAAAGAGAAGTTCTAAATTCCCTTACCTTGTAGAGTAACTCCTCAAAAATGGAGTTAGTGACCTTGGGAGATTTATAAAACTAGAAGAGGACTCATAGGAATTTAAAAAGAAAATATATTATAATATGATGAATTTGGAATGAAAGAAAATGATGAAATGAGTGGGCATTTATATTAAATGAGAGAGAGTTTTTATTAATTTCCAATGACACCTCATTAATGGTATTTGAAAAACCACATGCTTTCCCATGGTATTTGCCCATGTTTTTGATCACTTAGAACACAAAATATAATATTTTATTACTCGAGTCTCACCCAGAATTATTACATTATGATTACATCATTAAAAATATTATTAAACATACAAAAATTCTAAACAATATTTTTATTATTCCAGAAAAACTAAAGTATTTTATAAATTATCATAAATTCAGTGTATCCTAATATCAATGTTTTGAATTCAATAATGAACTTTATTTTATCATAATAATTATATAAATATGAAAATTTTAACTTATATATAAGAAAAGTACTTATTTAATAAAAATAATAGCGGACATAAAATTCATAGTAAAAGGAAAACTAAAATTTTAGACACTTAGAAAAATAAAAAAATTACCATTTGTAATTATATAATAGTGTTTTGATAAGACTAATTAATTATTATAGTCAGTAATAAGACTTTCATTTTATATAATAATTAAAATTTCATTGAAATGTACAATTTTTTTACCTGAAAAACAATTTTTCAAATTCGTCAAATTTTTAAGAAAAAACTAAACTCAAAACTAAAATTATGGAACAATAAATTTATTTATACCTTCTTAGGTGAGGTTATTAGTCCCTTAGTCATATTACTATACATAAGGATATGTTACTATTCATACGGGTACGTTACTATTCACTAAAAATTAATTTTCTCTTATTAGACTCTATATATTTTACTAAACGCAACCGTGTATGTCAATTTTTCAAAATTCAAATCACATAGGTGGAAAAATTATGTTTACTAGCTAGGTTATAAAAATTAGTGTTTTTTAGAGACTCAGTGTTTCATGTATTCTGTATTAAATTTATTAGTAAATTCTTTGGGTATTAAAGTGGTACATTTACTAGTCACATATACATTTATTGTAAATTTTGTATCTAATAAAGATAAAAAATCATCAATATCATGGTAAATATTAAAAGCGTTAATCAGGTGTTAAAATTTAGAGATAAGGGTGAAAAAAAGCCAAAAATAGCCAGAATTTTTTATGTGAGAGTATTTTGACTCATACTCATATTATATTCTAATTATATAAAATTAGAGAATTTTTTTCTTGAAAACTAATTCATATTATTTTAATTATTCAGATAATTCCCCACGTTCCCCTCCCTACACATATAAAATGGAACCTCCTCTCATATTCTATTTATATTTGAAGAGACATTTGGATTATAAACTATTTATACAAATACATTCATAACATCCAAACCCATGTTATATTGGTAATAGTTTTCACAAAATACAAACCTTATATGGGTTTATTATATAATGGATCACCCCCAATTTCATGTATTTTAAAAATTTTTTCTATAGTTAGACCATATATAAGAGATGGATTATATATATTGAGTTTTGGGGAGGTTATATAATGTTTTGGATTTATTTTATGAGGTGTATTTTTTTGTTCATAGTTGGTAGAAACCATGAAAAACCTCTAGGAAACTATGAAATCAGTTTTGGGATTCACTAGATAGTCGTATGGTTAGCACATGTATTGGCCAAACTATACAAGCCCCTGAGAGAATGTGTAATGGGAAAATGGGAAATGTATGGATGACACACAATTTTTATATCGGGTAAGAAAAATTATTCACAAGTTTTTGGGGTGTGAAAGAAATATAATGTTACTAGTGTATATTCTGGTTATTACCCCAAGATAGTCTATCAATGAAGCATGCAGATAAAATAGTTTGACACTTTTAATTATAGTAAAAAAGCGGTGTTTTTGAAATTTCTTAGATTTTAAAACTAAAAAAATAAATGAAATAGATGAATGAAATTATAAAAAAAATTGAAAAAAATTGGCAACTCAGGTGATTAAGAATCTTTATATGACAAGGGTGATCAGTTTAGGGTCAGTTTTCAAATTTTAATGTTATCCTAGTTCTTTTTTAACCAATCTGATTCTTCTAAGTCAATTAATATGATATTTCATGATCAATTCCTTTTACTCCCATTGTAAAATTGAAATGGTGAGATAAACAGTGATATGATATTAGTTATTTCTATTCTCCTTCCACGTGTGAGGGAGTTTCAGAAAATATCCTCAATTGGCATGGGAATACCTAATTAGGTTTTTTATCCCAAAAAAATAAAGATTATCCTCTTCCCCTCCCTCACATACTAATGATCATTGAGTAATTCACTACTAAGCACTAGTTTTTTTCATCATGTACAAACCAAAATCTAGTGGAGGGAGAGATTGGTCTTTGATAAAAGAAAAATATATATATAGCATAATCAAAACTTAACACAGTTATACTTGAGAATAAAAACCAATATTTGAAATTGAAATAAACTTCATAAAACAATGAATATATTTTTATTCAATAATGTGAAAGAACAATAGCATTATAAAATAGAAAACATCACCTTTCCCAATCACTTGTAACATTACTACACCATGTTAAGGGTAATCGAGAAGAATGGGGAAGAAGAAGGCACTAAAATTTTAAGAAGAAGAAAATAGAGAAAAATAAAACTACTAAAATACTCCTCTAGAATGTGATCTATAAATGTTTTCTCCTACATAATCCACTATATGAACAAATATACTCAATGTTCATTTATATAATATTCTCTAAATTATGTTTTCAACTTATCCACAAAATTTCTATGTAATTAGATTCTTCTAGAGGATGTTGTGACATAGATAATGAGTCACAACCTTTCTTGTTGAATGTTTCCCAAATCTTCCTTTAATGTTGAGCTTCCAATGACTGTATTAATGAAGTAATATCTACATGATCTGTAATGGTAATACTAACCATAAAAATATCTTTAAAATATATTTGGAATCACTTAAATTAGAGGTGTGTATATTGATTGATTCTTCATTGAATGCGGTGGGGTCTAGTTTATCATCTAGAAAAATTTGTCAACTTTATTAAAGTTTTAGGACCTTTATATTTTCAATTCATCCCTGGGTACATAAGAAGAATATGAATCCAATAAATCAAGGAATCCTAAAATATCACTAATATTGGATGATAATTTTAAAAGTTATTATTGAAATAAAAAAAGAGATTAATATCTCTTAAAATTAAACAATTAATAAATTTTCACATGTTTTCCCAAAACACATTTTAAATCCAAAATTAATGAAAATAATCTCAAATTGGTAAATTGGTAGATATAAAATCATTAAAAAACATATAAAATGGTTAGAATATTATCTATATCTCAAAAAATTATGTTTTTGGTTCTAAGATAGTATCACGACATTATTGGAGCATTTTTTCAAAAACCAAGTGGCAAAATTCCTTTTCATAATAATTCCATTGTAGGAATAGTGTTTCAAAAAGTATGAAACATAACCCTGAAATGTGAAGTAAATAACCCAAAATATGTATCGTAATCTAGATTATGGCCCCATATCATTCCTATTTTCCCTATTATTCTAGTATAATAAGTTAATTTACCTCTATAGGCTCCTATGATAATTAATTTAGATCCGAATATAAATTTATTTAAATGAAAGAATTTTGGACATCTAGGTTCTCTAATTATTCATCCATATTTCATGTTATTCTTATATATATTTTGCTCATTTCTTCTAGAACTATATATATTGTTTTTTAGGGAGATATCACTATTATATTATGGGATTCAATGAAGATTAATGATTGAATCTATTGATGAGAAGCAGTTTCAAGGTTAGATATAGAAGATATTAGTGTAGTTGTTTACTTTTACGTTTATTGAGAGGTGTGAGGATTTTATCTCATATAAACTATTCTAGAACATGAAGGATTAATTTTTTATTTTTTTTTTAAAAAATAGTGAAAAACATGTATGATCCTTGATGTAAACAGCTTTTTTAATGGATTATAAATTTTGGGAAATTATACGGTTTTAAAAAATGCCAATTTATTTATAATTTTATTATGATGTCTTAAAAATTATGGTATTTTTTTTGTTCAAACATGTTTCATGATGAAATCTATTTAATAAATATATTTTTTTGTAAATTTTAATTTTTATGGAATTTTTTATACATATTTTATATGTGTTAATTTATGAATGTTACATTAAGTATGGAGAATTTTCCATTAGGACGCTGTAATATTGTTCACCTTTAGATGAATTTACTCATCGATGAGAGTCCACTCATGAGTATGGGATGGTCGTCTGACATACATGTGTGCGTGGGTGTGGGTGCAAAATAAGAAAATAGTATTCCAAATTTTGAGAAATGATTTATAGGAATGTTAATTTCTTTTAATAGATCTTATTATGGTTTTTAACTTTTTTACTAGTTTTAATTTATAAAACTACCTACATGTTCTCACAATATCATTTCATAATGTTCTGAGTTGGTATGTCTTTGGTAAAATTCAATTTCTTTTATACTTTCACCCTTATTGTTCTCCTCTATGTGTTTTTAGATTTAATATATCAAGACAAAATGAAATGTAAATTTATCATTATTTTGTATTGATGCATCATTATACCACGGGCATAATAGTTCAATATGGAGATTGGAGATTGGCCATGTGTTGTTTAGGATCAGGACACTTGATGAATATGATACATTATTTGTTTTTTTATTTTATATACAATGTTCTATTGTACCTCTTATAATGTTTTTTACTAGGTATACCTCTAAGCTTATAATCACATTACAGATGAATCATATTAGAATATTGGATGTTTAGTGTTCTATTTTCATAGGTAATTTTATCATTAAATTTAAAGTAATAGATTAATACTAAATGAAGCCATTGTCATTTATTTACAGTATTTGGGGTCTTATAGATGCCACTAAGAAAGGATCACCCCATAATATCTCAAAAAATGGGGATAGAGAGGATGTTACAAATGGTATAATCTTCATTTGGTCCTTCAGTTTGGAATGGTAACAGTCGTGGTACATTAATGTATTGTCTTAGGATGGTATCAATAAAATAGGGTCATTGAATCATAAAATTTATATAATTAATGTTTTATATAATATTTTATGTTTAAATTCATGTTAAGTTGTTAGTTTTGGTATAAAAGTGTTTTAAGACACATCTTATTATATTTTCACCTATTATTATGGGTTCAACTGATGGGAGTATCATATCATGCATTAGTATTGAGACTTCCCACTATGTTTTCATTATTCCTTTATAATTTTATTATTTATGGAAAATAATAAATGTGGTAATAATGGTTGAATTTTGAAATAAAAAATAATAAATCATGTTTCTTATTATAATTTTAAATTTTTTAAGACTTCAGTTTCTAGTTAATGTAGACTAAATGAAGGTTTATTATGTTTATAGAAATGGGACATGTAAAATGTTCTAGAATCCCACAAAAGGAGTCTCCAAAAAATGCTGTTTAACGTAATAAAAAATTAAACCATGTGTTTATTCAGAGAATCTTTTAAGATTTTTCTTGTTTTGGAAATATTAAAATGAAATTATAAACCACGATTGGTGGACCACATGGGTCAGTTTCAAAAACAATTACACTTCAGTTGAGGGAATTCAGATCCTGATAAAGAGGATGTATGAATGAATATTATGAATCAAATATTCAATTTACTAGGATCATAATATGATTGTAGATTCATGATAAAAACATACATGCTTCAATATTTAGCATTCCAATGGTTGAATTTTCTATTTTAGGATAAATAATACCCAGGCATTACATGGGAGGATTTTGAGAAATTTCTCAACAAAAAATTTAACCTCACATGTTTATAATTATTATAGTATATTTGATTAATATGAAGCAATATTATCTATTGGTACCATATTATATAGATAAATTTTGGAATTTATTCCACTTTTCTCTATTAGTATCTCCAATAATTTCATTGAAGGGACTCATTTTTTATAAGGAATAATAATGGAAATTTACTTGATGATTTATATCACTTGTATTGTGGACTATATGATGATTGTAATTCAATAAATAGTGTTAGAAATTTATATTTATAGGAATAAAACCGGTGGGTGTGTGTTTACCATAAGGGGGACATGTGAGAACATAGATTCTGGGAAGAGAAGAAAGAGGGAGACCTATATCAAAAGTTATATAGAATCTCAATACCAGAACATAATGTTGGTTAAATTCCCTCTTTGAAAAAAGAGTATGAATAAGTGTAATTAGTGTGGTCCAAATGAGAATATCAAGCAGGATTATAAGTATCCATATAGTTCATGTCACAGTTACTAACAGTTGGTTGATTAATATCAATAATGTTGTACTACTCTAAATTATTTTAATTGAAATGATTCACATGTTTCTTAACCATCATATTCTCCAATGGGATGATCTTACCTAAATGGCCCTCATTCTCAGAACCAAGAGAGTCAAGATGATTCTTTGAACTCCACAACACCATAGAAAATGAAATCTCAATAGTTAAATAATGAGTAAGGGATATCAAGTAAGAAAATATATGGTGACAAAAAATATTATAATAGATGATCAATATGTTCCTTCAACAGTATGAGGTATGATTTTTGTGAATTCCACCCTTTTGTAGGAATTTTGTTATATGGGTGTGTCCATAATTTTAATTACTTTTTTATTTTATGTGTTTTCTTTTTGAGATGATTTTTACTTAAAAAAGGTCTTTGATTTAATAATAAATTGAGGCTTCGATCCAAACTTTTAAAAAAAATTGAGATGATGCTTAATATTTTGAAAATGAAAACTCTTCTTGGAAAATTGGAGTGTTCAACCTCCATGTTCATAGCATATACGATGAGAATATATGGGGAGGAATTAGTATGGTTATTATTTTTCCTTAGCATAGATATCTATGAATTGATATATAGGAATGATTATATGTTTAAAGTTAAGGGTCCTATCTATTTATGTCCATAGAATTAGAGTTTCACATCAATAAATGTTGTTAATATTAACTTTAAGGGTGGAGGGTCAAACAAAATATTTTCTTGACATTTATCCACATACTCTTGATAATTATTGTGGAGGGTCAAACAAAATTTGACATCATTTTCTATCAAACACAACTATCTCCATCAATGAAAACACCCCTAGATGTGTATTTTTAATCATTTAAACATTCTTCCCAATATAAATGTATATACACTTATTTTCAAAAAAAAATATAAATGTATATACCCAAATAGATTTAACTCACTTTTACTATCATATTCTTTCAAATAATTAGTTGTGAGTTTTATGTACCAGTAATTATTTTAACATCCATATATTGTTAATTTTTGGGTTTACTATGAAATCATTCACTAAGGGTAACAGTATAAACTATTTTCTACCTTGAATTTATAAAGTATAATATACATCCATCTAAATTTCAAAATTCTCCTTGATCCACATTATTTCTTTGAACATAGTAAACATCCAAGTTTCTATAAAAATTATTGTAAAAAATGGTCTATAATCCTCCATGTCGTACTTTTTAACATGTTCCGAAGTAGACGTCTGTTCATAATTTTTTATGCCATTTAAGTACTTTAAATTCCCAAGAATTTATATTTTAATAAGTTGGTTCATGCACTAATATACTTCTTAATATAAAACATCATTATTATTGAAAATATGTTGGCATATACATAAATAATAAAAATGGGTGATACACATTTTCCATATTTAATGTAGATGAGATTGAGAAAAAAATTCTAAATTTCAACTTTATCATAAAGTTTTCCATCTTAAAAAAACATGATCTTGGGGATTGATAATTTTATATAAAATCTTTTATAAATAGAAATATTGAATAAAATTTTATATAAGAAATATAAAATAGTTTTGATATATATATGACCCCTCTTCCAACTCACCATTAATTAAAGAAGACATTAATAAATTTGATAGATATTTAATTATCTTTGGTTAATAATAATATAAAATGATCATAATATTTCATTACTATGAACTTGTAAAAAAATTCATCAAAATCCACTCCTTCAATATATTATTAATACTTGCAGAAAAGTCTTGATTTATTTATAATCACTTCACCTTTTTTACTTCAACTTATTTTTTAATACTCGTTTTTATAATAATATTCCTATCTTTTAGGTTCAGGTACCAACTTCCATGTACCATTCTACCCTATCGACTTCAATTATTCATTCATTGAAAGAAAAATTTCTTGATACTCTAAATATTATTCAATATCGTTTCATTCAACTTATAGAAATAATGAGGTATGTGATGTTGTCTTAAAAATTATCAAGATTTGAACTTACTTCCTTGATATAAAATTATTTTAAGACCTCCTCCCATGTTACCATCCTTCGATGAGATGAATGGGTTTAATTCTAATCACATGAGATGGATGAATCATCATATTTGATAGAAATAAGGGGTTCTTCTTGTAATAAATATTTCATGGTGATATCTTATAATTTTTTTGGATAAGAACTTTTTTTGAATATGAACTACGACTCTAAAATAAATCTCTAAATTTAATAAGAAGTATCTCACACTTTCATGATTTTTTGATCTATCTCAACTAAGATATTATTCATTCATTCTGATATACCATTATATAGTGGTGTATTTGGTGCATTGATCTCATTGAGAACACCATGATTCTGAATATAAGATTAAAAATAACCATTAGTGTACTCGTTATAAATATTTTTTAGAAACTTTATCATGTATTGACCACAATCCTTTTCATCACTTCTCCTGAAACACTTCAACATCACAAGGGCCTATGATTTTTGTTTTTTAATCAAGACCGAAGTAGTGTTATTGAAATTGAAAATTAATGAAATAAAACACTTATCTCTATTTGATGGTTACTTCCCCATGAGTCTAAAAATTTCAGAACAAATAATATCTAATGGTTAAGATATATGATTCTAAACATTCAAATGTGAATAATTGGTAAAATTCACCTAATAAAATGTTAATATTATCATATTCCATAATATAATGATCTTAGGAATTTAATTAACACATTATCTTCATTTGAGAATAATTATATTCCATTTAAATACATGGTTATTCTTTCGACACCATGGTTAATTTTATTCTTTCGCATTATTATATGATGATTTATGAGAATCTCTTAATTAAAATAAGTATTACATTTATTTATTACCTCTATTCACTATCCTACCATCTTCAATCCATTTCACTAATAAACCATGTTTTATAAAAATCACCTCATTCCCTTTATCATATAGTTTAAAAAATAGTTTGAAGGTTGTGATTTAGCCAATAAGGTTTTACAGTATTTTTTTACTCTATAGTTTCATTACCATAATAGTTAAAAAAATATTTTATCATCAATAATACATAATTACCTAGCTTTAATGTGTACTATTTTAAATTGTCATCATTATTTAACAGCTTCATGTACCCTTTCATATTTTTAGAATATCCACTATCCAATATTCCTTTATATTCCCCCTTGTATGCCTTTAGTGAAACATTAGTAGTAAGGTAATTTTATTTATCTTCTAGGATTATGTTATGGGGATTCTTGGGAATTGTAATTTATATATTAATATTCATTTAAAAGTATAGAACATTCATTTTTATGGTGACCAGTATCATCACATCTTTGAAAACTCAATAAATTACATGAAACCTATTTTCTAACATCTATACAAAATAATCATTTTTATGGAATATATCCTCTTTGATAGGCATAAACCCACAACTTTTGAGTCAATGGTTTTCTTTAAACACATTAAAACTTTTATTTTTTAAAATTTAAACCCAATTATTTAATAACTAATATATTATACATTTTTATACTTCTATATTTATAATAATGATTTTATAGAAAAATATTTTACCAGATGTAGAAACACATTTTTTGGATGGAGTATTTATTTGTTCGGATGTACCTATATACATCATCATGTGATTGATTACATACATCATTAGATATATAACTAGAAAATTAAATTCAACATAGTATAAAAAATCCATTATATGATGTTATATGAATACCATCATATGATCTTAATCAGACGGAGGTATAAATGATTTTAGTTGTACATCTATAATATCTATTGAATAATAATTTCAATTTAAGGTGATGGAAAAAGATCATTCCACCAGAAAAAAAATAATTTCATTCAACATCATCGTAATGGTGCTTCCAAGGTGACCACAGTAAGATGATATGTGAATCTATTCAAGAGAATAATGACTTCACCTGAAGTCATTGTAACCCACTCTGAAGAATGTGGAATATGACCTTGGATATTTTCCTATTAATAGAAGAAACATTCAATGTGGAGAAACATTTTTTAGAATAGACTACCTAGATTTAATGTGAAGAGTCTGTAATATTTTTTTCATGTTAATTTTTTATTATAAATATTAGAAAGAATTTTTCTTAAGGAATCCATTATGAGGATATTTTTTAAATTCCTTATGAATTATTGGGTTTGTAATTATTCTATTTACTTTTGTTTATATAGTAAATTTTAGGTTTAGGAATACATATACAATTTTGATCATGTTGATCAAGGGTTCCCAAAGAT
Source organism: Viscum album (assembly GCA_963277665.1). Lineage (NCBI taxonomy): Eukaryota > Viridiplantae > Streptophyta > Magnoliopsida > Santalales > Viscaceae > Viscum > Viscum album. The sequence goes on along the minus strand of OY728131.1, from coordinate 530,144,424 downwards.
ATATTAATTGAAAATAGTCACATCTTAGTATATAGAGAGTCCATATTAATTAAAGACAAACTTTTATGGTTTTCTTAGAACATTGGATATCTTGAGATAAAAATTATTACTTCTAAGAAAACTGAGAAAAAGACATTATAATATTCTAAAGAGGATGAAAAGGGTTATTGGGATGAATTATTTCACATAAAATTACAAATGATAATTGGGATTCTTATGAAATGTTATGTATTAATGAAATAAGTATAGTCATATTTGAAGTGATTTTATGATACTGAGGAATAAATATATTAAAGACAGAAATTATATAAAATTTTAAATTTATAAAGAAAATAAAACAATTAAAACAATATACACATGGAAAATTAGTGGTAGATATAGTTATTTATAATATTCTTAATAAGAAATTAGTGATATTATAAATATTATGGGATTATATAGTCAAATTAAAAATATTTTCCAATGCTACAAGGAACAAGAATCTTCTAAATCCCATAAAAATTTAACTTTAATTTCTAATTATCCTTTTTATGTTGATGAATTTTTTTCAATATATTTAATTAAAGAATAATTTGGTTCATATGATGAATATGATTATTTACCAGGATATGAATAAGTTCATATTTTTATAACTCATTAGAAAAAAATTGAAAAATTTATAAAAACTATTAAAATTGATAGGCATAACATTCAAATAATAATTATATAATTTAAAATAATTCCATGTAAATTTCAAATCATACGAATCAATTTTATATAAAATCTAGTTCTACAATGTTTGTTAATAATAAATATTAGTTTTATAACTAAATTAATAATTTAATGTATGTAAAAGTTAGGATACATTTTTACTTATATAATGAAAAAGCATCGATAAAATATACAGACATATGATACCTAATTAAAATACTTCAGGAATGGGTTTTATAAAATATAAAACCCATTTTCCAAATAACTATTTTATTCCAAAAATCAAACAGTTTTTAAAAAAAGTCAAATTGTTGGACAGTAGTATAAATGTTTCTTCCTCAAATGAAATACAATTTCTTTGTTTTAAAAAATATTATATTTATAATGAATAAAAAGATGAACAACACATGAATGTAGGCTTGATATGGATCTCTAAAGTATTAATTTCACATAATTATGGCCCAAATAATGTTTAGTTTCAAAAATCCATAATTATTTATTAAAATAAGTAGTGTTTTGATAGAAATGTTTTTTAGAACATAGATAGTGGTTTTCTAATAAAATTACTCAAAAAAGAGATTATATCATATTATACTCAAGTTGAATGGTCGAAAAGTCACTTTTGTTGATAATGTTGATGGAGAAATATATGATATAGATTATATTTCCCTTCATGGAAATTCCTAAATTTCAAATGTGTTATTTTTTGTAGGCCTTATGAACATCCTTGTTAGCATAAGTGAATTATGTGAAGAAGGCTACCTTTTAACCATCAGTAATTATAATTTCACTATTCAAAATTTATAATGTAAATTTATTATTTCTACTTATTGTCATGATAATGTGAAAAAAAATTACATAAAATACCTTATAAGATATGATCTGAATTGCATTATTCAAATAGAAGACCTATTTTATTTTTGGAATAAAAGGTTATGATATTGTAATGTTAGAAGATGGGATAAACATTCTAATAATGGATTAGTTAGATATTTTATATGAAATAGGTTTTATTCATCTAATGATTATGATCCTTGTTAGTCTAGAAGGAGACATAAGTCATGTTTTAAATATAGTTGTGAAGTTTCAACTTCCAATCATTAATAGTGAATGAACGTGTATATTTTGGAACAATAAAAATTAGATGTATTAGTGTAATATATTATGTATATGCTTTAGATGAATAATTAACTAGATATAAATGGGTATATTTTTTAAAGAAAATGTTAGATACCTTTTTCTAATTTTAAAACATTATATTTGATGTTAAAAATGAGAAAATTTACCTTTTAACTATTCAATCTTTCTATGGAATATTATTTGTAAATTATAAAATAATAATTTTTATCTAATAAAAATGGTATAATATATAACTTCTCGTCTTTTATAACACCTCATAAAAATAATGTAGTTAAAATAAGAAATGTATTTCATTAGGATATAACTAAAACCATGTTAATTGAATACTCATTTTATAAAAGAAATTAAATAAATTATTTACTGATAAATGTTATTGTATAAATTGAGTTTAACTTATACATATTTTTAATAAAACCCCTTATAAGGTATATACTAGAAGAATGTCAAAAAATTCTATTATTAGTATCTTTGGATTTAAAGTATTTTTTCTAAATTTTAAAGATAATTTATAAAAAATGCAAAATATAATGAAGAAATATTTCTTTCTTATTCTAAAATTTGTATTTCTTATAATGTTTTTAATAAAAAAAGTTCCTTTAAAGGTAATATTCTTGTAAAATTTGATGAAACTGATATTTTTTTCACTACTAGAAAGGGGACTTTTCCCAATACATGGATACCAACGGTTCAAAGAACCGCTGGTATGCTTTTTCTTTACCAACAGTTTTCATAAACCATTGGTAAAGACCATGAACAAGTAAATTTTTCCAAGGGTTTCATAAAACCATTGGGAAAAGTGGGGAAAAATCACTTTTCCCAATGGTTTAAGGAAACCGTTGGGAAAGAAAACCGTTGGGAATGATTGAGTTTTCCCAACGGTTTTTAAAAACCGTTGGGAAAAAAGCCCCAAATTCTCCAAATGCAGGCAACGACCTCCCCACGATTCAAAAACCCTTTCGCTGGTCTCTAGAAGCGATTCCTTGGCAGAAGCACTTCTGAATCCCGACCTCTTCCATCAGATCAGCAACTACCAGGTTAGACTCCTTCCATATTTTATCAAGGATATAGTTCCACCTCTTATAAAGCATATCCTTCTATTCTCAATGATTTTTTATTCCCAATTTTTAGGGTTTTTGTAAAATTTAATGATTGTTCCGCGAATTGTGTACTCAAATACCTATATCGGTGTATGTCCAATTAATGTTTTCATTACACATTTACATTTATAAGGGCACGTTGTCTCTTTATTGTGCCCTAATTTTGATGATTCATAGTTTTTTTAATCTCAATGCTTCAAATATTATAGCTTCATGTATATGAACTAATAAGAAATTTCTTGTAATATTTATTGAATTATTTCATGAAAATCACTCCTTTCATTAAGATCATGTCAAACATGAAGATCTTGTTCATCTTATTTTTTGTACACTATGTGTATTACATAACAAGTATGTAGCATGTTTCTATCAAAATCTATATATATATATATATATATATATATATAAAATGACACACTGTTCACTTATCCTTTGCACAATAGAACATATGGAGTATCTTCTTAAACTTTTCCAAATAGTATGTAGTCCCTAATTAGTAACTCTTTTTTATTCATGAAACTAATTCATAGAATTTCAAATTCGCAATATTATTGAATATTATTTTTTCTAATATAAACATTAATCATTCTGCCTTCAACATCATATATGTGTTATTCAATCACCTTTTTAAAACGCAATGACCATTTTCACTGATTTGGGGTGCCTCAAAATGCTTGGGAAAATCAAAAAAATGCATGTATTGAATCGTGTTTATCATATGGTTTAATGGATACAAGTTCATCTCGAAAATCATTACTGCGTGGTTCAAATATCATGAGGACCATGAGATTATTATTCTTCACACAAATGATGTTTTTTTCTACAACTATGTGTTTTTTTCACTTTTGATTTGGCGGAAAGGGGAGGTTTGTGGTCATTAATCATGGTTGTGGGTGGTCATTTAGGATGTAAGATAGTATGACTTAATTTTACTTGATATATCCAATATTATTATTGATTTATGTTCAATTTGATTATCTTTAACACGTTATGTTATTTAATAATTTGTTATTAATGGTTGTTATAATGACGATATGGTACAAGGGTTAATATGGTGTGTATAAGGGTTCACATGGTGTGTATAACGGTTGATATGGTATCAGTGAACTCAAGTCATTAATTTAAGCCTTCATTATCACTAGAATGTATGAAATTGAATGATTTAAACCCATCCTCACATGATTTCTTACACTAGATAGTGTCCAACATACGGAATACAAGCTTTTGAATTCATCTGTTAACTAGGATCATATATTCCATTTCCCCCAAGATAACTGTGAAAATATAACTTTAGGGTCAACTAAATATGGTTCTCATTGTACGTTGTATATTATGTGTCCTTCTTGGCCAATAATCACTTTTATGAGGGTGGGGTGCTTTTCACTACCCATTCAGGCATCTGTAGACATCCATAAAAATGATAGATAAGTCACAAGTTTAATTCAGTAATGTTGTTATCATTGACATACTTTATTAAGAATTTAAAATTTTAAAATAATTTTTTTCTCTCTACTTAATGAAATTAAATCTTTTTACAGGCCATGAACAACCTATTAGTGTAGAAGCCTAAAATTTATTCACCCATGGGGTGCGCTTGACTTGGGGAAGTAATTTGGTAATGAAAGGTATGGACAGGTGTCAATAATGAGTTATTGAACATGATTGAATGATTTGGGATACCTATAACACATGATGGGACCTGAGGCATGTTCCTCTTATAGACCTAATGAAAATGAATATAAAAAAATTTAAATTTAATTTATGAGTACTTGTACTTTACATTATTTTAATAGTTCACTACATCGACTAGAAACTTCTTCCATTATCTTTAACTTAAATGTATTTTCTATTAATGTTCAATCCTATTGAATTGTTTATGAGAAAAGGACTTATATAAATTCTTTGTACAGAATGGACAGAAGTTTGATGTATGAAACCGATCAAATCTCAAGCGATTTTCAAAACAATTTGGAGGGCTTTATAGATTTTTCATCTCACAATGCTTCAGATAGTGGTCGCATACAATGCCCATGTTCCAATTGTGTTGGTATACCATGGTTGTGCCGTGAAGAAGTCAGTTACCACATAACCAAAAATGGTTTTCAAGAAAACTACTTTGTGTGGTATCACAATGGGGAGAAAATGAAATCTCAAATTGGTGATGATCGAAATGAAAAGACTGGAATGGAGAATCTGTTAGATGATCAGTTTCTATTTATTCGTCATGATGAAAAAGAAAGGATTTCGACTCAAGAAGACTTCGATATGAGCACAACTGATGCATCTAGTGAAAATGATGATATTGATAGGGTGAAAAAATTGAATGATGATTCCACGACTCTAGTATATCGACAATGCGATAAAATGAAAACGCAGGAATTTTAAATCTGATTGTTTCATGGTAAAACTATGTATGGGATTTCTAATACAGCAATCGATTACATTCTTACCCTCTTGAAGTATTTACTTCTAGATGATGCAAATATTCCCTCAAACCACTATATGGAATGGAGGTTAGTTGATAAATTAGATTTTCAAAAAACAAAATTCATGCTTGCCCAAAATATTGTAGTTTATTTTGGGAGGAAACCACTAAATGAAATGATTGTATAAAATGTGTCGCATCCCGCTGGAAGTCAAAATCTGATTGTACACCATCCCGCATTCCACAGAAAGTAATGTGGCACTTTCCCTTGATCCCCAGACTCCAAAATATATTTATGTCTGATGACATACCAATAAAAATGAGATGGCATGATACAGTGAGAAAGAAGACTAATGATGAGTTGGTTCTTCCTGCAAATGGATTTTCATGGAAGATATTTGATGCTCGACATCCTGATTTTGCAGCTGACATGCGTATTGTGAGGTTGGGTCTTTCATGCGATGGTTTTAATCTGTTTGGGAAGATTCTTACTTCGCACAACACATGGCCAGTTTTTATACACATTTATAATCATTCCCCATGGTTGTGTATGAAAAAACCTTTCACTTTCATGAGTACACTCATATCTGGTCCTTCTTATCCCAGCATTGATATTGATGTCTATATGCAACCTTTAATAAAAGAGTTGAAACTTCTTTGGGATGTGGGTGTGCGCACATACGATGCATGTTCGAAAGATATATTTCAGATGTGTGTTGCGCTTATGTGGACAATCAATGATTCTCTGGCTTATGCAATGATGTATGGATGGGGCACGAAGGGAAAATTGTCATGTCCAGTTTTTATGAAGAATACATGATCCAGAAGACTAAAACATCCTTGTAGTTTCAGTTTTATGGGACATCGACGATTCTTTCCAAAGGGTCATCCATATAGAATGAATCGTTGAATATTTGATAATACCATAGAGACCGATGAACCACCTCCGCGTATGTCTGGAACTAACGTGATTAATGAATTGAAAGATTTCAGTTTTTCATTCGGGAAGGGTCAAATGAAATCTGGAAAGAGAAAGAATGTTTTCACTGAAACCTGTTACAATTGGAGGAAGAGGAGTATATTTTTTGATTTTCCTTATTGGTAAACCAATTTGTTATGTCATTTCTTAGACGTAATGCATATTGAAAAGAATATATGCAAAATGTTGCTTTCAGTTCTTCTAAATTTCAAGGGGAAGATAAAAGATGATTTACAATCTCGGCATGACTTGGTGGATTGCGGCATCAGACCAGAATTACATCCTATGCATATTAGTGAAAATAAATGTAAAATTCAATGTGCTTCTTATGTGATGAAACCTACGAAAAAAACAATTTCTGGAAAAATTAGAAACTATTAGAGTTCCTGATGTCTATTCAAGCAACATATCTAAACGGGTCACCAGAAGAGAGTTGAAGCTAAAATCTTTGAAGACTCGTGATTATCACGTTCTACTGCATGAGTTGCTTCCAATAGAAATCATTCATCTTTTTTCCAATAATGTAAGGGTGGATTTTATTAGGTTGTTCCATTTGTTTAGAGATCTTTGTGTTAAATAGTTGTCCAAGTCTTTCTTGCAAAAAATGTTGACAGATGCCCCATTAATTTTGTGTGAGTTGGAGACAATATTTCCTTCATCATTTTTCACATGCATGCTGCATCTGGATATCCATATTCCCACTAAAATACTTCTCGGAGGACCTATTTCTTTTCTTTGTATGTATCCAACTGAAAGAAATATGTTCCCATTAAATTCTTATGTCCAAAACATAAATAATCACGAAGGTTCTATCGTGAATGGTTACTTGGCTCAAGAATGTATGGATTTCTGCTCGATGTATTTTTCTCATCTTACTACAATATTGAACAGACCAATGAGAAATGAAGAAGAACAGTATGATAAAATTGAACCCAGTTTTCCATCACTTCCTCAAATAGGAGGAATTCCTTGATCATATACATTGAATGCATTAACCCATGAAGAGCGGGAGATGGCACATCGCTCAGTTTTGTTCAACTGTGATTTGTTCGATGACTATATCAGGTAAATAAATTGATTATGTATATCATACATATATATCTGTTAAAATATTAATATTTTTTATCTACAGGGAACATAAAACAATGATAAATAGGAAGCATCATTCTTTATCTTTGAGAAGGAGAGAGACTTCAGAAAACAAAGATTTTTCTGCTTGGTTAAAATTGAAGGTATAAAAAAATTAATGTTTAAAATAATTATATAAATATTTAATTAAGTTTAATAGTCATTTATATTGCAGGTATTGTGTTTGTCTGCTGACTCTGTCTCTGAAGAAATAAAAGCATTGGCTTTTGGTCCTAATACCGTGGTTTGTCGCTATAAATCAATATTTATCATTGGGTACAAATTATTTTCACTGAACGAGAAAATAACATGAGAACACAACATAATGGTGTTATGGTTACTGCCATAATAGATTTTTATTCTAGTGCATCAGATAGTAGACTGCGATTTGAAAATGTGGGTTATTATGGAGTTATTGAGAAAATAATAATATTGGATTATTACTCTAATGGACGAGTCACAATGATGAAATGCCATTGGTTTGATTCAATGACGATACATGGAACATTTATTGATTATTGTGTATTTAGAGTAATTAATATGACTCACACTCTTGATACCGAAGAACCATATGTGTTGGCATCAATGGCTAAACATGTTTTTTATGTCAAAGACCAACTTCGACCTGAATTTGGTGTCATATTTGAAGTAATTCCAAGACATATTTTTTATTATGGTGATGATGGAATTGACACTTTCCCTAGTGCCATTGGTACTAATCCATTTATTTCTTTTGATGACCAAAATAGCTCAATTGTCAGATTTGATTGTGAACCTGATGTTGTGGTTGAAAATATATAGAATCATTCATCCATGTTCTCAATTCTTTTGTTTTACCTCGAGTTAGGTTGTTAAGGTTTGTAATATTCAAATTTATTTAGTATTGATCAAAAATATGTTTTAGCTGACTTGACTGTTATGTTAATTTTAAATGTTTATTGGTTGTAGTTTTATTTGAATAGAATTTTCTGATTTGGAATTGAGCTGTATTCAAACATAGTCAAATAGTATTTCTAACTTGGTGAACATTACAACTTCTATGATTTATTAAATCAATTCAAGGTCTTCTAAAACAATTGATATCTGACTTTACCATTATGTGAATTTTCAATGTTTATTGGTTGCATTTTTATTTGAATTTCATTTTCTAATTTGGAATTGAACTGTATTCAAACATAGTCAAACAATATTTATAACTTGGTGAACATTAAAACATGAATGATTTATTAAATACCTTAATGATCTTCTAAAACAATTGATAGTTGTCTTGACCATTATGTGAATTTTCAATGTTTATTTGTTGCAGTTTTATTTTAATTGCATTTTCTAATTTTGAATTGAACTATATTCAAACATAGTCAAACAATATTTCAAACATGGTGACATTACAACTTGTATGATTTATTAAATCCATTCAATCTCTTCTAAAACAATTTATAGTTAAATTACCATTGAATCACCCTATTCCCTCATATATTTAGTTTTTTGGGTTACACATTTGTTTCCTTTTTCTAATTAATTGCATTTTTTTTCAAAAGCAGGAAATGAATCCAATTCAAGAGAGACGAAGGAAAAAAATGACGGAGAACAATCGTCTAATGATGGAGTTCGGAATTCCATCATTAGTTCCTGTAGTGAGTACATTATTTCAAATTGATATATTTAATGAATATATAATGTAATGTGATTAATTTTTTGTAATCATTTTTGTAGGATCCACCTATACGTCGACAGTTATTCGATGAGGAGCTTAGTACTGGTCTTAGTACTCAGGCCGGTGGTACGAGGAGGGTTTGTACCAGAGGTGGACGAGCAGCTGCGCATACCCGACTAGACCCTACCCCTCTCACTGACATGTTATCCTTCCCATATTCTGATCTCGATGTGTCGTTAGGGTCACACAGTATATTTAGGCCTCCCATATTTTCGCTACCATCTGCATCTTTTGGTCCATCATTTTCACATCCCATGATTATTCCCACTCCCAAGTCATCATCTGGTCAGACAGTTGTCCCATCTCATTTTCTTTCTACTTTTGTCTCTCCAAGCTTCTATACTCCATCGTCTTCAACTCCTGTTCCACCACAGGGTGTTCCATCAGTTTCTGTGGATCCAGCGGCGCTTAGAAATAAGACCGGAACATGTATATTTATAGAACCCTAACAAATTGTTTTAGCAATATTTATTTTCATTATAACATGTGTTGATAAAATATTTTTTTTCTTTCATGATAGATATATCTACTGACAGGAGGCGTGGGCGGGAGTGTACACACATGTGTTCGTTGTGGAACCGCCGCACACAGGTTATGGTGGATTATAATGAAGGCAACCAAATGGTTGAGAAAACAGGGTAGCAATGTCGGAGTTTTTTTGCGACACTTACCAAATACTCCGACATCATTCCCGTCAGCATGCTATCATGGAGACATTTTCCACATGAGGTCAAGGATATATCTTGGGTAGAGATATGGGTAAAAAAATCTGCTCTATTTAATGAAATGAATAATTTTTTTATTTATATGAATTAATATTTTGATTTCAACTTCGATTAAATTTTACCGATGCTGAGGGTGCACGACCGGAACGTCTAAAGGATTTAGGTGGGATTTGGAGAGCCTACAAGAATGAGTTGTATATTGGCCGGGTTTATAGAGTTGGCACTGAGTTAGAGGTGGTACCAGTGGTGGATGATTGTCCTATAGAGCAGTATCATCAAATGATTAATCATTGGACGAGTACCCCATTTAAGGTATTAATAACATTTGAGGTATTTAAATAATAACTTTCATGTTTTTCATTAATACAATTAGTTACATTTTCAAATTTTATTTTTGAATCATTTGGAATAAATAAAAAGAACATTTATCCAAAAAAAATACCTCCACACACTTGGACGCACTACGATGCCTGATCATGAGAGGAAGCAGGTATAAAAATTGTTTATAAGTTTTTTTTACGACTTAAACTTTCTTTTGTTTTATAAATTATTTAATAGTTTGCTAATGTTTTCATATAACTTTAGTTTTCAATGTCATTGTAGAGGAAAATAAAAAATATTGAAGGATGTGTGCCTTGAGCAAAACTGTTTTGCTCGAGTAGACGGAAAAAGGATGGAAGTGCCGTCAACGAAGCGACTCAATAGTAGATTGTAAGTTTTAATCTGTTAAATTTATATTTTAATATCTATTTTGTAACTTAATGATATATTTATATTTGTAATATTCTGCTTTAGAGGCCCTTTATACCCAAGAACTAGACAATTTTGGGCCAACATATCACTTACATCAAGTGTTATGAGAGTAGAATTCTGGCAAAGTACGCTGCCGACCTAGGATATCCCTGAAGAGGTATTGGCCCTCCTCAGGTATGAGCTGTAGTGCCACCGAGCTGTAGCAAGTTAGGGCACAAGAAGAACAGGCAGATAAAAGGGCCACAGAGATGGTATAATAGTCTGCTAGGGCAAACCGTGCATTTATGAAATTTATTGAAGTTCTACGTCCAACACTTCCAGAAGAGGCCAACCCAGCTTTTCATGAGTATATGTCATCGATGCGTTATATATATGGTGAACTAGGTGTTAGTTCTAGTGGTGGTCAAGATGATTTTTATCTTGACGATGATGATGGTGAGGAGTCTGATGCGGAATAGGAGAGAGAAAGGAGGGTGAGGCGGGTGGCGAGGGCGAGGAGGAGGGCGAGGGAGAGGAGGAGGGAGAGGGTGAGGAGGGAAAGGACGATGATGGGGACAAGGACGAGGGTGATGATGATAGTGATGATGGTAATTGTGATGTGGGATAAGTTGATCCATTACATTTTTGACTGATATTTCTGAGATTTAATATTTAATATATTCTAGTTGTTGGCTTTATCTGGACTCGTGGTATAGTATTGGAATTGAGTTGTTTTTATATATTATATGTTTTTATAGATGTTTTTGTCTTTTAGTGGTTGTGTGTTTGGGAACCCCCTCCTTCCTGGACCCTGGACAACCCCCACCCTCCTCCCTGGACCCCGGATAGCCCCGCCGGATAGCTCCCTTGATAACCCCTCGGACAACCCCCCCCCCCCCCTTCCTTGGACCCCGGACAACCCCCCTAACACCCACCGGATAGCCCCTGGACAACACCCCAAACAGCCCCCCAGACAGCCCCCCAGACAGCCCCCCGGACAGCCCCCACCATCTTCCTTGGACCTCGGACAACCCCCCAAACACCCGCAGACAGCCCCCAAACAGCCCCCCGGACAGCCCCCCACCCTCCTCCCTGGACCCCGGACAACCCCCCCCCCCCCCCCCGACAGCCCCCCAGACAGCCCCCGGACAGCCCCCCACCCTATTCATTGGACCACGGACAACCCCCCGAAAACCCCCGGACATCCCCTGGATAGCCCCCCGAACATCCCCCGGACAGCCCCCCACCCTCCTCCCTAGACCCCGGACAACCCCCAGAACAGCACCCCAGATAACCCCCAGACAGCCCCCACCCTCCTCCTTGGACCCAAAACAACCCCACGAACACCCCCCCGGACAGCTCCCTGCACAGCCCCCCGAACAGCCCCCCCCCCCCACCCTCCTTGATTTCATTTAATACTAGAAAATCTATAATATATATTTTATTTATTTTCATCATGATAATCAATGTAAATCACATTTACACATCTAATCAATATCATAGATTCTTGGTATGTTATAAAAGAGATGTATTCATTGGGCATGACATTGTTAGCTCCTAAATGTTTCATATCATGATAAACTAAAATCTAATCTATAATAAGAATGATATAAAAATATTTTATATAAATGTCCACAACATTTTATGTAAATACCATTCCACTAATAGATACATGATGATTCTCATAAAATGGACAACATTTTAAGTACAAACTGAAAACAGACCAAATGCATTCAGTTTCCATTGAAACATTAGGAGAACAATCCATGGGTCATATGTGATGTGTACGAATCAACGCTGCCTCAATCTGAGGCAAGGTGTGGCTACCACCACTCAGAGTTTCTGCCTTTTGTTTCAAAAGGACGCCATTTTAATTGAAAAACATCAACTGGCATACGGAAAACCGACCAAACGCTTTCGAATTGTGTTGATACTTTAGCACAACGATCCATGGGTGATATGTGATGTGTACGAGTCAACACTGCCTCCATCTGAGGCGCGGTGTGGATGACACCACTCAAAGTGTCTGTCTTTTGTTTGAAAATGACGTCATTTTAAGTGAAAAACATCAGCTGGAATACGTAAAACCAACCAAACGCATTCGGATTGTGTCGATACATTAGCACAATGATTCATGGGTCATATGTGATGTGTACGATTCAAACCCACCTTAATCTAAAGCATGGTGTGGCCGGAATCACTCTAAGTGGCTCTCTTTTGCTTAAAATGGACAACATTTAAGTACATACGGAAAACCGACCAAATGCATTCAGTTTCTGTTGAAAAATTAGGATAATAATTCATGGGTCATATGTGACGTGTACGAATCAACCCTACCTCAATCTGAGACACAGTGTGGCCGACACCACTCAAAGTTTCTGCCTTTTGTTTCAAAAGGATGTCTTTTTAATTGAAAAACATCAACTGGCATATGGAAAACCTACCAAATGCATTCGGATGGTGTAGATACATTAGAAAAATGATCCATGGGTCATATGTGACATGTATGAGTCAACCTTACCTTAATCTGAGGTGCGGTGTGGCCACCATCACTCAAAGTTTCTGTATTTTGTTTAAAATGGACAAAATTTTAAGTACTTACAGAAAACCGACCAAACGCATTCTGTTTTTTTTTTAATCTTTAAGAGAACGATCCTTGGGTCATATGTGATGTGTACGAATCAACCCCACCTCAAATCTGAGATGCGGTGTGGCCGGAACCACTCAAAGTGTCTGTCTTCTATTTCAAAAGGACATCATTTTAATTGACAAACATCAACTGGCATACGGAAAACCGACCAAATGCATTCGGATTGTGTTGATACATTAGCACAATGATCCATGGGTCATATGTCACGTGTACGAGTCAACCCCACATCAATCTGAGGCGCGGTGTGGCCACCACCACTCAAAGTGTCTGCATTTTGTTTCAAAAGGACGTCATTTTAATTTAAAAACATCAACGGGCATACAGAAAACTGAAAAACGCATTCGGATTATGTCGATACTTTAGCACAACGATCCATGGGTCATATATGACATGTACGAGTCAACCCGGACTCAATCCGAGGCGCGGTGTGGCCGCCACCACTCAATGTGTCTATCTTTTGTTCCAAAAGAACGCCATTTTAAGTGAAAAAAATCAACTGGCATACAGAAAAGCGACCAAACGCATTCTAATTGGGTCGATACTTTAGCACAATGATCCATGGGTCTTATGTGATGTGTACGAGTCAACCCCGCCTTAATCAGAGGCACAGTGTGGCCAGAATCACTCTAAATGGCTCTCTTTTGTTTAAAATGGACAACATTTTAAGTACATATGGAAAACCGACCAAAAAAATTGGGTTTCAATTGAAACTTTAGGAGAACGATTCATGGGTCATATGTGACATGTACGAATCAACCCCGCCTCAATATGAGATGCAGTGTGGCCGGCACCACTCAATGTGTCTACCTTTTGTTTCAAAAGGACGCCATTTTAATTGAAAAACATCAACTGGCATACGGAAAACCGACCAAACTCATTTGGATTGTGTCGATACATTAGAACAACGATCCATGGGTCATATCTAATGTGTACATGTCAAACCCTGCCTCAATCCGAGGCACGGTGTGGCCGCCACCACTCAAAGTTTCTGTCTTTTGTTTCAAAAGGTCATCATTTTAAGTGAAAAACATCAAATGGCATACGGAAAACCGACCAAAGGCATTTGTATTGTGTCGATAATTTAGCACAACGATCCACGGGTCATATGTGACATGTACGAGTCAACCCCGCCTTAATCGGTGGCACGGTGTGGCCAGAATCACTCTTAGTGGCTCTCTTTTGATTAAAATGGACAACATTTTAGGTACATATGGAAAACCGACCAAACGCATTTGGTTTCCGTTGAAACTTTAGGAGAACGATTCATGGGTCATATGTGACGTGTACGAATCAACCCCGCATCAATATGAAAGGCGGTGTGGCCGGCACCACTCAATGTGTCTGCCTTTTATTTCAAAAGGACGTCATTTTAATTGAAAAACATCAACTGGCATATGGGAAACCGAACAAACGCATTCAGATTGTGTCGATACATTAGAAAAACAATCCATGGGTCATATGTGACGTGTACAAGTAAACCTCGCCTCAATCCGAGATGCGATGTGGCCACCACCACTCAAAGTGTCTTCCTTTTATTTCAAAAGGACGTCATTTTAAATGAAAAACATCAACTGGCATACTGAAAACCGACCAAAAACATTCAGATTGTGTCGATACTTTAGAAAAATGATCCATGGGTTATATGTGATGTATACGAGTCATCCCCGCCTCAATCCGAGGCACAGTGTGTCCACCACCACTCAAAGTGTCTGTCTTTTTTTTCAAAAGGACGTCATTTTAAGTGAAAAATATCAACTGGCACACGGAAAAGTGACCAAACGCATTCAGATTGTGTCGATACTTTAGAACAACGATTCATGGGTCATATGTGACGTGTACGAGTCAACCGCGCCTTAATCTAAGGCCCGGTGTGGCCGAAATCACTCTAAGTGTCTCTTTTGTTTAAAATGGACAACATTTTAAGTACCTATGGAAAACCACCCAAATGCATTCATTTTCCATTAAAAAATTAGGATAATGATTCATGGGTCATATGTTACGTGTATGAATCAACCCCGTCTCAATCTGAGACACGGTGTGGCCGGCACCACTCAAAGTGTCTGCCTTTTTTTCAAAAGGACGTCATTTTAATTGAAAAACATCAACTGGCAAACGGAAAACCGACCAAACACATTATGATTGTGTCTATACATTAGAAAAATTATCCATGGGTAGTATTTAATGTGTACGAGTCAACCCCGCTTCAATCCGAGGTGCGGTGTCGCCGCCACCACTCAAAGTGTATGTCTATTGTTTCAAAAGGACATCATTTTAAGTGAAAAACATCAACTGGCATATGAAAAACCAACCAAACGCATTTGGATTATGTCGATACATTAGAAAAACGATACATGGGTTATATGTGATGTGTAAAAGTCAATCCCACCTTAATCGGAGGCACAGTGTGGCCAGAATAACTCTAAGTGGCTCTTTTTTGTTCAAAATGGAAAACATTTTAAGTATATACGGAAAACCGACCAAACAAATTTGGTTTCCGTTGAAACTTTAGGAGAATGATTCATGGGTCATATGTGGCGTGTACGAATAAACCCCGCCTCAATTTGAGATGCGGTGTGGCCAGCAATAATCAAAGTGTCTGCCTTTTGTTTCAAAAGGACGTCATTTTAATTGAAAAACATCAACTAGCATACGGAAAGTCGACCAAACGATTTCATATTGTGTCGATAATTTAGCACAACGATTCATGGGTCATATGTGATGTGTACGAGTCAACCCCGCCTCAATCCGAGGTGCGGTGTGGCCTCCACCACTCAAAGTGTCTGTCTTTTGTTTCAAAATGATGTCATTTTAAGTGAAAAACATCAACTGACATACGGAAAATAGACCAAACGCATTCGGATTGTGTCGATAATTTAGCACAACGATCCATGGGTCATATATGACGTGTAAGAGTCATCCCTGTCTTAATCAGAGGAACAGTGTGACCAGAATCACTCTAAGTGGCCCTCTTTTGTTTAAAATGGACATCATTTTAAGTACATTTGGAAAACTGACCAAACGCATTCGGTTTCCATTGAAACTTTAGGAGAATGATCCATGGGTCATATGTGATGTTTATGAATCAACCCCACCTCAATCTGAGATGTAGTGCAGCCGAAACCATTCAAAGTGTCTACCTTTTGTTTCAAAATGATGTCATTTTAATTGAAAAACATCAACTGGCATACGGAAAATCGACCAAACGCATTCGGATTTTGTCGATACTTTAGCACAATGATCCATGGGTCATATATGACGTGTAAGTGTCAACCCCGCCTCAATCGGAGGCACGGTGTGGCTGGTAGCACTCTAGGTGTATGTATTTTGTTTAAAATGGACATCATTTCGGGTAAAAATATATGGTATACAAACAACCGATCAAATTATGAATTGACTTCCAGATTCCAAATATAATTGTCATATAAATTTTAAATTGAATTCTAAATGAATTTTGTATGTTTATAATTATGTTATGAATTCTAATTTATTTATGGATGTGTATCGTTCTAGCATTTTATGTTAAATGTGTATTAATTTTTTCTCTCTATGTATGTGTTATTTGGTAATTGCAGGTATAATAATTGTATATGTATGTGTCAGTTTATTGCAGGTACAATAATTGGATTGAAAATGGGAGGGCACAAAATGAAGCCTGCTATGAAAATTGCAGACCTGCTGTGCAAATTGCAGGCTGCTATGCAATTTTCACAGCATAGGCTATGCCAACGGTTCAAAACTATTTTCATAGCATCTTGGTCCCTTTTTTACCAACAGTTCATTGATCCATTGGAAAAAATACTTTCTCAACGGTTCAAGCCAAACCGTTGGGAAAAACTATCCCAATGCTTTGGCACAACTGTTGGGATAGGTTCGGCTTTCCCCACCCTATCCCAATGGTTCACAGTAAACCGTTGGGAAAACCATTCCCAATGGCTTACTTCCCTATGGTTTGCAGAACTGTTGGTATAACATATACCAATGGTTCTTCAGCCTTTCCCAACAGTTCAGAACCATTGGGAAAGGATGTATTTCTAGTAGTGTTTCCAAACTACCTGAAATCATATCTTCAATTGTTTTTTGTAGAACTTATTTTCAGTCTATGTTGAAAAACTTCTCAGATGAGGGAAAAAATGAAAAAATATTTTCTGAACAAATACACAATTGAGAAATTAAAATGGTTGTTTAGGAATTTAGTTTTAAAAATCAATGTATTTATAAAATTCATATGAATTATCCTAGTGATAATATCATTGGTCCCAATGATAAAACCATAAAAATAGATGTTACTTATGAAATGAATCTGAATATTATGAATCACTATCAGAATTTGAACCAAAGACATTGAGTGAATCTTTCGGGGCTGAATATTGGGTAAAATTAATAAAATATGAGTGGAATGTTCTGAATATGAATAATGTTTGTACTTTAAATGCACTTCATAGAAATTTACATTTAATTAAATTAAAATTTTATCTTTGATAATAAATGTGATCATAATTGTATTAAAGTTATAAATAAATATCCACTTGTTACCAATTATTATAATAAATAATGAGTAATAGAATATAAATAAAGTAATTTTATAGTGGATATACATTAATCAATTTGTATTATTCAATCACATCATTATGTTTATGGTCTAGTATTTATCATATCTATTTGAAATTTTAATTTCATAATGGTTATATTTATGTGGATGTATATGTAGAGAAGACCCTAGGTTTATAAGAAAAAATCTCCAGATAAATTTTTTAGACTTACTGAGGGTCTTTGTGGAGTTAATGAGGCCCCAAAAGCTCAGTATGATATATTTACATGGTTTTTGTTAAAAAAAATTTGTTTAAGGAGTTAATGATTGAACTATTTTAATTATATTTTTCATAAAGATACCATCATTGATCAAAATTATGTCAATGAAATTGTATTTGTCTCAACTAAAAAAATAATTTTTTGATTCCTCTAAGGGACATATTAAATCTATGGTTAAAATGAGAAAAATGGTAGAGCATACTTTCTTCCTTAGTAATCAAATTTCTAGAAAATTGATAGGAAATTTCAATCTTATCATAATTATATGAAATAATTACTTAATTTTTTTGGATATGATAGTACTAAATGTTTTAGAACTCCTACTAGGATCTGAAAAACATTTTTTTATATATCCATGAAACTAGTTGATCAAAACAATTTTAGTGGAATGATTAATAGTTTAATATAGCATACGTCTAAAATTCCATATTTATTGTTTTTTATACAAATATTGAATATTTCATTAAAATTCAAATGATTTGAATCATAAATCTAAAAAATGATTTTTTTGTTAACATAATGGAATTATAAATCTTGGACAATTATATTCTTATAGAAATTATTTAGACTAATTTTTTTTAGATACTCAAATTGAAGGATATAAAATTAATAGAAAATGTACATTTATAACATTTCATTTCATATGAGAGGCTTTAGTTTCTTTTTATAGGAATAAGAAGAACGTAGTAGATCCTTCCATTGTTGAAGATGAATATGTGGAATCCTAGATTCATGCTCAAATACTGTGGATGAAAGCCAAAATCATTGATATTTTAATTTTTTTAGTAAAATTACAATATTTATTAACAAATAATCTATAGATTTATGTAAATACTAAGAACAGAACTCAATAGATAATCACATTGATATAAGACATCCTTTCTTCTTGGAAAACACACAAAAATGAGATATCACTTTTCTCTTCATCAAAATGTAGGAACAACTTGTTGGTATTTTTAAAAGACATCTAAATTCAGAAATATTTGAATATATATTATATAATCATGGAATTATCAATATAGAATGATCGTTTATCCACGTCTAAATTGACCGATATCCTTATAGTAAAATATTGCCTCAATATGGTGGGAGAACATTTTTATATTTTATGAAACAATTTATAGATTTTAATTTGTAGTAATTAAATTGTTTCCATACAAGTGATTTAAAAATCTATTTTTTTGAAAAATATTCCAATGATTCAAAATATTTCATTCCATCAAAAAATTATCCATGTGAAATTTTCTTTTCAACAAAATGATTGACTAAAAAAATATATTACAAAATAAAACATTCTTAAATAGTGTTTATAATTTTTTATAAAAGAGATAAATTCTATATCACATTTTTTACTCTATTAATTTCTATAATTCAATTCATGATGTTTATAATTTTTATAATCCTTTTACAAAATCATAGGATTTATAGGAATGAATGTCATTACAATAAAAGTAACATCAAAATTAATATGATCTGATGAGTTCAAATATTATAAATCTTTTAGAATTTTTTTTCCAGCATTGATATCATAGGGGGTTTCAATTTGAGACTTTCGGTTAAAGAAAAAGATATTTCCTTGCCCTTAATCCTATATAAATTATATAGGGACACATCTCATTCTCCATTTCATGAAGTTGTGAAGATCTCTTAAATCCCAAATTATCCTCCTTATGATCATTTTTAGTCTATATAATTTTATTAATTCGACCAATAAAATACATTGCTTCAACATGTGACATCCCCTTTAGAATTTATACTATGGAATGATTGATATAAGATACCTGGTACGAATATTATGAATCATTGTTGAAGTTTTTCATAGTCTCTTAGGGTTGAGAATAATTATTTGTAGAAAATTAATATTTTTATTTAAATTACCCTAAATTAGTAGGTCCTTGTTATTCATATATTTATTTTCTTTGAAGATAATTGGATTAAATTTTTAAACTTTTCAATGTTAGAAATTTCTATAAATTAAAGATCAAACAAGTTCGTCTCCTAGTTGAAATAACCTTAGAAATAGACTTAATCTTCTTATATATATGTTTCCAAGTATATTAATATGTTTTGAGAAATATAAGACTGCAAAGTATTTGTTTTATTTAAATTATGATGTTTTTAATGTCTTTCATCTTCCACTATATGAAATTATTGGGTCTATTTGGGTTCAAAAATTCAGTATTCCAAGAAAATGGTGTAGCTGAACCATTAATGTACATGATGTCTTTGTTTAGGATCTCTTATGTAATATATGGAAATTAAATTTGTTAATGTAAATGTTCAACAATATTTAATAAGTAAAACATGTGATTATGTGGGCGCCAAAATATTCGACGAATATAACAATGAAAAGAAGGCCTTGCGGCCTACCTCACGAAGCCATGGCACGGAGTCCACCCAAGCAATGCGTTCGCCGTGAAGCAATAGAGGCTGGACGCCCCATGAACTCCCCTGAAATTCGTGAACCTTCTGCGAAGAAAGAGAGGCAGGTCACCCCACGAATTCCCCAGACGTTCGTGAACCCGCCGCGAAGCAAGAGGCGGGACACCCCGCAAGTGACCCGGACGTTTGCGAGCCCGCCGCAAAGCAACAGAGGCGCTACCCCTCTGCGATCGCGGTTGACGTTCGTGACCCTCCGCGATGTAACCGGCGTCCTCTTCGCGCCGTGTGAACTCTGCTTCGCAGTGCCACTTTACTATAAATACTGAGCTCCCACTGATCCCCCAGGATGGAAAATCCAACTGTTCGGCTTCTCAACTCCCGAATTGCGAATCACCCTTTTCTCTGTGAACCATGAGCTCCGTGAGGTATTTTTGCTTTGTGAGGAGCCTCCGCATTGTCTTTTTTGATCCCCTCTTATGAGAGGGATGCCTTTCGCGAAGCCTAAGGTCTTTAGAGAAGGAAGGGGGTACCCAAGGGGACTCTGGTTGTGGTGGAGAATTTATGTGTCGCGAAACACCCCTCTTGTACACATGATCCACATGCTAAGGATGGGTCACTGTACTTCATAAAGAACACTGCTTCACGACACTTTTCTTCATGAGGCACCTATGCACTGAGAGGCAGTGCTCTACGAACACCCTTCCACTTAGCAAAGAACCTCCCACATACACCTCTACCCCATTTGGGTTATTAAAGACATATGATGAAAGGGTTGATTGATCCTCATTTGGTGGGACCTTTTGGGGTTATTGAGTAAGTGGGTAAGTTGGTTTATTGTTTATAAATTTCTCCATAGTTGAAATGTATACATAATGTGTTTCATGTATATCAATTATGAAAGTATATTTCTATTCTAACTCATGTTTTTAGCTTGAGTGATTTGGATGTTGAGCCTAATTTATCCACGACAAATCTCCCAGTCATGATAGTTGATTATGAGAAAAAGGTACCTCTTGGGAGGTTGATACCTTTGGTCCATATGTTCAGGAATTATGGCTCTGATTCACTTTAGTCTTTGGTGGGGGGCACTAATGAGAGATACCTATAGCCTCAACTTTATGTTATGGATACTTCTTGATAGGATTTTAGGGGACAAAATTTTCTATAGTTAGGACGTTTTAACATCTTATAATTTTTTCCCCAGGTACTCATCTACCCAAATTTTGATCATCATTTGGGTGGATCTTATTTATGGTTACATCAGGTGAATGTTGGAATTTTTTGGATGTTTCTTGGTTGTGCATAGTTAGTGCATAGTTTTCCTAAACTGTTGGACCCTTCTGTCAAAAAAAATGCGACCATGGCTTTTGGATATTTTCATGGCTCTAAAATAGTTTGAAAATTTTTTCAACCTATTATATGGTCATATGATTAAGTAATAAAGTTTTTCTAACTATGTGTCACTCCCAGCTAATCGTGCATGTATTACTTTTTAATTCACGTTGGTTCACCGACCCCCACATACCTTTTGAACTATGGGGTCTTTGATCCATGTCAAGTCATGGTACGTAGAAAGCCTCCATGAGGATAAAGCCCACCACCCGGTCATTTCTTCATGTTAGGTTCCACCCCATCCCGCATGATGTTAAAATGTATACCCGAACTATGGAAACTTCGATCCATGTCAAGGCATGGTACGTAGGATGCCTAATGAGGTTCAATCCCCACCATCTATCTGGACCAAGGTCCTTCTTCACATCTGTTCACCAACACACCCCATTCTAAACTACAAGGACATTGATCCATGTTAAGTCATGGTACATAGGAAGCCTCCCTGAGGTTCAATCCCACCATCCAATGTACCAAGGTCCATACTCACATCGGCTCTTTGACACACCCTCGTCTCGCATGATTTTAAAATGCATCCCAATCCAACGGTAAGCCATTGTGACCGTGTCATCCAGTTTTTCTGACGCCCCTTCATGTCAGTTCAACAACCCATTTTCAACTCAAACTACAAGGACTTTGATCCATGTGAAGGCTTGGTACGTAGGAAACCTCACGAGGTTCAAGCCCCCCATCTATCTGGACCAAGGTCCTTCTTCAAGTCGTTTCACCAGCGCCCCGTCCCGAACTATGAGGACTTTGACCCATGTCAAGGCATGTTATGTATGATTCCTCCCTGAGGTTCAAGCCCATCACCTGTTGGTCTTCCCGGCCCCCTTCACATTGATTCTCACCAACCAAACTACACAGAATTTGATTCCCTACTATGGGGATATGTAGGAGGACTTTTTGAGGTCAAGCCCACCTCTACCGTCATCTACATGACAGTCCCATCTCATTCCTCCCCCACTTCATTCAATTTTCCATCACCCATCCTGATTCTTACCCAGGCCGCCACATCCCGGTGAGGTCATGCCATTACATTCCCCTCCACAACATTCTGGAAGCCGCCCAAGAGCTGGCCCCGATATCAGTGTTCCCTCAAGGGGGTTCATGAATATGATCCACCTTTATCGGTGTTATGATCAGTCTGATCCACCTCCGCTAGACATTAAACTTGCATCATACCCTATTTTAAGCACATGAAGCTAAGGAAAACATCAAATAAATGACTAAGGCATCTGATTCCCTATGCTCGATGTGGGATGCCTCAGGATTCCGCACCCTCGAGAAGCCCTATAATAAGGGACCAAAGAAAGACACACCAATTCCCTAGCATCCAGTCACACCAGTGATGACTCAATGTGACTACTCCCCCAACTGAAGGTTGCTGCCTAGACCAGACCCTTTGGAATATCCTGACAGAAGGAGTGTAATGAACTGGCATCCATGGAAACATGGCACTGGGAATAGTTTCATGAACAATGTATTAAATATATGAGGGTGTCTCAGACTAGGTGATGAGTTCCGAGGAGTAATCCACAAAAGGAAGAGCCGACATGCCATCATCCCAGTTTCGATAAAGGAGAAGGCGTCCCTGAATAAGGAACGAATGTCGGCCACCATTGGAAAGAGGGAATGAAGGGAAACAAAAGCGCCGCACATGTCGTGCCCAAGTAGATGGATGTGCGTTCCCCAGAGAAAGCGTCGGAAAACGAAATGGTGAACCCAACATGAATTTCTTCTCCTCAATATGGAGACTAGTAGCGCTCGAGAAATCAGTAGATTGATGTGTCACCGGATCCAACTATCCGGCGCCGGGTCCCACAAAGAAATTAGCGGGCCTGGCGTGAAACTAACCAGATGTTTGGGCTGTATAATGTTGGGCATTCGGTTCTGCAACGTTGTCAGTGTGGATCCCTCTTACTGGCCACGGATGACGGGATGGCGCTGGGGCACTGGTTTTCGATTTCTTTTCCTCGTAGTGTTGATGAGTTAATCTCCCTACTTCCTAGAAATCAGGTTGCTGCTACAGGGACACGATCACCGCCCACTTTCCTATGTAGGGGTAGGGGAAACACCAGAACATCCACTCCCAGTGGGTCCACTGCTGCCACAATGGCGTCTTCATCCACGAACGTGGGCCTCCCATGCCCCATCTCCCCATTGGAAGTCATCCAACGAAGGGTGATTAATGACCTCGTATTCTGTTACGAGGAGGAGGGCATAATCCCAACACGGGATATGGCCCCCTTGGACCTGGAGGCATCTAGGCCTCGCCATCAACGCCACCCATGGGGGCCGTGCAGGGATCCCCTGCTCCCCACCCCAACATTCAATCATTTTGGGAGCCTATCCCTAGAACGCCGTGACGACTCCCTATCTTACGCTGATGAGGTGGGAGACATCCGGCTCAGCAAGGTCAGAGTCCCAATTCAAGGGCCCCTTGTAATGGCCCCCACCCAGCTACGTCAACACCGCCACCCAGCCTTTCCAGAGGAGCAGGTAGGCTATGCTCCTGTACCACCCGGACTAGCTCGCCTGACCCGACGCCAGCGTTGGGCCCGAGCTGAGGACGCCCACCAAAGGGCGTTAATGTCGACAGCTACTGTGGCCCGAGACACCCCTGACACATATCACAATGTCCCTTCCCACACTAAGAAGGTTTGGTCATATTCCTAACTGAGATTGAGACCCCAACCGCACCACGAGCAGGTTGGTTTGACTCTCCAAGATACAGGCATGAGTGGTGATCGCCGCGAACCAACCCGCGGTTATGTCACCCCATATAGAGGTCCTCCCCGTACCACTATTCCACAGAGCATGGTCCTTACCTGCTCCGAATCTCGTCATGGAGGTATGCCATGTGCTTCCCCCAAACCGAATGAAATCATTCCCCATGATAGTGAAACTCGGCACGAAAGCCTATCTGATGCCCACCACACTGGGTATGGAATTCTGCCTTCTTCCCCTGACCATCGATGTGATTTCATTGCCCATCTGGACCTTCTCCAGAGTGGGGATCCTCCCAATGTTCTCTCTGTAGCTGGAAAAGGTCTTCCTCACTCTGGAAACCAAAGGGGTGAAGGTCAGCCTCGCTCCACCCGTACCAAGCATGGAGGTCCTCCCCATGATCCCACTGGTTCCAAAAGAGGTTTCGCCCACTCAGGTTCTATTCATGGAGGTCCTTCCCATGTCCCCTTTGACATTTGTCCTGGTGCTCCTCGCACCCCAGCTATCTCAAGTTGAAGTCATCTTAACCCTGACACCAGCGCATCCCCAAGACTACATGTCAGGAACCATCCTTGTCCTGAGGAGATACCTAGGGGCCAGAGGGTGGGTCTTCTCCGCCATAAGAAAAATCCTGGGAAGGCCTGGACAAAGATCAAACCAGTACGCTTCACGGATTCTGAAGCATAATACGACCCGGTAGTGAAACCAACCCCTCGGTCCTCCATGTCAAGGACCGGGGAAGAAACAAGGTGTGATAACCTCATCCTTCCAGAATGTGAAGTCCACTAGATTCTCGCCTCTCTTCATAGGTACATCCAGGAGGAAGAAATTTTGGTAATCCCAAAGTTTCCGACCGTGCAGTCACCACTGTTGTCACCAGAAGCGCCCTATAACTTGACCAGAGATCATAAAGGGCTATTTTGGGTACCGATGGAATTTGAGAAACTGTGTGTCCCCTCGCCGGTAACTTTGATCCCTGCACCAAAAGCTATAGCTGTCAACTCGTCGTATCACGACGTTCTGGTCAGGTCACCACACTCTTCTAAGGATAACCCAGAATTCGGCATCCAGTCGGCTTGTTCGCCGTATTCTCCGCCTTCCAATTTACTTTTCTAGTGGTCTGCCTCAGTACCACATCTGGTTCCTCATCCACCACAGGTTGACGTGTGGGGAAACACGGGGCTAGTCACTGAGTCCGATCCCAGGAGCTTCTGGATCATTCTCATGGTGGATCACTATCCGGAGAAGTTCTGGCTGGCGACAGCATCAAATTTTCATGCACCAGAATACCTCACCCCATATGAAGTCGAGTGCTTCCATCAAACCCTATGGGTGACAGACATCAGTCTTTGGTATCATCGGTTGGTGTACCCCAAGATCCAAGTTCACTTCGAGGAAATCAGCGAGCAATGTCGTCTGGTCAATTTGGTTTCACTCTCTGTGGGCTAGCGCCCTGAGTTACCAGGTCGCCAAAACACCCTAAAACAATGGGATCAGAGTCTCATGGTACTCCAAAAAATCATTAGGGAAGCTACCCCCACATGTAAGTCCATGGATAGGGACAGTATATCGCCCTCCTCTTCAGTCATATCTGGTAGCAGCCTGACTCGTTATGCGACATTGTGTACATGAACCCAAGAAGGGTTGTGGTCCACATGGCTGACATAGTGGCCAAGGAGGACGAACTGGAATTTCTTGATGGAGACATACCCCATGAGGGTGTACCACCACTGTTGGACCCATCAGGGAGGATTACTCATCATCAGAGGAACCTCCTAGGTCTCCCTGCGCCCATCGAATCATTGGTACTCGGTCAGAATGTCGGTAAGGTTAAAGAGCATGTCGGAACTGTCAAGCACTATGACTCTTCCGCATCAGTGCAGAAGACGGACGATGACCCCGAGAAGGTTGCATTGCGCCAACAACATTCCTAGAAGAAGAGGCTGGTCGACGAACTCCTAGATGAGCATGCTATAGAGCGGTGACCTGACTATGGTGATCCTAGGCCGGGGCAGAAGGGGTAGGAACAATTTCCTCCCGGAAAGATGCCTCCAGGAAACCCTGATCATGTTACTCCCATGGACAGGGTTGAAGCCGTAACACACGGAAAGAGGGAATGATACGTCTCACCAAACCCTCCCAAATGGAAAGAAAATCTGAGGAATCTAGATCGTGTTCCCCCAGATGCCCTACAAGCCACTCTGCTAGTTGTTCCATGATCTGTTGAATCTGTCTACCATGTCGAAGAGCCCGACAACTCAAAAGTGGTTAGGGAACCCTGCCAAGATAGGGACCCCTACCCCAATGATCTTATAGTGAAACTCATCGCCCGCCACGAGGAGTTGGAAATGCGGCAGGTGGCAGTCCCACCATATGGTAAGTCGTACCCCGCGTGGGTGGATGATATGCATGCACCCCCGAGTTTTGTAAATTCCACTTTCTCACCCTTTAACAGGACAGGGGACCCGCCACAGCACCTGGCCCATTTTCCCTCCAGGTTTGGCCCCATGTTGGGGACCCCAACACAACAGGGAGTCTCCAAGCTCCGATGTTTTGTGCAGACGTTAGAGGGCCCTACATTTTTCTGGTACAACTATCTCCCTATCAGATCAGTGACTGGCTGGGAGGATCTTCGCAAGAAATTCCAATATCATTTCATCTCCACCGCGAAAAAGACCAGTATTGCAGACTGCTTCAAGTGCAAACAAAGTCCAGATGAGAGAATCGAAACTTCATCGCCTGGTCGAAGGGGCTCACATACTCCCTCGATATGCCACTAACTCAGGAGAAATTACTAATGATGTGCGAAGGAAATGTCAAAGAAGAACCGGTTCCTTCACTGATCACTCATAACTACCCTGGAGGGTTCTGAGATTTCTTAGATAAGGCCTAGCGCCGCAAGGAAGCTCTGCAATAGGTTATTCAGCCATGTCCATTGCCCCCTATAATCCCAGAAAGGAGGGATGCCAATGTCGAGCCCGCCGCGGTGGCCCAAATAGAGGCCCCTAGGCAACTAGAAATGCTACCAGTGGCGCCAGCCCCGCAACCTCGCATAGGCCCACCACCCCAGGCACAACCTCCTGCCTAGTAGCGACCGCCTAAGAATCGGAAGGTTCCCCCATGCAATGTGCCACCACTTCCTAGGTGAGACAATCAGGCTCTGCCTCCTCGGCAGGCCCCTCTGGACCCTCGTTAGGGCCAGGCTCCCAGAGCACCTTATCCAAAAAGAAGGCACCAGACGTTCTCCTTCATTGAGAATTAGGTCCCCGGTTACTTCTGTAGTGCCCTAGAGATGGGAATTGATCGCTTACCCGAGTGCAGAAGGCCAGTAGAGGAGAATATCATTGATTGCCCCAACTACTTCCCCTATCATTGGATCCTGGGGAATACCCTCAAGGAGTTCTATGGTATTAAAGACTGGCTAAAAGACCAGGTCGATAACAACATAGTCAGGTTGGGCCCGACCCTGGAATAAGTGACAGGCATCATTGTGAGGTCAGAAAGAGGTAGTGGCGATGGAGGTGAGTGGCAGCAGGTTCCCAGCCACGGATCCCAGAATTATGATGACTGGATAGCTCATAAAATAGTCTCTCACGCCCATGGTATTATTCGTACATGCGTGAATTAGCTAGAACCTTTAGAAGATGCGACCAGTACCTCTACGTCATCATCTCAGCCGGCCTCTTCCCAAAAGGGAAAGCAGCGGCGACACCAGAAGAAGAAATGCGCTCCACCACTATCATCGTCATCCCGCACTATCAGTGACTTCATTCCCCCTGAGATGTGGATTCCTCCTAGAATCTGCCCAGTGGTGGATGGTTCGTCAAGAGACAGTCAGGGGCACGCTTCGATTAATTTAGTAGAGTTGGTAAATCCATATATGACTCCCGACGAGGGGGAACACCAGGAGAACCTCCCCAATGTCACCGGTCGACGTCAACATCGGTGGACCCGTGACTACATGGGTCATCGAGGTGCATTAGTTGGCACCTCTATCCAGGCCGTGCACGCGACTGAAACAAGACAGCAGGCCCAGCGCAGAGCTCAGCATGCGCAACCTCCTCATCTGTTGCCCTCAGATCTGCCTCCACCACCGTTTGTGATACTAGATCAGGAAGAGCTACCTCGTCTGTACCATGGCCAGTATCACCCTACTATAGGCCAATCACAGTTGTCTGATCCTCATCCGACAACCTCTATTCATGCCTCGACAAGTGAGAAACGGAGCTTACCAAGCACTAACTAGCCACCGGTCCAGCTGGCAGGGCCCGCCATGCCTCCAATTACAGAGCGACCTCTTTTAAGCAGTGGCTCACGTCTGGCCCGGAAGTATGATGTTTTGAAGCACCTTGCTAGCATTCCAGTGAGCCTTTCTATCCTTGAGGATCTTCTCCTGTCATCTGAAATGCGCAACGCATCTGAAGAGGCCCTAAAGAGCCCCCTCCAGTTTGAGATGGAGGTAGAAGCTGCAGAAGCCTTCTACGCCAATGCAATTGAGAACGCCGAATTCCAGGCAGTTATCTAAGTCTCTGGTGAAGAAGAAGACCCTCTAATATAAGGGCACATTTGTCTACTATACATTAGTGTCTAGTTCAATGGTGTGGAATTCAGCCACTATCTTATTGACACGGGTTCTGGGATTATCCTAATCCTAACTCAAACATTGCGGAAGCTGGGGTTGTCTGAGGATCATCTAACTCCCTCCGACATCAGAATCTAGGGATTTTATATGACCGAGCAGACCCCGGTTGTCTAGATCCATTCAAAGACCTAGTTTGGTGGCCTAATTTCCAGTACTGAATTCATGTTTTTCTCCCAGGACACCGCGTATAACGCATTGATGGGTAGGCCATGGATCCACCTGCATGCAGCGGTCCCTTCATCGTATCACCAATGCCTGAAATATTCCCTCAATGGTCGAGTAGGCATGCTCCAAGGAGATGTGTCTCCTTTTTACTCTTATGAAGCCCGCTACTTGGACGCCGACTATTACAAGAGCAAGGATAAGAAGATTCTGGCAAGTGAGGTTGAACCAGCCCCGGTCACAAGTGATCCATGGGCAGGTCTGGATGACGCCTACATCTTCCCAATCCATTGGTTGGAGGCCACAACCCCCGACATGGGGTAGTGTTTTGTTGTTTCGTGTATAAGAGGAAGGCATATTCCCAAGTCCATGTGACTGCGGGAAATCACCTCATACTCTTACACCAACCAGGCTCAGGTGATCCCAAAACCTCCTACCCCTATATGGTATTGGGACGTCAAGATCATGGAAACGGCGGTACGTTGTATGTGTCTGTTTTTCTGGGCTGGAATTAACCGACTCAAGCCGACGCGCCACTACTTCTTTGATATTATCAAGTGCGGTCCCATGGGCAGATGACCTGATGAGATTGGATTGACTGCCTTCATCGCTATGGTCTTGGTGGAACATGAATCTTCTGATATGATGACCACCTCCGCTCAAGTCGGCACTAGATTTCCATCAAAGTATAATGGTTTAGAAGCGACTCCCCCCCACATAAGATCTATCCCTAAGTAGAGAAGAGGACCTAGAGGATGATCCCCCCACCTTTGAATAAGACGTCTCTACGACGGTCGATGAACTGGTACAACTGAACCTTGGTAACGAGGCAGATCTGAGACCCACATTGATCGGTGCCGCCATGTCCCTCGAGGAGTAGCAGCGATACGTAGACATCCTTAAACAGCACTGTGATGTGTTTGCTGTAGTTATGGAAGGATTCCATGACGAGATCCCCAGGTAGTCCTCCACTGTCTTGGTCTCCCGACAGACCATCACGGGTTCAAGCAGACTCCCAGAAAGATGCACCTTTCTCACGGTGCCATGGTCGAGGCCAAAGTGGAAAATATTATCAAGGGCAACTTCATCAAAGAAGTCCAGTACCCCATCTGTCTAGCCAATATTGTGCCATTCAGGAATAATAACGGGAAGATCAGAGTTTGTATCGACTTCTGCGATCTCAACCACCACTGTCTGAAGGATGATTTTCCCCTCCCAGTGACAGAGTTGTTGATTGATGCCACGACAGTGTTCCAAGCCCACTCCTTCATGGATGGGTATTCTGGTTACAACCATATCCATATGGCCCCCGAAGATAATGGGTCCACCACTTTCAGGGCCCCTCAAGGTACTTTCTGTTAACAGATTATTCCCTTCAACATGAAAATTGCAGGTGCACCTATCAGCAGGCCATGCACCGCATATTCAAGACAATTGTCGGGACATTGGTAGAGTGATATGTATATGATATGGTGGTCAAATCTAATCATCACCAGTACCATCTAAAAGAAATTTAGAAAGTTTAATGTTTCCTCTGTTCCCTCCACATAAAGATGAACCTGCTTAAATGTGCCTTTGGGGTCACCTCCGGGAAGTTTCTCGGCTTTTTTGTCAGATATCGAGGCATCGAGATCAACACAAAGAAGATCAAAGCCATCATCCAAATGCCTCCCACGAGCAATAATCGGTATCTTCAAGGTCTTCAAGGGCACATAGCCTACATACGTTGATTCATGGAAAAAATGGCTGGAATGTGTAAGCCCTTTTTTCCAACATAGGAAGAAAGGCTCCGCCTATGAATGGGATGAAGAGTGTCAGGAAGCCTTCCAGGAAATCAAGCAATATCTGCTCCAACCTCTGGTCTTGATGCCACTAGTTTTCGAAAAGTTGTTGGTCTTTTATGTGACTGCTCTGGAACGATCTCTCAGTGCCCTACTAACCCTGAATAACAACAAGGGGACAGAGAACAAACTCTATTACCTCAGCCACATGCTCCTCGATACGGAGACCATATACTCCCCCATCGAAAAGAGTTGCCCTGCACTCATGTTTTCTGTACAAACGTTTCGACATTATCTACAGCACCATGAGGTTTAGTTGGTCTCTCGGGTAGACCCACTGAAGTTCATTCTGAACCGCCCCATGTTGACTGGCCGAATAGCGCGGTGGGCAGTGATCCTCCAGAAGTTTGACATCAGGTTCGTGCCCTAGAAGGATATCATGGGACATGGATTGGAATACATCCTATCTGCCCATCCAACCTCCACGTATCAATCCCTAGACCTGGATTTTTCTGATGAGGCAATCCTCTCAGTCGATCATGTAGTCTCATGTTGGAAAATGCACTTTGACAGTGCCTCTCAGAGCCCCACCGATAGAAGGCTCAATGATCCCAGGCTCAACAGAGTGGGCCTAGGTATCGTCTTCATCACCCGGACATAAGTTGTTCTTCCATACTCATTATTATTGTCAGAAAGCTTCACCAACAATGAGGTAGAGTATCAGGCTCTCATCACTGGCCTCGAGCTGGTCCTTGAGATCGATGTAACCCATTTTCACATGAAAGGTGATTCTGAACAATTCATCAAGCAAGTCAATGGCGACTATGTCGTCAGGTAGTCAGAGATTGTGCCATTGTTGGAGTGCACCCTCTATTTAATGGCCTGGTTCCCTTCTCGACCAGAGGTTACCCATGTCCCTCGGTCACAGAATGGTTGATCAGACACTTTGGTTGGCCTAGCTGCATCACTTGCAGAACCCGAGCAGGATGATCTGATTATACATGTGGCACACTAGAGATTCATTTCCCCCGTCACCCCAGAGGATGAAAATGGCATGCAAGTAAGCCATATTACCACCATATCCTCCACATCAGGATCCCCAGGTTCATCAAATGCAGTGGTTGAGGCCACTCCCAACTGGATAGTACTCTTCGTCCAGTATCTCTAAAATGGTTGCCTCTTGGATGATCGGGCCGAGTGTGAGTGAATCCAACACCGCGCACTGCAGTTTACCCTCTAGAGTGGTCCCAGTCTTGAGAGGATCCCCTATAAGTTGGGTTTAGATGGTTTTAACCTCCGTTGAATTCAAGGATTTGAGATTTCAGAGGTCATACAAGAGGTTCATGCCTGTTCCTGTGGTGCCCACCAGGCTAGGCCAAAGTTGTCCCATCAGATCAGAAGACTAGGGTACTTCTGGCCCTCTATGATCCATGATTGTATTGAGTTTTCCAAGCGATTCCACAAGGGCACTGTTCATGCTAATTTCATGCATCGGCCGCCAGAGCCTCTCCACACCACCAAGTAATCTGGGCCATTTTCGGTTTGGGGACTTGATGTCGTGGGACCATATACACCGGTGACAGCTCTCCAGTGTAGGTTTATCCTGACCGCTACATATTTCTTCTACATGTGGAAAGAGGCAGTTCCACTCAATGTGGTCAAGGCCTATTCCATCGTTGACTTTGTAATATCTAATATCATCCATGGATTTAGAGTCCCTCACGCTGTCCTCACAGATAACGACACCATCTTATGAGCATTCGAGCTGAAAAAAATGTACACCAAGTACAATATCCGTTCGAACCGTACCTCTCGCTATCACACGCAGGAAAATGGACAGATTGAGGCATTCATCAAAACACTCTCTAAAATATTGCATAAAATTCTTGGTCAGAATAATAAAAATTGGTTAGACAAGCTCCCCAACTCCCTCTGGGCGTATCGGATGACGACTCACAATTTCTACCCAGGTGACTCCATATTCCCTGGTGTATGGGGCTGAGGTCGTACTGCCATCGAGATCCAACTGCCGTCGTTACGCAATGTAGTCTATGATCAGCAAGCGCCAGATAAGGTGGCTAAAATCTGTTAGGATGAATTAGAAGGACTGGATGAAAACATGCTCCGTGCCCTGCACAATATGGAAAGGTATCATACTAAGATATCTAGAGAATTCAAAAAGAAGGTTTTCCTTCACTCTTTTCTGCAAGGCGACCTGGTATTGGCCCTCTGAGCGCCAATGATCCCCAGTAAGAAACCACCAAAGATGGAGCCCAGATGGGAAGGACCTTACATCATTCATAGGGTCTACCCCAATGGATCATACTCCTTGGTAACCATGGATGGTGAGCGCATAACTCCTCCCACCAACACCCAGTTCTTCAAGGAATACTTCGCCTGAGCCTAAGGGTCCCGCATGACCCTAAACAGCTCCACAGTCCTGAAAGGCCTTAAACTTTATGGTCTTACATGACCATAAACTGGATAGTCTTGCTTGACCCTAAACTACACCATGGTCTCGCACGACCTTAAACTGTGTGGTCCTATATGACCTTATACTGGACGGTCCCACATGACCCTAAACTGCACCACAGTCCTGCATGACCATAAACTTTATGGTCCTACATTAATTTAAACTGGACGGTCCCGCATGACCCTAAACTACACCATGGTCCCGCACAACCTTAAACTGTATGGTCCTACATTACCTTAAACTGGACGGTCCCACATGACCCTAAACTTCACCTCAGTCCCGTGCGACCTTAAACTATATGGTCCCGCATGACCTTAAACTGTATGGTCCTGCATGACCTTAAACTGTATGGTCATACATGGCCTTAAACTGGATGGTCCAACATGACTTTAAACTATAACATCATCTTCAATGATGTTAAACTACATCATAGTCCTTCATGACATTAAATTTCTCATTATTGTCCCACATGACAATAAACTGCAAAATTGTCCATTCTCTATGACCCTAAACTATGATCTCCCTCTTCCTCACTGCAAGACATTACACTAAAAGCTGGTTAGGCCTTCTTGATTGAGGCCCAGCCTCAGGCCCCATGACCATCCTCGATCTAGGATCTCTTCTAAGATTGTATGGGATTATGTCCTCATTCAGGTCGGGTTACTCTCCATATCATACATATCCCCAAATGAGATGTGTTTCATCATCCTACATGACATTAAATTGTTCTTCTAGAACTACGTATGGCTTGATTCCCATCCTAATGGGATCTGTAGGAATGCCCAAATGCTTTGTTTTGAGCCCAACCACAAACTCTTCTCTTTGATTATCCCCCTTGGTATAGCTTCCTCAGAGGGTCCTCGCATGATGTAGAGTAGGCTTCCTTAGCTCCACTCATATGAGGATTATAATTTCCGCACCATGTGCCCACTCCCATTCTTCTATCCTCCCATGTCTTCACCGCACGACGTTAAACTGCATGGCCTACAAGAACTACGAATGGCTTGATTCTCATCCTCATGAGATACGTAGGAATTCCCAGAAATTTTGTCTGTTGGCCCAGCCTAAAAGCCAGAATCCTCCCCTAGAGTCAAGACATATGGCAGGGTGTATACTTTTCCCCAATTCATATCGAGCTAGCCTCGATACGGCTGTATGTCCCCCTCCTTGTAGATGTTCGCCTCTTTCGTAGATGGGTACAAATATTCTTCACCAACTCCTTGACTGGTATTCCATCACCTTACCCATCCATAAGGGCCCCAGAACGGTATAGATACTAGGCCTAAGGGCCCTCTTACCATTCAGGCCAACGCCCTCGGGGGTGCTGAGCAAAAAGACGATATAAGTCCCGCGTTGCGAATGTATTCAGCGGTCGATGCTCATTTGTTGCTCCCATATCAGGTCACCATAGGGACATTGTGTTTCGAACATGGTCAATAATCGCCCTGGATCTTCGGGTCCACCCTAAGATATCCCAAACATCGAGTGTAGTGATTCGTTCTACCCCGTCCCGAAGCGACGAACTCTTTTCGGGCAGGGCCTACTGTCACACCACGGGCCTAGGTTCTCTATGATCAGAGTGTATAGTGTGGTATGGGATTATTTCCTCATTCACGTCGAGTAACTCGTCGTGCCGTACACCTCCCTGTATAGGGAATTCTACTCCCTGACCCTCTTCCTCACTACAAGATGTTAAATTGTGAGTAGGCAAGGCCTTCTTGACTAAAACCCAGCTATCAGGCCCCTTGGCCTTTTCAGGCCCCTGGCCCAGGTTCTCTATTTCGATACTGTGCGGAGTGGTATGGGATTATGTCCTCATTCATGTCAGGTTACTCGCCATGTCATGCATGTCCTCGTTAGGGTATCCTTACCCTAGGGTATCTTCGAGAACTACGTGTGGCTTGATTCCCATCTTTATGGGATACGTAGGACCACCTGAATGTCTTGGCATCGGGTCCAGCCCCATCTCCTGAAAATCTCCATCCCACCTTGGCCCCTTGGGCTACCTCTCCTGAGCTACTTTGTCGACCCTTTTCGGCGGTCCACCAATGTGCCTAAGGGTACTATGGTTTAGTGCATGGAATGTCAGACTCTATTTAGACATGTTATCACCCACTTTTTAGGATTTTTGTTCTCCTTTATCAGGGCTTTCAACACCTTTCACACCCGGAGGGACCACCAAGAATGGCATGGATACCACACCTAATAGCTCTCCTACAGTTACGTGCCAATGTCCCATAGATTTTTGGACAAAAAATTGATACAAATCCCCATTGCGAATATGGTCAATGGTCGATGCTCGTTTGTTGTTCCCACTTCAAGATAACGCGATATAGAGACCGTTTTTCCACCATGGTTAACAGTTATCCTCAATCGCAACACCTACCCCATTAAGCCCAAAATTTTGGTTACAAAATTCACATCCTTCTCCACTTCTCATGTCCAAGTAGAACTTCAACCCACTTGATGCTATTCCTCAGTGAGCATCTGCATGTTAGGGGAATGAAGCCACGGTAAGTGCGTCCTATGGGGTTCTGCACCGATTTCCCTCTAATGGGTGTTCCAAGTATTGAAATAAAGATCGTATTCCCTTGTTTCCCTCAATGAGTTTGACTCACGTGGGCTTAGAGATCAGTTCGAGGTCTGCGCTTACTTGGAATGCTACCATCCCTCCATGGTCTGAGCTCTAAGACCCTAAACTAAGATCATCTCATAACTACATTCATCCTAATTTTTGCTAATTTTCCTTTTCTATCCCGCCTTATAGACTTTGACTATGGGACCATGTGGCGTGGTACGAGATTATATCCTCATTCACATCAGGTTTGCGATAGCTGCACCATGCACACCCCGTTATAAAAATTATCCCTCCTATTTCCGGTCCTGCTTGAAATTAAAAGGAACCTTTCTAGAACTATGTGTCTCTTGATTCCCATCCTTTTGGAATACGTAGGTCCACTCGAATGTCAAGAATCCGGGTCCATCCCCACCTTATAGAGTTCTCCCGATCTTCCGGTCACCTAGGCCCCTTGGCCTATTCCTCTCCACGAGAGGGATATATAGATGTGGTACATGGTTCCTGGCACCATGACCCCCTTCTCTCTGGAATCCTCCTTCTGTTGTCTTCCCTCATGATGAGTCCCTCGAACCCTTGTAGGGGTTCAAAGATGTGTTAAGTGTACTCTGGTCTAGGACCAAGAGTGTCAGATTCAACTTGGTCAAGTTCCTTCCACTTTTCAAGCTTCGTGTTCCACTTCATTCGGGATTCCATCATCCTTCACACCCGAAGGGACCCCCAAGAATGACCTGGATACCATGCCTAAGGGCTCTCCTACCGTTACGGGACAACACCTCCGAGGGTTTCAGAAAACAAATTGATACTAATCCCGCATTGCGAACATGGTCAGCGGTTGATGCTCATTTGTTTGTCCCCATTTCAGGCTAACATGACAGGCTGATGTGTTGCGAACATGGTCAGCACTAATCCTCCATCATCATGCCTTCCCTTTCAGTCCTTGACTGTTGGTTACATGATTCACAATATGTTCCACCCCACTATGTCCATGTGGAATCTTGACACTCTTGGAGCTATCTCTAAGTGCACCTATGCATGTCAGGGGGACAATGTTGCAATACGACGTCTTTGAGGGATCCCACGGTCCGAGCTCTGAGACCATAAACTAAGATCTTCATTAAGGGATATGTGCGGCTTGATCCACATCACCATGGGATGCGAGGGGTCACCCAGTCGTCTTTTTTCGGAGTCCAGTTCAGATGGGAGCTAGTTCCTCATGCCCGTTTCACTCTCACCTCTATGTAGGCCCCTCGACATGAGGTCTCCCCCTTATAATTATGTACGGTGTGATGTGGGATCATGTCCCCATTCACGTCGGTTATGTCGCATGGCACCGAACACACTCCCCACCTAGCATCGTCTCTACTATGCCTGCATCTCATGAAATTAAAATGCATGCTTGGTCCTATCACACAAACCTAAACTGTGTCATTATCGTCCTAGTTTCATGATTAAAAATGGAACTGCATTGTGAAGACCTCATCATAGAGGACGTCACGTTGGGTTTTGGTCATACGCCATGCCATTTTTCAACGCCTACTACGGCTTGATTCTTGTGGCGATGCCAGGGCCTGCTACCCTAGGCCCGTCGCTTCACAAAAAAACAACTCACCTTAAAAGAAAAACAATATTGGTAAAATACCGCTTCTCTTAGTGCAAGGGATACTCCCACACACCCTTTCATCCTTTTCATGGGTACCTTGCCATGCCGTGCCACATTTCAAGAACTATGTGTGTCTTGATTCTCATCCTTAAGTGATATGGAGGAGTGCTCGAGCACTTCCCCATGGGCCCAGCCGAACATTCGTGTTTGGTCCCTCAACTCGAGCACTTCCCCAGAGAACACATGGTAAGTAGGGATTATATACTTGTTCATGTCGGGTTTTGTAACCAACTCACCATTTTTTTCCTGGTCTCTTTACCCATCCATGGTCCATGTTATAAGACCTTAAATTAAGAACCTTTCGAGAACTACATGTAGCTTGATCCCCATCCCCATGGGGTATGAAGAAATGCCTTTTTCATTTTGCTTCAGGCCCATATCAACTCTCATATTTTGTCCTTAGACCTAAAACCTCCCCTGGGAAACACGTGGGGGTCAGAACCCCCGGTTCCCATTCACGTCGGATATTTATGTTTCCCCACCATGTGCTTCCTGTGTTTCCTCCCATCCATGGTCTGAATTCTACAACCCTAAACTAAGATCTCCCTATGTGATGGGAGTTGACTCCCTTAATCTTGTACGTCTCGTTGTCGTATTCAATTGTGTTTTTACAAATATCCCTAAGTATGTAATCTTCATAGAGACATTCCTCGAGTTCCATGTCCATGCTTTGTGAGCTCGCTATTTAGATCTTCATCCTCTTCCGCATCCAAAAGGACCCTTAGATGACATGGATGATAGGATTAAGGGCTTTCCATGGATTCTGAAACCAAGGTTTAACCAATTATTTCAGGCCAACGCCCCTACGAATCTCTGACAACATTTGTGACATGGTCATGTGTTTCGAACATGGTCAACGGTCGACCCTCATTTTTCTGTCCCCATTCGAGGGTAATGCGATATGGATTCTATGTTTCTGCCACGGTCAATAGTTATCCTCAGTCGTCACGCCACCATAACTGTGGTCCAAATTTTGATCATCATGATTCACACATTTCTACTTCCTCATGTTCAAGTGGAATTCCAACATACTCTTCTTTATCTCTTCGTGCATCTAGGTGCTCCCCATGGATGAGTTAGCATCATTGGGCCGGTATTCACCGATTGTCCCTTCGTCCTAGCATGCCCCTTCTTGTGTTGGGAAAGTCCCACAATTACTTCTTATTTCCCACACCGAGCACGACTCACGTGGGCTTAGTAGTTTTGGTAGGATATGCACCAACACGACCAGGCTTTTCATCATCCCACATGATGTTAAACTGCGCTCTCAGAACTACGCATGGCTTCATTCCCATCCTCATGGGGTACGTAGGAACGCCCGACCACTCTACTTCAGCCCAGCCCAATTCTCATCTTGGTTCCTCGACCTGAAGAGTTTCCTTCGGGGTACGTTGTTTGATTTGGACTCCATGTCCTCATTCACGCCAATTTCATAGCTAACGCACCACATACTCCCTGGGCTCTTCCCTTTCATTCCATGTTCTATCGTATGAATTTAAACTTCTGGAGGCCATATATCCTCAACACATGAAAATAAACTGTGTTTCTACCCTGAAGAAATTCAGGATGCCCCATGTTGATAATGGGATACACTAGAGCCTCTACCAGAGAGGATTTTACCTGTCAGTGTTGGTCTATGACTACACTATGCTTCCATAACTACGTATGGCTTGATTCCCATCCTCATGGGATACATAGAGACAACATCTTATTTTTCCTAGGGTCCATCCCACAGGAATCATAAATCCTGTGCTTTCCCCTTTCCGGCCCCCTGGATGGACCCCTCGTAGGGAACTGTACAACTGCAATTTTTCTCCGAACAAGTTCAGGATGCCCCAGATGACATTGGGAAGTGACCAATCCCTCTCTAGAGAGGCTCTGTTTGAAATAAGGAATGATCCATGATCAAACTGATGCATCCATCCAGTGTGCTCCCGCCATGGTTGCATAATTTCATGAGTGTTGGATTCTGCTCGAACAAACCCTCACTCCACATTCTACTCTTTGCGTGCCCCTTATTTGGACTCTCGTCCTGTTTCAAGTCTAGAAGAAACCCCTAACAGTATGGATTCTCGACATATGGTCCACTTACTATCTTGGGCTAAGGTTCTAGAAGACAGGTCATTTTTGGAAGGACCCCTAACAATATGGCTGCTCGACCAATGGTCTGCCTGCTGTCCCGGACCAATGTCCCGTAAGACTGATCGACGATACTTGAGTTAGGCCCCGTGTTGCGAACATGGTCTGCAGTCGGCCCTAGTTTGTTGTCCCCATTTCAGGCTAATGCAATACGGATGCTACGTTTCCAACACGGTCAACAGTTATCCTTTATTTTCATGCCACCCTAATAGCATTCCAAATTCTAGGTATCGTGCTTCACACCTTCCACTTCCCTATTTTTGGACTAATCCCAACTCCCCAGGCGTTACCCTGCTCATGCACTAGAGCACATCGGAAGAATGGCTCGTTGATTGTTCTGAGGTCCTAATCCTCTGATCGGGCCTCTCCAATGTCTTCTTAGGAGATCCGGATTAGTTACTTAAACCCCGGATACCGGGATCTTGGTCGTCACGTTATGTTCAGATGGAATAGCTTGGTGATCACCCCTTGTTTCTCACATTGGGTTCGACCCGCGTGAGCATAGGGAATGACCAATGGAAATATCATGAAAACAATAGATTCATGGGGATCCAACCTCGATAACAAAACTCATGTATTAAAAAAAAATCAAAAAATAAAAGTGCATCTGAGAGTTGTGGTCCTTACAGCACTCGGGGGTTTATTTCTCCCATGGAAGGTTGACCTCATCAAAAGAGCATTGCAGCTCTGCCACCCTTTGACTTGTAGATTCCAAGAGTTTCTACCACCTGCTCAGCTCCTGCTCCTCCTCAGCAATGATGGGACACAATTCGTCAGCCTCAGTTTGGTCCCGTTCTATGTCAGCCTGGATGACGACCATTTCCTCAGAAGGTTTCCTTAGACGGTCTTCCGCCTCTTCTAGTTGGGCTTTCAATTGCAGGACCAGCTCTAATTGTGCATTAAGAGAGTCTGAGTGCTCATTCTCCTGGATCCATAGCTGTTGGATCTCATATTTATCCTCCTGAAGCTTCTTGATGTTCATCGCCTTCCTCCACTACTATCCCACGCTGAGTCCACGATCATACTTCTGGATCGTCACCGCCATCAAATCTCAGATGAGTAGGTGAGGACGCTGGGAATCCACTCCCCCAGAACATAGATCGCACTGCCGTTAGTGAATTCTATCCATCTCATCCAGCCATAGTGTATGGGGTGTCTTTTCGATAATGTGCACAATCAGCTTCCATGATCGGCGGTGTACTATGTCATTGTCATCTTTGTCAGAGGCTGCCATGACCCAATCTACACGATTGGTAGGCTCATATGCGGTTTATGCCCCCATGAAGTCTTCAGCAGGATCTGCATCTGGCATGGGATCAGGCAGGGTGTCTGGCGTTGGATCAGACGCGGTGGGACTAGGGTTGACCGGCAGATCCTCATCATCGGACCCCACCTCAATGACCTCAGGCACAACCCCGCTAGTGGTCCTGCCAATGATGGGGGAAGCTGAATCTCGGGTGGGCAGGGTAGCTATCTCCACGATTACTAGAATGCCTCTCAGAGGGGCGCCATCAGAAATCCCAACCAGCCTTGCCGCAACGGCCCATGCCAGTTGAAGAACTGTATGTAACAGAGAAGGGCATGGACGTCAGTTGGCACGACCAACGTGTGACAACAGTGAATTTAGTGGAGAGTACTTACAGAGATTGAAATCCGGGTACTGCTCCTCAGTTGATGCTAATGGGACCCCAAAGTGTGGACCTCCGTATATTATCGGATGGTTTGGAGATTCTGGAGGATCCACCTCAGGTTCCCGACCCTCACCAGACACATAACTAGACGCGGCCACAGGTGCAGGTTCCGAGGGTCTTGTATCACCACCCACCGAGGGGTGAGAGCGAGATTTGTGTACCAAATCCTCCTACATGGTTCAGATGTTGGTAAGAGGTCCATAATGACCTGAAAGCAGACCCTGAGGAAAGAAACTTGGAATGTTACCTCGAGAGCCTCTGTGAAATCGCCGAGATCTGAGTCTTGATCACCGACTTCACCTTCCTCCATTGTGCTCCCTCCACCAGCCTCATCTCCCCGAGAGGATTCATCTGAATCTTCTGATAGGGGGAAGTGCTCCCTCATCATAGCGACCGATAGTTGTGGGGGAACCATCTGATCTAGAAGTACCCTCACCCGGTCTGTCATTGGACGCGGGGCACCAATAGAATGTACGCAGTCCTCCAGCTCATTCAGATATTGTTGCTCCTCTTCCGGAGAAGCCGCGAAACCGGCCCAAACATGGCCTATACCGGGTAAATCCATTCCAAGGAGGTTCATATGATCCCACATCTTGGATAGACTAAGGTTTTGTCAGTTGACATCCCAAATTTCCAAGGCCTCCGGGAAACAGTGTTCTCTGGCATGTTGATATGGTGCAACTGCTTCCCTAGAGCCTGAGTGGATATCCTGCAGAATCCCCTCTGTGGCCACCCCTCTGGATGGATTTTCTCTTCCCGGATCATCGGATCCGCTGCCATTACTAGATCTGCCGATACTGCCTCACCCTCATCCGGTGCAGTTCTCGCTGCCACGGCAGCCCCGCCACCGCAAGAAGACCTTACTTCCCTCTGATCCCCGACCATCGGATAGGGGAGGCCCACCATCACCAGCTCGAATAGTTTGCTGCTTTAGCATTTCCCCTGGATAAGCTTCCTCCTAGCTTATGGTATAGTCTTTCACCAATCTGAAGGCGGCAGTGGGCGGAGGCATTTCATTTCACTTTTTCCCATCTTCCCATGGGAACATGAGCCACAATTTCCTCATCACACATGGGTGCTACTCGTGGAGAACCTCCCAGTAGACCTGCAGGGTCAGCCGCTGCAGGCACTAGAATTGCCTCGCAAAACGGTGCGGGGTGTACGGCTCGCAAAGCGGCTCGTGGTCCACCATCGCCACCAAGACTCCACATCAAAAGGCTAGGAGATATGCCCGATTCACTTCTATCCCCTGACCATTATCGATAAGTACCCCCATCGGTAATGGAAACTATTGGAAATTAAATTCTTCCACCTCCCACACCCGGTTCAGCACCAAGGGAATAGTCAATTTGACTGGAAAGCTCCCAACAACATTCTGGATTGATGGATGGAAGTTTGACCCCTGAATCGAGATTGGGTTTTGGTATTCTTAAACCCACCTGATGTGAGCCATCATCCACCCATACAGAAGATGGAAGGGACCGCATATCCTCGATGGCTTCTTGCCCTCACTAACATGTTGTAGAATCTTATACAGTCTGGTGAGAATCTGAATACCCAGATTGGCCCACCCCCCTGTGGCCCGCATGGATGCCATAATCAATGATCTAGGCTACAACCCCATGTTGGTATACCTCACAGGTAGAATCCAACCGTAGATAAGGGCCGCAATAAACTCCGCCAGCCTGACTATCGGCCATAGTTCAGTGCTGACATTGAAACCCCAGGTCTTCCATTGGCTGTCCTCCAAGATCCGCCAATAAGAGTTCTCCTTACCTCGCTGAGCCCCCTTTGGGAAAGTTCGAGGCCTCAAGGGAACTCTCGGTTCTCCAGGAAGTTCAGGAACTTCTTGAACCACTTTTTAAAGTGGATATCCTTCACCGCTTCTTTATCCTCTTCGAGGACCAGTCCCATCAGTGTCAGTACTAGCCACAACATATGCTTCGGATCCTCCCACGCACTCATGACGGGGAGGAACTCATCATACATATCCCCCAAGATTGGGAACCCCGAAATCTGATGGACATCCCATAGAATGATGCCAACCTCCCCATGGTGCAGGTGAAACGTGTTCGTCCTAGACGACCATCTACTCAATAGCTCTGGCATCAGCTGTTTTGGTTGATATATGTGGAATTGGGAGGTTGAGGCAACCTCATACAAGCCCAATCTCCTCAGCTCAGCTCCAAACTCCTTGCATGATGTGCCTACCAAGTAGGTCCATGCCCAATCATTGGTGATGTTGTCGCCCTAGTGCAGGTCCCACTCATCAGACCACCGCTTCTTCGAATCCCTCAATGCAGCCTTCAGTTTTGTGCGGTACATGGGAGGGGACGTCTCCGGTTGCAATGGATTCCCATCAATCTTGTTCAGATTAATGTATTGGCAGTCAGAGGTGATAGGTTTTAAGTCTTCCTACGCATGATCATCAACCGCCCTGAACCATTGGTGCTGGCATAACATGCTTGTGAACCATCAAGCTGGTTTATCCCTGCTCGCATCAGGAATGGAAACATCATCTATCAGCCTGAAGCCATTCAAGGGAAGATTCTTGCATAGCTGATAGTTATTTTGACTCCCTGATAACAGTTCTGTCAAAGAATTATGGTGAGAGTGGCTTCAGACAAGCTCCCCCAGGCCCAGATATTTGGTCATCTTATCCCTCCGGGCAGTGTCCGCAAGCACCCCCTGTGCAGCTTCTAATTGGGCCATTTTCTTTTAAAAGGCTTTAGAAATTTTATAGTTCGGGTTTCAAAGCCTGTTTGTGGAGCTCCTTCGTGAAGCAGAATCACAGAGCCTATCCTCAGCCTACAAGCAAAAATTCGCTTCGCGCAGTCACAGAGTCAAAGACTCATGGTACGCCGCGAAGCCCGATTCGCGGGGACTAGATGCAGAGTACGTGGAGCTTCATGAATCAAGGGAGAAAAAGGAAAAATTTGCAGAGAAAAGAAAGAACAAAAGACATGCCATCCCCCCTATTTATAGGCGGTAGCCCTCTGAGCTTAACGGTGTGTCCAGCCCCTACGGAGCTTCGCGGCGCATCCGACCCACATGGCCCATGTCCACTTCTCATGCCCTCTTCGCGAGTAAGCATCGCGAACGGCCGATGATTTTGTCAATTTCCCTCCGACATCAACCCTTGATCCCTCCATGGCTCCAAGTCTGAGGGGGGGAATTTGTTGGCGCCAAAATATTGGACAAAAAGAATAAAGAAAAGA
Source organism: Viscum album (assembly GCA_963277665.1). Taxonomy (NCBI): domain Eukaryota; kingdom Viridiplantae; phylum Streptophyta; class Magnoliopsida; order Santalales; family Viscaceae; genus Viscum; species Viscum album. The sequence continues at coordinate 530,099,490 of OY728131.1, read as the reverse complement.
AGGCCCCGCGGCCTACCTCGCAAAGGCACGGCGTGGTGCCTCCCCAATCAACGTGGCCACCGTGAAGTAAGAGAGGCAAGACGCCTCGCGAACTCCCCAAACATTCGTGAACCCTCCACGAAGCAACAGAGGTGGGACGCCCTGCGAACTCCCCGGACGTTCACAAACCTGCCGCGAAGAAAGAGAGGTGGGACGCCCCGTGAACGCCCATGACGTTCGCGAACCCACCACGAAGCAAGAGAGGTAGGAAACCCCGCAAGAACCTCTGATATTTGCGATCCCGCTGCGAAGAAATAGATGTGGTACCCATCCGTGTTCCCCATTGACGTTCGTGACCCACTGTGAAGCAACCAACACCCTTTTTGTGTTGTGTGATCTCTGCTTCGTAGTGCCCCTTGACTATAAATACTGAGAACCCCCTGAGCCCCCAGGATGGAAAATCCTACCTTTCAGCTTCTCAGCTCCTGAATCACGAAGTACCCATTGTTCTGCGAACCATGAGCTCCGTGAGGCATTTTTTTCTTTGCGAGGAGCCTCCTCATTGTCTAGTTTTGATCCCCTCTTCCGATAGGGATGCCTTTCATGAAGCCTAAGGGACTTAGCGAATGAAGGGGATACCCAAGGGGACACTGGTTTTCATGGAGCATTTATGATTCACAAAACACCCCTCATGTACACCTGATCCACATGCCATGGTAGGGTCACTCTACTTCGCGAAGCACAAAACTTCACAGCACTTTGCTTCACGAGGCACCTATGCCCCATGAGGCAGTGCTCCACGAACACCCTTTCACTTCGGGAAGCACCTCCCACATGCACCTCCACCCCATGCTAAGTATAAGTCACCCCTCTTCATGAATCACACCCCTTCACAAATGTCCTTCACTATGCAGAGCGACCGAGCTCCACAAGCCCTCTACCTATGGGCCCCTCTGATTGGCAATTCCTTTTCCCATGCGACCCTCCAGGCATGCACGATGTGACGTCAATGTCCCCTGGACAATACTGCCCATAGAGGTGCTTCGCCTAATGCTTCTTCACATAAGAACCCTATTGGCTATTGCTTCTTTGCATAGCCACACTAACGTGGACCCCTCGATGGTTCGTTGTGCGACCCCCCTTCAGCACGACATTGTAGGTACCTTCCCTCCCACAAGGATCATAGGGTACCGGATATGTAAGTCCTAGGGGTGTGGAGTAAACCCACCTCGTTTGAGATTCAGGATGTTAAACTGCCATGCATCCTCTTCCTCAACACATGATGTTAAACTGTGACATGGCCGCCACACATCCTATGTGGGGTTCCTCGGCTCGGGAATTCTTTACACCCACTGGCCTCCACAAGGGATGATATCCTCCTTATAGATCACATGGGATGATATCCTCCTTCTGGGAGCGGCATTTGTCCACGGGGAAGGGCATCCATCTTGGCATAAGCCCATAGTCGTTCTTGCAGGATGTAGCACCCATGAACCTTTGTACTTCCCCTCTCCCTCTGCGCTTTTTCTCCCTCGGGCCTCAATCCTGGAGTAAGTCCCAACACCCTGGGCCGCCTAACACGTAAGCCCATCTTTGCTTCCCATCGACGCACCCTTCACGACGTGATTTTCATGTCCGTGCAACCTCTTGTTTCTCACACCGAGCATGACTCTCGTGGGCTTAGAGTGAGCACCGACTATGACACAACATGGGCCGCCTTAGAGCGTATGACCCAAAACCCCCATCCCGCATGACATTAAATTGTACACCCGAACTACGAGGACTTTGATCCATGTCAAGGAATGGTACATAGGAAGCCTCCCTGTGGTTCAAGCCCACCACCAGTGGACCTCCGGGTTCTCCTTCATGTCGGTTCACTGACGAATTCCTTCCCGAACTACGAGGACTTTGATCCATGTTAAGGCGTGGTACGCATGAAGCCTCCCTGAGGTTCTAGCCCGTCACCCATTAGACCAAGGTACTTCTTCACGTCAGTTCACCGACACCCACATCGATTTTGAACTATGTGGTCTTTGATCCATGTCATGACATGGTACGTAAGAAGCCTCCACGAGGTTCAAGCCCACCGCCCGGTCGTTTCTTCACGTCAGGTTCCACCCCATCCCGCATGATGTTAAACTGTACACCCAAACTATGAGGTCTTTGATCCACGTCAAGGCATGGTACATAGGAAGCCTCACGAGGTTCAAGCCCCACCATCTATCTGGACCAAGGTCCTTCTTCAAGTCGGTTCACCGACGCACCCCATTATGAACTAGGGGGACCTTGATTCATGTTAAGGCATGGTATGTAGGAAGCCTCCCTGAGGATTAATCCCACCATCCAATGGTCCAAGGTCCATACTCACGTCGATTCTCCGACATGCCCTCGTCTCGCATGACATTAAACTGCATCCCAATCCCTCAGTAAGCCGTTGTGACCCTACCACCCGGTTGTTCCGACACACCTTCATGTCAGTTCAACAACCCCTTTTCAACCTGAATAATGAGGACTTTGATCCATGTCAAGGAATGGTTTGTAGGAAACCTCACGAGGTTCAATCCCCACCCTCTATCTGGACCAAGGTCCTTCTTCACGTCAGTTCATCAGAAACCCTTTCTGAACTACGAGGACTTTGATCTATGTCAAGGCATGGTATGTAGGAAGCATTCTTGAGGTTCAATCCCATCACCTGTTGGTCGTCCTGAACACCTTCACGTTGGTTCTCACTAACCGAGCTATGCGAACTTTGTTTCCCTGTCGTGGGGATATGTAGGAGGTCTCTACGACGCTCAAGAGAACCTCTACTGTCATCTCCATGATGATCCCATATCATTACTCCCCCACTTCATTCAATTTTCCATCACCAATCCTCATTCTTACTCGGGCCTCCGCATCCCGATGAGATCATGCCATCCCGTTCCCCTCCACAGCATTCGGGAAGCCACCCATGAGCTGGCTCCGATGTTGGTGTTCCCTCAAGGGGGTTCATCAATATGATCCACCTTCATTATTGTTCTGATCAGTCCAATCTATCTCTGTTGGACGTTAAACATGCGGCATACCCTGTGTTAAGAACAGGAAGATGAGGAAAAACTCAGATACACGCCTATGACATATAATTCCCCGCACTTGATGTGGGATGCCTCGGGCTTCCGCACCCTCGAGAAGCCCTATAATAAGGGACCAAATACAAAAACGCCAATTCCCCAGCATCCAGACACACCAGTGATGTCTCAACATGACTACTCCCCCAACTGAAGGTTGCTGCCTTGACCTGACCCCTTGGAATGTCCTGACAGAAGCATTGTAATTAACCAGCGTCTATGGAAACATGGAACTGGGAAAAGTTTCATAAACAACGTATTATATCTATGAGGGAGACCCAGACTAGGTGACGAGTTCCGAGGAGGAATCCCCAGAAGGAAGAACCGACATTCCATCATCACAGTTTCGATCAAGGAGTAGGCGTCCCTAAATAAAGAGCAAATGTGGCCCGCCTTTGGAAAGCGAGAATGCGGGGCAACAAAAGCCATGCCTGTCGCCCCCAAGAAGACGGATGCGCACGCCCCGACGAAAGCGCCATAAATAGATTATAAAGATAAAAATTCTTATTTATTAGATATTTTTCAACAAGTTTCTATTGAACATCATAGATTTTCAAAAAAATAAAAATGAGGTAACACTAGTTATATATTAATTTACATACATTGGTGAAGAAATTTTTAAAATGAAGAATTTATTATATGTACCTTTATAGAAGGTGTTTTCTAAAAAAAATATTCCCCTGTTTGATATTCAAATAATCAAATAACATTAAATAAAAGGAATGATATTGAAAAATCTCCTCCTATTCCATGGTAAATACAATGATAATTTCTAATGAAGTGTTCAAATATTCTATAAAATAGAATGAAGTGAATTATTATAATGATCCATCATTAGGTATATATAAAACATATGTTTTTGGTCTGAAGGAGTAACCCTATAAATGAAATTAAAAGGAAGAAAAAATGAATGGGTAGGGTGAGAATGAATAAAAGGGAAAACATTTCCAAATATTTCTTTAAATGTATGGAAAAAATGACTTCTAATATTGAAATTGTTACTATGAAGAATGTTTTCTGTCTGATATACTAGAAGAAAATCTATCTAATAAACTATAAACACTTCATTTTCATGTTTTATTAGATCATTAGACAATTTAAAAAAATAATGTAAAATAATTCATTGTTGGAAAATCAATTTCTAATAATGGGAAGGTGATGTGAAAAACAAAATTGGAAAATAAAATGAATAGAATTATCAGTCTATTAATCCAAAATAATAATCTATTTTTTCAGGAAAAATTGACTAAAATGATTTCTAAAGTAATTAATAAATGTAAAATGTTTTCATTAAATAAGGAAATGTCAGAATCCTACTCAAGAACTCAATTATTAAAAAATATGAAGGATGTTTCATTGAGTAATCTGGATTAGTAAGAGTCCATAGAAGAATATGAATAAAATTATAAATTATAAACATAAAAAAACCTTTTCATGATAAGGATACTTAATTAATGGAATTTTTTTACTCTCTTGATGATTATAAAGTTCATATAGAACCCTTAAGGCCCCCAATACCTTCAGTTCCTAGTGTTACAAGTGACTCCACAAATTCACCTCTAAGAAATTGTATAAAGTGAATTGAAATGTAAATGAATTATATCAATGAAGTAATTCATTTGTTAAATGAAATTATTTAAATTTTCCTCAATATATAAAAACTATGTAAATACATTCATGGGGTGATTAATATTTTGGAAAATTCATTCTCTTTAAAATAGATTGCAGAATTGGTTTTTCGTAATGTTCCAACAATTTACTGATGTTAAAGTGAGATAAAATAAACTCATTATATTTGAGGAATCATATCATATTGATAAAGAATACTAAAGTAGATTAAATGTTTTGTGATGAAATAATATATGGAATAAAAACAAAAGCAAAATTAGTTTCAAATTTTTCATGAATATTGAATGATGATGATTGTGAAACCACAATGATAGTTGATAATATTAAATTCATTGTTATGAATCATGATTTCTAAGTCGTAAAATATATTAATAAGTTATATGAGATCTAAAATAAAGCTTTAATTTTAAAAAATAATAGTTTCCATTTTTGATGAAAACCAAAATGATAAGAACAAGATTTTAGTTCTTGAAGAAGATATCTCAAAGTAAGAAAATGAATGTAATAAAGTTATATTAGTATAGGAAGATGTATAAAGGATAAAATCTATTATTTTCAAGTTAGAGATGTATCAAGATTATATAAATAAATTATATATGGTCATAAAAGATATATTTGTGAATAAGTTTTATTTTTTTCTCAATAATCTTTAAAAGTTTTGTAACTACTCAAAAAATATTTATCAGTTCATTTTATTTAGGATGAATATATATATAATAATTTCTATATATATTTTCAGAGATGTTTTATATCTTTTATTTAGTATTTTACAAACATTTCATGAACACTTTATACCACCCAATTATTATTGTAAATAAAAATGAGGGGAAAATTATTTTAACATTTATCGATAAAATATAAACATTAATATTCTAGAAAAAGAGGGGAAAGTAAATAAATAGGAGGATTGAAAAAAAGATATATATTATAAAACTCATGAGCAAGTAAATTTCGGAAATTTAAAATATTTTGTCTCTTTTTCAATGTTTTGTTTTGTTCTTTCCTAAAATAGAGATATTGTTAATATAATGATTTTTATAAAAACGTTCTAACCATGTTTCTTGAAAATAAAAAATTCAGTTATTTTAAATTTCACACATTAATAACATTTATACTTCCCAATTTCTAGGTATGTTTTTAAAGAAAACTATTTTAGAAGATGCAGAAATGCTTTTTTATTGAATGGAGTCTTTATTCAATTAGATTTACACGTATTTTATGGTTGTTGAATGATTAAATACATCATTTAATATCAGTTTATAACATTTAAATAGTATTTGTATAATGATTTCCATCTGCATACGTTATATAATTACTATCAGATTGATTTCATCGAACAAAGGTAGATATGCATTTTTAATGAACATGTAGAAAATATATCGAATAAATAATTACATTTAACTAGAAAAAAATGTTCATACTATAGGTTGAAATTGTTTCACTCTACCATAAGGAAGACTAAATAATAATTTGTGTTTTTCCAAGGTTAGGATTTTAAGAAGTTATGTAGAACGTTTCATATAAATAATAGGTTTTTTTGAATTTGTTTTTACCAACTACGAAAAATGTAAAATATATACATTCTATATTTTCATGTAAATATAATCTTCATTCAATGAGGAGAATTATTTCTCATCAATATCTACACAAAGTTTTTGGGAAAATTTGAAATATTTTATTGATATTTAACAATTCATTGTAATCTTTAGAGATTCTTTTTCATAAGGAAACTATTTTGAGTATTTTTAATAAATTACTTATGAAATTTCTTATTTGTAATTTTTCTATCCAATATAGTGTGATAGATAACATTAGATGTTTGAGAATATGTGAACGATTCTTATCATAATGATCAAATTCCCCTAAGCCTATAAAAATAGATGTTATTCAATTTTTGTGTTGAGGGATTCCCTGATAAAATAACACAAACCTTTTAAATTTGATTAAATTCATGGATGTCTTGTGTTTTATGGAAACTCCCTTAACAAAAAATGTTAAATTCTGATAACATTCTTATTAATGTTGTTGTATGTTTTTCATATGATTTTTATAATAGGTGTGTGACAATGTGATTTTTATTGACTATCGGTTTACATATTTTCCTCTATTAATTTTTTATTAAATTTTCATACTTTATATAAACATTTCTCAACTATGATTTTATTATGTTTTGGTAAAACATATATCTGATAACTTTCTATTAAATTAAAAAAATGGATTGTCTAAAATGAATTCATAATGAGGTTATGAAAATTTTATGAATATGACTAGCTAAATTATTAAATACATATGGTCACATATCTATATAATTAATTCATTTGTTTATATTTAATTAAAAATTAAAATATAAATAATTAGAAAAAAATTATTTATTTGAAATATTCTTTTATGCACGCAATATATTTTTATCTGAATAAATTAATTACTACCTATTTAAAAATGTGTTTATTGAATTATATATATTATTTATTCAAAAAAAAATAAACATTAATTTATAATTTTTCTAAGAATGGGATAAGATTAACCCACGTTTTCTAGCCAAAAATATATTTTATTTAAAAATAAGCTTCAATCACATTTTCTATGATAATATTTAAAATTAATTTTAGCAACATAATGTAATTGAATATTTATAAATGGTTTCCTAATTTGGAATCAAAATATCCAAAATTTGTAAATATGCCACTTTTATTTTTTGTTAGTATTAGTAATCACCATAGTAAAATTTATCTCCCCATTAAAGTTTAAATCAGGTTAATCGAGTTTAAAAATATGTGATACAACCATATTTTGTATCCTAATTCATATTAGTTAATGGGATTTTTACCCTTACAACCATAGGTGAACTTTTTTTAATGGACGCATATCTATGAAATTGAATTATATATAATTTATAGCAATGAAAGATAAAAAATTTCAATCACTTAGTTTTAAATGTCTATTATGTGTTTACGTAGGAAAAAAAATGTTATGAATTAATATAAATTTAAATATTCGGAATAATTATAAGATCCCAGATTTCTTCGTAAGGTATGTTCTTGTCATTTTTTATTTTTAGTCCTTTTTTGGTTAATTAATTGTTTCCCCAAGTCCTAGAGAACGATAGGGGGTGTTCTAGGGGTTTGGGACATGAAAAAGTGGGAAAGGGGGCTTTTGGGATGTCTGCACCGTCTATGCATGGTTTGGAAAACTGTAAGGGGGAGACCTTGTGGGTAGTGTAAATCCATATGGTTTTCATGAAGTCTGAAAAAATATGCAAGAGAGATGGTGTGTGGGTAGTAGCATCCACACAGTTTGGTCACGGTTTGGAAAACCGTAGAGGTAAACCGTACGGCCTAGAAACATCCAAAAAAATTCAAAAATTCCATTATGGGATTTTTTCCACTCAATATTTTACTCCTTTATTTCTACTCCATCCGTATTGATTCCCAAAAAACTCAAAATCTTACAAGGATCAATATCCTTCATCTTAGGGCTGTTTGGAGTTCTGTTGGTTTCGTATTGAAGATCTGGGTAAGGCTAATCTCTCTATTACTTTTATTTTTGTTTTAGGGTGTCTATTTCTTCTCTATATCAATCCTATGATCTCAAACCCTTACATTTCGGTAATTTTTAGGGTAAATCTTTAGGGGTTAGTTGAATCGAGATCTAAGGCTTCTATTGAGATGATGTTCACCAACAGATTCAAGGTAGGTGGTCGACAAGTTATATACCTTGGTTTTTGTATAGATTTGTGCATCTATGGTTTTTATTCATGCCCTCTTTTGATTATTTCATGGTACCTTTGACATGAAGTGGTGTAATGGGTATCTAAATGGTTAATTTAACTTCTCTGGATCCCCATGGGATGCAAGGAGGGTGACTCGAGCAAATTAGGCCCCCTGTGGGGTGTGCTGCTATTTCATGGACATAGAGTTAGCTAATTATGTGTAATATTGTTGTGCGAGGACATATGTCCTATGATGAATATGTTAACATTCTTGAAGGACATTTAATTAGTGTTTATTAATACACATAGGTTGGGAAATGGCCTTATAGGTTGTTTGGTTGGCATGAAAAAGGGTGAAATTGAGTAATGGTAAAATGATAGGGGATTAGCTTTATACTTGAATATGTTTAGTGAGATAGGCATGGGAAATGGAAAATGGGTAAAAGGTGTTAGGTAATATAAATAATGAAGGTGTTAATAGATTGAGTCAATAATGTCAATTTCCCATTTAATGATATTGTTGTGATGTTGTAAATGATATTGGCTATGATTGTCTGATATTGTTATTTGTGGAGACTGATAAATAATCATTTTCACATGGGTTGGTTTAGTTGGGTATCGATTTGAGGTTATACGCCCATGGGTTGAGTTAGAATGAGGTTCTACCTCCACCCCTAAATGCATAGGTTAGGGAATGGGACAATGTTCTATTCCCCTAACGGCTGCATTCCACCCGGACTGAGGTGTCAAGGTGAGGATTGTGGGTTTATTATAATGTGATTCATAGTGATATAGAAATTGATTTTATTCCCATATCCGTGGGAATATTGAATGTTCCTAATCCATTGAACACATAAAAAAGGTATATAAAATCATGAAATGCCTAAATAGTGAACCCAGATTCAATGGTTTCATAAATTAAATGAACATAGTCTAGGATGGCCTAATAAACAGTTTATCCTTACTTGTCATCTTTTATCACTTGAATGCATTATCTGACTTTGTTAGATATTTTTTAGATACCATTGGTGGTGTCCTACTGAGTTATACTGACACCCAGTTCAGGCCTCTGTTGGGTACCTAAGCAGATTTCATGCTTGCAGGTCAGGACAAGGGAAAGGGTCATATGCTAGGGAGTTGAGTTATACATGGGACATGTTGGGTGAGGTTACAGACTTGGAGTATATACCATTTTGGGGATCCTACTATTCTCTTTATTTTAGGGTTTTGTTCACTTAACATTGTAGCATGACATGACATATTTACTATTGTATAGGGGTTGTACCCAGTTTTGGGAATTGGTTAATTATGCGTGTTATTGATTGTTATATTTTTTCTCCATTATCTAAGTTATTATCTATTGGGGGTTACTCTAGTAATGAGTGTACAGTCTCCTTACATGACCTATTAGACCCTCACTGCTAGTCGGCAACCTCTGGCATATAGGGAGGTGTGCTTGAGGCCATGTGATGACCTGACTCAAGGCACTTGATTAGTAGATCTCAGGTCAAGTACATTAAAAAGTGGTATTAGTGGAGTTATTTTCTCTTTCTCACTATTTTGGGGTAGTATATATGAGGTTAGAAAAGTTTCAAGCCTTGGTAATGATCTCGTTCTAGGGATTATTTAACCCAAGTACGGGGTAAAACCCAATTCCCCCTAGGAGGGGATTATTTTTTTGTTTTGTGTTGTTATATGTGATGATATTTCACCATTGGGTGATGCAATTATTCTGTGATTTAACAATTTTTTAATAATTCTCTTGTGGCCAGAAACGTTTGATGTTGTTCATTCATGCATTATTCTAGGCACCTATGTAGGAAAGTGACCTACATCATGATAGGAACACACATAGGATGGGTGTGCTGGATTTAAAGGTTAAGATGCATATGTTTCTTAAAAGTAATGAAATTGTTCCTAATAAGATGTTGTGAATAGGTAAAATGGAAATTCAAAGGGGTATGTGGTAATTAGAAAATGTTTTTTAATAAAAAATTAAAGTGGATTAATCTATGGTAGGAGTAAATTGGAAGAAAGAAACTGTTTTGAATCCGGAAAAAGATAAGTCTTGTGACCCTTTGGATTAGATAGCCGTGTTAGCCATGGCCTTAGGAGAGATGACCGAGGGTGGTGATATGGTTGTGGGTGAGCTTGTTTGGGTAGTTTATTTGAATTGGTTCCGTTATGGAAAGTGATGAGCCTACCTATATCTCTCTTATTCTCATAAAATCATTATGGTTTCATTCTAAAGCTCATGTTTGGCATTGTAGAGAAATACCAACTCGAAGACCTGTGCCAGTTAGGAGAAATAAGGACGTTGCTGAGAATGATCCTCTAGAATTTGATTAAGAGAACGTGGTGATCCATAGTGATTGGGAAGATAAGTTTTTGGAGAACTTTTCTTATTTTATGTAGATGATGGTACAAGACCCAGGGCGGGTTTTGTTGAGCATGTTTGAGCTGACTAGGGAGTTTCAGTTCCAAAAACCTTTGACCATTATCGAAGAGGGTGGGCCAAATGTAGTAGAGTTTTTTTATTGAGTGAATCCAAACTATTCTTGACCATCTAGAGACTTCTATTGATAAATGAGTCAAGTTGGATGGCTATATTATGAGAGGTCAAGTAAAGTGTTGGTGGAACATCACAGTTCAAACAAAGTGGGATGAAGGGATGATGTGGAAGGATTTCTAAGAGAAATTTCTTGATCACTTCTATCTAGAATCCTTGAGGCAGTAGAAGGCTTCATATTTCATGAGGTTGAATCAGGGGACAATGTCGGTGATATAATATACTAATTATTTCATTGATTTTGTGGTGATTCGATCCAACATAGAAGTGATATGAGGCAGTTGTGGAAACATTCTTCCAGGACAGGATGAGACATGAGATCAGATCTTAGGTGAATATATTTCTACTAAAATGTTTTTCTGAATTAGTGGATCAAACCCTTATCTCAAAGGGGAGATTTAATGGAGCTTCAGGTAGTGAAATTGTGACCCCAGCTGGGTGTGCAGGTGGTGTGGCTTCTGATAGTTTGAAGCGCCACATTGGAACCTTTCAGTAGAGCAGAAATGCATTGAATAGTCAGAAGAAGGGGTGAGCTTCTGAGGGTGGTGACCATATCTTCTGTTATTAGTGTGGCGGGCCAGGGCACATGCATGACCAGTGTCTCCACCCACCATTTTATTTCTATGCATGCGGCAGGTTAGGCCTCGTGCATATGTTATGTATGAAAACGCAACAGTATGGGAATGATTGTGGTCATAGGAATATGCCATGTGTAAAGAAGGGGTCAGTTCCCCATATCAGGTATGCAGTTGGAGCTTTATGGGTCATACTGATTGTGGTGGTGGACGTGGAACTCTGGGGAGAGAGAATCCTTACCAACAGAGTATTGCAACGTAGGGCACTCTGGCTAGATCCCAGGGTAAAGGGGCGGGTCAACTCCATGAAGTTCAGGCTACACCTGAGGGTGGTGAGGTAGGATCGTCTACTATTCAAGGTATGATTCTTGTAGCTTCCACGTTTTCTAGGGCTTTATTTGATACAGGTGCGACACATTCATTTATTTCTTATTAGTTTTTATTTGTGTTGGGGTTAATCATAGAGACTGTATGTGGGGTAATGTCGTTTGATACTCTACTAAGGGTATGAGTTGAAGACATCAGGTAGTGTAAGGTTCGTGCTCTAAAGTTTGGTGGGTATCATTTTTTGTGGGATCTATTTTTCCTAGAGATGTAATGTTTTGACCAAATCTTGGGAATAGACTGGATGGTGTTACATCAAGCTCATATCGACTGTTACTAATGTCGAGTAACGTTCACATCTCTCGATATGAGCACTTATGTCCTTTGTGGTGAGTGGGATACTCGAGCGAGCCATACATGGTTGATATGCTAGCAGCAGTGGGAACTCAAAACCCATGTAGCATGACATTTGTTAAATGATAGGGAGGAAAGAAAATTAGTTTTCCCTTTTGTTGTGGACCAATTTCACTATGTGTTTTCTCAGGACTTCTTGGGGTTACCACCCGAGATAGATGTTTTTTTATTATTGAATTGCTTCTAGGAGAAGATCCAGTTTCCATTCCACCCTATCGAATGGCACCAGCAGAGCTCCAATAACTGAAGGTTCAGTTAGAGTAATTGGAGTGTAAGGAGTTTATACATCCTAGTACATCACCTTTAGGATCTCCTGTGTTGTTTTCTAAAAAGGATAATGGATCACCGAGGCTATGTGATGATTATAGGAAGCTGAACCAGATGAAAGTTACAAACTGATACCCTCTTCCTAGAATCCATGACCTATTGGATCACCTCATAGGTGACTCTATGTTTTCTAAGATTGATTTGAGATCAGTATACCATCAGTTGAGGGTGAGACCTTTTGACATACCCCATACAACATTATGAAGTAGATACGGGCTGTATGAATTCATAGTAATGTCGTTTGGTTTAACCAATTCACCAGCTATGTTTATGGCCTAGATGAACCAGATATTTCACCCATCTATAGATCAATTATTAGTTTTCTTCATTGATGACATATTTGTGTACTCCAAAACTCAAGATCATCTTTCCAAACATCTTTATATCATCTTGAGTACACTACTAGAGAATAGAATTTATGCCAAGATTTTAGAATGTATGTTTTGGATTGATGAGGTTCACTTTATGGGACACAATATTTCTAAGTTAGGTGTTTTGTTTGATCCAGAAAAGGTGTGGGATATGGTATCTTGGGATAATCCCATGAACGTCTCTGATATTAAGAGTTTTTTCAGTTTGGTCGGCTATTACCGAATTTTTATTAAATATTTCTCTCATTTGGTATCATTTCTACCAAGCCTTACTAAGAAGTTGGTTTTTTGATTGGTTAGAGGCTTGTGAGAATGATTTTCTGGAGATAAAAAAGTAGTTTACTATCACACTGATCCTAATCTTTCCCGAACCAGGTAATAAGTACACCTTGTTCTGTGATATATCTAGTGTTGGACTTGGGGTTGTATTGATGTATTATGATCAGGTTATAGCTTATGTGTTGAAGCAGTTGAGGCCACATGAAAGAAATTACCCTACTCATGACCTAGAGATAGTTACTGTGGTTTATTCCTTAAAGTGTTGGAGGAATTACTTGTTAGGAAAAACCTTTACGGTGTTTACTGACCATCAAAGTCTCAAATACATCTTCTAGCAGTGGGATTTGAATCTTCAACAGGGATGGTGGGTTGAGTGCCTATAGTATTTTGATTTTGAGTTGGTGTACACACAATGGAAAGGGAATAGTGTTACTAATACATTGAGTTGGAAGACTTGGAATTAGGTAGTTTAGGAATCCACTTCAGAGTGGGTGATTATGGCCTTGTTTGATGATATGCATTTGGAGTTATAGGATGGGCACAGGTAGATGACACTTTCATCTATAACCATTTAATATGCACTGATGTGACAACTTAAATAGATTCAGTTGGAGGATCCTAAGTGTTTGGCTGTGAAGGAATGTCTTAATGGTGGGGAGTCACCTTCTGGTTAGAATTTGGGTGTCGATGGAGTTTCTTATGTTCATGTTCGTGTTGTAGTGTCGGCATATGTGCGGGAAGAGTTTATGTGTGAGTTACATGCGATGAATTGAGTAGTTCATACAGGATTGTCTAATATGTACTGTGATATTCTTAATTAGTTTTGGTGGCTAGGAATGAAGAAAGTAGTTGTGAAGTTTGTGGCATCATGCCTTACATGTCAGCAGGTGAAGGCAGAACATTAGCATCCCGATGGGTTGTTGTAGTCATTACTTATTCCAGAGTGGAAGTGTAATGACATCACGATGGACTTCGTGGTGGATCTTCTGAAGAAGTATCGTAAGAATGATGTAATTTTGGTGGTGGTAGATCGGATGACCAAATTTTCCCATTTATTTAATATTCATCTGACCTACACAGTCGGCCAATTGGGATAATTATATGTTCGAGAAATAGTACATTTTCATAGCAAGCTGAGAACCATGGTTTCAAATCATGATCTACATTTCAAGTTGTTCTTCTAGAAGGGGATACAAATGTAACTTGGTACCCAGGTGTTTTTGAGTACGGATTACCAACCACAAACTGACAGGCATTCAGAATATACAACTCGTGTATTAAAAGATATGTTGAGGGCTTGTGTTCTGGACCTTGGATGTCCATGGGAGAAACACTTGCTTCCTATTTAGTTTTCCTATAAAAATAGTTTTTAGGCTACAATTCAGATGGTTCCTTTTGATGAAATCTTTGAGATACCTTTTAGATCTTTGTTGTGTTGGTTGTAGATCAAAGAATTTGAGCTACTAGGACCGAGTCTTGTTCAGGAGATGCCATAAAATGTTTGTTTGATTCAAAATTGTATGAAAACAACTCAGAGTAAGTAGAATTCATATGTAAATCATCATCATAGACCTCTTGAATTCATGGTGGGTGATAGTCTATTTTTTCAGGTGTCACCAAGGTTGGTTCACCATTGAATTCAGAATTAGTGCAAGTTAGAACCTAGATATGTGGGGCCATTGAGATTGTGGAAAGGATCAGACATGTTGGTACCAATTAGCTCTTCCACAATGGTATAGTGGGTTTCATGATTTATTTCATGTTTCGAAACTCTGAAAATATTATTCTGATTCATATCATGTAATAAATTCTGAGGATGTCGTGATTTAGTATCATGTGTCCTTTGAAAAGAACCTAGTTCGTATTGTGGATCACAATGAAAACGTTTTGTGGGGAATGTGTGTGCCCTTGGTTCATGTTCTATAGAATCATGGAAACATTCAAGAAGAAACATGGGTGAGGGAATTAGATATGCAGGTGTAGTGGATCAATATATTTCTTTTGGAAATGATGCTTGGGAGGTGTGGCTCAACGACGATCCGTTATAAGGTGGGGAGGTTGGAAGATCTCGAATTTCTCCATAAGGTATGTTCTTTTTATATTTCAGCTTTAGTCCCCTTTTGGGGTTAATTAATTATTTCTCCATGTCCTTGTGATGCCTAAAGGGTTTTCCAGGGGTTTGGGACATGAAAAGGGGAAAATGGGGATTTCTGTGGAGTCTGCACAGTTTGCACACAGTTTGGAAAACTGTGTGGGAGGGAGACCGTACAGGTAGTAGAAATCCACATCATTTGTGCATGGTTTGTAAATACATGAAAGGGATAGGGCATGTGGGATGTATCCTATTCAAGGTTTGTGCACGGTTTGGAAAACTATTCGGGTAAACCATGCATCGAGAAAACTTCCAAAAATTTATAAAAATTCCATTATGGGATTTCATATAAAACTTATGATTTTATTCCATTATTCCTCCTATATCCCTAGTGATACGAACAAAATCTCCAATATCTTTCAAGGATCAATCTCCCTCATATTAGGGACGTTTGTATTGTTGTGGGCTTCAGGTTAAAGATCAGGGTAAGGCTAATCTCCCTGTTACTTTTTTTTGGTTTAGGGTTTCTATTTCTTCCACATCTCCATCCGAAGCTCTAAAACCCTTCATTTTCAGTGAGTTTTAGGGTAAATCTTCAAGGTTTTGGTGAATTGAGATCTAAGGCTTTGATTTAGAGGGTTTTCTCCAATAGATTCTAGGTAGGTGGTCAACAAGTTATATCCCTTTGTTTTTGTGCAGATTTGTACATGTGGGGTTTTTATTCATGCCCTCTTGTGATGAGTTCTTGGTGATTTTCACATTAATCGGTTTAATGGGTGTCTAAATGGTTAATTGAACCCCCTTTGATCCCCATGCGATGCAAGGAGTATGACTTGGCTAGATGAGGGCCACCTGTGGGGTGTGTTGAAATTTCTCAGATGTAGATTTAGGTAAGTGTATGGTTATTTTGCGAGGAAATAGGGTCTATGATGAATATGTTAATATTTTTGAAGGATATGTAATTTATTTTTAGTCATACATTTAGGTTTTAAAATGTCCTAATAGGTTTTTTGGTTGGCATGGAAAAGGGTGAAATGGATTAACGGGAAGATTCTAGGGGATTAACTTTATACTTGAATATTCTTAGTGAGATAGACATGGGAAGTGGAAAATAGGGATAAAGGGTTAAGTAATATAAATGATGAAGGTGTTAATGGATTGAGGAAATAATTTTAATTTACAATTTAATGATATTATTGTGATGTCATAAATGATATTGGCTATGTTTTTGTGATATACTCAATTGTGGTGAATGATAAATAAGCATGTACACATGGCTTGGTTGATTGGGGTATCAACTTGAGGTTCTATGCCCATGGGTTGAGTTGGACCGAGGTTCTAGATCTACCACTAAATGCATGGGTTTGGAAAGTAGGTGAAGTTATATTCCCTCTAACAGTTTCATTCCACCCGGACCGAGGCTTCGTGGTAAGGATTATGGGTTTTTTAGAATGTGATTCCAAGTGAGATATGACTTTATTTCATTCCCATATGCTTGGTAATATTGAATGTGCTTAATCCATTGAACACATGAAATGGGTAGATTAAATCCTGAAATTCCTAAGTAGTGGAACCAGTTTCAATGGTAGTATAAATTAAAAAAACATAGTCTAGAATGGTCCAATGAATTTTTTATCCTTACTTATCATAATTTATCACTTTCATGCAATATCTTACTTTGATTGATATTTTTTAGACACCATTAGTAGTGGCCTACAGAGTTATACTCACACCCTTCTCGGGCCACCATTGGGTACCCGAGCAGATTTCATGCTTGTAGGTCAGGACAAGGGAAAGGGTCTTATGCTAGGGAGTTGAGTTGGACTTGGGACATGTTGGGTGAGGTTCTGGACATGGTGTCTGAACCATTTTGGGGAACCTGCTGTTTTCTTTATTTTGGGGTTTTTTCCAATTAACAATGTAGCCTAGAATGATATATTTACCATTGTATATGGTTTTACCTGGTTTTGAGAATTGGATAATTATGCATGTTATTGATTGTTCTCTTTTTTCTCTGTTATCTATGTTATTATCTGTTGTGTCTCACTCTAGTAATGTGCGTTTTGTATTCCCACGTGACCTATTTGACCCTCGCTGCTAGTCGGCAACCTCCGACATATAAGGAGGCATGCTTGAGGTCATGTGACGACCCGGTTCAGGGAACCAGATTAGTGGCTCTCGAGTTAGGGGCGTTAAAATAATAAAATTATATTCATTATGGTGATTTATTTTAAATTTTTAGTGATTAAATAACTGACTTAATTTCTTTTGTAGTACTAATACTTTATGTATTCAATTAATAAAAAATTAATTAAATGATTTTCAATATATTAAAATTAAAATATTTAAAGTTATTTGTGTTGATAACTAAATTTTAAAGATAAATATAACACTGGAGTGATATTTAATAGAATTAAATTCTAATCAAAACATTTTCATTATGTATTTTAAGTCCAACAAAGGAATAGTTTAAATATTATCATTAATTAAATTTTCCACAAATAATAATTCATTAATTTATTTATTTATCATAAACGTAATTAAATAGAATAAATTAGATAATATACTATCAAAATTTTTATCCCTTTTCCATTCATGAACAAAATTTTACCATATAATGAAAATTATAACCCTTTAAGATTAAAAAATATCTTCCATGAATATAAAATTTTAAAACCAAGTGATTAATAAAAATATAAGGTATAAAATAGTGTATAAAACAATAAATTTTTTACTGTTTCCAATAATTTCAATTCCATAAATCAATATATTTTAATTCCTTAACATTCGAGGAATTTGGGAATTGAATTACATTATTATATTTTAATATTTTATAAAATCATGAGAGTGCCCCTGCCCTCAATTATAAAAGGACACCAATGCTTTGTCTTCTTCACACCACATTGAGCATTATATCTGGACCATCTACTACCAAAATCCATTGTCAAAATCCTCAGACACATTATAGATGTTTTTTTATTCCAAAAATACCAACCCTAGGAAAATTAAGAGAATATAAACCAGAGTTATTTCAACGAAGAGGTAACATAATTAATATGTCACATTCTTTTTAATTTTTAATTTATTTATTATAAATATATCATATTATTCATTAAATAATATATTCATAATCCAATTAATAATTAAATATAATTATTAATGTGAAACCACATTTATTCCCCCTTTTTTATCAAATTTAAATTTTCAGTATCGCTTGTCCGTATACATGGATTACTGTCTTAATGTAGAGATACAATTAATTTTCAATAACCTTCATTGATGGATGGTTATTATAATAGTTTAAAATTATATATATTATATTTAATACCTAATTAATCTTTTGTAAAGACAATATCATATCTACGTTCTTATATTTTAATCTGTTGGATAATAATAACATCATTCATGCGTACGTGTGGACTAACACCTCTACGAAGCGGTGTAATATTTCTTTAATCATTTTTAAATTTTGTTTTTTACATAGATAGTAATAAGAAAATATTTAATTAATATATATTATATATATGATATATTAATCATTCATTAATGGTTAATTATTATTTTCTATTTTTCATTTTATCTGATGAAAAATTAAAATAGAATTCATGCGTACGTACGACCTACCATCTCCATAAACGATATAATTCATCTTTCTATCTCTATAATTTATTAATGATTATAAATATTTATATAATGGATATAAATTATATTATTTTAATGATTAACATTCTGGATTTTATATAATCATGATCAAAATATAAGGACTAAATCTACTAAACCAAAACATTTAATAAAAATGAAGTATATATCACCGAGAAGAAGTATTTTAATAAATAATTATTAATAAGTGGATAAAAAATGTTATAAGAAAATCATATATGTTATTATATATATTATTATTATTATTTAATATATTTATAATAAATATATTTTTTATATAGTAGTTCTGGACATGTATTAAGGATTATTGATCCAAGGTAATGGTTTATCATCACAAATTATCTTCCTTAGGACATATGTTATGTTATGCACCTATCGCCCCATATTATGTTTATATACAATACATTGAAATTTTAAATCTTGGTTGTCCTTATTGTCATTATATTTAATTTTTAATATGAATTTATTCTTTAATGGGGATTGTGATTCAAATGTTACCAAAGCAGTAAAGGTTTTTCTGTTACAATTTCATTGTTTATCAGGATTATCTATGATTATGTTTCCAATGATAAAATATTATACAATAACACTCAAGAAATTTCTGATTTTTATTACCTATGGTTATTAATGGAAAATATATTCATTTGTTTATTTCCTCTCAATATGTTCACAAGATTATGATGGAATGTTTTTAAGGAAAACTGAATTTCTTTCTCTCTTCAATCGAAAATCCATTCTCTTCATTGTCCATGTATTCTAAAAACATTTTGATGAATGATTTTTTGACCTCCAATTATTTATTTTAAATTAATTTTTTTCAATTTTAAAATTTTAATTAAATTGTTTAAATATATTTTTCTTATCCTTTTCCAAATGTGGTATTTTTTGAATTTATACAATAATTTGAATGTCATTAACTAGAACAGATGCACTAGTACACTGCTACCTAATCTAGGATTGACATATCCCAAAGGGAATTACCAATCCTCACTAGTTGGAAACCATCAACTAGCATCATAAAAGACAAAAGAGGGAACAAAGTTTCCAAGAATGAGAAGATAAAGACAAATACCAGTATGCTAAAAACTCTACTGGAAAATCATACTAGAAAAAAATTGTTATATAAAAACCCCATAAAATAATATCCTCATTGTACTTAGTAGAAGGAAAAAAATTCCAATATTGATGAAACACTTCAAGAAATAATTATCATGAACATCCAGTTCCTCTAAGAGGTTCTTTACCGTTTCTCGGGCCTTGTAGAAGGGCATCTACAAACACCCGAATGAAAAGGTAGAGTGTGAGAAGAATGAACCAGAGGGTTTCACCAAGTGTTCCATAAGAAGATTCATTCATGATAAAAAAATCATGATTTCAGTTTAAATAAAATAGGGCATGAAAATATAGCTTCACATTAAAAAAAACATTATTTCTTTTCACAATGACAGAAATCATTTAAAACATGGATGAAATAAATATTTTACATAATTTAATTTATATAAATCAACTTGCATGAATAAATACTTCAAAATCAAGGTAATATATATCATTATAATAAAAAAATCATTATGGTCATATACCGTATGGTACCATAGTTTCTAGTTATAAGATCCTCAATATATCATATCAATGATCATGGAAATATGTGTGCACACATCCCAAAGGCTCGGGTTGGTAAAACTCATCAATATCACATTGTGGATAAGATATTCCTAACCTGCTTTTTTCTTAGAGTTTTCTTCATCAATGCATTGTTACATAATTTTCAACCTAACTCTCTTGTCCTAAATAACCCACTAACTACCTAGGCACAAATTTCACCAATCAATCAATAGAAAAGGAAAAATAATTTCATATGAAATCAATATTTATTCACAATTCAATTTTCCAATTTTATTTTTCAAAATTCCCCCCAACATTCAAAATAAAAACATGGCTTCTCATAAATATAATCCTTCTAAATTAAAATCCAAAAAAGGTTTTTTATAAATAAATTTTAATTCATTTTTTCTTAAAAAAATCTCAATCCAATTCATTAATTCCATAAATTTCAAAAATATGCCACAAATTCCAATTCCAATAGAATTGGGGGGTTTTCTCAAAATTATATTCCAATTAAAATAAAAATTCCAATTCATATAAAATTGGTATTTAATAATTCATTTGAAAGAAATTTTAATCAAAACAAGGAAATAAATGTCTCACAATATGTCACAAACCAAACGGAACCACATACATTTAAAATAAAAATCACAACACACCCAACCTGAAACCATATTTTCCAACAATGAATGAAGGAGATGGATATCTTGGAATTAAACCTAAAATAAAGATTCAATTAAATATAAATTTTATCCATCAAAATGTAATGATCAAAAAAAACTATGTAGGTAAGGAAAATAGAGTGGGAGAGAAAGAATAAGAGGAGATCCACTTACCAAAGAAGGATCAGATATTTTACTAGTCCATTGATTAGTTAAATATGGGTATTGGAGGCTGAAAATAAGTTATTAAAGGCCTAAAAAGATCTATAATTTTAGATAGGTCTATTTAGGGTTGATTGGGGAATTAAACAGGGTCTTGGGTAATTTTAAATAAATTTTATGAATTAAAAAGTAATACATGCACGATTAGCTGGGAGTGACACATAGTTAGAAAAACATTATTACTTAATCATATGACCATCTAATAGGTTGAAAAAATTTTCAAACTATTTTAGAGCCATGAAAATATCCAAAAGCCATGGTCACATTTTTTTTGACAGAAGGGTCCAACAGTTTAGGAAAACTATGCACTAACTTTGCACAACCAAGAAACATCCAAAAAATTCCAACATTCACCTGATGTAACCATAAATAAGATCCACCAAAATGATGATCAAAATTTGGGTAGATGAGTACCTGGGGAAAAAATTATAAGATGTTAAAACGTCCTCACTATAGAAAATTTTGTCCCCTAAAATCCTATCAAGAAGTATCCATAACATAAAGTTGAGGCTATAGGTATCTCTAATTAGTTCCCCCCACCAAAGACTAAAGTGAATCAGAGCCATAATTCTAGAACATATGGACCAAAGGTATCAACCTCCCAAGAAGTACCTTTTTCTCATAATCAACTATCATGACTGGGAGATTTGTCGTGGATAAATTAGGCTCAACATCCAAATCACTCAAGCTAAAAACATGAGTTAGAATAGAAATATACTTTCATAATTGAGATACATGAAACACATTATGTATACATTTCAACTATGGAGAAATTTATAAACAATAAACCAACTTACCCACTTACTCAATAACCCCAAAAGGTCCCACCAAATGAGGATCAATCAACCCTTTCATCATATGTCTTTAATAACCCAAATGGGGGGAAAAATTTAATAATAAGTGTTCACTAATTTAAAACTCCAATGTTCAACGATGATGATCCGCATATTATTTATATTTAATATTTTCCATCAACATTTTCTAATTAATCAACTTAATCATGGATATCATCTCTTAGACCAAGCTTGTTCCATCAATGGAAAACTTACTAATCACAAAAAAATAGTAGATATTTGTATTGTCATCCATATAATGCCTCAAAATGATCCATTGTGATCGAAAAGTTGTAACTATTGTTATAGGTGAACTAAAATAGTCCCAAATGGTCATCTAAAGATCCACTAATGTAATGAAAGCATGAACTAATCATATAAAACTGACTATGTATAGCTCTATTCATCTTTCCATCCATCATTATATGGTATTTTGTTCTTAAATGAACCTGATATCCCAATTCCTCCTGGAGGAATTTCCAAAAGATAGAATTAACATAAAGATATATTAGAAAATATAGCATATATAACATTATGAAAATTAAAAATATCTCTAATATAGAGATTTTCCAACTATTCAACTTTTTTATTATCATGAATGGTCATGATATTAGCCGATTTGGTCATATGATCAATCACAACCCATATCTCATTCTTTATTCTCTAGGAAAATAGAAACCCATAAATAAGTTCCATAGAAATCTCATCCAACTTCTATGTTGAAACTGGAAATGGCTACAGTAAACCTGGTGGGATTTGGTTCTCATCCTTGACCTGTTGAAAATTATATCAATGAGTGAAAAAATATAAATCACATATCTCATACTTGTCAACCAGAATCACTACTACATATCACAGAACATATTTCTGGTTCTTGTATGTACTTCCCACTATGAATTATAGAAATCCCACATCACATATTTCCTAACAAATAACAACATAAGAAATTTATTATATAAGGATTAAATTCCCTCATTATTGAATGACCACTCAGAAATAGTCTACCCCACATAAAGATAGTCTCTAATATAATATTATTTATTATCATGTTGGTATTCCTAAATAATCATCTTGAGAATAACAATGGTAAACTTAACACTATCCAAAACAACTCTGGCCCTTGTATTTTGTACTTCTATATGAAACTATGAAAACAAATATCCATCATTATCCACTCAGGTGATGATTCACTCATAGACTAGGTTGAGATTTTTAGGATCAATGCATTGGAAATGACATTCCCTTTTCTCAGTGTACAAGTGATGCAAAAATAAAAATATTGTAGTTCCTCCATCCAATTCCTCTATAAGAGATTAAAATATTTTTGAGATAAGATATAACTAAATATATTTTCATTGGAATACATGGTAAATATTTCTATGAAATGGTAACACGACCATCTCTAAATATCATGGGTCATGGATTCTAGTTCAAGGTCATAGGTTGCATAATTTATATAGTGTTGCCTAAGATACAATGATCTATATGATACCATGTGTTAACCTTTCATATGAAAATAACCCTAATCTAAACATGATGTGTCATAAAATACCACATAACCCATCCTAGAATCCAGAAGAGTAAATACTAGTAAATAAATAAAAGGAAATTTTAACTCAAAAAAATTACTCTGAAATTTCCCATACCATGAATACCCGTTTAGAGTGAGAGAAGGCATCAAAGAAACCAACATTCATAAGTCATTGAAAAATTTGAAATAATATATAGATAAACCCAGTAATCTCCAAAAAAAATTCAAACATTACCTAGTTTCTCCCATGTCATAACATCAATAAACTATCAAGGATCAACTAAAATACCATATACTGAGACCATGTGTCCCAATAACTTTAATTACAAGATATATAAATCAGGTTTTTATAGATTAGCATACATTTTGTGATTTCTCAAAAATTCCATAACTACTCTCAAATAAAACACATGATACTCTTAAGACAATGAGTAAAAAAGTATTTCATTCATGAAGAAAACAAAGAATGTATCATGATACTGGTGGTAGATCCTTTTAATCAAATCCACAAAGATTATAGGATAATTGGAAAAAACAAATGGAATTTATAGTAACTCATAAGGGCTATACCTAGTATATAAATGAGTTTTAATGATTTCAAAATCGTTTGTTCTCAACTAATAATAACTAGATCAAAGGTAAATCTTCAAGAACCACTTAACCTCTTTAAACATGTCAAAAAAATCACATATTTAAGGAATGATATACCTATTCATCACCATAACCTGATTAATCTAATAGTAATCAACACATAGGTGAAGTGTTCCATCACTTGTCTTAGAAAATAGAACAATACTTACCCAAAGTGACTCACTCAGGAATATAAAGACATTATCAAACAGAGCATCCAACTCTTATAATTCATGTGGTTCCATGTTGTAAGAAGGAATAGATACTGGTTGAATACCAGCAGTAAATAGGTAGAAAACTCAACCTATCTTTTAAATGGAAAACCAATGAATTCAAAAAAAAATTGTAGGAAAAATGATATAAAATGGGGGGAGATCATCACTCAATGATTCTTGGTTCATATGAAAAGTGAAACTGATATTAATTTCCACAAATCTTGATAAGATGGTCTGGTTATACTTGACAACAATCACTACTACAAATACCCCTTTTATCAGCGCTAAAACCCCTCTTTTATCAACACTAGAAAAGCGTTGTTAAATCCGGTGAAGATAAAGGTGGGTTCCCATTTATTAGCGCTCCAAAAAATGCTGATAAAAACACCTTTTATCAGCGCTAAAAAAGCCCTGATTAATGGGGTCTTTTATCAGTGCTAAAACAATGCACTAATAAATGATTCCTTTATCAGCGCTTTTTATTAGCATAGATAAAAGGGTCCTTTATCAACGCTTCCTCTATCAGCGCTTTCTTTTTAGCATTGATTAAAGTTAAAAAAAATAAAAAATCTAAAAAAATTAAAAAAAAATAAAAAAAATAAAAAAATTCATGCAAATCGGGGGGGATTTTATAGCGCTTGAGCCCCCCCTTTTATGGTGCTTCCCCCCCCCCCCCTCCAGCGCCCCCACACACCCCCTCCATCCTTTATCAGCACTAGCTCCCATATTCCTCCATACGTGCACGCCCCTACTCCACCAGGTTTTGAACTCGAGACCTCCCCCCCTACGTGCCTAAGCCCTTACCACCCCACTATTTTGATTTGTTTTACATTTCATGACATCTATATATATATATATAGTTATATTTATTCGTATAGTAATATATATTTATATTAATATATATATATAGTTATATTAATATATATCTCTATTTATAAATATATATATTTATTTATATTAATATATATATATATAGTTATATTAATATATATATATATAGTTATATTAATATATATATATAGTTATATTAATATATATATTTATAGTGACATAAATATATATATTTATAATGATATTATTATATATATTTATAATAATATCAATATATATATATATGTAGTAAAATTAATATATATATATATATAGATTAATATATATATAGTTAGATTAGTATATAGGTATATAAATATTCATATTTTTGTATTTTAAATAAAAATAATATTAGTTATTATTTAGATAAAGCTAAAATATTTTATATGTATATATATTTTATAATTTATATGTATAATTAAATTTTTATGTGTGAATATATATAAACAATATGTATATATTGTTATATATTTGATTGTAAATAGCAGTGGATTTTAAAAAAAGATAAAATTTCAAAGAAATAATGTCAATATGAATTTAATACATTGGAATAAATTCAATCCCTTCCAAAAAAAATCCAATAATACCCCCTTAAACGAGGCTGAAAATCCACAAAATGTTAAAACTTCGGGGTACCCCAACTAAAAACTCAGTTTTGGAGGCCTTCTAGAACTTTTTTGTCTTCGAAAAAACCTTGACCCGCATCCCCCTAGGTTGACCAAGGTCCCCCCGGGTCACATCAACCTAGATCTCATCACATGCTTTGATTTGATATGTGGTAGAGCTCAAACGTACACCTTGATCAAAATTTATGGTCGTTTGATGTTTGAGTTGCGTTTTCAACATATCATGGATCTTTTTTTAATTTTATTAGTCGTCAAATTGTTATTAAATGACTATTACTCCATAATATTTAGATAATTATTAATGTAAAATATTTTTTTACATTTTTTATAAGCCATTTTCACTAAATATCTTATATATTAAGTGTAATTGTATATTTATACTTATCTAAAATATATTTAAATTTATATTTTAAAGATATATATTATATTTATATCAATATAAATATATCTATATATTTAAATATTAATATATATTTATTAATAAATTATTTTTGGAAGTAGACCCTTTATCAACGCTTTTAAAAAAAGCATTGATAAAGTCCCCCCTTTATCAGTGCTAACGAAAAAGCGCTGATAAAGGGGGGTACCTTTAACTATGCTAAAAAATTGTTGTTAAAGGTAGTACCTTTATCAGTGCTAAAAAAAGAACTGATAAAGGGGTACGTTTATCAAGGCTTTTTCTTTAGCGCTGATAAAAGTGTGGCATTGGGAAAACTATTTTTGTGGTTGTAAGTACCATTCTCCCTGAATGATATGGCACACCCCATCAGGTGTAATAAAGTAGACCTATTATGGATAGAAGTTAATTTAATACATTTTAGAAAAAAGGAAATCCATCGGGAAAATGGCATAATGAGGTTTCATATTGGGAACCAGAAAATTACTTGTGAGCTCAACATTTAATAAAGAAAAAACACAAACATGACAACAGAGTCCTTTTTCTCTCTTCATTCCGAAGGGCATAGTAATATCCATCATAAAAGATAAATATCCATGTGAAAATTTTTCATATTCAAAATATGAGTATATATAATCGATTGATATGAACTAGTGTTGAATAAAGAAGAAACTAAAGATGATTCTATAGTGATGGTACATCTCACAGTCGCTGGACCCATCTATTGTTAATCTAGAGACACTTCCATTGTTTGAAAAATCTTTGTTTTGGATGGATGTGGCTGAGACCCATTTGTTTATGAAGTATCTTGATGCACTAAATTTCTTTTTGGTGCTGATGAACCCATGAAAATATGTGGAGCAGAGAAGATATAACAAAATTTTTGAATATGAACTCAGTTCCCATATGTGCTATATATCTTTTGTGCATCAATGGAGACCTATATTGAATGCTCTATATTTATACACTATAATCAAGTAAAAGTGCCTCTACTAGGTACTACTAGAGTTATAGAAAAACCCAAACTATCAAGAACCACCATGAGACTCATCACTCATTCTTTTCTAGTTAAAGGAACTCACATAACTACTACTAAGAGAAAAAGAAACTACCGTAAACCATTATATAACATCTATATCAGGTTCAACCATCAAATATCTATCAATGACATCAATATAAGAAGATATATTTATCTAGAAAACCTAATAATGAATATATAATCAATGTTCCATATAAAAAATAGAGTTTTCATATTATCATTCAATAAAATATCAACTGAAAAATGAATAGGCTTATAGAATCTGTGAACATATTCTATCACGGTCTTATCAGCCTACTTGAGTTTAAAAAAATCAATATCATTATCCATCAACATACTATCTAAATAGAATAGTTTTGTGAAAATAACATTAATTTAACATCACTATAAGCCCTAGTAATTTTTCTACATCACCATTAAGTCCCACCACTCCTTCTAGGTCCCACTAGCTTGAAGGTGATATATTTCACCATGATCGAATCTGTTGTTTCAAAGAATTCATAAAATAGATCAATATTTATAAAACAATCTTATGCCTATTGAATATCATTGGAGACATAGAAATCTATCAGATTATAGCAATGTAACTATTGTGAAAGGTTCCAAGATCCATCCCTTTGAGGTTCCACTATAGGATCTTGCGAAGTAACATGTATAGGTGTGAACCCCAAATCATTAATAGCACACACTATTATCTCAATGATATTTGGGTCCATTATAAGATTTGTTTCATTGTCATTCATTAGTATCTTACTCTAGATCCTATTAGAAAATATTCTTAGATGCATGATGCTACACACCATATGAAAAAAACATCAAAGACATTATAAAACATACTCATATCAACAACTCAACCAAGATAATGGGAAAAATTAATCCCGTCTAGAAAGATATCATGACTTGGAGTTCAACATATTAAAATAAAATAAAGGGACAAGTCTATAATTAGATCATCTTATACCTCAAAACACATGTACCAAACCATCCAGGGTGACATAATGCTCGTTATGATTAGAGCTACCCATACGCTCACCTAGAACCACTTTAAAAGTCCCAAAAAGATCTATCAACAGCATTCTGAAATTAGAGAATAATGCTTATCCTACACCATTGATACAAAATTTTCATGAACTAGACTATATACCTTGGTTTGATGATAGTCAATCCAAGGATGATAGGATTGATGGGCGTTATCATTCACCATAGGTGGGGAACTAGCACCTAGCATCATACATGAAAAAATAAGGAATGAATTTTCCAAAAAATAGTATAAGATAAATATACATATCAGTATGCTCAAAACAAATAAAGGTTGTAGTACCATAAATAAAATAGGTATATAAAACACCATAAATATAAAATCATCAATATACTTATTATAAATACAATAAAAATCCCAATATTTTGAAACACTCTAATCCAAAGGAATAAAGAACATCCACCACATCTAAGGGACACTTTCCCTTTTCTCAGACATGGAATAAGGAAATCTAAAAACACCCAAAGGTAATGATAGGGTGTGATATAAAATCCCATTAGTGTATATCCAAGTGTTATATATGATTTTTATATAATAAAAAATAAAATCATGCTATCAATTTAAAAAAAATTCATTGAAATACAATTGCATGTTTAAAATAAACCATTATTCCATTTCATAATGATGGATATCATTTCAAAAATGGATTAAATAAAAATTTATATAAAATTGAATATATTTATCAAATTGAATGAATAAAGAAGTTCATAATCAATGCCATATATATCAAAATAATAAAAAAACCAGGTTCATCATCCAAATCAAATAATATTTTCTAGTTATATTATCCCCACACTCTCATATTAGTGATTAGGGAAGTATGTGTACATACGTTCCTCAAGAACATACTGAATAGGACTTAACAATATCCCATTGGTTATAATATCTTCCAAACTAGGTTTTTATTAGAGTTTTCATAATTATTTTATTTATAGGGAATTACCATACTATATTTATTTTTAGAGATATCAAACTAACTATCTATGATTTCATGTTCTAAATCAAAGAATATAAAAAGGGGAAATCATTACGTTTAAAATAAATCATTATCCAAAATTCTATTTCCTAATGTTTCATTTCAAAATACTAATTAACATTGAAAACCAAAACATGATTTTTAAATAAATTATGGTATTTTAAATAAAAACCCAATCAAAGGTTTTTCTCAAATAAATTTAATCAATTTTTATCAACAAATTCCTAAATAAATTTATTCCATAAATTTATAAAACAAACCCTAAATTCAAATTCAATTAGAATTTTGAGGTTTTCCCAAAAATTTCATTCCATTTGAAATCACAATTCAAAATCATATTAAATTTGGTTTTCATTAGTAAATTGTGAGAAATATAAATAAAATAAATAAAATCTTGATTCCATTATATGGTACTAACAAAATTGAACAACCTACCATTAATCTTTTAAATCACAATGAAAACCACCCATATTGGGATTTTTCAACAGAGAATAATGGAAATATATATATTAAAATCCATTATAGAATCATGATTAAATACCATGGTGTTTATATTCACCAACCACATGATTATCTAACGAATTCTATAGAGGAATGGAAAAGGGAGTGGGAGAGAAATAACAGGATGAGATCCACATATATGAGAGGGATTCAATCTTCCATTGGTACATTGATTTTTCAAATATGGTGTTTATAATGACAATATTAGTTCTTGAGATCTTCTAAATCCCTATCATTCAATATATATTGAGCTAGGGTTAACCAAGTAATTAAATTGGGGTTTATTTTATTTTAAATAATTTTTTGGTAAATGAAATTTCTTGTGAACATGCTTAGATGGGAAGAGAAAAATAGTTAGAAAAACTAAAAACCCTAATTGTGTGACCCTATAATAGGGTGCATGGTTTTTACTAGGTGGGTGAATAGTTTTTCAAATAATGAATGAACCACAAAACCCCCATTTCCCAAGGTTATACTATTTTCTTTGAAGGGGCATATAGTTTTAAAAAACTGTGTACCAACCGTGGATAGCTTAGTAACATTAAAAAACTTTCTAACATTCACCCAAGATAACCCTAAATATAATCATACCATAGTATAATCAAAATAAAGTACAATAAGTACCTGAAATAATGTTTTATTATGTTACAATAAATGAAATGTTTCAAAAAAGATATATGGAATGAATGGAATTTCCCACTTTCATGACCATTCAATGCTTCAAAACATTCGTTATAAGTTTCAATGTTTCCTTTTAAATATATTATTTTATAATAATTATTTTTTAAATTTTATACTTTAAATAATTTATTTCAATGTGAAAAATATTTTTTCCTTAATAAATATTCTATATGATCTTTATAGTTTTTTATTATAATATGAAATACTATGATGTTATTAATTCATCATTGGGGATATGATCTAATGATATCATCCTTATTCTTTCTCTAAATTTTTTGAGACTATGATGACCATATTTTTGAAACATGTTAATCTTTAATAGGTCATGCTGTGATGAAATAATGTAATGGTTTTTAAACCAATTTCATTCCCATGGGGTTTTCCATGATGAAATATTAGTAGATCCCATTTTATTTCATTGGTTTTAATTTGATGAATATTTTTAGATATTATGTCACAAATATGGATTATTTTCATTATTTTATGGGTGGGTCAAGAATTATATATCCTTCCAATACATTGGGTAAAGATTGAAACCACATGAGATAAATATAACTGGAATAGGGAGTGAAACCAGTTTAGTAATGGACTATTTACACTATGATAGTATTGGGAGTGAACCATGACTACTACAATGGTTTGCAGTGTGAACCCATTACACTATTATAGTGTTTTAAGTGAGCCCTTAATATTATGTAAATGATTTAATTTTCTTATGTTCTTACCAAAACTCTAGGTCTTATTCCAATTTTAAGCTCTAGTGGATCATGTTCTTTTTTTCCATTATGATTCATTCCTTATAAAGATCCATTATTTATGTCATAAATCATGATTATTTTCTATGATATGCATCGTATGTTTTATAAATGTTAAGATCATTTATTATACCCTAATTATCATGTTATAATTTTTTGATAATTAATATCTCTTTTATTTACTATAAATGAGTATTATATCTCACCATTTTTTATGTTTCCTTTCTCAACGTTATGAGGAATGATTTTAGTTTTGATATATATAAGGATTTTAGTCTTGAATAACAATGTGAGAAATTGTGTATTTCATTTATAAACTAGTTTTTAATGTGTCCATGTTTCCAAAATACTAATACCTATACAAATATAGAATGGATACATCTTTTATGAAATTAATATTAGTCTACTAAGATTTAAAATCTATATATAAGAAAATATTGGTCATTGTAGTTGGTATCAGAGTAAGGTTTATTTAACCATTGGAAGATAGTATCATAAAAATCTATTGATAACCCTAGGAATGTGTCTATATATATGATAAAATCTCGAATGTTTTGGTCATTATCATTGATAACCTAGTTTTGAATAATAATGACACAGATTGAAAATAACGTTTCTTGATTTTGACATACAATAAATTAATTTTAATTATTATGTGGTTTTCCATTATTATTATTATCTCTCACACTATGATTTGAAATTTTAGTCAATGGATGGAACTAAAATGAATCATATTAATACTGAATACAATATACTATCAATTTTTTTCCTCTTGAGAAACAAACTATTATTGAATTTGGATTAAAAAATATCATTTCAATTCCCACAAAATATACTAAAATTATGAATCATGTTGAGATTCAAATAAAAAGGTAAAATGTTCTATTTATTACATTATTAAGCAACACATTCACTTTTAATTGGATGTTTTTGTCCATTAGTTTCTAATAAATGGAATAATACCACTAAAACTATTTATTTCCATCTCATATTTTTGGAACATGAAATATTTTTTAGGTTGTATATCATTTGGAAGGTAAATAATATAAATAGAGGATTCTTATCATAGAAATGAATAAAATGGAATAAATTAGAACCATAGAGTGAGATGAAATTAATTGGTTATGTTTTGATAAGTACTTTCCTCGTATTCTTCATATTAAAATGGAGAATGAATTTGTTGAGTTAAATATGAAGGATGATTTTCCTATGTGTGAAATTTTATGAGACCTTTGTGGTATATTTATGGTCCAATCATCCAACATGAATGCATAGTTTATTAATTGAGTAGTGTCTTAAAAACAAGTCTCTAAATGGTGTTATCCATAAGTGAATCTATGTATCTATGAAGAAATAATTTGATGTGATATCAAGAAGGAAATGGATATTTAATTTACTTATCCTTACAATAGTTTTTTGTATGAAATAAATGATGGAATACAAAGGTAATTTTTGAAATCATAGAGAGAATAATATGATATTTCATTTAGTCTCAATGTGAGCAAATAATTATCATAGATTTATTTTATAGGAAATAGTAAATGATTTAATTATGTTATGGATGGACATAAGGTAGTCAAATACCAATGTTATGTGAATATTCTAGTAATTTAATGTAACAATGAAAAAGAACAACATAATGAACCACCCACAAATCAGTGTTTCAAATGTAAGGAGTATTGGAATTATGTTACCCAACGCTCAAACACGAAGATTAATGATGATGATCAATTTCAGCTACCTCTTAATCCTATGGATAAATATAAATCCCATAAAATCACTATTATAGATGTGGATTATTATAAAAAAGTTTAGAAAGTTACAATTACAACACACTCTAGAAGTACTAATGCATGATTTTATTCTTGATCTACCCATCCCTTTACATATAAATAATTATCAAAGGGTATTACAGTACCACCTCAAATTTTAGATTTTCATTTGTAAGAAAAATTAATGTTATGATGGTAGAATATGATGTATATTATTCTTCTCTAGATGATGTTTTGGGGAATTTGATTCCAGTAAATCTCATTATTATCCCTCTAAATGAATTATATTTTATTTTTGGAATGGATTTTATTTATTAACATTAATCTCACATTAATTGAAGAGGAATTGGAGTTGTGTTTGATATTCCAAAAAACATATAATTATATATATGTGCGATGATAAATGTAAACTTCTAATGGAAATCGCATCTGTTGTATTTGTCATGATTCATAATAATATGGGGATTATATTAGATGGTTAGGTAGAAAGTCAAGATTTAAGATATCTTTATTTTATGGGGTTTTTTGATATCTTTCTTAAATAATTACATGGTCTTCCACCAAATTATGAACTAGAGTTCTCAATATAACACAAACCTAGTTCTACACCTATTTCAAAGAAAATATGGAATAGCCACAAAATGTGTTGTAAGTATTGAAGAAGAAACTATTATAGAATCATGACAAGGGATTCATTTGTAAAAGTACATCACCATGGGATGTACTAGTTCTTTTTTCTAATAATAAAAAAGGATCAAGGTGACACAACATTGATTATTGAGAAATTAATGAGTTCACTATCAAGAACAAGTATCATCTACCCTGTATTAATGACATATTCGATTAACTACATGAATATTTGATTATTTGAAAAGAATTGTGTTCCATATAGATATCATTAGTTGATGTTTAAGGAGGAGGATATATCCTAGATTACATTATATAAAAGGTAGGAAACTATGAAATTATAGAGATGCAATTTGGCCTTATTAATTCCCCTTCTATATTCATATATTAAATGAATATAGTCATTAGATATTTCCTTTATTAGTTTTTGGTAATATTTTAGATGATATTATTATATATTTGGAAATAATGTAAGGTAATGAAAATTTCTTGAGGATTGTAATGAAGTCTATGAGGAAGGATATGTTGCCTGAAAATTTTCAATACTATGAATTTTGGGTCCAAATAGTTTTATTCTTAGGCCGTATAATATAAGGTTAGGGTATATCATTAGATCCTTTAATGAAATAAATTATAGAATTTTTTCCTAGACCTACCACTTTGACTTTAATCCATAGCTTTCATGGTAAAAATTGATATTAATAGAATATTGTGTAATAAAATTATGGATAGTCTAATCCAATCAATAAATTAACATGGAAGGGAAAAAGTTCCTTTGTATAGATGAATGTGAAGAAAATTTCAAGGTATTAAAGAGAGGGTTGGTCATTTCACATATTATTACCTTACCCTCTAGTGGAAAGGTTTAAATACCTAGAAATTTCAAGGAATTTGTTTCTCAAATACTTTGAAATTTTACGAGTCCATAGTTTTTTACGGCGCCTGATTCCGAGGCCCAGTGTGCCCGGAATCATTTTCTGAAGTTTTGTTCAGTTACGTTCATTAATCATACATGTGGGTTTTTCTATCTTTTGAACCGGTGCTCAGAATTGAAATCTGAGGGAACCGATGAACTCGTAGAGCCGGTATTCAGTTAAGGAGACCTTTACCACAGTTGTGTTTGGTTGAGATTAGAAGTTATAATATGGGGATTCGTAGCAAATTAAATAAAATTGTTGTATTACACAATTATATTTTCATGGTGGTTATTTCCTCCAATGGGAAGCTGGGGTAGGGCCCACATCCCACATAACCTACCATGAGAGGATAATGTGTGGTGGGGCCCACATGAGCACCTAACTCTTCACCTCCCCTTTAACTCCTATGAACCCCCCTTTTTAACTTTTGAACTTCCACTTAATGGGGGAGCCTCTCCACCTTCCTCCATTAATTATGACAACCCCATCATTTTAATTATTTATGCCCCCTTAATTAATTGGTTAATTTGAATTGATTTGAAATGCTTGTCAATATTATAATCATGGAAGAGCCTTTTTATTATTTTGGCTAGGCAAATATTTGGATGTGGATCTTTTGGAGAATTAGAGAGAGAGAATTCTCTCCAACGAAGAACACCCTTCTCTCCAAAAAAGAACGCCCTTCACTCCAACAAAGAACGATGAAACCATCTTCGATATTCGTCCAAGCCACATGAGGAGGCACCACCCGTGAGGAACGTCGACTACGCTTCTTCCTCGGATGCACCCCGACGTCAACGAATCGATGTCATCTTCAAATTCTCTTCCTACGATGTTGATGGGATGACACCATTTTCAGCGATGTTCGTCTTCCGTGGTTCATCGATGTGCAACGCTCTTGAAATCAAGGTTGGGGGTTTCGAATAATTTTATTTTAATAAAATTATAATCTCCTCATTGATTAATGAAAGTGATCGTCTATGGCCATTTGATATCGCCTAATGCAGAGGGCACGGTTTGAACAAACACGGCCTGACGACCCTCTAAATTTTTTTTTGTTTATTTTGGCGGTTGCGATCAGAGGTGGCGGCCGCACACCGACCGTGTGAACGAAACCGTGGCCCACATCCACGGGCTACTCGGAAAAACCGAACCAGGTGACCGTAGTTGGCCGGGCTGAAGGAACCGTGGCACCCCTTTGGCGTCGCGCTGCAGAGGAGGTGCATCCCGCATCCACGGGCCGCTTTGATGGATGAACCGGCCAGCCGAAGCCAACTGGGAAGAAGAACGCGAATCCTTGTGGCACCGCGCTGTGGAGGAACCATGGCCCGCGCTTGGTGGGCCGCTTTGGCTGGCGAACCGGCCTTCCAACTGCAGATCGGGCGGAAGAAACCATGGTGCCAAGTGGCACCGCATGGAGGAGACAACGGCCCGCTGTGCGGGCCGCTCGTGCTGGAAAACCAGCCAGCATCAGCCGGCCAGGCAGAAGAGGCGGGACCACTCAACACCGTTGTCGCATGAAACCTAGAGTCCAAGCCCCCCCCCCACTCCGCTGGGCCAGCCGGCTGAGGCCGAGCCAGCCACGGGCCAGGTCGTGCCACACCCGGCCGGGCCGCGCCCCACCGGGCCAGGACGCACCCCACCAGGCCAGGCTGACCCCCTGCTAGGTCGGACTCGCCAAAATGGGTCGGGCAGACCCACCAGCCCACTGGGCTTGACGGGTCAGGCCCGTTTCGGTTAAGCGAAAATAATGTCCAGACCGCGCGTCCGATCGATGCACCGTCTGCGGCAAAGAGATCCTCGCGACGAGTTGGTACTTTTGCAATAATCTAAGTGATTTTTGGACAACTTTGGAAAATTACAGGGTTTGGAACGAGCGTAATTCCAATCGGGCCCCTGGAGCGGAAAAGCCAATAACTCTCAGACCGAGTGTCCGATTGACGCGTCATCTATCGCGTTGGGTTCCTCTTGATGAGACGGAACTTCGGGATATACCATCTATGGACTTCATGATAGTTGATGTATCGATCGTTTGCTCATGGAGAGGACCCTCTCAGAATGGAGTATGCTATGTGCAGGGACCCTAGAGCTTGCTACGACTGCGTCGACTACTGTACTGGGATCCTACGTGGGTTCAGGTGTGACGACTACGGTACTGGGAGCCTCCGTGGGTTCGACGGTGATGACTACCATACTGGGATCCTCCGTGGGTACGGCGGTGATGAATATTATTCTTGTATCTTGTGTGGGTCTAATAGTATTGACCTCTGTACTTGTATCATGTGTGGGTCTGACAGAGTAGCTGGTCTTGTATCCTATGTGGGTCCGACAACATAGCTGGTCTTGTATCCTGTATGGGTTCGATAGCTTAGATGAATCAGTGACTACATCTTATCATCTTTATCACTATAGGAAAGATGTATATCTATGTGATCCAAGTATTGAATTTCAGTCATTATCATCGATGTGATTGACTTTACTTTCCTGTGTGGACTGGGTTGTGCTTGAGCTCGATAGTTGGAGCTGAATTTTGGTTGATAACTCAGGTATATATATGGGAATATACCTAAGTAGGGTTTGTTGATACTTCGTGATTGTATCTTTCATTTTGTGGTTTATCCTTTGTGGATTATGGGAGACCATCGGGGGTATTGGGGTCCTTACTGAGTATCGTTTACTCACCCCTTCATAGGGTATGCCCGCACCTCGCTGTGTTAGATGAAAAAGACGGACAGTGTTGACGGAAGTCGAGAGTGAGCCAGGACCGGACGGTACCCGGAAGTGGACCAAATGACAAGACCGTACATGGAGTGGATCGATAGACGTAGTGAGCTAAGTTGGACATCTATACCTACCCTTCAGGTAGGATAATTGGAGAACGATCGAAGAGCTGCCCTTTTCCCTTTCAACTGTTGTCCCTTTTTAGTTGTACTTGCTTTCTGTTGTACCAGTACTTTACTGTTGGGATTGTATTTCTGGCCCCATTACTTTCAGAACATTCTTTTGTATTCAGTTTTAATTAGTGTTTACTTCTTGTTGCATACTATGTTGTTTTTGTTTACTTTTACAAAGGCAAGGTCTTCCCAGCTTATGGATTTACACCTTTGGTGCTAGCTTCCAGCCCCTGGCCTAAGGAATGCAGGTTTGGGGTAGTCACGAAACGGGCCCCAAGGACGGGGCGTGAAAAATTGGTATAAGAGGAGTCGGTTCTACCGTTGAACTCATGACTCTGATCATTATTTTCTATGATGAAATAGTGTTAAGAGTATTGAGTGTGGTTTTCAGTCCAGGGATTCATGTGTTGGTGCGGTGATTGACGTATCCATACACCAGGACCCTAGCCTCTGATTCATGACTCAGTGCATGAAAACACTGATTGTTTTTGTGTTTCCTTTGAAATGTTTTCGTAGTGATTACATTGAGTCATCTCACCAGTTATACTGTTTGACCTTGGAGCACCTGTTTCTTTTCAGGATGGCCCCACAAAGGTAGCCGACTAGGGTTCCGAGTTATGTACGAGATGGTAGCCCACCGAGCGACGAGGCCTCAGTGCAGGGCCCCATCCTAGCGGAGGCACACGCAGTAACACTACCCGCTGGGCCACCGATACCACTTGCCCTATCAGTAAAGAGTGCACACTGCCTGAGTGTGTTGCACGAGTTCCAGCGACAGAGACAGCCTAGGTTCCATGGAGAGACGGACCCACTGGGAGTTGAGGATTGGCTGGAGGCTGTCATGAGTGTTTTAAGATTGGTAGGGACACCAGCCTACATTATGGTGATCCTTGTCATGAGTCTCCTACATGGTACAACAGGCAGATGGTGGATCCTGAAGCTCCAGGTGCATGACAAGGCGTCATTACTTTGGATAGACTTCGAGAGTCTCTTCCTCTCGAAGTTTGTTCAAGCCACCCTTCGTGTGGTGCAAATTCAAGAGTTACTTCAACTATAGTAGGGAATCATGATAGTAGCTCAGTACTCAGGGAGGTTCACTGACCTCTCATGCTACTCCACAGATATGGTGTGAGACCCGTTCTTCAGGGCCCGAACATTTGATCAGCAACTCAGGCATGAGATCAGGGCTTTGACGATCCCCCTCAACATCCCGATGCAGGCGGGTGTGCTAGAGCGAACCCTTCTAGTGGAGAGTTTTCTCACTGAGCAGTCACCTGCGGCGAGACCTTCTGCAGGACGACACATAGTGGAGTCTTTTATAGCCGTCAATATACATTTGACGCAGAAGTCCAAGTGGACCAGGCCATCCAGTGTGCGACCTCTAGATACAGGTTCGGTTGTGCGGGGCACACGAATCAAAGCCAGCATTACGAGGGGCAGGCAGTGCTATGCATGAGGCTGGTAGGGCCACATGGCTCGTGACTGCCCGACCCTCCATGTGGACTAGGAGCAGACAGTAGAGGGACCTCCTAGGTAGAGGAAGAGTTTTGACTGTGGGGGTCCGTCGGGAGTAGGCAGACATGGCAGAGGAGCTGGCCGAGCAGCGGGTGGTGGACGACGTTTCGAGGCTCTACCACCACCACTACCAGTAGGTCCACCCCGACCACAGGGAGCCGGCGGACAGAGGTAGGCTCAGCTTCAGGCAGTCAAGGCCTACGACCACGTCGCACCTGAGATGATTTGAGTTACTATCTATGTCTACACCACCCTTTCTACAGGACTTATAGACATAGGTGTGAGTCATTATTTTATTTTCGCTTCCCTTATTTGGAGATTAGAGATTCTGACAAAGCTGTTGGCTTGATCCTTACTACTAGAGACTCCTACGAGAGTAGAATCAATGATTACGCACGGGTACCGGTAGTGTGAGATTACTCTAGGAGGCGATAGCTTCAACAGAGATCTTCTTGTAGCGGTGTCGAGGCCTTATGACGTCATCTTGTGTATGGACTGGTTATCCACGGTTCATGCTCAGATTGACTATATTAGGCGCAAGGTGTGGTGTGTCCACATGGATGGTACCAGGTTCACCTTCACCGGTGAGGAGGGATCCATTGCAGAGCAGGATAGACTTATGCAGAGGAGGGGGTAGCCGATCACACATCAATTGTCTAGTCGCATCCTCAAAGAGGTTGATGTGCAGAGTCTGAGTTCTCTTGTTGTGGTGGATTAGTATAGGGACATTTTTCTTGACAACATTTCAGGACTACCTCCTCACAGATAGGTAGACTTCTATATTGAACTGTACCCCTGGACAACACCGATATCTACTCCAGCATATCAGATGGCTCATGCTGAACTTTGGGAGTTGCGGGTACAGCTAGAGGACTTACATGGAAAGGGATTTATCCGACCAAGTGTTTCACCCTGGGCATCTCCGATTTTATTTTCCAAGAAGGAAGACGGGAGCTTGAGACTATGTGTCGACTACTGCCACTAGAATCAGGTGACCGTGAAGAACAAGTACCCACTCCCAAGGATTGACGACCTCTTTGATCAGCTTATGGGAGCACGATGGTTCTCGATGAGAGACCTCAGGTCAGGTTATCACCAGATCAGTGTTCAAGATGAGGATGTGCACAATACGTCCTTTAGGTGTCGATATGGCCACAACGATTTCTTGGTTATGTCTTTTGGCGTAAACAACACTCCAAAAAAATTCATGAGTCTCATGAACATGATCTTCTATCCTTACCTCAACCGATTTTTCATAGTCTTCATCGACGAAATACTGATTTACTCGACTATATAGGGGGAGCATGCCTACCATTTGTCGGTAGTACTGGACACACTCCGAGAGAACCATCTATATGGTATGATCTCGAAGTGCCAGTTCTGGATTCGAGAGGTACACTTCTTAGGAAACGTCATCTCGGACGTTGGAGTTGTAGTGGATCCAGCGATGATCAAGGTAGTACTTTCTTGGGAGACACCCAGGAGTGTGACAGAGGTGAGAAGTTTCATGGGTCTGGCTAGGTACTGTCGGATATTCGTTCCAGACATCTCCAGAGATGCAGCAATTCTTTTGGCTTTGATGAAGAAGGATAAACCCTTCGTGTGTTTAAAGAGATTCCATTATCGCTTTCAGGAGCTCAGACAGAGGTTGACGAGTGCACCCATCTGGAGGCTACCAGAGGAGGGCGTAGGGTATGTAGTTTACTGCAACACACCAGGGACCAGACTCAGGTGTGTCCTGATGCAAGAGTAAGCAGTGATCACGTATTTTTCACGACAGTTGAGACGGCATGAGCAGAACTATGCTGCCGATGACCTGAAGTTAGCAGCTATGGTCTTCGCCATGAAGATGGGGTGTCACTATTTGATGGGTGAGCATTTTACAGTCTACTCTGATGACCAAAGTCTCATGTACATCTTCTCGCAGAAAGACATGAACTTGAGACAATGACAATTTCTTGAATTCCTCTATGACTATGACTTCGAGATAATCTATACTCCTAGGAAGAAGAATGTAGTAGGAGATTCTCTCCGCAGGCGATAAGGAATACAGTTACTAGGTGAGGCGACGAAGCAGCTAGCCACGTTGTAGATATACTTTGTGGATAGAGATGGATCAGCCTTTCTAGAGTCTCTCACAATCACATATCCACTTATACAGCGATTCAGGGAGGCACAACATGGAGACATTGATTGTGAGATGCGTCGTGCTCAGATATTATCAGGGCAGACACCTGACAGGTTTTCTGAAAGTGGGGAGCACGTCATCCTCTTCAAAGGACGTACCATGGTACCAGTTTCACTATTGGAGGAAGTGCTGAGGGAGGTTCACACATCCCCTCTAGCGGTACATCCAAGAGTGGCGAAGATGTATCAGGACCTCAGACGAGAGAACTGGTGGCCGAGTATGAAGAAAGCAGTAGCAGAGTTTGTCTCTCAATGCCTCACTTGTCAGCAAGGGAAGATAGAGCACGAGGTACCAGTAGGCTTGGTACAGCCCTTAGAGGTCTCATAGTGGAAGTGGGACAAGATATCTACGGATTTCGTGATGGGACTTCCACGTACTTCTAGAAGAAATGACTCTATGTGGGTGATCGTAGACTGACTCACCAAGTTGGCCCACTTCCTATCGATCAGAGAGTGGGGCTCAGTAGAGATCTTGGGATGCCTCTACCTATAAGAGATCATACGACTTCATGGTGTGCCATCGACTATCGTCTCCGATCGAGATTCTTGTTTCACTTCCCGGCTATGGAAAGGATTTTTGGAGGCTTTCGGGAAACAACTTCACTTGAGCACCACCTTCCATCCACAAATGGATTGTCAGACAGAGAAGACCATTCAAACTCTTTAGGACATTCTCTGTGCATGTGTCCTTGACTTTGGTCGCAGCTGGGAGGATCAATTACCCTCGGTGCAGTTTGTGTACAACAACAACTACCAATCTACCATTGGGATGGCACCTTGCGAGGTACTGTATGGCCGACCATGCAGATCGCCTCTCTGCTAGACGGACCCAGGGGAGTCAGCACTTGTAGGAACAGAGATGGTGCAGGCTACGACGGAGAAGGTGTAGATCATCCAAGAGCAGATGAAGACTGCACAGAGAATACAGAAGTCCTATGCTGATAGGAGATGGAGACTACTGGAGTTCGAGGATGGAGGTCATGTCTTCTTACGAGTCTCACCTCGACGAGGTCTACGGAGATTTGGCCAGGGTGGAAAGTTATCTCCGTATTTCTTCATACCGTTCCAGGTCCTCAGTAAAGTAGGTGAGGTTGCTTACCGCATGTCCCTTCCACCTCAGTTGCATTAGGTGCATGACGTCTTCCACGTATCTCAGCTGAGGAGATTCGTGCACAACCCATCCCACATCATCGACCATGGGGAGATGGACATTGATGATGGGGATACATTCATGGAGGTCTCAGTGGAGATCGAGGATTGACAGGAGTGGGTCCTAGGTGGACGGTTGATTCCTCTGGTGCACATTTTCTGGAAGCACGAGAACCTCCAAGAGAGCACATGGGAGCGGGAGTCTCAGATGCGTGCTCAGTACCCCCATTTGTTTTCCTAGTGTGTGTTGTAGCTATACGGGGACGTAAAGCCCAGAGGAGGGGGTAATGTAAAGACCCATAAATTTTAAGGAATTTTTTTCGTAAACACATTGGAATTTTACGATCCCACAGTTTCTTAAGGCGCCGGATTCCGAGACCCGATGTAACACCCCAAGATTTCATAGTGTGTTATTTTTTTCAAAATAATTCAATAACTTTCACTACACGCAACACCGAGTTCAATCACACCATGACTTACAAAAAAAAAGCCATTCAAAAGAGGTTATGAACAGTATTATCTAAATTTTAAACTTTATATAATCCTTATAATTTTAGAATCCTTATTATGAGTTTCTTTGATATAATGCAAGAACAAATTCATTTTCAGTATTACACTTTTATCAACTTTTAATAGTGAACCCTTTTTAAATACAATATTTTAAACTTTTTGACTAAATGGGGACATCAAAAATTTAAAATGAAACATTCCAAGCTTCTACGGTACGCTTTCTTTGAATAATACAATAGCGTGTGTTGTACGCAACCTTGAGTTTTAACACACACCACAACCAATCAAACTAGCCGTTATGAATAGTAATACCTACTTTTCGAAATTATATATATTTTATATTTTAAAATGGACTTCATTTCTGGATTCGGAATATCGAATTCAGCCTAAGGTGAAATTTTGGTAGTTTTCGGATAACTTTCATATTTTGATGAATAGTGAAAATTACTAAATTTTAATTAAAAACAACTTTTTAATCAAAATAATTAATAGTGATAAATTATGAATTTGAGTGGTATTAAAGTATATATTTAGAATATATTTTAACGATTTAATATAATGTTGGTCATTGGACATAATTTTACAATTAAACCGAACATAAACAAGTGTCAATCTGTTGATAGTTATTATCTCTTAAAAACACGTTTTTTTGTTTTGACAGCGGGAATTAATTTTATATTAATTTCTGCCACTTCTGTGTTTTGAATTTAGAAAAATGGATTCCATATTTGGAATCAGGATGTTCAAATTGTGTAAATAGGTAACTTTTATTTTTAGACAATTTTAATAATTACTGCGGTAAATATTTTGTTTACCATGGTTAAGGGTAAATCCGGTAAATAAGGGTTAACAAATAATATTATAATAATACAACATTACCCTAAAACGTGTCCTAAACATATTGGTGGACACATACCCGACCATGGGCATCCTTGGGTCAATTTGGGGACCCCTTGGAGCCACTTGTATTTGGTAGGGACACATTATATTAATAAAGTTAAAATAAAAATAAAAATGGCATAAGCTTACATCTTTTAGAAGAACAATTTTTACATAAGGTTATACATGTTGGATTTTCGATTATAAATATCCATTAGAAAGCTAAAAAAATTTCCTAAATAATGATTTTTTATTTATAATTTTTAGACATCAAATAAGTTAAATTATTAATGACACAATAATGATGAAATGTTTACCTCATTAATAAATCATTTAAATAAATAAGATTATAATGATTAAAATATTATCTAAAACCTGTCCAATTCTTATTGGTTGATGTTATTTGGAATATGAGTCATCGTATCTTCGACCTCAATGATTTTTGGACTATTATAAAATGAATATAATTATATTATAAAGTAATACTTTCACTCTTTCCTAA
The DNA here is from genome assembly GCA_963277665.1 of Viscum album. NCBI lineage: Eukaryota > Viridiplantae > Streptophyta > Magnoliopsida > Santalales > Viscaceae > Viscum > Viscum album. The sequence goes on along the minus strand of OY728131.1, from coordinate 530,054,924 downwards.
AGAGCCCCTCCTCTCCCTTATAAAATGAGACCACTTCTACTCATTCCTCACACCTCTCAAGCCACTTGGCTCGTCCAAACCCTGCCCAAATAAGCTCCCCACATCCCTCTCCTCCTCCTTGAAGCTTCCCCTTAGGCAGAAATCATTTCAAGAAGTCCTTTGGTTCCAACCAAAGTGAGTTACCTAAATTAAAGGTAACGATTTCTCTTACATTATTTTCATTTATTTTGCTTCTCCAACCCCCAAACTCTTTCTATTTCCTTTCTTTTGTAACAACACCAGTATCCAAAATATACTAGGATGTTGTTATAAGAAGGATTCAAACTACACATACACACAACTCCATCTAATGGATGATGAACATAATGTTTCTGTGGATGGCAAACTAACGCCTCACAAAACGATGATTGTTCAAATACATCTTACCGCCTCTCATAGTGGCCATTATGATGGCAATGTAATTAAATATGATATTAATGATATATATTTTATATATAAGCTTCTGTAATTCCATTTTATTTCATACCATTATTCGTTTCATGTTGTATATACAAACTATAATTTCATTTGAGGAAGTGCGGACTACAGCCCCCTTAAAATGATATGACTCGTTCATACCACACATGGAAAGTATAAATGATGGTGTTAATGAACTTAAGTAACATATATAAAATATTATATTATATTGTAATAGTAATATACCTATGTATCATTTGGATTCGATTCTTTCAAAATAAAAATTAAATGGATGTAGCGTTCGTGCGTACGTACGGACTACCATCTCCACGAACGCGATGAGATTCATTCTCCATCATATCCATTCAAGTCTTATTCTCATTTTAGGGTTAAAAATAATGTTAATATCATTCTGATTATGAATAAGATATAATCTATCCATTACAAACATTTCTTACGCAACCAAACATTTAAGAAGAACGAATCGATTATCACCCGAAACGACGATAATACTAAGATATTATTAATAAAGCAATGTTAAAAGATCATATATGATATCATATTAATGTATATGATTCTTGTATAATTTAATAATAATTATTTCACCATTATACAGGATGTTAACCTACCCCAACCAAGGAAAAGTACAAGGAAAGGATTTATTTCGCAATCTCTTCATTATCCGAGGTTGTTTATACATAATTATCTACTGGGACCTCGTTATCATCCACGTCCATGTTTCTTCAAAATGTATTTCAAAACATTTTTAATATTTAAAAGAATATGGGTTAAAGTCATTTATACCCTTATTTGAATTTTTATAAGAGGTTTATAAGGGAATCTTTCCGTCGTTTTCCAAACAAGGTGCTTTTTAACCTTTTCGACAGAATTAAGATAAGAATGTTTTTTTTAACTTATACGGCGGGTGCGGTTATTTTCGGCCGTTATAAAATTGTCAAAGCTTCCCTTACAAGCTTATAAGAACATTTTCATGAAAATGTTTTATTTTATATGTCTCTTAAATGCTTTCAAAAATAGAAAGAGATATTTCTATAAAAAGTGTTTTGATTTCATCTATGTCAACATCCTTTTACGGATTTTACGCTTATTTGAAGTTGATTTATTATGATACAAAACTTCTATATTGTATTGAAGGTTTTGTGATATGTTTGACTGTGGATGTGCTATTTTTATACCATTCATAGTTTATGGTGAAATTATTGACATTTCGTATGCTAGTTTTAATACGAATGTTTATGTTATGTTTAAACCTTTTCATATGGGAATGCATTGGACATAATATGTGACGGGTGGAGCCCGCTATAGCTCCTCGATGCATCGGTAGGTCTCATGAGACAAACTAGTGTCTTGGAACAAGGCCTTGGCAAAATATTATTTGTAGTCTTGGCACGAGGCCTTGGCTATGTGGTTATGATAGTCCGTCATTATGCATTCCAGCATTATGAAAGTGGTTATTGATATTTCATGTGATTATTCGAATAGTAGAATATCCATGTGAACAAGTAAATGGAATTATTTCATTTTACTTTTGCCATACTATGTTGAAGTTCAAGTTTAAAAGGCTTTTGTTTTAGTAATTCATTGCCTTAAATGTTTATGCTTATTTGTGAATGTTCCGCTATATTGTTATCCTTACTGGGCATTTGAGCTCACCCCTTTTCTATGTTTTATTTTTCCCAGGATGTGAAGATGTAAGTTATGAATGATCTGCAGGGATATTATGAGGGTATTATAGTGTGGACTGTGGAAACATTATGTTGTTATAGTAGTTTTCATTTTATGATGTAATGTTAAACTTATGAATATATCTAGTGTTTCCAAGGCTACTAAACCAATCGGTATTTCGAGATTTGATCTTTCTTGCGATCATTCCAATGTTATGTAATAATTCACCGACTATGGGTAACTGGGGTCGGGGCGTTACAGTTGGTATCAGAGGAAGTTTAGTACAAACCTTGGAATCTAGATTTAGATAAACTCTGATTAGAGCACGTAGACCTAAGATGAACATTGAGGATTAGTATAGAAGAACTTCCTAGAATTTTGGTATTGTAGAGATTTTGTGAGTTTTCCGAGCAATACATCCATGTCTGGATACGAGAAGGTAGAGGCGGCTCTGGCATAGATGTACCTAGGGGTAAAACCCGAAAACACCTCTTTGAGCTAGACTCGAATGGGAACTGGTGCACGACAACGGGCCTTGCTGCACTCTTGGTTACGACACTCCCGGGGGATATGCTTAGGATAACTCTCATTTTCTTTACAAATCATTATGAAGGGTTTATGAGTATATACATCCTCAAAGGAGACATTTTTATGATTATGGATTATATCCATAAATAGTTCAATTTATGTTAAGTGTTTTATAAGTATGGGATTATTTATTTTGATTCATAAACTGATCTAGTGTATTCCATTGTTTAGAAATGGCGCCCAGTAGAAGGAATGAGAACTCCAGGAATGCACATGATCAAAAGAGAAGGAAGGATCATATCTTTCATGGTCTTAAGCTAGAATTTATAAGAGAAATAGTCTCCCATGTATTATCATCATATGAAGAAATAATATCATGTGTTGATAAGATAAGTAAAGAGTTTACTGAGTCCTATGGCTTTGAAGGGAATCAAGAGAAGAAAAGGATGGAATAGAGAAAGATGGATAAAGGGAAGAGGGAAAAGAAGAATTTTCCCATATGTGGTAACTATGGAAAGAAACACCCTGGAACTTGCCTGAAAGAAATGGGAGTTTTTTGTAAGTGTGGATGAAAAGGGCACAAAGTACGTGACTGCAAGGGTAAGAAAATGGTTTTAAATGTACAATGCTTCGTTTGCAAGTAGTTTGGACACTACGTGAACCTATGTCCCAGTCATCAGACTATGCCGCAAATGATGTTATTGGATATTAATCAAGTTATGATACTACCACAGATGAAGAGGAATGATTATATTTCTTAGGTTGATTATGTCAATTGAGTGTTGTATCAACAATGTACTTGTTATAATAATTATGGAGTATATAAGGATTTTACTACAGTACTATTTCATTAAGGACTTGAGATTGTGTGGAACAAAGAAAAGTGACTCAATAGAAGGATAAATTTTTGGAAAATATATGGTTGAGAGAATGATAAATCATAATATAGTTCTGATACTGAGGTAGTGATTTTGGAATAATATGTGATTGTTTTGGATAAATTATATTGGATATTCTTGACTACCTTGGAACTGATTAATGATTTGTATATTCCATCATTATTGGGGTTTAAAATTTTTTTGGATTAATGAAGTATATCCAGCATTCTATATGGAATAAGGGAGCATTAATGTAATCAATAAGGAATATGGTAATACATGATGAAGGTATTCATATGCTATTACGGGGTAAAAAGGATCTATATTATGTTTACCTTCCTTATAAATGTTGGACTGTGAGTTTGGATAGAAGTATTTTGGATAGTTCTAGTTTGGATTATTTTGGATTGCCATAAAAGGAAAACCCGGAGGTCGGGCGGCAACCCGTCGCATCCGGCAAGGCTGCGAGACTTGAACCCGCAACCGAAGGGCGACAAGGGTGTATCACCTACCACTGGACCACGAGATGTCCTGGATTAAATAATGTAGTTTTTGTTAAAAGATCTTGTAGATGAATTATAAATTCGTTTATTTTGGAACCCTATACGAATAGTGTAAATAGAATTTTTTTTACATTCTATTATCTTTTAGAGTGAAAAATGAGTTTGTGGTAGAAATTTATTAATGGATAAAACTCTAATTATAAAGTAAGTATATCTCCTTATGATCTTAGCCAATCTCATAAATAAATTCCTCAATATTAAGAAAAGAAACTTAGAATAAAAATGTTTTCCTAGATGCTACCTTAAATCATCACTAATTTATGGCTTTGGGATTGTTGGCCTTTTCATAGCCATGTTCTCTACCACTCTCCATCCGATAATTGATGGTTAGATTTTTCTTCCATATCCATATTTTCCTACATGGAACCCTAGTATGTGTTATTTTCGGTAATCTTCATACTTTCGACACTTTATTTTAAATAGAGGCCTCATTAAATCATTTTTCGATGTGGTATTTCAACTAACATATTTTGAAACGTAAAAAATTTGTTATCCTAATACCCTATGTTTTGTTGAACCGATGGTATTTCAAATCATGATAGATTGATGAATTTAAGGACCTCAATTTTATACTTGTTTTTGATTGATGACCTCAATCACTACCTATAAATATTTACGTTTTTCCTCAAATTATATGTCTATAATTGCCACCAATGTTCTCCTAATTGAGATCATAATTTGGTGGTGACCCTTTCATTTCTCTTTTCCTCATATTAAGACTAAATTTTAGTAACCCAATTTATGATGTGGGTTTTACCCCAAATATATTTTCTATTTTAAACCTTTTATTTTCGAAGAAAAATTTCAAATTGCGAGGACACAATTTATTGAAGGAGGGGAGAATGTAACACCCCAAGATTTCATAGTGTGTTATTTCTTCAAAATAATTCAATAACTTGCACTACACGCAACACCGAGTTCAATCAAACCATGACTTACAAAAAAAAATCCATTCAAAAGAGGTTATGAACAGTATTATCTAAATTTTAAACTTTATATAATCCTTATAATTTTAGAATCCATATTATGATTTTCTTAGATATAATGAAAGAAGAAATTCATTTTCAGTATTGCACTTTTATCAACTTTTAATAGTGAACCCTTTTTAAATACAATATATTAAACTTTTTGACTAAATGGGGACATCAAAAATTTAAAATGAAACATCCCAAGCTTCTACGGTACGCTTTCTTTGAATAATACAATAGCGTGTGTTGTGCGCAACCTTGAGTTTTAACACACACCACAACCAATCAAACTAGACGTTATGAATAGTAATACCTACTTTTCGAAATTATATATATTTTATATTTTAAAATGGACTTCATTTATGGATTTGGAATATTGAATTCAGCCTAAGGTGAAATTTTGGTACTTTTCGGATAACTTTCATATTTTGATGAATAGTGAAAATTACTAAATTTTAATTAAAAACAACTTTTTTAATCAAAATAATTAATAGTGATAAATTATGAATTTGAGTGGTTTTAAAGTATATTTAGAATATATTTTTACCATTTAATATAATGTTGTTCATTGGACATAATTTTACAGTTAAACCGAACATAAACAAGTGTCAATCTTTTGATAGTTATTATCTCTTAAAAACACGTTTTTTTGTTTTGACAGCGAGAAATAATTTTAAATTAATTTCTAAAACTTCTGTATTTTGAATTTAGAAAAATGGATTCCATATTTGGAATCAGGATTTTCAAATTGTGTAAATAGGTAACTTTTATTTTTAGACATTTTTAATAATTACTGCGGTAAATATTTTATTTACCATGGTTAAGGGTAAATCCGGTAAATAAGGGTTAAAAAATAATATTATAATAATACATCATTAACCTAAAACGTGTACTAACCTTATTGGTGGACACATACCCGACCATGGGAATCCTTGGGTCAATTTGGGGACCCCTTGGAGCCACTTGTATTTGGTAGGGACACATTATATTAATAAAGTTAAAATGAAAATAAAAATGGCATAAGCTTACATCTTTTAGAAGAACAATTTTTACATAGGGTTATACATGTTGGATTTTCGATTATAAATATCCATTAGAAAGCTAAAAAGATTTCATACATAATGATATTTTATTTATAATTTTTAGACATCAAATAATTTGAATTATTAATGACACAATAATGATGCAATGTTTACCTCATTAATAAATCATTTAAATAAATAAGATTATAATGATTAAACTATTATCTAAAACATGTCCAATTCTTATTGGTTGATGTTATTTAGAATATGAGTCATCTTAACTTCGACATAAATGATTGTTGGACCATTATAAACCGAATATAATTATATTATAAAGTAATTCTTTCACTCTTTCCTAAAGAGCCCCTCCTCTCCCATATAAAAGGAGACCACTTCTACTCATTCCTCACACCTCTCAAGCCACTTGGCTCGTCCAAACCCTGCCCAAATAAGCTCCCCACATCCCTCTCCTCCTCCTTGAAGCTTCCCCTTAGGCAGAAAGCATTTCAAGAAGTCCTTTGGTTCCAACCAAAGTGAGTTACCTAAATTAAAGGTAACGATTTCTCTTAAATTATTTTCATTTATTTTGCTTCTCCTACCCCCAAACTCTTTTTATTTCCTTTCTTTTGTAACAACAACAGTATCAAAAATATACTAGGAGGTTTTTATAATAAGGATTAAAACTACACATACACACAACTCCATCTAATGGATGATGAACATAATGTTTCTGTGGATGGCAAACTAACGCCTCACGAAACGATGATTGCTCAAATACATCTTACCGCCTCTCATGGTGGCTATTATGATGGAACTGTAATTAAATATGATATTAATGATATATATTTTATATATAAGCTTCTTTAATTCCATTTTATTTCATACCATTATTCGTTTCATGTTGTATATACATACGATAAATTCATTTGAGGAAGTGCGGACTACTGCCCCCTTAAAATGATATGACTCGTTCATACCACACATGGAACGTATAAAGGATGGTGTTAATGAACTTAAGTAACATATATAAAATATTATATTATACTGTAATATTAATATACCTATGTATCATTTGGATTCTATTCTTTTAAAATAAAAATTAAATGGAAGTAGCGTTCGTGCGTATGTACGGACTACCGTCTCCACGAACGCGATGAGATTCATTCTCCATCGTATCCATTCAAGTCTTATTCTCATTTTAGGGTTAAAAATAATGTTAATATCATTATGATTATGAATAAGATATAATCTATCCATTACAAACATGTCTTACGCAACCAAACATTTAAGAAGAACGAATCGATTATCACCCGAAACGACGATAATACTAAGATATTATTAATAAAGCAATGTTAAAAGATCATATATGATATCATATTAATGTATATGATTCTTGTATAATTTAATAATTATTATTTCACAATTATACAGGAGGTTCACCTACCCCAACCAAGGAAAAGTACAAGGTAAGGATTTATTTCGCAATCTCTTCATTATCCGAGGTTGTTTATACATAATTATCTACTGGGACCTCGTTATCATCCACGTCCATGTTTCTTCAAAATGTATTTCAAAACATTTTTAATATTTAAAAGAATATGGGTTAAATTCATTTATACCCTTGTTTGACTTTTTATAAGAGTTTTATAAGGGAATCTTTCCGTAGTTTTCCAAACAAGGTGCTTTTTAACCTTTTCGACAGAATTAAGATAAGATTGTTTTTTTAACTTATACGGAGGGTGCGGTTATTTTCCGCTGTTATAAAATCGTCAAAGCTTCCCTTACAAGATTATAAGAAAATTTTCAAGAAAATGTTTTATTTTATATGTCTCTTAAATAATTTCAAAAATAGAAAGAGATATTTCTCTAAAAAGTGTTTTGATTTCATCTATGTCAACATCCTTTGACGGATTTTACGCTTATTTGAAGTTGATTTATTATGATACAAAACTTCTATATTGTATTGAAGGTTTTGTGATATGTTTGACTGTGGATGTGCTATTTTTATACCATTCATAGTTTATGGTGAAATTATTGACATTTCGTATGCTATTTTTAATACGAATATTTATGTTATGTTTAAACCTTTTCATATGGGAATGCATTTTACTTAATATGTGACGGGTGGAGCCCGCTATAGGTCCTCGATGCATCGGTAGGTCTCATGAGACAAACTAGTGTCTTGGCACAAGGCCTTGGCAAAATATTATTTGAGGTATTGGCACGAGGCCTTGGCTATGTGGTTATGATAGTCTGGCATTATGCATTCCAACATTATGAAAGTTGTTATTGATATTGCATGTGATTATTCGATTAGTAGAATATCCATGTGAACAAGTAAATGGCATTATTTCATTTTACTTTTGCCGTACTATGTTGAAGTTCAAGTTTAAAAGGCTTTTGTTTTAGTAATTCATTGCCTTAAATGTTTATGCTTATTTTTGAATGTTCCGCTATATTGTTATCCCTACTGGGAATTTGAGCTCACCCCTTTTCTATGTTTTATTTTTCCCAGGATGTGAAGATGTAAGTTATGAATGATCTGCAGGGATATTATGATGGGATTATAGTGTGGACTGTGGAAACATTATGTTGTTGTAGTAGTTTTCATTTTATGATGTAATGTAAAAATATGAATATATCTAGTGTTTCCAAGGCTACTAAACCAATCGGTCTTTCGAGATTTGATCTTTCTTGCGATCATGCCAATGTTATGTAATAATGCACCGACTCTGGGTAACTGGGGTCGGGGCGTTACACCCGATGTGCCCGAAATCATTTTTTGATTTTTTTTGGGTATGTTTAGTAAACATACGTGTCGGTTTTTCTATCTTTTGAACTGCTTCTTGGAATTTAAATCTGAGGGAACCGACGAACTCGCAGTGCCGATATTTGATTACGGAGACCTTTACCGCAGTTGCTTTGGGTCGAGAGTTGAAGTTATAATTTGAGGATTCGTAGAAAATTAAATAAAATTTTTGTATTACACAATTTTATTTTTTTGGTGGTTATTTCCTCCAAAGGGAAGTTGGGGTGGGGCTCAAACCCCACATAACCTCCCATGAGAGGGTAATGTGTGGTGTGGCCCACACGAGCACCTAACTATTCACCTCCCCTTTAACTCCCATGATCCCCCCTTTTTAACTTTTGAACTTCCACTTAATGGATGAGCCTCTCCAATTACCTCCATTAATTGTGCCAACCCCATCGATTTAATTAATTAAGCTTCCTCAAGTAGTTGGTTAATTTGAGTTGATTTTAAATGCTTGGAAATATTATAATCTTGGAAGATCCATTTTTTTATTTGGGCTTGGAAAATATTTAGAGGTGGAACTTTTGGAGAATTAGGGAGAGAGAAATCTCTCCAATGAATAACTCCCTTCTCTCCAATGAAGAACTCCCTTCACTCCAACGAACAACGATGAAACCGTCCTCGATCTTCATCCAAGCCACAAGAGGCGGAACCGCCCATGAGGAATGTCGACTATGCTCTTTCCTCGGATACACCCCGACATTAAATAATCGATGTCGTCTTCGAATTATATTCCTTAAACGTTGATGGGACGACACCGTTTTCCATGACATTCGTCTTCCGTGGCTCGTCGACATGCAACACTCTTGCAATCGAGGTAGGGGGTTTTGTATAATATTAGTTTAATAAAATTAAACTCTCATAATTGATGAATGAATGTGATCGTCTATGGACATTTTATATCGCCTAACACAGAGGGTGTGGGCCAATCAAACACGGCCCGACGACCCTCTGAAATTTTTTGTGTTTATTTTAGCGGTGGCGATCGAAGGCGGTGGCGAGGCACCGACCGCGTGAAAGAAACCGCGGCCCGTATCCACGGGACACTTGGACAAACCGAATCAGCCGGCTGTAGCTGGACGGGCTGAAGGAAATGTGGTTCCCCTTTGGCGCCATGCTGTGGAGGAGGTGCGGCCTACATCTTTGGGTCGCTTTGTCGGTCGGGCAGAAGACAGTGACACCTTGTTGCGTTGCACTGTGTAGGAACCCCGACCCGTGCTTGGCAGACCGCATCAGCAGCGAACCAGCCGGCCACCTTCCAGAAGGGAAAAAGAAACCGCAGTGCTAATCGGCGCCGCGTGGAGGAGAGAACGGCCCGCTATGTGGGTCGCTCGTGCCAGAATGACCGGCCGGCTTTGGCTGGCCGGGCAGAAGAAGCAATGCCGCTCAGCGCCACCGTTGCAAGTAATCCACCCCCCCCCCCCCCAACTCCGCTTGGCCAGTGGGCCGAGCCGCTGCCAGCTGCGGGCCGAGCTGACCCCCTACCAGGTCGGACCCACCAAACTGGGTCGAACCGACCTGCCAGCCCACTGGGCTTGACGGGATGGGCCCATTTCTCTTAAGCGTGAATAATTTCCAGACCGCACGTCTGATCGACGCGCCGTCTATGGAACATGAATCATCATGGCTAGATGATACTTTTGTGATACTCGAAGTGAGTTTTGGATATCTTTGAAAATTGGCCGGGTTTGGAACGAGCATAATTCCAACTGGTCCCCTAGAACAAAAAATTGAATAACTCTCAGACCGGGCATCCGATTGACGATCTGTATGTCGCATTGGGTTCTTTTTTGTGAGATGGAACTTCGTGATACATCAACTCTGGACTTCATGATAGTTTATATATTAAACATTTGCTCGAGGAGAGGACCCTCCCGTAATGGAGCATGCTGTTTGCGGGAACCCTGGAGCTGGCTGCGACTCCGTCGACTACTATACTGGGATCCTACGTGGCTTCGGCTACAGCAACTATTGTACTGGGATCCTTCATAGGTTCAACAGAGATGACTACCATACTAGAATCCTTTGTGGATACAACAACGATGACTACTGTTCTTGTATCCTGTGTGGGTTCGATAGTATTGACCTCTGTACTTGTATCATGTGTGGGTCTGACAGAGTAGCTAGTCTTGTATCCTGTGTGGGTCCAACAGCTTAGATGAATCAATGACTACATCTGATCATCTCTATCGCTATACAAAAGATGTATACCTGTGTGAGATGAGTCCTGAATTTCAATCATTATCATTGATTTGATTGACATTACTTTCTTGTGTGGACTCAGTTGTGCTTGATCTCGAGAGTTGGAGCTAAAAAGTGGTTGATAACATAGGTATATGTGTGGTCATATACCTAATTAGGGTTGGTTTATACATCATGATTGTATCTTTCCTTTTGTGGTTTATCCATTGTGGATTCTGGGAGACCTTCGGAGGTCTTGGGGTCCCTACTGAGTATCATTATACTCACCTCTGCACGGTCTAACCCACACCATGTTGTGTTGGATGCTGACGACGGACAGTGTTGATGGAGGCCGAGATTGTGCTAGGAACGGAAGATACCTGGATGTGGAACACACGGCAAGAACGTACATGGATCAGACCGATAGACGTGGAGTGCTGAGTTGGACATCTATACCTACCCTCCATGTAGGATACTTGATGGACGATCTAGGAGATTCCCTTTTCCCTTTCAGTTGTTGTCCCTTTTTAGTTGTAATTGCTTTCCGTTGTACATGTACTTTACTGTTGGTCTTGTGTTTCCAGCCCCTTTACTTTCAGCACACTCTTTTGTATTCAGTTTTAATTTGTGTTTACTTCATGTTGCATTCTATTTTGTGTTTTTTTACTTTCATAAATGCAATACCTTCCCATATTATGGATTTACACCTTTGGTGCTAGTCACCAACCCCTAGCCTATGGAAGGCGGGTTTGGGGTAGTCACGACACATGCCCTGAGGATGGGTCGTGACAAAAGGGGGTTATAATATATAGTGATGCATCAAAAAAGGTATGGGGTTGTGTTCTCATAATGAAAAATATGGTGATAGATTTTGAGTCAATCCAATTCATGGTTTTTGAGAACAATTACCCATATCATGATTTAGAGTCTGCAATAGTAATTTTATATTAATGATAGAGATGTGATATAATTATAAAAAATGTTTTGATATATATAATGATAAATAAATTATAAAGTATACATTTACTCATAAATACTTGAATATGTTTAAGATAAGATGGTCTGAGTTGATTATATATTTTGATTTCTCAATGCATTTCCACCCTAGAAAAAAACAAGGTGAAACATGGACTTAGTCAAAATTATCATGCTATATTATCTATTATGAGGATAAAAAAGATCCCATATTTTTGGATTTTAAAAATATGGATTTGGAAATTTTCATTGAAGTGGATAAATGTAATATAAATGAAATTATTGTTTAACCAAATTATTAGGTGAGGATTATAGAGGCACATAAGGAATATATGGAACTATTGAAGAAGGTGAGAACTATTCAAGAGTTATACATTGATTTTTGTATAATGATAAGGTTTAAGAGATGTGTATGTGTTCTTTCCAAACTAGATTTGAAGGTGCTATTGGATGAGTCTCATAGATAATCATTCACTATTCATCTTCGATGTACAAATATTAAAAGAGATCTAAAAGGCTATTTTTTGGTAAGATACCAGGAAGAGATATATTGTAGAATATTATTTCAGTTCTTGGTATGTCAGGAAGTTAAGTATTAGAGACATATGTATAATGTTATGTTACAACCATTACCGATACATGAATGAAATTGGAAAACAATCAATATATTTTTTTCATTAGAATCCCAAAAAATATATAAATTTGATAATTCTATTTGGGTTATAGTCAGAAACCTTATGAAATTATAACAGTATATTTCCAATAGAGAAGATTTATCTGTAGACCATCATTCTATATTATACATTAAGGACGTTTTATCATTTCATGGAGTGTCAAATTTTATTATAACAGATCGGTATCAGAGGTTTAACTCAATGTTTTGGAGAAGACTTCAACGGTCTTGGGATATGGATTTTAGTTTCATTATAGCATATCATCCTCAAAAAGAAGTTCGGTATAATAGAAACATTTAAACCCTATTGGATATGTTGATATCCATTCTAATGGGTTTTGAATGTATTTGTGATCGAATCATTAATTTTTTCATATTTATAGTGAATAATATCTTTTACTCGAGCATTCATATGACTCTATATGAACCCACCTATGGGAGGAACTATATAAATCTAATGTTCTAGGATAACAATGGAGAAATAAAGCTATTGGTGTAGATCTTAATAAGAAAATGGAATATAATTTCACATCCATTTAAAAAGTACACCAAGGCATCATAGAGTTGATAGAAACGTCATGCAGACAATAGGTGACGTGATCTATAATTTGCTAGTGGTGAAAATATTTTTCATTGAATTTCATAATAGATGATTTTATGATATTCATAATTAAATGAAAACTAATCCCTATTTATATTGGTGATTTTGAGATTCTTGATCGATTAGGTATGGTATCTTTCTTCTTGGAGCTTCGACGAAACATCTCTTAAGTGAACAACTCGTTTAATGTATCTTACATGAGGATGTACATACCTGTTACTTGAAAATCAAAAAACTCATAGGTTGTATCATTGGAATATAATAATATCTATGAGGAGAAACCACTATAAATCTTGGATTTTAGATATCATGTTTTATAGAATAAGATTACTCACCTATTAAAATTTCTCCTGAGAAATAAAAAATTGCAAGAAGCTACTTGTGAAATTGAGGATGTAATAAAATAGAGATATTTTTTTATAAAAGTGGTTAATTTTGATGGTAAAAATATTTTTTTGTTGGTATAATGTAATGTTGTGATATTTTATAAAATAGTTCCCTTCAAATAAAAATTTTCATCTATATCTTTAGTAAAACGCAACACTGAGTTTAAACGAACCACAATATTCAATTAAATTATTATAATTTAAAATTTATCACATAGCCATTGGATGGACTTGTATGAATAGGAAAAACTAAATTATGAAATAAATATGGTTATATATATATATAATTAATTCATTGGTTATCAACAAATTAGTAATAAAAACAACCTTCACAAATAACTTTTTTTATATGAAAACTATTTGTATGCATGCAATGAATTTTTATATTAATAAATTAAATTAATCAATTTTATTTAATTATTTTAAATTTTTTTATATATTTTATATTAAATCAAAAAATTTATTATTAATTTAATTTTTTTACACATGTGATAAAAATAAACCAAGTTTTGATTCTTAAAATATAATTTAAAAAAAGAACAGATTACATCATGTTTTTCATCCTAATACTGAAATTCAATTTTTTCACTTATAGAAATTCAATCACAAATAAATTATTTCACATTTTTAATTTAGATGTCCAACTTTTTAAATTATAAACTCTTATTTCTATCAATAGTAATAATAACCATGGTTGACATTATCCCATCTAGAAAGGGTAAATTGAGGAATTCTAGGTTAAAAAGCATGGATATGGCCATACGTTTTCATCCTAATTCGTCTTGGGTGAATTTAATTTTACCCATATCATGTTATTCTTGAAATTTATTTTTTAATAGAAACATATCCATGAATATGAAAAATATAATATTTAGAGCAATGAATATTGAACAATATAAATTTCATTAATTTTATTATCTATTATGTGTTCCCAGAGAGAAAAAAAATATATGAATGAAACAAATTCTATTTGTGAATAATGAATTTTTATGCACTATGGTAATTTATTTCTATTTTTTGGGGATTATATAATTACCTTAAATGCTTATATAATGAAAATATTTTGTCTATTCAATTAATAAAAAAATAAATAATTTTAAAAATATTAAAAATTATAAAATATGAGTGAGTTATAGTGTTATAAAAAAATTAGATAGATATAATTTATTAGTGATGTGTAAGATGATAATATTTGAATTAAAACTTTCTAGCTATGCCTTTTAATTACAATTAAATTAATACTCTTATAATTTTCATTACTGATATTTTATCAAAATAATATTATTTTAAATTATTTAAATATCATGAAAATGTTGAAATAGGAATAGTTGGAAAATATGTGGTTGAATATGTCATACCATGTTAATTTGAGAAAAAATTTATACCTTCTAAATAAAATTATATCCCTTTAATAGTAAAAAATATGTTACTGCTGTTTAGGTTAAAATCCATTAAAAAATTTTAAACAATAATAAAATGATTAAACCACCAAAAAACATATCAAAATAGTATTTTATGATTGGTATTTGACCCCATACTATATTTTATTATAATATCTATCATTTTAGAGAAATTTTTCATGTAAATGACTTTATTATATTTTATTATTTTATTAAATCCCAAGAGTTCTCCGCCCCTCTATTATAAAAGGGAACCCCTCCTTTCCCTTCTTCAAACCACATTGATAAGTATAATATTAACATACCATTATAAAATCCACTCTCAACACTCTTGTAAACATTATTAAGGTGATTTTATTCCAAAAAGAACAACCTATGGATCCTAAATAGAAAATCTAAAGGATTTTTTTTCAAAGAGGTAATCACCTAAACAAATCACATTCTTTTAAATTATTATTTTACTACAAATAAATATGTTATATTATTCATAAAATAATAATTTCAGTATCATAAAGGTAATTAAATGTTCGTATTATTATTAAATATCAATTATAATCTACCTTCACATCAAATTGTAAGTGAATGTATCGCTTGTGTGTACGTAAGTCTTATTGTCTGAACAATGTGATAATATTTATTTTTTATCACCATAATTAATGGAATTTTATTATGATGTTTTTAAAGAATATATATGATATATATATTATATTATTTTTATTATTTAATTATAATATCATATATAAAATTCTACCTTCAAATATTTTGTAAATAAATAACATCATTCGTTCGTACATGTGCACTACCACCTCCACGTAGCAATGTGGTATTCTTTTCATTTATATGTTACTTAGGTGGTAATAAATATTTATTTAATGAATATAGATGATATATATGATATAATAACGATTCTATAAAGTTTAATTATTATTTACCTTTCTTTTTACCAATCCTTCAAAAAATGAGGATGGTGGTCATACATACGTACGACATATCGTCTCCCTAAACAGTGCCATTCATTTTTATGTCTCTAAATTTTAAAAATAAGTTTAAATATGTTTATAATTTATTTATATGATGTCTATATATTTATTAAAGATATTAATATCATGTAAAACTAATAAATTTTTTTATAGAAAATCTACCAAACCAAAGCCAACATGAAAAAGGAAACAAATATCACCCATAACAATGATTTCAATATAAAATTGTTAAAAATGGGTGATAAAAGACTATAGGTAAATAAAATATGGAATAATATGTATTATTATTGTTCTATAATATATTTATAAAAAATATATATTTATTACATATGATTTTTGAATACATATGAATATTGTCACACATAATTTAATGGCATATCATCTCGAATTTTCTTCTTTGAGACATATGTTATGTTATATACCTATTTTCTCATATAAGGTGTATATAATTACATTTTTTATATAATTTTTATCCTTATATTAATGATATTTAATGTAACATTTAAAGTCATTTTTCATGGGTATTATGATTCAAATATTAGAACTCTTGTAAAGATTCTATGATACAATCTAATTTTTTATTAGGATTGTTTACGATTATGTTTCCAATTATGAAATAATAGGATATACCTCCCAAAATACTCATGAATTTTCTTATCCTATGTTTATTTTTGGATAATATATATTTTTTAATTTATTTGTATACTTTTTAATTACTCAAGATACTAAATGAAAAATTTTAAATAAATATGACTTCATTTCTCAAATAGAAGTAAATCCTTTCTATTCGATGTCTCTATTTTCTAAAAAACCTGGAATGATTTTTCTAATATATAATGGAATTTTAAATTAAAACTTCCTATGATTTAATTTTTATGAAATTTTTTAAAATAAATTTTTTTTCAAATGAGGTGCTTTATGACTTCTTATAAAAAAAATTAATTTTAATGTTTTTTAACTTGTACGGAATGGACAAGATTTCCTACCTTCATAGAATATTAATTACATGAGGATTCATTTAAATGTTTCCAATGTTTGATTAAAAGAAAAAAATCCGTAATATTTTTTAAATTTTAAACTTTATAATATTGATTTCAATATTGAAATGATATTTTCCTTAGGAACTAATCAAAGTTATCTTTAAAGATGTTTTTAAAAAGGTAACACTCTTTGATGTTAATAATGCTTTATTGGGGGTATGATCTAATGGTACCATCATTGTTATTTTTTTAGATGGTTTATTTTTAAGATGTTAAGATGTTTATAAAACATTTTCCTTTTCTATGAGTTATTTTATAATGAAATGATTATATTTTTATGAAACCATTTTCTTTTTCTTGGGTTATGTAGTGATGAAATGTTTTTGAAACCCATATATTTTCTTTGGTTATAATATGATGAATTTTTTTCTCATCTTGTACACATAATCGTAGTTTTATTTTATTTTATCAATTTAATGGAATTATATATCCTTCCAATTCATTGCGTAAAGATTGATATCTGGTGAGATAAATAGGATAGTAATATGGAGTGAACCCGATTTATTAAGGGAATGTTTCCACAAAGATTTCCTAACATTGAACCTTTACTACTATGTTGTTTTCGGGATGGAACCCATTCAACTATGATAGTATTATAATATAACCTTTAATACTAATGAAATTATTTTTTATATTCATGTATATTCCATAATTCAATGTCTTATGCTAGTGTCATACACTAAAATCTCATATTTATTGATTCCATTATGATTCATGAATTTTTAATTTCCAAGTATTATTCCATGTCACAATATTATATCATAATATATCAAGGGTATAGTTTATAAATGTTATCAAGTTCATATACCTTTATGCTCATTTTATTCTTATACGATCATGGTTAATTCCCTTATTTACCCTTTATGAACATATATTATCACTCTTTCTTAATTTCTTTTCCCTAGATTTTTATGAAATATTTTATGTAAGATTTGTATAAGAAGGGTTCCAGTTATATATAAATATGTTACATATTATTTTTTTCATTTATAAACCATTTTTTTGTCCTAGAGTGAATAATTATGTAATGAAATTAATATTCATCTAATATGATGTAATATAAATGTATGAAAAATATGGTTCGATATGGTCACCTATTATATTCTAATTGTAATTCCCACATTCAAAGAGATAAAAACATTAAATCATCAAGATTCTCATTTACTCTAATAGCCTGATATTTTAGAATATGAACATTATGTTTGAAAATCTATAAAACACACAACACTGAGCAAAAAAACCATCAAATATTATTATTTTTAATTGAGAATTACAACTTACTCATTTAATTATAATGTTTTAGTATGATTGAAAGAAGTTATGAAGTTTAAATATATAAATGTGATGATAAGTTATAATTTTTGTCAAATTATTATTAAATGAGAATTGAATTTTTACTTAAGTCATTTTATGCTTCAAAAATATGTTTTCATTAAAAATTATTTTTATAGTTTTTTGTGAGAAAAAATGAAAATTAATTTTTAAATTTTTTTAAAAAATTATTTGATGAAAAGGATTTTATTTTTTAATTCAATATATTAAAATAAGTTTTTGATAAATTTTATCGAATTGTTTGGATTATTTTATTTTTTAATGAAAAATGAAAAATAATGATCATTATTGAAAAATGTATTTTCTTTTTAAGTATTTACAAAGTAAAATTATATAATTATTTATTTTTAATATATAACTATTTTTTCATAATAAATATATTAATTTCCTTTTTAATGAATTTTATATATGAATTTTATATTAAAAAATTGTACTTAAATAAGAAAATTTTATGAAAATAGTTTTTCATCGCATTTTTTGTTTTTATGTTGAATTACTTTTTACCACTTAAATAAATTTAACCCTAGAAAATAGATTCCATATTACAAATTAAGATATATATATATTTGTTAAAAATATTTATGTTACTCTTCGTCAAAATGACTATTAACCATAGAAAATTATTATTATCAAAAAAATGGTAACTGAGTTAATTAGGGTCAAAACTAATATAATAAGGTCTAAAAATACTCTAATAACATTCCTCTATCATATTGGATGATTTAATTTTGGCCAAAACCATTCAATTCTCTAACATATTCATTTTTGTGCCTTTTTCCATTGATAATAAAATTTGAATATGTGTGTTAAAGATAATGTCCAAAATGTCATTATATTGACATTAATATGTCTTAAATTATTATATAAGGAAAAAAAATTATATTTAAGGTTATAAATATTTATTTTAAATAAAAAAAATTTCATCATTGTAATTTATTTATAATTTTTTGTATGTAAATAATTACCTTAAATTCTTAAGAAATATTAATGTCGAATTTATTCAATTATCAGAAAAGTAAAATTAATTGTATTAAAAACATTAAATGTAATGTAATTTAGAAAATTAATGTAACAAGTGAATTTTTTTGAAAATTATTGCTTATTTTAAATTTTTTAGAGGCTTATATTTGAATTCCATATTTTTATTGATTTCATTAAAAGTAAAATTAAATGAATTGTGTCAAAAAGAAAATAATGATATTTTATGGAAGTAATATTTTATTAAATTATATAAAAAATATAGTAATAATAAAAGTGGAAAATAAGGGTAATATATGGATTAAAATTTATTACATTTTCAATTAATGAGACAATTGTTACCTTATATGTTAAATTAAGACCATTTAATATTAAAAAAATTATTACTATAGTTAAGGTTAAAATAGGTCAACTATGGGGTTGAACAAAAAGATAAGGTTTAAAAAACTGCATAAACATATAAAAATTATTATTTTCATGGTATTAATACCAAATAAAATGTTATATTTGAATGTATTTCCTTTTGGAAGCAATTTAATTGACTATGAATTTATTATAATTTAATCTTCATGAAATTCCAAAAGCACCCCTCACCTCAATTATAATTAAACACATCCTACCCATACATATCCACATATATAGATCTACTATCTTTTACAAAACATGTCAAAATACTTTCAAAACATTCATATATACATTCTATATGTCATGTAATTCCAAAAAACAACCAAGGGGGTACTTAAGAGAATATGTAATGGAGTTGTTTAAAAGATGGGGTAATCATCATAACCGACGACTTTATTTTTTATTATTCTTTGTCCTCAAATAAATATGTAATATGGATCATAATTTTAATGAATATACTAAAATGTCATTATTATTACCAGACCACATTTATTAATTTTATTTCCTTCAATGAAGGTGTGAAATTATCGCTCATTCGCATATATGGCTTACTGTCTCCACATATTGATACAATTAATTTTCCATCACCATATTTCATGGATTTTTATCATTATGGGATTAAATTTTATATATTATATTTAATAAATAATTAATATTTTTTATTGATAATATAATATATACCTTCTTACCTTCCAAACCACTGTAAAATGATAATTTTTCTCATGCATACTTGTAGACAGCCACCTCTATAAAGTGATGTGAATTGTCTTTTTTTCATACATTAAATGGTTTGTAATCAATATATAATTATTGAATATATATATTATATTTATGATATAATAATGATTATTTAAGGTATAATTATTATTTTTATTTAATTTATTCCATCTTTGAAAAATTGGGAAAATCATTCATGCGTATGTATGGCCTACCATCTCCATAAATGGTGTAATTAATTTTTATATCTATATATTTTATTTACGAGTTAAAATATATATTTATAATAAAAATATATTATATTTTTATAATGAATAACATTTTTTAAATGATGGGACCATTATCAAATTACAAGTATGAAGACTTCTGAACATAAACATGCATGAAAAACGATGTAGTTATCTCCCAAAGTACTGAATTTTTTATAAACAGGTGATAATGTTTCATAAGTAAGTCACAAATGCTATTATAGATAAGATTATTGGTTTGGAATAATTTTATAATAAATTTAAATTCACTCTATGTTATTTTCTAACATTTAAGATAAAATATGAGATATGAGGTAAGGTATTTGTATTACAATCATATTTTAATCAAGATTGTTTATGCTTAAATTTAATTTCAGTAAAATATATGATCATTATCTAATGAATTCATTAAATTTTATCCTCATATTATTTATTCAAAAGAATTAATTTTTTAATTTATTTTTTCTCACATAAATTACTCAAAATATTGAATTAATGTTTTTATGTTAAAACTCGCTTTATTTTTCTCTTCGATTGAAAACCATTTTTCATTATATACATGTTTTCTAAAAGTGTATTACATAATGTTTTTAATATTTCCATATTATTTTTTAAAATTTATTTTTACATATTATTGAATTTCCATAAAATAGTTTAAATGTAATCTTCTTTTCATTTTCCAACCAATTTACCTCTTTAATAGTTATACAAATGTGTGACATGAATGATTTCTTTTAAAATAAATTTTCATGTCATTTTTCAAATGAGGTACTTTTTACCATTACATTGAATCCTAATTTTCATGTATCCAAGGTTATTTACAACAAAAACAATTTCCATAAGATTTCATAAAATTTTATATTTTGAATAAGTGGTTTAAAAATGAAAATAGTATTTTCTTCAAGAAATATTATCGTGATCCTATAAATAGAAATTTAATCTATAATAAAATCCATAGAGGTTAATTATGTTCTAATAGATTTATGATCTAATTATACCATATTTATTATATCACTGTATGGTTTATGATTATGATTTTTATATTTCTTTGAAATATTTTTACTTTACATGGGTTATGTAATGATGAAATTACACTTTTTTATGAAATGTTTTTCTGTCTATGGGTTATAATGTAATGATATGATGATTTTTTTATAATATTATTGAACATGTATGCATGGTTTTAATTATATATCATTTGTTCCTCGAGTTATATATCCCCTCAATTCATTTATTAATATTTTATATTTCATGTCATAGTTATGGGATACAAGAAAATGTGCTTGATCCATTAAGAGAAACAACTCGATGTGCTTAATCTATTACGAAAATACTGATGATGTGATTCATCCACAATGTGATATAGGTGTTAAGTCCTAATCAATTATGATTATATGGTCATGTTAGAAAACATTGACATATTAATTTTGTTTTATACCAATCATGGTGAAACACTTTTATGACATGAACTTATAGATCGTGATTGATTAATTATGAAAGCTTAGTCTTATGGATCCTTTATTTTGAGATGATAAATCTTTATACCCTGAAATAAAATTATAATCTCTAATATATATGGTATTATATTAAACTTTTTTTCAAATTTTCTCATTTACATTTTCTAATATTTTTCTCATATGATCATTGATTTCTCCCATGATTACACTTACTATGAATCTATGCTCATTGTTTTATATGTTTCATTTTCCCATGATATGAAGAAATTCCTTATGTAGAATATGAAGACTACCAAATGTGAAGATCCTTAGGGAAGATAATTAATATTATTCATTATATAAGATAATTTTTTATATATTCTATAAATATTATAATCCTTTTTTGATATTGGGAATATATTTGGAAAATTTATTGAATATTCATCTAGAAATATATAATATTTAAATACAAGAATATCAACTCTTTACTATTGATATAAAAGTAAGGATTTGTTATCCTTTTCAATACAGGATGAAAAATATTTAGTGAGAACCATTGGAATAATTCTATGTATAATATAGAATCCTATAAATTTTGAAATGATCATGGATAAAATTAGTTAATCATATGGTTTGATATATTAAAAAGGATGTGTCCTGATTTAGATACCTTATAAATCATTTCACAGTATAACTATTTTGACTCACACTATACTTTTTTGTTTTAGCATATGGGTGAAACCATGAGGATTCATGATAAATATAAATAATATATGAATTATATCACTAATGAGAAATCAAATGTATTTGAATATAGAAACTAAAAAAATGATTATTCCTAATCAACTATACAATTATATTATTAACAACATATACATGGTTGAGTCTCTAAATGCAATGCCCCAAAAATTCATCAATAAAAATTGCTCTTGGTCTATTTAAATATCTTATTATGGTTATGTAAAACGTATGCACTTATTTGGTTTTATGTTTTTGATTTTAAAATACCGTTAAAAATATTGACTGTTGCTGATATAGTCGTTGAATAGTTATTACATGATTAGTATAAATATAGGACTTTAGCAAATCTAATTTACTCAGAAAAAGGATACGATGGCCTCATCTTGTAGAATAACCCCATATGAAGCCCACTTTTTAGATCTCGGAAAGGAGGTGGCGTCATTGGTCTTTACTCCTGACCAAGACCAAGCCGAGCTTGAACAGGTTGAGCTTGAGAAGAACCGACTACATGAGAAGTGGAGGTTAATAGAGATTACCACCCGGGAAATGTTATCTAAGCCGCCCCAAGAGTTTGTCACAATCACACAATTTACCCTTCATTCTTATGAGGGTATTATAAGGGGTTATGTAATGAGACCCTAGTACTACGACTATGTACATTGTTCTTATATAGAGAATATACATTATTTTTTTTGTTACTTCATAAATAGTTTTTAAAGCACAAATGGTATTTTTAGATAATATTCAACTAAGAAATCTATTTTGATTAATTAATGGATTTTTTGAATTATATAATATTTTAATAAAATATTATCGTTATTATTAAATTACTTTTTAATAAATATAAATTATTGTATAATTTTATGAATGAAATTGTAATTTTTATTAAGGTTTGAAATCTTTTTTTGTCAAAACCCATAAATTTTAGATAAATGTCCGTTTTTATTTGATAAGTAAAAATTAAAATATTTATAAAATTATTTAGATATAATGAATATTATTTTTGAAATCCGGATGTCTAAATTATCCAGTAGTGAATTTTTCATTATTTTCTAAGATAATCGATTTTTTGGGTAAAAATTCAATACCGTTTAAATATATAATGTGTTTTATGACATCATAATGACCCAATAATGATGTAATAAAAATAATAAACCTTATTTTCGGCCAATATATATTTTACCATTAAAATAATCTGATTTTGGGTTTGTTGATTTATTTTACAATGCTTTAGTGGACCCTTCAAGGATTATAAAACATTTTGTCTTTTTAAATTGATTTCCATGAGAGTGTGACTCACCTCCACATAACAAACCCTATTATATTAATATTTTTGTCCATTTACCTTATAAAATATTTTTTTAATCCCCTTTTTCAAAATATATGGGCAAAAACCATGGTTAGGTTTGTGGATTTGATTAGTTTTATGTGAGGTGTCCCAAGCCGAAATAATAAAGAATTCCCTCTCCTTTCCTATATAAACACACCAAAGTACCCACTTATTCTTCACTCAATGCCTTTTTAGTTTAACCAAACCCTTAAATACCCTCTCTATTATCCTCCCAAGGTTCCCCATACTCTCAATAAGCCTCTCTCAAGCCTCTCCCAAGCTTTTGGGATCGCACTTCCAAGTAAAAGATTTCTTCCTTTCTCATTTTTTCCAAGTTTATTAATATTATTATATCCTTTTATTTTCAATTATAAATGTTGGAATATGATTTTTCACCTCCCCTATACTTCCTTATTTATTTTTTAATGATGTTATACCCCTTTATTTCTCATTAATTTCTTTATGTACACCTGTTACTATGTCAAAATTCCGTAAGGAATTTCTCTCTCCTCATTTACATTCAAGCAATTCTTTTGTATTATGAATCTAAACTCCACTACCTATGTTGGTAAATGTATCTATATGACTCCACTTACTATAAATTTCATTTAAATATGATGATAAACCCCTTTCTCTCTCATCAAACTTTTTTATGAAGTCTTATGTCACCCTGTTATGCTGTCAAAATTGCACTGCAATATTCCAAGCCAAAATCATTGTGTAGTGAATATCATACTCATTTCTCTATCAAGGGTATTCAACTTTATGCCCATTTACTTATTGATTATAAAAATTCTTGTATATATTTCACATCCCTTTACCTTGAAATAAATTATGATGATTGATCCATGTTTTATGATCCATGTGGCACACTTATGAGTGAAATGAAATGTTCAAGAAGGGTGCGCCCTGATAGCCCTCTAATGCATTGGGTAAAGTACAATATCATGATACGCCATGTGAAATGAGTGCTGAATAATGCTAATTCAAGTACGATGATGGTTTACTCATTCTTCTTGTGCAATAAGGGTTACTCATGCTTCATGTTCAATGAGCCTTGGCTCATGCTAATTCCTTGTTAATTCTTTTTACCACATTTCCTATTATGAACATCATTATTTATCAAAAAAATAAATCTTTGTCTAGATATGATCAGGTAGATGTGGCTCTGACATAGATGTATGTAGGTGTGAAAACCCATAAATAGAGTTTCAGGCTTGACCTGAGCTATCCTAGTACACAAAAATCAGCCTTGTTGCGCTCTTGGTTACGACACTCCTAGGGGATATGAATTGGTAAATTCACAAGCTTAGTATGAACAATTATTAAGGGAATAAAAAAATCCGCTAATAATATATGTTAGAAAGTATATCATGGATAACACAGATTGAAGCCTATAGATTCATAAGTTAAGGAAATAAAAGATATTTATAAGTCATATGTTTTTGGATTACCCCTTATTTGTACCCCCAAATTTCCTTTTATTCTAGCCAATGGCCAGTAATAAGAGGAATCGGGATAACAACCGATGTGAAGACCAATGTGATGACGATTATAATGAGATTCCCAATCCGATGGGAGTGGGAATCATGAACATTGTCATGATAATATCTCAGTTAGCTCAAGAATTGAACTGACACATGGGTCAAGAGAAACATTCAACCCCCCCCCCCCCCAATAAGAAATAACAAGTCGCTATATGGAGCTTCACGAGACAAAGGCCGCCTACTTTTAATGGATCATCTGATCCCTCAATCGCCAAAAAATGGATCAACTCCATTGAAAAGATATTATCCATCCTTCAATGTTTCGAACAAGAGAAGGTTCTTCTCTCTGCTTATTGTATGGATGGCGAAGATGATTAATGGTGGACATTGATAAAAAAATATGAAGCCTGAGGAGGATATCATGGCATTGGAATGGAAGAATTTCTGGAAGATGTTTTTTGAAAAATATTTTCTATGCACCTTCTGGATTAAGATGGAAAGGTACTTCCATGTCCTCAAGAAAAAATACAAGGAATCTGTCGAAGTGTACAAAGAAAAACATTACAAGGCTTGAACAATATGCTTCTGGATTTATCGTTACCCCCAAATGCAAGGTTAACCACTTCTTTGGTGGGATGAAACCTATCATGCAGAAATCCCTAGCAATCTATGACTTCCACAGCTATGAGGAAATTATCTAATGTGCCCACAAGTTTGAAATGGAGATCGCAGAATCGTAGGTGTATCATGAGGATAAGATGCGTAAGGTGGAATTAAATCTAGACGTCTGATGGATAAATCCAATGGTGTTAAGTAAATCTAGTACCCCACTTTCCAATGGTGCAGAAAGAAGCACCCCAGAAATTGCATATAGGGTATAAGTAAATGATTTAGGTGGGGAATAGAAGGTAACCTAGCCATTAACTTCTGACAAGAAAAACATGCAGCTGTGATAGTGGAGAGGAATTCTTTATTTTACTCTCAATCCATTGTTCATTGATTCAAATAAAAATAACTAAAGAATCTTGCAAATCCATTCCCTAAGATAATGGTTTTCAAAGGTAACAAACAACCTTCAAGGCAGCAATGGATATATTTTTCCATCACTTCTACCGAAGTGAACCTCGACAAAGAATTGGTGACACGTATTCTAGTTATTCATTCAGAAACTGTAAATGTAATTTTTGATTCAGGTTATACACATTATTTTATATCATGCATGTTTAATAGAATAATATCATCACCACCATATATCATGGAAGTAAATATGTTTGTGAGTACAAAAAATGGGGCAATCATTACATCCCATGAATATAACTCCTCCTCAGTCTTAATCAGTGGATTTAAATTCCTGGAGAACCTCATCATACTCCCTTTGGTGGAATTTGATGCAATTCTTGGCATGGATTGAATTTCCTTGTATATATCCAACATAAATTCTTGGGAGAGGGAAATCACTCTCCATTTGGATAACCGACCCCCGATTCTGTACAAGTGAAATGAGGAAGATAAATCTTCTTTACCTCCATTATCTCAAGAATGGATATTACTGGCCTATGAGAATGCGTATCTCGATCAGATGAATGAGTCTAAGGAAGAAACAATCCTTGAAGACATGTCTATTGTGAGGGAATTCGTCGAAGTGTTTCCCAAGTAATTTCCCGGTCTTCCTTATAGAAGAGGTGTTGAATTTTAATTGATCTTATACCTGGGTTGTTTCCAATATTTAAGAATCTGTATAGAATGGCTATTGTGGAGCTTGAGGATATTAAGAATCAACTACAAGAGAATGTGGATAAAGGGTTTATATGCTCAAGTGCTTCACCATGGGGTGTACCAGTCCTCTTCGTCAAGAAGAATGATGGTTTAATGCGCCTTTTCATCGATTATCTTGAGATTAAAAAATTCATGATAATGAACAATTATCCTCCCCCATGAATTGATGAGTTGTTTGATCAGCTTTATGGATCACAATACTTCTCCAAGGTATATTTTCTGTTGGGATATTATCATGTAAAGGTGAAGAGGGATGATATCCCCAAGGATGTTTTTTGTACAAGATACAGGCACTGTGAATTCATAGTAATGCCTTTGAGACTCACTAATGCTCCATCAATCTTCCTAAAATTGATGAATAAATTCTTTAGATATTACATTGAAAAAATTTTGGTAGTCTTTATATATTATATTTTCATATACTCCAAAACCAAGTAGGATCATGAGAAGCATCTAAGAACTATACTAGAGACCTTGTGAAAGGAGAAGCTCTATAAAAAGTATAGAAAGTGTGAGTTCTGGCTAAAAGTGGTCTCATTCTTAGTCCATATAATCACAAGAAATGGGATATATATGGATCCCTCCAAGTTAGCTTCAATAAAGAGATGTTTGAGGCCAACATAGCTAATGGATATCCATAGCTTCTTGGGGTTAGTTGGATATTATCGACGATTTGTGAGAAATTTCTCACGATGGTCTAACCATCTTACCAAGCTAACTGAGAAGGGAGTAAAGTTTTCTTTGAGTGATGAATGTGAAGAAAGATTCAAGGAGATGAAAAGGAGTCTTATCACTATGTTTGTGCTCACATTACCCACAAGTGGAGAACTTTTTGTGGTATTCAGTGATGCTTAGAAGAAGGGCATGGGCTATGGGTTGATACAAAATGACATATTCATTGCCTATGCTTTAAGGGAATTGAATGTTCATGATTAGAATTATCCAACACATGTTCTGGAGTTGGATATGGGGATCTTCAGTTTAAATATTTGGTGGCATTATCTCTTTGGGGAGAAGTGTGAAATATATACGGACCACAAAAGGCTCATGTATATATTCACACAGAAAGAGTTAAACATACGCCAACAAAGATGGTTAGAACTGATCAAGGACTATGACTGCTCAATCCATTACCACCCTCGGAAGGAGAACAAGTTGGAGGGTTCTCTATGTAGAAATGACCTAGTGATTCTATCATTGATGACAATTTAGAAGGATCCAATCTTCTTAGATTTGATAAATATGGACATGGGGATCATAAAGAAGGGAAAATAAAAAATCCTTTCACAAATGATTGCTCAACCGTATCTTTTGGAAAAGTTAAAGGATGCTCAGAAGGATGATGTGGTAATTCATAAGAAAGTGGAAGGTATCAGAAACAGGAAATCCTCATAGTTCAATGTTAATGAAGAAGGAATTGTGATATTTGGGAAAAGACTACGTGTTCTATCAAGTCTGGATCTTATGAAGGAACATTTGGATGAAGCACATAGTTTGAATTTCTCTATTCACCCAGGAAACACAAAGATGTATCAAAATATTCAAGAGAATTATTGGTGGGATACTATAAAGAAGTAGATCACTGAGTATACATCAAAGTGCCTAGTGTTTCATCAAGTGAAGGTAGATAGGTAGAAGTCTAAGGGGACGATGAAACCATTTCCCATACTAGAATAGAAATGGGAGAACATCAGCATGGAATTTGTCACCAGACTTCTAAAGACATCCAAATGAAACAATGAAATCTGGGTTATTATGGATATTCTTTCAAAGTCTATACACTTCATTACAATTCGGGGGGATTTCTCCTTGGTTTAACTTTAATGGATATTTATTAGGTAAGTGGTAAGGCTTCATGGAGTACCACTATCTATTATATCCTATCGAGATCCAAGATTCACCTCTATGTTTTTAAGCATCTCAACATGCTCTATATACTGAACTGAACTTAAGTACATCCTATCATCCTCAAACAGATGGCCAATCTAAGCGATCTATTCAGATATTGTAGGATTTGTTAAGATGATGTTCTATGGAGATCAATGGTGGGTGAGACCAACAACTTCCACTGGTTGAATTCTATAACAATAACAGTTTCCACTTGAGCATCCGAATGGAACCCTATGAAGCCTTATGTGTGAAGAGGTGCAGAACACTGGCTTATTGGGATGAAGTTAGTGAGCGTAAGCTACTAGGACCATAAATGGTCGAAGAAATGGTAGAGAAGGTGAAATCCATTCAATAGCATATCAAGGCAGCCCAGAGTCAATAGAAGAGTTATGATGATAATCGTCAATGATACATTTATTTTAAAGTTGGGGTTATGGTATTTCTACGGATATCTTCATGGAATAAGGTTATGAGGTTTGGAATGAAAATGAAGTTAAGTCCTAGGTACATCAGCCCCTTCAAGATTCTTGATCCTATTGGGGATGTGGCCTATTGACTAGTAGTTCTACCTACCATGGAAAATGTATATAATGTACTTCATGTATCCCTCTTAAGAAAGTACATACTAGGCCCTTCACATGTACTCTCTTCAGAGATAGTACAATTATAGGATGATCTTTCTTACAAGAAACTACCAATGAAGATCTTAGATCGTAGAGACAAATTTCTGTGAAATAAGACAATTCCCCTCATCAAGTTGTTTTGGAGAAACCACAAGTATAATGAAATGACGTGGGAATCAGAGGAAGTGATGAAGAAAAGTTACCCAAATATATTTTAGTGTGGGGAAAATAAATTTCGAGGATGAAAATTCTTAAGGGGAGAAAATTGTAACGACCCAAAAATTCATTAATGAAAATTCCTCTTGGTATATTTAAATTTCTTTTAATGGTTATGTAAAATGAATGAAATTATTTGGCTTTAATATTTCTATTTTAAAATACCATTACTAATTTTGATTGTTTATAATATAGTCGTTGAACAGTGATCACATTATTAGTATAAATATAGGCTTTAACAAATCCAATTAACTCAGACAAAGGAAGTAATGGCCTCATCCAATAGACTTTACTTGTACAAATACAATTTTTTAGAGATCAAAAAGGAGGTGGAATCATTGGGTTTCTCTATCGACCAATCCCAAGTTGGGCTTGAACACGTTAAGGTTGATCAGAACCGACTATGGGAGAAGTGGCACTTAATAGAGATTACCACCCGAGTGATGTTATCTGAGCCACCCCTAGAGTCTGTCACCATCGCACACCATACCCTTCTATCTTATTTGGGTGTTATAAGGGGTTATGTAATGATACCCTAGTACTATGACTCTATACATTATTCTTCTATAGAGAATATACATTCTTTTTATTGTTACATTTAAATAGTTTTTAGGCACAAAGAGTATTTTTAGTTAATATTCAACTAAGAAATTGATTTTGATGAATTAATGGATTTTTGAATTAATTAATATTTTAATAAAATATTATTATTATAATTAAATTCATATTTTTTAAATATAAATTATCATATAATTTTATGAATGGAATTGTAATTTTTTTAAGGTTTGAAAACTGTTTTTGCCAAAATCCATGAATTTTCGATAAATATCGGTTTTTATTTTAAAATTAAAAATTCACATATTTAGAAAATTATTTATAGAAAATTAATATTATTTTTGGAATCAGGATGTCAAAATTATCCAATGGAGAATTTTTTATAATTTTATGAGTCAATTGAATATTTAGGTAAAAATTAAATACCGTTTAAATATATAATGTGTTTTATGACATCATAATGACCCAATAGTGTTGGAATAAAATACTATAAACATCATGTTTGTCCAATATATGTTTTACCATAAATATAATGTGATTTTTGGTTTTTTTATTTATTTTAAAAAGCTTTAGGGGACCCTTCAAGGCTTAGAAAACATTTTGTCTTTTAAAATTGTTTTCCTTGAGAGTGTGACTCACCACAATATAAGCAACCCTATTATTTTAAGAAGTTCGTCCATTGGACTTAAAAAATATTTTTTCCCTCTCACCTTTGTAAAAAAACATGATCAAAACCCATGGTTTTGTTTGTGGTTTTTATTAGTTTAATGTGAGGTGTTCCAAATTTAAATAATAAAGAATTTCTTCTCATATCCTATATAAACCCACCCAAGCTCCAAATTTTTCTTCACTCAAATCCTTTGGAGTTAGAACAATCCTTCCCTCCTACCTCTAGAATCCTACCAAGGTGTCCCAAGCTCCCAATAATCCTCTCTCAAGCCTCTCCCAATTTTTTGGAATCGCTCTTCCATGTATGGGATTCCTACCATTCTCATTTTAACCAAGTTTCTTAATATTGTCATGTTATTTTATTTTAAATTATAAATGTTGGGGTATGATATCTCAACTCCCATATATTTCTCAATTTATTCTTGAATGAGTGGAGACCCCTTTCTCTTCCATTAATGATTTCATGTACACCTGTTACTATACCGAAATTCCGTAAGGAATTTCTCTCTCCTCATTTACATTCAAGTCATTATTTTGTATTATGAATATAAATTTCATTACCTATATTGGTACATGTATCTATATGACTCCCCTTACTATCCATTTCATGTACATATGATGTGACACACATTTCTCTCTCATCAACCTTTTTTATGAAGTCTTATGTCACACTATTATACTGCCAAAATTGCACCGCAATCTTCCAAGCCAAAATCATTGTGTAGTGAATATCATTCCCATTTCTCTATCAAGGGTATTCACCTTTATGAACATTTACTTATTGATTATAGAGATTAATATGTGTATTCCACATCCCTTTATCATGGAATAAATTATGATGATTGATCCATGTTTTATGACCCACGGGGCACACTTATGAATATAATGAAATGTTTAAGAAGGGTGTGCCCTAATAGCGCTCCAATGCATTGGGTAAATTATAGTATCATTATACGTCATGTTCAATGAGTGTTGACTCATGGAAATTCATGTGAAATGAGGTTTTACTCATCCTTCATGTGCAATGAGGGTTTGCTCATGCTTCGTGTGCAATGATCCTTGGATCATGCTAATCCCATGTTAAGTGTTGTTTCCACATTTCCATGTTATGATTATCATGCTTTATCATGACTTTATGTCCATGTTTCCCTTGTACTCCATTGATATTCCTACTGTCTAACATGTATTTTATTCCTCATGTTATTCCATGTTTACTCCCTTACTGGGCTTTATAGCTCACCCTTTTCTTATGCATGTCGTCAGTTTATCCCATGCAATGCTAAGTACGAGGGAATGTAGTGGTCATGTAAAGGATGTTTTCAATAAAGATGTTGTATTTCATGTTTTATGTTGTTATGTAATTATCTTAATCCCCAAATACACTAGACCACTC
This sequence comes from Viscum album, assembly GCA_963277665.1. Taxonomy (NCBI): domain Eukaryota; kingdom Viridiplantae; phylum Streptophyta; class Magnoliopsida; order Santalales; family Viscaceae; genus Viscum; species Viscum album. Next base: position 530,021,979 of record OY728131.1, on the reverse strand, counting down.
AATATTCAATGTTGAATCAAGGGATTTTAATGAAATAAATCATGTTTTAGTGTGTAATAAAGAGCATGTTTGTTATACTAAACATAGCTAATACTAGAATGAAGGAGCATTAATAAAACCAGAGGGTTAAAAAGATTTAGCTTCATATGTGCTGAGAATGTGGGAAAAATCACTCTAGGTAATATCTCAAATGAATGGGAAGAAGTTGTTTTTGAGGAATCAAGGGAAGAAAACGAGTAATTATTGAGTAAAAATGAAGAGTTTAATGGATTAAAATGAATTATATCATAATGTTTAATTTGTAGTTCAATGTATCATGTGTTGGGAATATGGTTATTATTTGATACAATTCCACATTTGATGGGTTAAATTCTAGAATAAGGAAGGAATAATGATATTACACTATTTTAAGTGGAAGGATTGATGTGATTATATATTAGGATGAATGAAGTATAACAATTATATTATAGATATAAGAATCATAGAATGTCTAATTATTGTTAGACAATAGTTTTTATAATGGATTAGAAAACATATTATGAATGGTTATGATAAGGAATAAATGTGAATTAGTGATAATTTGATAGTTTTTTTGAGGTAAATATATTATTGACATTAATGGGATAGTATTAACCATGAAATTTTCTAAATATTATATAAAAAAATTATTATGGTCATCATTGGAGATTTTTTTGTCATTTTTTCTTTTATTGACTATATTCAATAGTTTGTGATGTTACTTGAGTAATTAAGACTATGTTAATTTTTTTTTGAATATAACTTCTCATGTGAGGTTAACTTAAGATTTACGGATTAAATCATTGGTGTATATGTTTAAAATAAATGACACCCATTATGAGGTTTTATGTGATAGAGTTTTGAAGTGATTATAAAATTTAACTATCTTTTAAAAAGAATAATTTATTCTATCTTAAATAAACCATTATATTGTTACATGATATTATGTTATTTTAATTATAGTTTATTATATAGTTAAAATGTAAATTTTGATTATTGGAAATTGATTCATTAATAAGGATAGATTTTTTGAAATTTTTATGTTCAATCTATGGATTACCTTTCAGTTTAGAAATTACAATTGATTGATGATGTTCTGGGAAATTTGACTCCATTATAAAATTTATCATGTTTATTAATTATATTTTGGGTGATGTTTCATTAGAGTGATAAATATATAAATGTTAGGTTTAACAATTTATAATTTGGGAAGAATGAAATTAAATATTTGGAGATATAATACCAAAGGTGTAAGATGATATTTTAGGCTAAACCATTCATTAATGTTGATTTTATTGAACTATTTAAGATGTAGATTTGTTTATTAAATGATCTATGTAGATATTTTTTTTATTCTAGAATATTTTGTGTTATATGTTTTATTATAAGGTTTTTTGACTTTTGGAGTTACATTTTCTAGTGAAAATAATTTTTTGGATGATTCGTAAATATAAGACGAATATCGTGATGTTATTTTTGACCCATTATAATATGATTATGGTTTTTCATTCATTAATAATTCATCTTGAATAATAATTTTCAAATAGAAACAGATTACATTTTGGTGGGAATCAATTAAAAAATAAAACCATACTTGTTGTGTATGTATATTCAAAGTCAATAAGGTAACAGAATTCATCAACTTTAGGAAAAGGCTCATAATACAAAAATATTTTCCAATTAACTTCAATTTAAATTAATTTTTTGTATTTTCATTCATCATTGATTTATGGTTTTGTGTTTGTTAACATTCTCATGAACATTCACATTCTTATGATCAATATTCATAATCCCTATCCATCATTATATTGACATTAAATTTTTATTTCATTTCTATATTTTGACTTCCTAATAATGTTTTCCTTTTTGTAACATAGATATGTTCTCTTCCAAATGAACTTTGTATTTTTCTTTTCCACCTTTCAAGAAGAAGTTTGATTAACCATTTTTATAATGTGACCATTGAATAATTGAATTTTCAAATTAAAATACATTTATTAATGAGAAAAATAAACATTTAAGGATATAATATATCGAAGTTATAGAATTTAATACCACAATATTTTAGAAAAATAAATTTATATATGAAAGTGTATATGACACACAACACTAAGCATAAATAAACAACAAAATATTACTATTTAAAATTTAAAATTATTACTTAGCCACTGAATTGGAGACTATGAATAGGGTTAAAGATATTATGAATATACATATTTAATAGACCCATGAAATAATAATTTGTTGATCAATTATTAGGAAATCACTAATTAATTTTTTGTAAAGACATTTTATGATTCAAAAATATTTTTTCTTTTAAAATGATATATATTTTATTGTGGGAAAATACATAAATTTATTTATGGAAAATTTAATGAGTTTATATTATAAGAAGGATAGAATTTTTAAAATCAAAATAACATAAAAATATTATTATGAATTTTGGTTAATCAAAAAATTTTATTTTACAATGAATAATAATTTTTTTTAATTTTTATTAAAAAAAAATATTTTATTTTTAGGTATTAAAAAATTAAAATTATATGTTGAGTTTTTAATAAAATATAACTATTTAATTTTTATGAAAAAATATATTTATATTCTCTAGAATGATATTTATTCCTCAATATAATCTAAAAGCATTTTTTTATTCTAAAAAGTCTATTTTTCTGAAAAATGTGATTTCATTTTCAATTTTTTTTATTTATGTTAAATTAATATATGATAATTATAATAATTTAATATTGAAAAAATATATTCCATATTTTGAATCATGCGGAAAAAATTGGAAAATACGATACTTTTAGTTTTGATCATAGTGAATATAAGTAAAAGTAAAATTTTATTATCATGTTAAAGGTAAAATGGGTTATTTACCACATCAAATAAAATAATATGGTCTAAAAATCATCCCAAAATATTCTTATATCTTTTAAATGAGTTATTTTCATTCAATCCCATATAATTCTTATATATATGGAATTTTGGTTCTATTTTCCCTAGATAATGAAATTTATAATGTTTTTGTAAATGATAAAGTCAAAAATGATATTCACTCGACATTAACATATCTATAATTATTAAATATGGAGAAAAAATATTTTTTTCATTTATAATGGATGTATCAAATAAAAATAATTTATTTTTATCATGGTAATAAATTTTTAGTTTTTAGAAATGAAATAATTTCCTTAAATTTTTACAGAACCATAATACAATATTTATTTAATTTACAAAAAAAATGAAAAATGGTACAAAAAATAGTAAATGTAATTTAGTTTGAAAAAATAGAATCCCCCAAAATTTATTTTGATTTTTTTGTGATTATTAATAATTTAAATGTTTGTATTCGTATTTCATCTTTGTATTAATTTCATTAAAAGTTAAATAAAATGTATAATGTCAAAAATATAATTACTTATATTTTATAGAAATATTATTTTAATAAATCATTTAAATACTATTGAATATTTTAATAGGAAAAATATTATGATATATAATCTAAAATGTCATCAATTTTTTATTTATTAGTCAATAGTTACCATATAAGTAAAATTATAACCATTTATCATTAAAAATGTTATTACAGTGATTATGTTTAATATGGGATAACTATGTGGCTATAAAAAATATAATATTTAAAACACAACATAAATCTAATAAAATTCAATTTTTTAATGGGTTTATAATAAAACTCAATTTTAAAATCGAATATATGGCCATTGAGAAGCATTTTTATTAAGAATAAAATATTACAATTTAATATTTTATGAAATTCCAAAAGTTCCCCAATTAACTTTTATAAATGTAAACCTCATGACCTTTCTTCATTAAGAAAATACAAGATCTAGGAAAATTCGGTCTTAATATTTTTTACGTAAAAGTAAACAAACAAATCCAAGCGTTACAAAGGATTTTAAAAAGATAGGTGTGAGATACTCCATATATGAATGCATCCACAATTTGAGCAATATAACTTAGCCAAAACAAACCAAAATCCCATATAATGTTTTTATGATACATTTTATATGTTCTAGTCTTCCCAAAATACCAACCCTATGGTCCTAAAGATGATATCTAGAGGATTTTTTTCAAAGAAGAGGTAATCTGTTTAATTGATCACATTTTTCTAATTGTTCTTTTAAAACCTCTAAATATGTTATATTTTTCGTAAAATAATAACTTCATTACCATAAATATACTGATACATTATTGTTATTTTTAAATAACATTTATTCTTCCTCTATCTATCAAATATGATATGAATGTTTTGCTCATGCATATGTACAACTTATCATCTCCCTATAGTGATACTATTCATTTTCCATCACTATATTTCGTGAATTTTTTTTGTAATGGGGTTAAATTATATATAAAATACATATTAAATAATTAATCTTCTATAATGATAACATAATATCTATATTATTACTTTAGAATCCATTGGAAAATGATAATATCTCTAACATGTACATGTGGACTACCACCTCCATGAAGCGATGTGATTCTTTTTTCATATCGAGATGATATGGATAGTAATAAGGATATATTTAATTAAAATATATTATTTATATTATATAATATTAACTCTAAAAGGTTTAAATATTGTTTAACTTTCTATCATTCTATACGTATAAAAATAGAAATGGTGTCCATGTGTACAAAAAATACCACTAGCACCATGAATGGTTTATTTCATTTGTCTATATATAACATTTTTCGATGACTATGAATTTATATAAGGAATATATTTTACATTTAAATAATTATTAGAATTATGAAAATTATGTAAGTGTGATCAATTTAATAGTACCAAGACTTATGAACCTAAACATGCATGAAAATGAAGTAGTTATCACCGAGAACGATTAATTATTAATGAATAGGTGATAAAATGTCATAAAAATAATATTATATGGTATGATAGATATGATTATTTTTATACAGTAAATTTAATATAAAAGTATATTTATCAGACATGAGTTTTTAATATGAATAAGGAAATGCAATGCTTGAGGTAAAGTATTGATTTTCCAATCAAATTTAAATTTTTATTTTTTATGCTTAAATTCATGACATGGAAAATATATGGTCCTTATCTAATAAACCATTAACATTTTCTACACTTTTGGTAAAATCTGAGGAATTCATGTTTTCCTTTCATTTTCCTCAATTTAGGTAATTAATAAACTCAACTAATGTTCTAAAGTGAATAATAACAATATTTCTCTTTTTGGTTGAATAACCTTTTTCCTCGGTATCCATGTTTTCTAAATCTGTCTTAAATATTGTTTTTAATGTTTCATTATGATTTTATACATTAATTATTACCCATTGTTTAATTTTTAGAAAAATAATCATAAGTAATTTTATTTTAATTTTCCAAAAGAGGAAAAGTTTGACATTTTTTACAAGAGTTTTAAATAATTGTTTTCATTTAACTTATATGTCAAGAGTGGAATATCCCACTATCAGGAATTCTCACTACTTTTAATATTTAATTAAAAGTTTCAAATGATTGTTTTAATTATCCTTTTTCCTTAATATTTGGAAATAATGTACATTTTTAATATGTTATTTCCATATTAAAATTATATTTTCCTCATAAAATATTTCAATGATTCTTTTAAAAGAGTTTTCACCAATGATAACATGAATTAATATTAATTATATTTACAAGGGTATATGATTTAATTATCCCTTACTTTTTATTTATATGGATGGTTTATTATTATTATGATATTGTTTACAACCGTTTAACATCCATGGGTTATGCGATGTTGAAAATATGAAATTTTTATGTTCCTATTTTTCATTGTATGGGTATTGATATAATAATATGATGAATGTATTATGATCATGTCACACACATAAATATTATGTGATGGGTGGGCCCAAATTTATATATAACACTAATTAAATGGGTAATGTTTTAAACAACTAGAGAAAATATTAGGAAACAAGTATATTTGACTAATCTATTATGAGAAAAATGTTGATGTTAATAACCCAGTATAGGAAATAAATGGATGTTCTTGATCTACTTTGGAAAATCATTATTGATCCTTAATTCTATGTTTTGGGTAGTTCACCATGATAGATGAAATGGATTCTGTAACTATGATTGTGCCACACTTTTATGGCATGAACTTATATTTAATTATTGGTTTATAATTACTTCTAACTCTTAAGAATCATGTGTTTTGATGTCATAAATTAAAACACCATGACTCAAGATTTTGATATATGATATTCAGGGTATTATTTTAAAATGTTATGTTAATTTTAATATACCCTTATTCTCTTGTTATTATCAATTAATCATTAATATCACCAATGTTTATCCTTACTGATCATCAAGGTTCGACTTTTCTTATATTTCATTTCTCAAAGAAATGATAAAATGTCTTAACTATGGTAGGGTGCGTACAAAATGGGAATATCATTATTTAATATATTGAAGATCATTCATGAAATAATTATATTCTATATCTAGTCTCTAAAGACAGTATTCTTTCATGGTCCGTGGCAATTTATTTTTGAAATGTATTGAATATTCCTCTATAAAGATATAATATTTTTATATGAAAATATGAGTCCATTATAGTTGGTAATTTATAATGGTTAAGATAACCTTTGAAAACTAGCAAAAGAAATAAAAATTGAGAATATGAGGCTATTCCTAAGTATAGGATAATTTTCTATTTTTTTTGGTAATTTTCATGGATTACAAAGGTTAAATATAAGGTTTCATATATTCAGAAGGATGTCCACTCATTTAAACACCATATAAATTATTCATCACTATTACAATTGTTACTCACACTATAATTATTTATTTTAATCAATGGGATAAACTAATAAGATTCATGTTAATTCTGACAAACAATGGAATGATTCCCCTAATGAGAAACCATATATAAATTGAGTTATAGTGTGAAACCTTATTATTATAACAAAAAAATATAGCTCATTATATGATTAGAAACCTCTACATGAGTGAGTAGCTTAAGGCCCCTAATATGAGAAATAATAAGTCTCATGAAGAATATAGTTGAAATAATATTCATCTTCCTACATGTCAATAATGTAGGATGAATTAATCAAGGTAATTTTTTAAAGGAACAAAAAGATGTTTATGTGTGAAAATGATGTGAATAGTGAAATTAGTTTTGAATTAAAAATGAATATATTCATGGAGGATAATTAATTAAATCAAAAAGAGACAATTATTGTTCAATTTCTCAAGTGTGGGGAATGTGAGAATTATCTGATCCAATTCCATAATATATTGGTTAACATAGAGAGCTTGGAACGACAACTTCTATGAAACTCTTTGTAGTGAATGTATTGAAGTGTTTATATATTGGGATTCATGAATTATATCAATTATAGTGTGGATCTAAGAATCATGAAGTGTTAAAGTATTTTTCCAATATAGTTTTCTATATGTATATAAAACATATTTCAAATTGTTCTGACATCAAATAAAAGTGATTTAATGATAAGGTGATAATGATTAGTTTGGAAAAATAGGTTATTGAATTTAATTGGATATTATTGGTGACCTATAAATGAGGTATCAATTTTATGAAAAAGAAATTTTAATCATCTTTAATTTTAGTTATATCATTTTTTGGATTTATGGAAAACATTCAATATTCTATGATTTTATTTGTGAAATAAGGATTGTATTAATTTTTAGAAGAATATATGATTTAATTTATGTTTTATTTAATAGTTATTAATATCGTTATAGGTTTATAGTTTCAAGGTAATTTAAAGCCTTATTAAGATTTTAAGTTATAGTATTTTGAGGTGATTTGAATAATTTAATGGGTTTTAGGAATAACACTACATTTAGGATTAAGTAACCCTTTGGGTTAGTATATAATTTGAGGATTTTTTATTTATGTTTTATTAAAAAGTGGAAAATAGTCAATTTGGATGGTCGAAAAGTGATTCATTGATAAGAAAACACATTCAATGATAATTATGGTCAAGCTAAAGATTGCTATTATGGTTCAAATCTAAATTTTATTCATGATATTTCTTTTATTTTCACTATATTATAATACTTATTATGGTGATTAATGATATTTTAGAATATGTTTCATTGGATACAGGAATATGTAACCATTAGGTTTAATAATATAATATTTGGGTAAAATGAAATTACTTTTTTGTATATGTAATATTAAAGGTATGTGATCACCATTTAGGTAATATAATTCATTAATTTTGAGTTTATTCATTGTATTTAGGATGTTGGGTTATATATGAAACAATATAAGTGAAACCTTTATTTTTATTCTATAAATTTTTGTGTTAAATGTATTATTTGATGTTTTATTCATTTGTTGAATTCTCTTACCTAGTTCTAATAATTTTTATATTTGGATAATCCCTAAAGATGGATGAAATATCTTGATATACATTAAAAATCTATTATTATTTTATTTTATTTATTTATGTATGGAAATTTCATCTATAATACCCATGGATTGTGAGAAACAGATTAGATAATAGTGGGAATAGATTAAAGAATGAAATTATACTTATCAAGTAAGTATATTTTTATTCATGATGGAAAATTAATTCCTCCACTATAAGAAAAGGAATAAAGAAATTGATTACTTAAAATTATAAAGAAATTATGCTCTCTTTTCAAAACTCATCAATTTATGGTTTGGGGGAGATAACATTCTCATGATCATTTAATTTATTTGATCAATGTTCTATCTCACTCATTAAAATAATATAGAAATTATTTTTCTCTTTCATGTATATATTTTCACAACATACTAATGTTCTTCTACCATGAATCCTAGATATTTTTTATTCCAAATGACCTTTATATTTATGTTTCCCTCTATTCAAAATGAATTTTTATTAACATATTTTTGGATGTGTCCATTAATCAAAGAAATTTCCAAATGTCATACACTTTATAAATGAGAAAAAAATTAAATTTAATAATTAAATTTATCAATGTGGGAGAGAATTTTACACCATAATATTTTAGAATAATAACATTATTCTTGATAGCTTATACGCCATGGAACACTGAGCATATACAAATAAAAAAATATTATTAGTTAAAAATTACCAACATAACCTAGGTGTTGAATTAGAATATATTAATAAGATTAACCATTTTTAAAATATACATATATAAAGGACTAACATAATAAAAATTTATTGGCAAATTCATAGAAAATGAGCATTGAAATTTTAGTAAATTCAAATTATGCATAGAATGAAATTACATTTAAAAATAATTTTAATCATTTTTGTGAGAATTTTTTTGAAATAATTTATGAATATATATGAAATTTTGTTTGATAAAAATTAAATAATTTTTAAATCAAAATATTAAAAAAATCGTAAGATAATTCATTGATAATTTTCCTAAAAGATTTAATTTTCAATGAATAATGGAAAATACAATTTTTTTGAAACTATATTTTAAAAGGAAAACTCCTTTTGAAAAATTTTTATAATATATTTAATTATTTTTGGATTAAAATACTCTAATTAGGTTCTTGGGAATTATTTTTATAAATTATTTTGATATAAAATCATTATTTAGTTGGGAATTTTTTGAATAACTATTTTTTGTTTCCTCTATTTTATTTATATTAAATTAATTTCTACCAATTCATAAAAAGAATATTTAAAATTTGATTCCATATTTTGAAACAATATGATAAAATTTGATAAATATTTCAATTTTACTTTAGGTCATAATGAATAGTAACCATCTAAAATTTTTGTAATCATTGTAAATTTAAAATGGGTTCATTATGATTAAATATAATTTAATAAAAAAATAAAAATCATCCCAAATAAAGTAAATATCCTATTAATTTTTTTTCATCCATGACTATCTGATTCTCTAATATATTGTATTTCTACGACATTTTCACTTGATAATGACATTCATATTATTAAATTTAAAGGAAACAAAATTAATTTACCATTACATTAATATCTTTGAAACTATTTTATATATATATAACTAGTATATTTTAATTTTTCTATGGTTATTTTAAATATATATGATCTTTTATCTAGGGATTTTATTTATAATTTTTATGAATTATATAGTTACCTTAAATTCTTATGCAACACTAATACAATATTTATTAAATTAACAAAAATACAAAATAAGTGATATTAAAAATATTAATTGTAATATAATATAGAAAAATTAGTCATTATAATTAATATTATAAATAATTATTACATATTATGAATTTTTTAATGTTTTATATTTGAATTCCATTATTTTTTTGACATCACTAAAAGTCAAATTAAATAAATACTGTCAAAAATGACATTAATAATATTGAATAGAAATAATATTTTCTTAAATTATTTAAAAATTATAAAAATTGTGAAAAAATAAAACTAGGATAATATATGTCAATTAATTTCATAATTTTCCCCATTTGGGGTTCAATACATACCTTATATGTAAAATTATAACCCTTCAATTGAGAAAAACTAGTACCCAGGGTAAGGTTAAAATGGGATAACTAAGTGGTTAGACTAAAATATAAGGTTTATATCGCCACATAAACCAATCCACATTCTATTTTTTTATGGTATTACGACCTCATCCATCCTTATCTTATAATTTATGGTAATTTTTAATAATTATTCCTGATAATTACTTCATTATAATTTATGATTTTAAGAAATTAAAATAGTGACCTTCACCTCAATTATAAAAAGTCGAATCCTCCCCACACTTATTCACACATTTTGAGCCATATATCTTAATAAAAACCTAATAAAATCCCTTCTAAAAATTCTTATACAGATTATATTGGTTATTTTCTTCCCAAAAGACCAACCCAAAGGTAATTAACATGAAATCAAAAGGAGTTCTTTCAAAGTTGTGGCAATCACCTTAACTGATCACAATCTTTTAAATTTTTATTTTAATTTCTCCAAATCTATTTTATACTTAATAATAAATTCAGTATTCAATTTAATGTGAAATGTTATTATTATTATAAAATCTCTTTTTAACCCCCTTTTTATCAAATGAGATATGAATGTCTCGCTCATGTGTTCATATATATTACCATCGATGTGTAGTAATATAATTCATTTTTCATTAAAATATTTCATGGATGGTTATGATGGAGTGTTTGAATTTTATATATAATATTTATTACATAATTATTCTTCTAGAAAAAAATACCACGTTTACCTTCTTAACTTCCAAACCATGTGAAAATGCTAACATCGCTTTGGAGTATGTGTGCGAAACCATGTCTATGAATTAATGTGATTCTGTTTTCATATCCACATTACATTGATGGTAATAAGGATATTAATAATCATTATTTTGTATACATATGATATAATAATGAATCTTTGATAGTGAATTATTAATTAACTTTCTTTCATTCCATTCATAGAAAAATGGAAACAACATTCTTATATACATATGCCCTACCATCTCCACGAATGGGGTGTGTAACACCCCGAGATTTTATGAAAAATATTCTTTTTAATTTCATTAATGTCTTGTGTTGTACGCTACACCAAAAGAAGCTTTCACAACACGCATCCTTGACTTTCCTTCCATTACACGCAATCACGACCTTCCTCGATAGCTTGCGTCGTACGCAATACCGAGTTTCACTAAACAACAATATGCTATTAAAACTAGCCGTTATGAATAGTAATAACCACTTTTTGAAATTTTATAAATTTTAATTTTCAAAATGGACTTCATTTTTGGATTCGGAATATCGAAATTAGCCTAGGGTGAAATTTTGGTATTTTTCTGAAAACTTTCAATTTTTGATGAATAGTGAAATCACTAAGTGGTAGGTTAAAAAACTGAATTTTGCATAAAACTTAATTTTACCGCTTCTGTGAATGGAATTTCGAAAATCCGAGAGACACGGTTAATATAAAGAACTATAATGTGGTTCAATGAGATGAAAATAATTTTTTGGTGAATAGTAACTTTTTACTTTTTTTTACCGCAGTTAATAGTAAATAGGGTAACTAAAGATAAATATGATATTAATATTACCCTAACACATGTCCTATTTCTATTGGACAAGTGTAATTCGACCAAAAACAAACTTAGGAATAAAATATGACCATTTAGGCCCACTTGGATTAGATTAGGACATTTATTATTAATTTATTTAAAGAAGGGTTAAAATAGTTAAAATCAAAGTTTAATAAGTAAATCATTTTTAATATGGGGTTATACATAAGCTAAATTCGATTGTAAATATTCATTAAAAATCTAAAAAGATTTCCTACATAATGGTTATTTATTTGTAATTTTTAAAAATCAAATAATTTAATTTATTTATGACACAAAGATGATGCAGTAATTATCTTATTAATGAAATATTGACATAATTGATAATATAAATACCAAAATAAATGTAATTCAAGACTTTTTATGAATTCCACTAATTTTCTAGGTTACTATGATATATTAATGTTGATTTAATCAACTTGGTTTGAACATTTAATTCTGTTATGACTTTCACAAAAATCATATATCAAATAGTGTCAAAAATGACACAAAATAGTTTTTAAATCAAATATTATATTATTAATTGTTATTTTATTCCTAAAAATCTAAGGTTCGGCCAAATGACTTAGATAAGGATATATGTATTAATAATATACAATTTTGGGTTCGTTTGGCATGTTATAGTAAGTGTATTAACCATATAGTGAAAGAAAACAAAAAGACACGGTAAAAGTTAAATTATTTATCTTAGAGTTAAATCTAATTGATAAGGTTAAAATAATATCCTAAACTTGTCTAAATTCTATTGGTTGATAGGATTTCGACCCATCCCCACTTTAGCTTCGAAATAAGACCCTTTGGAACCATTATAAACCGATTTTGACTTTAATATAAAATAATATTTTGAGATATTCCTAAGGTGCCCCTCTCCTCCCTTATAAAAGGACACCTCATCCCCCTCCTCCTCACACCAATTTGAGCATTCAAGCTCGGCCAACCCCTGCCAAAATCTCTTCTCCACTTCCCTAGAAACATCCTAGAGGTTCTGGTCTTCCTCAAAGACCAATTCTAGTGCCCTAAGAGGAGGTCTCAAAGAGGCACTTCAAAGAAGAGGTAATTACCGTTATCAATTCTTTCATCTTTATTTCTTCTTCCACTTCTTCTTCTTAGGTTGTTTCATTATGAAGTAATAACATCAGTATCACTCATATACTGATATGTTATTATAAGTATGAAACAACCCTATTTCACCATCTATCCATCCTACGGAAAAAGAAATCACCGCGCATGCGTACGTATGGAATACCGTCTCCACGCCGTGGTGTAATCTATTTTCCACCACCACCTTACATGGATGGGTATAATGGTGTAAAGAATAACTATACATAGTTATTACAACATCATATTGATTCTGATATATTGTATAATTCACTCCAATTCAATTCAATACTTATAGAAATGATATCATCGCTCGTGCGTACGTACGGACTACCGTCTCCACGACGCGATGAGATTCATTCTCCATATTAACCATTTAAGAATGATTATAAAGTATAATAATGAAATATATGACATTATAAATCTACAGGATTTATGTATATATATACATATGTATGTCATCTACTTACTTCCATTTCAAGACAATAAGGAAAGGAAAACAACGTTCATGCGTACGTACGGACTACCGTCTCCATGAACGGTGTTTTTCATTTTATTTATCTACCTATTATATATATATATACTGAATATATATGATATATAAATCATATTTTATATTCTTGAAGTAAGTAAATCATGATATAAGTAATAATGATGTCAAGAAAAACAAGTCAAAACACCTACGATAAATGAAATGATTTTACCCAAAACGCTTCTTTAACATGGAATTTACAAAAGAACGGGTAATATAATGTCATAAGTGAACCATATATGATATCATAACAATGAATATTATTCTTTAATAAGTCAATGACATTATTTAAATCATTATACAGGAGGTTCGGACACATACGAAGCAAATCGGACCTAAGGTAAGGGAAATATCACAATCTCATTTTTATCCGAGATTGTTTATTCGTAAGTATTTACTGGGGTGCATTTTATCATCCACATCCATGTTTTATCAATATGTAATATTATTTCCATCCACCTAAAATTGTTTAAATCCATTTTTACCCTTCGGTGAGTTTTTAGTAATACGTATGAAAGGAATCTTTTGTCGTTTTTCGTACAAGGTACTTTTTGACTTTTCCAACAAAAGTACGAAGAATGTTTTTTTTAACTTATACGACACGAACAGATTTCTACTGTTTTATAAAGCCTTATTTTCATGAAGCTTCCTCTAAAAGATTTCATGACTATTTTCAATAAAATCACTTTCTTTTAAAATTGCATGATGTTTTGTGAAAAGAAATTGATTTTGAAGAAGAAAGGATATTTTCCTCAAGAATTCAATTCAAGTGTTTTATCAAAATTATTTTCCATCTAAGATAATAAAGAGTTCTCTTTCTATACATATTTTTACATTGATTTGACTATGTTGTGATGGAATTATGTTTATGAATTCCTTTATCTTATATGAATTGATTTATGATGTCATGATGTTTCAAGAATCCCATTTTTGTTACATGTGTTATGCGATGATGTATGTTTTATGATTATGTGGCACACATAAGAAAGGATTCATTATAAGATGGGTGGGACCTATATCTCCCTCCAATGCATTGGGTAATGATTTTATATCTCATGAAATAGACATGGCTGGAACGGAAGGTTATTTCGGTTCAGTGATACAGGACTGAAATGAGGAGTGAACTCGGTTCAGAAAGGGACTTTGTCCACTAAGATAGTCTTGGCAATGAGTCATGACTAACAAGAAATGATTTTCCATGATTATGTGTGCATGCCACAAAGTTTCAAGTTTTATGTTATGATTATGGGGATCTCATTTTCACTTCTATGATTTATTCCATGTTAAGATATTATGATCTCTTTTGCAGGTTTTGATTTTCATAAAGATATGATATGATTTTTATTTCCTTTATTTGCCCTTTCTGAGCATTTGAGCTCACCCTTTTATGTATTCTTTTCCCCAGGATATAAAGAAAGGTTTTAGGTAAAAAAAAGGATGACCATTATGGGAGATATTGAAGAACTTTTACCACGATTAGAATATTACGTTCCGAGTTTCCAAAGACACTAAACTATTACGATCCTTTAGTGTGTGTTTTTGTTATGTACTAATTATTCCACAAATGTAATGTAATGTCCATGTACGTCAAGCTTCGGGTCTCTACAGTTGGTATCAGAGGAAAGGTTTAGTCAACCTTTGGAAACTAGGATGCGAAAACGTTAGTGAGATCCCTAGAGATATTTCTAAGGTATGTATAAGGATGTCTCTAAGGTTAAGTATACGTATAGGTTATAGTCCTAGAATTGCTCTAACGATCTTAGAATTTAACCTAAGATGTTAGATATTGAGGGTACTACCCCTTTATTATGTTGTTTTCCCTAGCATGATTTTTGCCTCTCACACTATTCTTTTTGGGTTTTAGAAAATGGCTGGAAACAAGGTGATTCACGATAATGGAGGATATGATGGACAATGGAATGATATTTTTCATGAGCAACAAAATGAAATGGGATTTGGAAGTCCAAACACCATTATTATGCCGAATCAGCAATCTCATAATATGATCAATAAAGTAAAATTTGGTAAGTTTCCTGACTCGGCTAATAAGAGAAAGGTGGAGTTTCATGAAGATCATAGAGGAAAGAAAGTTCAATTTCCCCTATGTAATTCATGTGGGAAGAGGCATCAAGGAGAATGTTTCAAAGGAACTAGAAGATGCTTTGGGTGTGGAAAAGAAGGACACAAAGCAAGTAAGTGCAAAGGAAAAGGTTCAATTAACACCATGGATGAGGATAATGGTATTGCTACGACATCAACAATGGTAAAATGATTTAAATGTGGAATATACGGGCATTATGCAAACCAATTCCCTAAGGGAAAGTCTCATGAAGAGAATCAGTATGGTCGTATGGGAAGTATTTATGTTGACGATGATGAAGAAACTACAAATGATATGTGAGATGAAAGAAATGTTGAAGCTCGGTCAATGGTCTAAGAATGTAGTGGAATGATTACATGTTTATCATGTGTAGTGTTGGAATAAGGAGACATCTAAGGATTGTTGCACTTTTGTCTTTCCTTATGTGTATTACCATGAAAGGTTATTCAGATACTTTTGGAAAGTAGATGATAAGTGCATAATGAAAGGATAAGAAGACAATGAGATGTTTGATTGTATTCATGGGCTCATGATTGATATAAGGACTAAGTGATATCATGGTTTGAGTATAAATAATTTTGAGGATTTTGGTATGTGGAAAGAGTTAACTTTTAACAGAACTCATGTTTTAAATAAGGTTCAATGGGTATTCAAGAGAATACATGATTAAGGACTTTGAATGTTTGGAATGTGACAAAAAAACATATCTTATGATATATGGGGATCAACGATGGTATTAAATCTCTGGTAATCGTTTTCACTATGTTATGAGAGTGGACTGGAGTATTATGGATAAGACTAACGATTAGAATGGATTATGTTGGACATAAGTTAGTATTGTTTAAGGATAGAAGTTTTTTCGATATTATTGATGGGATGTTATAGTAATATAGTTTTATAAAAAGGACAACCTGTAGGATGGGCGACAGCCCATCGCTTCGGACAAGGCTGTAGGAATCGAACCCACAACCGAAGTGCGACTGGCCTTTATCGCCTACCACTGACCTACAGGAAGTCCCTGTTTAGTAGAAACTAGTTTTATTATATTAAGCAGTATGATATATGAAGTATAAGTCTATTTTAGGAACCGTATATGATTAATCTCACTATAGAATGACTTATGTATATTTAATAACTTTTTCTAACCTTTTGTTTGAGACAGATGGAATGAACAGTCATTCTATCACATGATCTGCTAACACTTCATGAATAACAAATTCAACTTCATTTATTTAAGAGATGAAGTGGAAATTGTTCAAGGCACGAACAACAGTGAGATTGTACCAAAATAAAGTAAGTATTTATTCTAAGAAAATTTTCAACTTTAGGGAAATGATCTTGAAAACCAAAAATGTTGTCCTAGTGATCTTATACCTGATGAATTAGATGGTACCTTATATCATTACAAATCTATGGATTTGTGATTACTGGCTTTTCCATAGCCATGTTCTCTACCACTCTCCATCAGAACATGATGGTTAGATTTTTCTTCCATATCCATATTTTCACCTATGTGGAAACCCAGTGATTAGTTTATTTGGGTAATTGTTACATTTCATACTTTAGTTTTTAAAGCCATGTTTTGGTATTCCTTTATACGATGTGGGTTTCTATTAAAGAATCTTCCGAATAGTAAACCATTTATAACCCCGACGAATTTCGAGGGCGAAATTCATTTTAAGGGGGGTAGAATGTAACACCCCGAGATTTTATGAAAAATATTCTTTTTAATTTGATTAATGTCTTGTGTTGTACGCTACACCAAAAGAAGCTTTCACAACACGCATCCTTGACTTTCCTTCCATTACACGCAATCACGACCTTCCTCGATAGCTTGCATCGTACGCAATACCGAGTTTCACTAAACAACAATATGCTATTAAAACTAGCCGTTATGAATAGTAATAACCACTTTTTGAAATTTTATAAATTTTATTTTTCAAAATGGACTTCATTTTTGGATTCGGAATATCGAAATTAGCCTAGGGTGAAATTTTGGTATTTTTCTGAAAACTTTCAATTTTTGATGAATAGTGAAATCACTAAGTGGTAGGTTAAAAAACTGAATTTTGCATAAAACGTAATTTTACCGCTTCTGTGAATGGAATTTCGAAAATCCGAGAGACACGGTTAATATCAAGGACTAAAATGTGGTTCAATGAGATGAAAATAATTTTGTGGTGAATAGTAACTTTTTACTTTTTTTTACCGCAGTTAATAGTAAATAGGGTAACTAAAGGTAAATATGATATTAATATTACCCTAACACATATCCTAATTCTATTGGACAAGTGTAATTCGACCAAAAACAAACTTAGGAATAAAATATGACCATTTAGGCCCACTTGGATTAGATTAGGACATTTATTATTAATTTATTTAAAGAAGGGTTAAAATAGTTAAAATCAATGTTTAATAAGTAAATCATTTTTAATATGGGGTTATACATAAGATAATTTCGATTGTAAATATTCATTAAAAAGCTAAAAAGATTTCCTACATAATGGTATTTTATTTGTAATTTTTAAAAATCAAATAATTTAATTTATTTATGACACAAAGATGATGCAGTAATTATCTTATTAATGAAATATTGACATAATTGATAATATAAATACCAAAATAAATGTAATTAAAGACTTTTTATGAATTCCACTAATTTTCTATGTTACTATTATATATTAATGTTGATTTAATCAACTTGGTTCGAACATTTAATTCTATTATAACTTTCACAAAAATCATATATCAAATAGTGTCAAAATTGACACAAAATAGTTTTTAAATCAAATATTATATTATTAATTGTTATTTTATTCCTAAAAATCTAAGGTTCGGCCAAATGACATAGATAAGGATATATGTATTAATAATATACAATTTTGGGTTCGTTTGGCATGTTATAGTAAGTGTATTAACCATATAGTGAAAGAAAACAAAAAGACACGGTAAAAGTTAAATTATTTATCTTAGAGTTAAATCTAATTGATAAGGTTAAAATAATATCCTAAACTTGTCTAAATTCTATTGGTTGATAGGATTTCGACCCATCCCCACTTTAGCTTCGAAATAAGACCATTTGGAACCATTATAAACCGATTTTGACTTTAATATAAAATAATATTTTGAGATATTCCTAAGGTGCCCCTCTCCTCCCTTATAAAAGGACACCTCCTCCCCCTCCTCCTCACACCAATTTGAGCAATCAAGATCGGCCAACCCCTGCCAAAATCTCTTCTCCACTTCCCTAGAAACATCCTATAGGTTCTGGTCTTCCTCAAAGACCAATTCTAGTGCCCTAAGAGGAGGTCTCAAAGAGGCACTTCAAAGAAGAGGTAATTACAGTTACCAATTCTTTCATCTTTATTTCTTCTTCCACTTCTTCTTCTTAGGTTGTTTCATTATGAAGTAATAACATCAGTATCACTCATATACTGATATGTTATTATAAGTATGAAACAACCCTATTTCACCATCTATCCATCCTACGGAAAAAGAAATCACCGCGCGTGCGTACGTACGGAATACCGTCTCCACGCCGTGGTGTAATCTATTTTCCACCACCACCTTACATGGATGGGTATAATGGTGTAAAGAATAACTATACATAGTTATTACAACATCATATTGATTCTGATATATTGTATAATTCACTCCAATTCAATTCAATACTTATAGAAATGATATCATCGCTCGTGCGTACGTACGGACTACCGTCTCCACGACGCGATGAGATTCATTCTCCATATTAACCATTTAAGAATGATTATAAAGTATAATAATGAAATATATGACATTATAAAGCTACTGGATTTATGTATATATATACATATGTATGTCATCTACTTACTTCCATTTCAAGACAATAAGGAAAGGAAAACAACGTTCATGCGTACGTACGGACTACCGTCTCCATGAACGGTGTTTTTCATTTTATTTATCTACCTATTATATATATATATACTGAATATATATGATATATAAATCATATTTTATATTCTTGAAGTAAGTAAATCATGATATAAGTAATAATGATGTCAAGAACAACAAGTCAAAACACCTACGATAAATGAAATGATTTTACCCAAAACGCTTCTTTAACATGGAATTTACAAAAGAACGGGTAATATAATGTCATAAGTGAACCATATATGATATCATAACAATGAATATGATTCTGTAATAAGTCAATGACATTATTTAAATAATTATACAGGAGGTTCGGACACATACGAAGCAAATCGGACCTAAGGTAAGGGAAATATCCCAATCTCATTTTTATCCGAGATTGTTTATTCGTAAGTATTTACTGGGGTGCATTCTATCATCCACATCGATGTTTTATCAATATGTAATATTATTTCCATCCACCTAAAATTGTTTAAATCCATTTTTACCCTTCGGTGAGTTTTTAGTAATACGTATGAAAGGAATCTTTTGTCGTTTTTCGTACAAGGTACTTTTTTACTTTTCCGACAAAAGTACGAAGAATGTTTTTTTTAACTTATACGACACGAACGGATTTCTACTGTTTTATAAAGCCTTATTTTCATGAAGCTTCCTATAAAAGATTTCATGACTATTTTCAATAAAATCTCTTTCTTTTAAAATTGCATGATGTTTTGTGAAAAGAAATTGATTTTGAAGAAGAAAGGATATTTTCCTCAAGAATTCAATTCAAGTGTTTTATCAAAATTATTTTCCATCTAAGATAATAAAGAGTTCTGTTTCTATCCATATTTTTACATTGATTTGACTATGTTGTGATGGAATTATGTTTATGAATTCCTTTATCTTATATGAATTGATTTATGATGTCATGATGTTTCAAGAATCCCATTTTTGTTACATGTGTTATGCGATGATGTATGTTTTATGATTATGTGGAACACATAAGAAATGATTCATTATAAGATGGGTGGGACCTATATCTCCCTCCAATGCATTGGGTAATGATTTTATATCTCATGAGATAGACATGGATGGAACGGAAGGTTATTTCGGTTCAGTGATACAGGACTGAAACGAGGAGTGAACTCGGTTCAGAAAGGGACTTTGTCCACTAAGATAGTCTTGGCAATGAGTCATGACTAACAAGAAATGATTTTCCATGATTATGTGTGCATGCCACAAAGTTTCAAGTTTTATGTTATGATTATGGGGATCTCATTTTTACTTCTATGATTTATTCCATGTTAAGATATTATGATCTCTTTTGCAGGTTTTGATTTTCATAAAGATATGATATGATTTTTATTTCCTTTATTTGCCCTTGCTGAGCATTTGAGCTCACCCTTTTATGTTTTCTTTTCCCCAGGATATAAAGAAAGGTTTTAGGTAAAAAAAAGGGATGACCTTTATGGGAGATATTGAAGAACTTTCACCACGATTAGAAGATTACGTTCCGAGTTTCCAAAGACACTAAACTATTACGATCCTTTAGTGTGTGTTTTTGTTATGTACTAAGTATTCCGCAAATGTAATGTAATGTCCATGTACGTCAAGCTTCGGGTCTCTACAGGGTGCCTCAATTTTCTATCTATGATTTTTTTGTGGATTAATATATATATATATATATATAATTAAGACTAATCCTAGAGGGGTCAATGTTGTGACTACCCCATTCTCGCCTATGATAGGCCAGGGGTTGGCGACCAGCACCGAGTAAGCATATCGCACAAATGGGAGGCATTATTCTTAAGTACCTATACACACACACAAACAAATCCAAGACACACAATGATGAAATTTAAACAAAAAATAATAATTCATTCATTCTAATATTGTACCACAACCAGAGTACGTCGGGATGTAGAGGAAAAGTAAACATGGGAAATACAAGCCCACCTAAAAGATTTAGTAATACAAGTCCAACTGAAACTGTAGAAGTCTAACCTTCTCCAAGGGTTATGACTAAGTCAACAGTATACTCCTAGTAAACATCTCAGTCTTCCCATCTCTAGCTAAGCTCCACCCACTCCCTATCCTCCTAGGACACTGTCAAAACGTATTTTGTCTGCACAAGACATGACATGTGCAGTAAAATCCTGTGCAGGGGTGAGTATAATAATACTAATAAGGAAACTCCAAAAACACTAAACATGAAGAACCATGTATAGTCATATAACTTCAAGATGTAGTAATGTATCTAATATTCAATAAGTAAAAAAGGAACACTGGTATACTTTATAGAGACACCATGTTATGAGGAAGTTATAAATAACTTCTAGCGATATTATTTTTTTCGTAGAAACACTCATTCTAGGATAACTCACTCCATGAGTATTGTTTTCATATAAGACACTCAATGACAAGGTATATCTCATTTGGTCACTACCCAAAAAGAATGTACTGATCTTAGAAGACTGTGATACACAGAGTGGGGGTCACGCCCAGAACCTATGGAGAACACTACAAACCCAATCTAGATCAACCCGCTACATAGGGGATCATATGAAAATAATCCCGCAAACCCTACCAATGTGACCTGCTAGATATAGGATCAAAAGTATACTCAATTATGTCACATTTATCGCAGAAAATCTATTAGGGATGTTAAAGGATCTCACTCCAATCTCATGGAGGGAAACCATAACTCTATCTAAGACTTAGTCTATATAGGGGATTACAATCCACTGATGTGGATATAATTTTGTATTATACCCTCGATAAAAAGGACCAAGGGAATGAAATCAACCTATACTATCCAAAACTAGGAAAAATAAGAGCCTCAAGCACTGTTAGAGGGAATACATGGCATTTCTTACGGGGCACATTATGTATCCATCTATCCCAAGTTCTACCTATTTAGATGATCATAACATGAAATTTAGTGTCTATATACATAGAGTGTGGGATTGGTACATGGTGTGTAGATACAAATGGTTTCCTACTCTTGTCACCTGGTTGTGTTTGCGTACCGAAGTAGTGTCTGTGTTCTGGTTTGTGCATGTCATGATGTGTCTATATCTAAGTACATGGCATGCCAGCTGGTAGTGTACTGTTATCCATGTCTGTGTACCCTTTGGATTATATGAAGAGTCATTTGGGGAGGGTCACATGTCGTATGATAGGGATAACACGCCGTGTGATCCTTAACTCCAACAAAACCCATGTGCCTGAGCTAGGGGTACCCCATACTGTGTAACCCTATATTACACATCTTCTCTTGCTGGATTTTCTATAATACCTAGTACTTCCTCCCACTCACATCCTCATTTCCACCACCTTCAGATATTCATTTAATCAAGATTAAATACACATATCTACTCAGTCTAAGCCTAACTGTTGATTATAAATGCACTTCAACCATAAAATTTGGTTGGAAATTGATGTTGTTCGTCTGATTTGTCTTCCACACTTGAAGCTCAAAAATCAGGGGTTTCCAAACCTCCTCAATGCATCTTCCTCCATCACCGTCACACCTTAGCTACATTGCATAGAGTTTGTATGTACAATCATGGATTTTTATTCCACTAATCACATAAGCAATGATCGATCTATCGATAGGGAGTCGAATCATGAACCTAGGGGTAACCCATGATGAACAAGATAAGAGGTAGATCATAAAAGAAAAAACCTAGTTAAATATCCTTGTTCATTGTAAGATTTAGACTCGATCTATTTCTGTAAGAATGATAACCGAATAGGATTGAATAACCATGAGAAGTATCCGACATAAACCCCATGTATTAAAACCCTTCCCACAAGGCAATCTATCAACAAATCAGTTCGTTCAATGATTGATTTGTGTTTGTAATAGAAATTAAGAATAGGAAATAATAAAACTGAACCAAAATCCCTACTAAAAGTTTGGATATATTGTTGATGAATAAATATTGTTTTTTTGTCATTGATGATATCCCCCAACACTGTTGGCATGAAGATCAACGATATGATCCAAATCCGTTGTCATCCTCTATGAATTCCCTCCTCTCATGTTGTCTAGGTATCCTGGGTTTTATGTCTAACCCCGAGACAAAATAAATGGTTGTATAATTATAAAAGATAAAGTCATTGCATCTATGAAAAATAAAATAAATCTTAAAATTAATTTATTTTATTAAGTTCACACCCCAATAAATTTTTCACAAACGACCCGTGCCAACTAATGTTCGGTCGCACCAAGTGTAAAACCACTATTCTGAACTCAATGATTCCCTTATATTTCCAATACAACCACCTATTTAGGAGTTATTACACATTCCTAGGAAAAGAGCATGCTCGTGTTACTTAATATTTTAATAATTTTCAAACATTTATTCTGGGAACACCATACCTCAAAATCGCATGTCGTCTCAATGCCTGATCTCAAAATCAATCTATATAATATTTTAAATTAATATATGAAACATCATAGACGTTACATTCTCCACAACTTGGGTATTTACATCCTTGAAATCTAGAACAATGGAAACTCAAATAGATGAGGGTACTGAGCATAAATATGAGCCTCATGTTCTCATGTGTTCTCCTAGATATTTATGTGCTTTCCCTAGACTCGCACTAAAGGAATCGATCACACCCAAAGGATCTTCTCCTAATTATCCTCAATATCCACTATGAACTCATTAAAAGTCTCTCCATCCTCTATATCCATCTCACCCAAGTCATTGATGTGAGATGGGTCATGCATGTACCTCCTCAGTTTTGACACATGGAAGACATCATGTATCCAGTCTAACTATGGAGGTAGAGACAAGGGGTAAACCACCTCGCCAACTCTATGTTGTATCTGGAAATGGCCGATGAACTATGTAGATATCTTGACGACATGACCGAATCTCCATAATCTACATCCATGTGAAACCAAAAGTAACACATGGTCTCGTTCCTTGAACTCCAAAGGTCTCTATTTCCAGTCATCATAAGACTTCTAATGTATTTGTTCCAACATCATTTCCTCATGGATGATGTGCACCATTTATTTAGTAGCTCGTACTATCTCAGGGCTGATGAGTGTTGACCATCCTAGATCAGTCCTGAAAAGTTGTGACCTATAGGGACACCAGTACAAATCCTCAAATGATGTTATTCCAATAGTGTAATAGTAGCTTTTAATGTACGTCAACACCACTAATGGAAGGTTATCCCTTAAATATAGAAAAGGTCTAACATGCAATATTGCATTATGTTCTCTAGAATCTAAAAAGTCTGACTAGTCTGGTCATCTATATGTAGGTGAAACACTGTGCTCAAATGAAACCGGTTCCCAAACTCCACCTATAATTTCTTACACAACATGGATATAGATTGACCATCACAATCTAAAATAATTGAGGTTTTATTGTATCAAAAAAAAATTAATAATCTAACAATAATAAGATGAAAAAATATTAATTATTCTATAAAGTATAAATATTCATATTTTTAGGTTCTTGATAAATATCTAGTTAATACACCAGAAAACACCCTAAGGAAATGGTACATGATGGTGAGATAGTCATGAGGTGTTTCAGAGTACATCATTTTAGTGGTGCTATTGATGAGTATGAACTTCTCTTGTAAATGTTTTCACTCTTTCTTAAGATGTTGGATCATAGCTTGGAATCGGTCAAGGGAAAATCCCCGAGATTTTGTCTCCCTTAGAATATCGAATAAATTGGATTTATAGGGTTTTATCCTACTAATTGAGGCCATTACATCCTTTATCTGTGTCAATTGGATTCTTTAAAATCCTATATTTTTAATAATCATATTATAATTATTAAATAACTATATTATTAATGGTTATGATGCTTTACTATCTTTTAAATATGTTAGGATGTATTAAAAAAGCGCATGTGTTTTCTATATCTTTAATACATATTAATACATTTAATGAAATTAAAAGGAGAATTTTTTTAAAAAAAATATTATGTCATTAAATTTTTCTTTGAGAATATCATATTTCCGCTTAACATATCCATACTTAACAATAACAAAACACTTCCTAGTGTCCTAGGTTA
The DNA here is from genome assembly GCA_963277665.1 of Viscum album. NCBI lineage: Eukaryota > Viridiplantae > Streptophyta > Magnoliopsida > Santalales > Viscaceae > Viscum > Viscum album. Next base: position 529,996,201 of record OY728131.1, on the reverse strand, counting down.
AATAAAAAAAAGATATGGGTGAGATCAAATTATCCTTAAGGGTATGCATACAGTGGTATCATTCAAGAATAAATATTAATAATCAATATGTAAAGGTAAATTACCGAAACACATTCCATTTAAACAATATATGAGAAAAATTTAGTTAAAAACAATGATAACCAAATAAATCCATATAAATAATCACATCATCTTGAAAATTACCTATGGATATTCAAACTACTTGAATAATCACATGTACCTTAATAAATCATCTCATAATAAGGGAAATCATAATGACAGATATCTAAATGATAATGTCGGGACCTTTCACAAGACAGTTCAATACTATGGGAAAAATAACATTTAATTTAGCCAGATGATTTGTATCATGATACTGGTTGATGCATCAAGTGGATATGTAATTCCAGGCCCCACTTGTCACATAATATGTCCAATTCATTTGTAATATCCCTTGATCCATCACTCTCTCTCATGTCCAAATTAGGATGATTATGGGATGTCTAGCATACATCCCTGTATGCCAAAGACTACATACTAGAAATAGGGATGTAAAGATTATAGTGGGGATAATATATCCCATGGAACGAATTTCTAATATAGTGGTAGTAAAATAATAATAATAATAAATACCATAGTAACAGAAATAGCAAAAACAATATGACATACAACTGGAAGGTAATGGAAGAACCAACAAACAAAATGATAGTAAATAATGCAATGATAGTATGCAATGTATCTAAATGGAAAAATGAAATTAGTAAAAGTTAATGCGAAAATGGATATAAAAAACTCAAAAGACACCATTCCTAAACACCATATTAGTATCATCCCCAAAATTCAACCCATTCAACAAGAAACAATCAACTGCAAGTATTCCATCCCTTATCCAAACTTACATCATGTAATCTTCTTGGGTACTAAACGACATCCCAAGTAGGGTGTGAGTAAAACTCAGTGGGTCAACACCATCGTATCTATAAAACCCATTTTGATAACATATATAGTGAAATTAAGTGAAAAAAAGTGTACCAATTAATCAAAATAATATAATACAACAACCAAACTACTTCTCCACCATTTTGAAATATCTCTGACCATTTAGAAAAACCAAAAAAACCATAACCACACCTTCATGGTATAATCACATTACCACGCAAATCACAATATATTATCATTTTAGCATATATTCTAATCCCTCTATATAATCATTTCCGAATCTAGTCCATGCCCCTTATATAATCATTTCAACATCTAGGATAAAACATATATATAATAATTTCTTAATAACCATGACAAGTCAAAAAACATGTATAACACATCAATATATCACTTGCCAAAATGGTTAACTTATAAAAATAAACATTTTATTTCAATTACCCATTAAATTATATCTTATTTCACTACCATGATTGTTTTCACACCCAATTTATCACCAATTTATTCACATACATTAATAATTAATGAGTCTATTTTTCATGTTGATTCTATTACAATAAATCACCTATTATTTCATTTCATACTAAAATATATTTTACACCAAAAGATAGTTCATTATTCTTATTGGTTGGGATAACCCAATAGGTATCCTCAAGAAAAGTCTCAACATCATTGAATTCAAAGGGATCCATTGAATAATCCAACACAGGATTTATCATTTCCCAGTAGTCATTTAATTAATCCACGTTTCATGTCAGTTATATGACATAATATTTCAGATACTTAAAAAAATAGAAACAAGATATAAGGGTTGGTTTTATCTTACTTACCACTATCTTGGGATTTTCGCAACTCGTCTAGATGTTAATTCCAACAAAGGATGAAGTAAACAATGATCAAAAAGGAAAACTAAATCACAGAAGATCAATAACAGTACCATAAAATCCACATTAATGAGATTCTACAGATACAATAAAGAAGAAGATGAAGTGAGTTGAAAACCAAATAAAAATAACTCACTGGGGAACATACTCTTGATCATGATGTCCAAAAGGGATGAAAGCACTCATAAATCACCTAGTCTCTCCCTATGGTCTAAGGGAGAGGGTCTACATGTGGATAAAATTAAATCATAGGAGCATCAAATCATTAAAACCAATAATAATAAGAAATAAATGGAGTTAAATCCTTTCACATAATGTATTTATAAATTTATGAGTTACACCCAAAATCAAATTTCATTAGATTAAAATAACCTCGATCTATCATTACAAAATCTGAACTAGTTTCACATCCTATATTCACATCAGTCCTTGAACTGCTTCATGAAATCTTCCCAGAGATACCTTATAGGTCATGAACTAATTTCCTTACTTTTAACTATTTCTCATCATGAACCAGTTAAAGATGTATTCTAATCCTCATTTACACTTCATGTAATAGGTTCAAGGAATTTAAATTTTTAATCAACCTCACTCAACCCAGTTTCAGTAGAATATCCCAAACCACCCCAAAAACCATCCAAACTCATAGTGATTCTTCATAATCCTTTAACATACTTATTACAAGACTCAATTAATTCAAATATACATAAACCCCCAAACTTTTGTTCATTTTTCCTAGAAAGTTATCTGTATCCTCAATAGAAACATAACAACTTAATCTTAAAGAAGAATGAAAACAAAAATGAATTAGGTTCAACCAAAAGCTTAAAGAGGGACGTACCTGAAAAAATACAATATATTATAACCACTCTACTATATAACAGATCATCCTTGAGCCATTCCCAGCATCATTACGTATTCTCAATAAACATTTCTTAACACCATGGTTTCATATTTGATTCCCTCTCTTGTGTATCCTATTGAAAATTCCCATGGCTCTACTACATTTAAACAAGAGGTGTAGTATTTCCCCAAAAATACTTCTTAGTATGGTCCACAATTTGTATCAGATGCTCCTTAATGACACATCAAAACCAATATCGACATCATTGAATCCTACCACATGATAAGGGTTGGGATGAAATATATAAAGTAGCATCATGTGATAAATTTCATGCTTGGGATAGTACCATTGTGGAAGGGAAATTTGGTATTCCATAGGACTGACCCTTTCCACTATCGTGAATGGACCAACAAACATGGGTGCTGGAATTCCCTATTTCCATATAGAACACAATGAAACTAAACTATATCCCACAAAGAAAGGATACCAAAATAATTAACAGTGAATGTCTCCCTGATAGGAAACAGGTGGGATACATTCCTTAGTCAAACTATTAGAACCCATATTGAACCATTATTAAGGTTTATGCAAGGTATTCCTATCACAAAATCAAAAGTAACATTATCCCATTTAATCGCTGGAATGGGAAGAGGCTATAATAGCTTGGTAGGCCTCTGATACTCAGCCTTAACCTATTGATATGTGAAACATCTCACTATAAATCCTAATATATGCATATTCATTTCTTTCCACTAGTAATACATAAGGAGATCATGATTGTAATGACCCACTTATTCTTATTTTATTAAGAATACAATGAATCATTACTAGGACTTAAAATGTTTCCCTAAGATGCCAAAGGCTGGAATAAAATGCTAAAGGGTTTCAAATACAACCGTTGGATGATTTTCCATTTAATAAATAAAACCATTAACCAATAAAACCCTAACCAAACAACTAACTAGATGATGCATGAATAAATGAAAGAAAACTCAACCAAATCATTTATAACAAAACCACACCAAAGTATACTATAATGAAAGAAAAATAAAATTTAAAATTAAATTGTGGATAAAAAAACTAAAGACTCCAAGATGACCTAGAATCCATTCTCTATGATATTTCGGCACCAACATCACTAAACAACCCATGTAACATGATTTTGGTCTAAAAACATGTGATACTTTACCTTTTCCCATGTTCCAGAAGATAATATCTTCAAAATCACCAAAGTTCCAAAGTAGGGGTTAATATAAAAATCAGTAGGTTTTCCCCCAATGACTTCCCTACTCACACCACTAGGATATGAAGATTAGAAAAATTTATAATAAATAGTTTATAAAAAAACCAAAAAAATAGTTTAAAACTAAATATAAAAAATTTCCGAAACCATTTACACCCAAAAGTACACAAGTTTTATTTTAAAAAAAATCACATAAAGTCGCATTTCTTGAAAATTGACCAAAAAATTCTTTAAAACCATCTCTCAATATCATTTTTTCATAACCATTTCATGGATCACAACACACCCACACATGCATGCTTGTTTTGATTGTTCCATACTCATGAGCGGTCTCTTGTCTAATCACCTTGTGTCCCACTAACACATGCCCCTAATCTAGTGTCATGTACCTTGTAACACACTGGTACGCGTCCCCCATTCATGTCCCATCAATATGAACTCATACAAAATCCCATGAATTCCATACCCATTTCAAATAACCATTTCAAACTATTTTATTAAAAACATTCTTATATTGAAAACCATTAAACAAAAAAATTAAAAACAACTATTACTTTTCAAATAAATCATCCTTTTATTGAAAACAATTTATTAAAATCCAATTACCACAATTATAGAAAAATATTCATATAAAATATTCATTTAAAAATCAATAATTAAAACCCTTTATTCAAGGACACCAATTTTTCATATTTCCACAAACCACCATGGAAGTGGATTTCTCACAGTTGTAAAGAAAACAATTGACAATAAATCCACAAAAATTAACAAATTTGAAAGAATTAAAACTAGATCAAATAAGAGGAGTTGAGATAGAATCCACCTACCTCAATTGTTTTAGTGAAAATAGAAAACTGATGAAGAATACTCACGAAACCAGGTCAATTCTCCACACAACCACCTTTTATCTCTTCCCCTAACATGATCAAGACCAAATCTAAACTTATTTTTTATCCATGATTTTAGATCTAACCACATCATATTTATTTATAATAATCTAATAAGAGGGGTGAAGTAGATCTAAGGAAGCATGACAAGAAATATATAGAATGATGAAAAACAACAAGAATCATTCTTATAAACCCCAAAAGTAGGTTGGGCATTGATTCTAATTCACTTTGGAGAGGTTCTCCAACTGTAAATGGAGAATAAAACAAATTTAAGGCCACAAATGAAAAAAAATGAGGGAGTTAGAGTGAAAAACGTGTGAGATACACTTTTTTAGGATCTCACTATGACTCTTTGCATGGTTAGTTCACAGAGTTAGATAAACTATCCACTACTCGTGCAATAGCTATTATCTGGTAAGACCCACTCATGGCCTCCTCACATGGTCTCCCTAAATATTCACACATTGTTCCAAAACTACTATCCAAAATCTTCCAAAGTGCATGGCTTCTCCTAGGATTTCCACATGGTTTAGACAACTCATGTGCATCTTATGTGCTTCAACTTTAGCCCCAAAAAACTCCCTGAATGTTCCGTAAAATCTCTAATCCTTCACCATTATACTTTATATACATAAAAAACATAAATTAAGGGTTATATAATAGAAATTGGGTGTACTAAATTCTCCCCACCATTGGTGCTTATGTCCTCGAAAAGTAGAAAACCATCATTTCCCTAAAAGAGTTTCGACCAATTCTCGTTCATTTCCATCTTAAATTCCTAAGTATCTTCCTAAATATGACCATATTACCATAAAATCTATACTAGACCGATGATTTTTTTACACAATACATTATCCTACCTATCCATAATTTAAACTGGGATATGTACCAACAAAGCATTTGGATCTAGGTCAATGTGATCTCATCTGATCAAATGGTTAGGGTCCGACTGATTCGTTTTCAACAAAGATATGTGGAACACATTATACACTGAACCGAACCACGGGGGTAAGTCCAAGCGATATTCCACCACTCCAACCCATTCTAGTATCTCGAAAGGGACAGTGTATCAAGAATATATCTTTCCTTGCTTCCAAAAATGATGAATTCCAAGCCTTAGATCGGTCCTTAAAAAAACTTGATCACTCACCACAAATGAAAACGGTCTTCGATGATGATCCACGTAATAGTTTTGACAACTTGGAGTCATCTACTTTCTATTTAGAATCAACTAAATCTTCTTAGTTTTTCTTGGACAAGGCTCAGACCAACTAATTATGTCTCACTTGTTTCCACCTAACAAAGTGGAGGATGATAAGGATTCCCATAAAATGCTTCAAAAGGATCCATATGTATCATGGCCTGATTTTTGTTATTATTAGATAAATCCACTATGGGTATATTCTTTTCCCATGAGCCAGCAAAATCCATTACACAATCCCACAACATGACATCCAATGTTTATTTCCTATCTTCAGAATTCCCATCCATCTGAGGATGATACATCGTACTCATAGTCAACTGAGTGCCAAGGGATTTCTATAAGGATTTATAGAAATGATATGTGAACCTCATATCTCAGTCTAACATGATCTAAATTGTTATTCCATGTCTCTTTACCACTTCATGGATATTGATCTTGGACATATCATCCACCACAAGAGTTTCATGAATAGGGAAGAAATGGGCTGACTTTGTGAGAAGATCCACTATCACCAATATTTCATCATGTTTTTGAACCATTCTTAGGAGACTTGTAAAAAATACATGGCTATATACTCCCATTTCATTACTAGGATAGGTACAGACAACATCATACCTTCTTTTCATTGATGTTCTACCCTAACTGTCTGACTAGTTAATTGCCTTAAAATGAACTCATCTGCTTTCTGTTTCATACCAATCCACCAAAACTACACCTTCAGAACCATATAAATATTTTGTATTCTCATATGTATATCCCATCTCGAATTGTGGTAAGCATGAAGAATTTGTTCCTGATAATCCATAGGTATAACCATCTGATCTCTAACTAGAAAACTGAACTCCCATTGATTTTCCATCCCTCAATGGTATCCTCTCCATTTTGTTTTGAAACTCCTAACCATGCATTTTACATTGAATGTTTATTCCCATTTAGACATCATTATTAAGTCAGGAATCAAAGAAATATAAAATAAAACTGAAAAATCACCTCATTTATTACATTTTAAATACATGTCATCTTGGACTGACCTCAACTACCAATCATCTGATGCTTCTTTTTCCAACTGAGCATATGACTTTCTGCTTAATGCATTGCCCATTGAATTGTCATTTCCTAGTGTATATATCAAGTCAAAGTCAAATATTTGGAGATAATCTATCCATATAATTTTACTCATATTCCGATATTATTATTAGAAAATAATTTTCATGTTTTATGATTTGTGAACATGGTAAATTTCTCTCTAAAGAGATAGTGATGTTGTGTATTCAAGTCATGGACAGCTGCAGCTAACTCCAAATCAGGTGTTGGGTAATTCTTTTCATGAAATCTCAAATTCATTAAACCATAAGAAACCATGTTGTCTCCATTGACGAGAACACATCCCAACCCATATCTCAAGGCATCACAATACACCACATACCCCTGTCCTGATTCCATCAAAATCAAGACATGTGTTGATGTAAGATAAAATTTTCTCTCTTGAAAAGATTTTTAAAATTCCTCACTCCATGGAAATAGGAAGTTTTTATTTTTCAAAGAATTTATAAGAAATTATAGTCATGAGAAGTCACAAAATATATATTGATAGTAACCATAAAGGCCAAGAAATCTTTGTATCTCAAAGATGTTCTTTGGTGGTTTCTAATAGATAAGAGCTTATCTCTTTTCTAAATATAATAAAACACCTTTTTCAGAAATTTCATGGCCCAGAAATTGTACCTATTGTATCTAAAAAAACACATTGATAATGTGGAATAATAATTATGATCTTTCAAGATTACCAACACTTTCACCAATTGTTTCTCATGCTTAGCCATTGTCCTTGAATACACCAATATGACATCCAAAACACCACAAAAAAGTATATAGATATTGCAGAAATATATAATTCATCAATTCTATAATCAGTTCTGGTTAATTCGTAAGACCAAATGGAATTACCACGTATCCATAATTTCCATAACTTCTTATGAAATTTGTCTTTAAAATATTCAACTTTAGAACTCACAATTAGTAATATCCTAACTGCAAGTCAATTTTGTAGAACCACTGATCTCCATTAAATTGATCAAACGTATCATCAATTTTTGTAAGTTGATGTTGATTCTTTATCATAACATGGTTAATCATACAACAATACACACAAATTATTATAGTTATATCAATTTTCATCATGAACAAGATAGGTTCTTCACACAGAGATGTATTTTTCTGAATGAAACATTTTCTTTCTAGCTCTTCCAACTTCACTTTCAATTCCTTGAACTCTGTTGATTCCATCCTAAAGGATGAAAGGGAAATAGGACTGGTCCTCGGGAGGATATCAATCAGAAAATCCACTTCCCTTATAGTTGGAACCCTTGTGATGTTCTTGGGAAATCATCTATACATTGATCCACAACTGATGGAAAACTGATATCCTCGATCACTTCTATAGATGTCAAGGTCAATGCCACCAACTTGTAACAAATTGATCCCACTGCTAGTTACAACAGTCCCATTGCACCTGTCTTTTCAGTCTTTTTTCCTCTGAAGAGATTCTCTAAGACGTACTCAGTCATGAAATTTACCATTCTTCTATAATAGATAATTTCAGCCTTGATCATTTTCAACCAATCCATACCCAGGATTACATAAAGGGAATCCATGTCTAACACTGATAAATCCCATTTTATCTCATCTCCATCAAAGGTTATAGAAGATTCTCTATATAAAAGGGCTCGATATTCACTTTTAATGAGAGGAGTTTGATGTTTTATTATATAGGGAATCATTTCACATTTTAAACATAGAAAACCAAAATCACGAGAAGAAATGAAAGAGTGAAATTCACATGTATCAAACAACACTCGCATAAGAGTATAATTCAATAAAATATTACCTTTAAATATAGATGGTCTAGCCTAATCATCCACAATAATCTACTCAACTAAATACAATTACTTCATGGCTACACTCTACTCCTTATTTCCATGAGGATATTTCTCTTACTGGGGAGTCATGGTGATCCTAGAATCACCATGGCTAGCCTTGTTATACTGATGAGTTTGATTCTGTTACCCTTGTTCTGTAATATGATGCTTTTGACACCTGAGGTGTCTTGAGCAGCTGACCTCGGAGCACTGTGATAACAGCACTGAAGATGCCCCATATTATTGTAGTTATGAAATGCTCTAGGTTTTTCCACACACTCTCTGTTGATGTGACTTAGTGAACCATGATAAAAATATCTAGTATTGGTCTTGGGTCTTGAAGGAAGGTTAATTTATCTTGTAGTTTGATTATGATTTGTTACACCTTCTTAAGTGTCAGTGTCCATTTTCCTCTTTCTCTTAGCAATAGAGTTATCACCTCCTCTTGTGAAGGAAACTATACTTCCTCCTCTTGAACCTTTAGTAGTGATAGATATCCTAAATGTAGTATCTGGTTTCTATCTTGAATCAATGGTTTTAAAATCCCGAGCAATTCTTTGAACCAACTATTGGTTTGCCTATGCCTCAGGTGCAACCACATTCTTAATGGACTCTTACAATTCATTTCGATGACGTCTACTGGGTTCCATTTTCTATACGAATAAAAAAACTCCATAAGTATCACAATCTAGTAACTAAAGGATTATAATTTCACATTTTATCCCATCAACTATAATAAAATTTCATTTGAAATACATAATTTTCCAAGTTAAACCATTAATTATAAATCTATTCTTTCTTTCTCAAAATCAACCCATTTTCAAAATTTACCATCCATGCACTTTTCAAAATCAATCATTTGAAAAAAATTGAAATTTTTAAAAAATCAACACAATGCATTACATGATATATTTTTTTCCAAAATTAAATATGAAATTCAAGTGGGAACTCATTCCTTTAATGAATTTCATGCTCGTATGATTGGATAAACCCATGAAAATGAGATTTCTATATTCCTATAAGTGTCTCCAAAACACTTATTTACCAATCTCCCTGGTAACTTTACAATTAACATAAAAAGGTTAGATACATATTTTTATGATCTAAATTTCATGTACCGAAAATAATTCTCCTTTCTAAGATTCCAACCCAAGGAATAGATAAGAATGAATTCAACTCCAATACCAATAAAATGAAGACCACTTGCTAGCTAGGACTGAACAAGTTGGTATCATTTGTAATGACCTTCTTATTATCATTGGCTTGAGAATAAAATTAATAATTAATAATCTTTAACTGACATTCCCAAGACACAAAAGGCTATTAATAAATACCAAAGGGTTTCAAATACAAGTAGAGGATGATTTACCCTTTAAGAAATAAAACCATTAATCCAAAAAACCATAACAAAAAAACTAACTAGATGATGCATGAATAAATGAAATACAAATCAACCACTTAATTTATATCAAAACCAAACCAACGTTTACTACAAAGGAAGACAAAGATACAATTAAAGTAAATAGATTAAAAACAACTAATGACTCAAAGATGACCAATACTCCATTCTCTATGAGCTCCATAATCCAACATCACCAAACCACCCAACTATCACGAGTTGGTGCTAAAAACATGTGATAATTTACCTTTTCCCATGTCCTAGAAGATAATATCTGTAAAAGAACAAAAGTACCAAATCATGGGTGAGTATAAAATTTTGTATGCTTTCCCCAACGACTTCTCTACTCAATCCACTAATATAGAAATGCTAGAAACATTTATATAAAATATTTTGTATAAAATAGTTTCCCAAGAGATTTTAAAATTAAATATAAACACGTTAAAAACCATTTATAACCAAAAGTACACATGTTCTATTTTAATAAATTTTCTAGAAAGTCAAATTTCGTGAAAAGTAACCAAACAAATCCTTAAATCAATTTCTTAATATAATTTTGGCATAACCATTCTATGGTTCACAATACACCCACACATGCAAGCTTGTTTCAACAGTTCCATACTCACGAGAGATCTCTTGTCCAAACACATTGTGTCCCACTAACACATTCCCCTGATATGTGTTCACATACCTTGTACCCCATTAGTACATTTCCCTTATTCGAGGCCCATCAAAATGAACTCACACAAAACCCCATGTATGCTAAAACAATTTCAAATAACAATTTCAAACAATTTCAATTTTTTTTTTCTTTTATTGAAAACTGTTAAACATACCAATTAAAATCAATAATTAAATTTCAAAAAAATAATTATTTTTATTGAAAAATCTTAAATAAAATCTTATTACCACAATTCCATTAAAATCCCCTTTTAAAATATTCATTTTTAAATAATGAATCAAAGCACTTTAGTGAAGGACACCAATTTTCCACATTTCCACAAACCATCACCGAAAAGGGTTTCTAACAACTGTAAATCAAAAAATTCATAATAAATCCACAAAAATTAATCAATTTAAAAGATTTAAAATCTGGTCTACTAATGTGATTTGAGAGAGAATCCACCTACCTCAACCGTTTTGGTGAAAACAAAAAATTGACGAAGAACGCTTAAGAAACCAGTTTGATTCTCCATGAAACCTCCTTAGATCTCTTCGGCTAACATGAAAATACAAAATATAAACTTATTTTGAATCCATAATATTATATCTAAACATAGAGGGTGTAGATTTAAAAATACGATAAGGGGGCGAAGTAGATCGAAAGAAACAAGAAAAGAAAGATGCAGAATGATGACATACTACAGCAACCAGTCTTGTATATTAAAAAAGAAAGATCTAGATAAATTAAAATTATCTTGAGAGATTTTATCCAACCTTAAATGGAGAATAATCCTGAGTTACATCCAAAATGAGAAAAATTAGGGAGTTAGAGTCAATAACGTGTGAGATCTACTATTTTAGGATCACACATTGACCTCACTCATAGATAGTTTTCATAGTTAAACAAACTGTGTGCTAACTGTGTGTTAGCTACTATCTAGGAAGACCATCACATCAGCTCCTCTCATAGTCTCCATAATATTTCACACACTATTCCAAATCTATTTTCCACCATCTTCCAAATTACATTGTTTCTCCGATAATTTCAGCATGTTTTAGACAAATTGTGTGCATCTCGTGCGCTTCCCCCTTAGCCCCAAAACACTTTGATAGTTCCCCAAACTCTCCCAAACATAATCCTTATACTTTATATACATAAAAAGAGTTACATACCAAAAATAGAGGGTACTAAAATGATACATATTTTTCAAATGAGAATGTACCATCGATCTAGAATAATGAAATTCTATCATCATCTATTCACTCTAACCTATAGGAAAAAATACTTGGGTAAAATAGAGAAGAACATAACTACTACCCAAAGACCATACTACTAGAGGCTCCCAACCATATATGAATTCCGTTAAATATAAGACATCTGGGCAAGAAAAATACTTCATCTTGATCAAATCAAGAAGCACTTGTAAACCAAATGTTAAAAGAAGACCTATACATAACAGGGAATACTGAACAACTAGATATATCTCTACATAGAGTTCCATCAACCACCACTCATCACAAGAATCCTTCACTGCCTTTGTCTTCATCTTCCAACTCATCACATTGACATAAACATTTCCCTTACCTAGTGTATATTCTAAATCAATGTTGAAAGACTCCAGAAACTTGACCCACCTCTTATGCCTAAGGTTTAGTTCCTTGGGAGAAAATATATACCTAAGTCTCTTATGGTCTGTGTATGTAACAAACCTCTCTCTCATAAGATAATTTCTCCAGAATCATAGGGCTTGTACCACCATAGATATCTTTATTTTTGAGTAGGGTAATTCCTCTCATGAGGTCTTATCTATCTTGATCCATAATCATCCACTTAAAGCTCCAACATCAAAACCACTCCATGTGAAATTATAGATGTCTCATAGTATAAGGTATGTACTTACCTAGTATAGGTAAAGTGAGGATATGTGATTATTTCATCTTTTACTTCGCCTTATGAAATAATTTCTCATAAGCATCTGACCAAACATACATCACCCCTTCTTGGCCAGGCTGGACATCAGTGATAATAGAAGGGACAAGACCATGATAAGACAATAGTAATGACCTAATAAACCCATAAAATACCAAATATAGAATAAATTATTAGGTCACTCCTAAGATTCCATGGTTTAAACCTTATCTAGGTACACTAACACCCCTTCCTCTAAGATTATAGGTCCCATGAAGTGCACTTTGTCTATCCATAAACTTATTTTTATTAGAAATGTATAAATACGTTACTCTCATAATGTACTCAATATTATTTAAAGATATTGGGCACGAAAATCAGCTAACATGGTTTACAATAAGAATTTTTCAACAAAAACCACTAGAAAAAAATCCACTAAAAGATGAATGATCTAATTCATCAAGGTAATGAATAATTCAAAGCCATTCTTCAATTCAAACAACATTACTACAAACTAATATATTCCATACATGATCCTAAAAGTAGTCAGAGTTATTTCCAATAGACTCACCCTCAATTGGTGGTATCCTGATTTAAAATTGATCATGGAGAGTATCTTATCACCCCTCAGCTATTCGAATTGGTCATTGGTTAATGGAAGGGGATACCTATTTTTAACTATCAATTGGTTCAATATATGATAATCCACACCTAAACGTAGTGTCCCATCATCCTTCTTGAAAACATAACTGGATAACACCATGAATATGCAATATACTATATTAAAACATTAGTTCTAGATGATCTAACTGGACTTTCAAGTCATTCATTTCTATTGGTTTCATCGAATAAGGTGGGATGTAAATTTTATCTAATCCTATAACCAATGAGATTAAGAACTTGATCTCTCACTTGACTGGTAATCCGCATATCTATTTTATAAATAAATAATAAAAATGGACTACCACTAGAGAAAACATTCCTAATTTATTTCACTATGATCCATATAATGACAAGTTATCTATTATCTGAGACAATTGATTATGCATTGAATTGGTCATGAACAAACTACCTAAAGATCCCACTCACCATGGTGAAATTTGATGCCTCCTTTTAGAAATTGAAATTATAACTCTCCTATGATAACAGTAAATTTGATAATGATATATAACTAAAGAATCCAAGAATTGAATCAAATAATGACCTATCATTTTCATAACAAATGGTTTAAAAAGGAGTCGATATCCAAAAATTTCTAGGGGACACTCCTTAAAATGATTGATATTATTTTACCGCACTCCCATCATTGTATCTAAAATCAATATACCTTTCAATAATTCCATAATCCTGACTATACAATTTGAATTAAGAGAATATAAAAACTAATTCCATGATCATGTATGAAAAATTTCCAAAAAATGTAGACGACACAAGAATAATACCTCTAACATTAGAATGTAATACATAGAAACTAGCCAGAGTAAACTACATAACCTACAAAATACTATACCCACTCTCTTGGGATCCATTTTGATTTCCATAGGATATTCCATCTTATTGGTAGATCCACTATAGAACTTGGGTAATACATCCCCTACATCAACCTAGATGTCTATTGGAACTCCCACTACATGTCTGTTGAGGGGTAGATGTATAATTTCAGTATTATGTTACCTATACTGATTCCCTTCCACTACCCTACTATTATATTCCCCAAACAAACATAGTAGGCTGAACATCCTATAATAAGAATAGAATTCCAATAAAGGTTACTGACATTTAGGCCACTTGTAGCCAAATATCACATAATGATATCATTATAATGGAATAGGGTTCTAAGATGGCTACCACTTCCTTGAATACTATCCCAACTCTTTCCTTAGCGATAACTATCAAAGAGGTGCTTCTTTCCACAATAATAAGGGATCCTAGTTCACCCTACTCAAGAATATTTTCTGATCCTCGGAGCCTCTATCAAATTCCATTCTATGATGTGTTCACATAAGAAAAGATACTAAAGAGTAATTGGTTCATTTGTGACCTAATCTCATAATTTATCCCATCCAAAAATCATCTATCCATGAACATATCATAGTCAACTAAAGATGGTTCAAAACACTATAAGTCAGTGAAGCATCCAACGTAGAGCATCACTAACATGACCTCCTAATTATGTTGTAAAATATTGTGATCCTTTACATCGAACCATGTCTTTGAATAGATGTACCCTAAGAAATTCACCTCAAAATCCATCTAGGATA
This sequence comes from Viscum album, assembly GCA_963277665.1. Lineage (NCBI taxonomy): Eukaryota > Viridiplantae > Streptophyta > Magnoliopsida > Santalales > Viscaceae > Viscum > Viscum album. The sequence goes on along the minus strand of OY728131.1, from coordinate 529,981,047 downwards.
ACTCCTCTTACTTCTCATCTTTCTTTAAAATGTACCACTAATGGTTGGATGGTCCATGAATCACATATTCATAAAGATTAACCCTTTTATATGTGGGTGTATTGAGGTGATTTATCATCATCTTGAATGACTCAATCCCTAGCAAGGATGCCTTGAGGCCTCTCACCTAGTTTACATAGGTGGATGTTGTAGTTGAATCTCTCTCATCAACTCAAACATTGAAGGCATGGTGTAATTATTCTTCCTTTCTATTCATTTCATGACCCTTATAAATCCTTCACAAAACTAAATATTCCATATGATCATCATGAGATACAGGATGCTCTAACGTATCTACATTATGAGTTTACTGATTTCTACCCTCTTGATACACAATTTGAAGATGAAGATGAGGTATTTTATATATAATAAAAACACACTCCATGTAACACTGGATAAAAACAAGGTAAACCTCAATAGGTGACATCAACATAGAAGCACTAGTTCATGGTCTCTATAAATATGTCTTATAAGTGAATTAAAAGAACATAAAGGATTCTTCATATCATTTAATAGATAAAATAGGTATATCATTTCACAGTACATACAAACCAATTTATTACATTTAATAAATTTGTCCCAATCGTGAATAAGGGATGATAATATATATATTCATATGTGTGTATTATTATTTATACGTACACGTCTCATGACACACTAGGACATGACTATACATTTAATGAATCAATGACATCACAAAACATGTAATTCCCCGAATGTGAAATAACATCAACCATAATGACAAATTTTGTGAACATCAATCCAGTCCCTATCCACTGAAATTTCCCATCATGCATGGTGTAGCTTGTTCCATGTACATTGTCATTACCTTGTCAAGACATATCTTTATCTCATTTCAAACATTCTCAAATATTAATTAAATAGAAAGAACAACCCTCTCATTTTATACCACTTTATGATATTCCTCAATATGACACTCTCTCAATTGGACAATTCAGGTTGGTTACATGACCTCAAGTGTGCCTCTCCATATACCATAGCTTACTGACTAGAAGTGGAGGTGTAAAGAGTATACTGGGGATACTATACCCCTGGGTATAGAGATAAAATACATTGTAATTAATTAAGTAATAATAAATATCATAATAATGGAAATTATGTAAATAGTATGACATAAAAATAGAAATTAATGGAAGTACCAATAAACTAAATAATATTGATCCATGAAATGAAAAGATGGAAAGTATCGAAACATAAAAAATAATATAATACAACTGAATGAACAAATGACATGTAAAACTCAAATGAACTTATTTTTGAATCCCATGTTAGTCCCATATCCATGCTCCAACACCTCCAAAAAGAAATAATAAACTACATGGTCCCTTACCCTTGTCTGTACCTACATCTATGTAATCTTCTTGACTACCAAACGAAGGACTGGAAAAGGTGTGTGTAAAAATTAGTAGGTTGACACCACCATGTATAAAAAATTATAGTTTGATAAATACGTACAATAAAAAACGTGATAAACATGTTTATTAATTAATAAAAATAATATACAACATAAATCAACATGGTTCTACACCATGTCAGGATATCATTAAGGATATATCACAACCATGCATATAACATCCACAGGTACATGGTATGATAAGATAATCAGTAAAATAAAACTATATAATAATTTCATCATCTAGTAAATCCTTTTATATATTAATTTTATCATTCATGACAAGCCCTATATATAAGTATTTCAATATCTAGGCCAATACCTCTATATAGGCATTTCAATATAACTAGGACAAGTAAAAATAGTAAAAATAACACAATAATATATCAAATGAAAAAATGGATAATTTATCCAAATACCATTTGTCCTTAATTACACATTAAATTATATCTTATGTCATTTCCAATAAATTTTGAACACCCAAATTATCACTAAATTATCCCCAGCCATTCAATAATCAAAGAATCCATTTTTCAAGGGGAATCTATCACAAGAAATCACTATAGATTTCATATAATTCTAAAACAAACATTATTACATTATGATGTTAAGTATTATTCAAGCGTAGGCTCACCCAATAGGTTAACACAATAAAAGTCTCAAAATTGTTGATTCCAAAGTGATCGAATGAATGATCCAACATAAGATTTATCGTTACCCATTATTCAATTTCAAAACATTGAATATACATAAACAATATAAAAATAACTTGGGGTATGGATTTAGGCCACCTTCCTTTAACCAATGATCAACAAATTTATTCCAATACTTTAAACTAATAATGTGTGAAGGATATGATTATCATGAAGAAAAACTAGATCATATAAGATCATGATAAACACAAAAAACAATTGTGTTCAAAGTATTCCACCACTATAATTATTAAAAATAGTACAAGAGGGGAAAACCAATGAAAAACAACTAACTTGGAATCTAAAAAATTTTATAAGGGAAGAAAGAACTCTAAAATCTTTTGATGTTTCTCTAGGATCTGAGGGATATGGGGTACACAAAGGTAAACTGAAATAATATTTGAATTAGGGATTTAAATTCACTAATCTTGACAAATATGTGTCATGCTATCCTTTCACATCATGTATTTCTCAATTTTTGAGTTATATTAAAACATGTGTCATGTTAGGTTTAAAAAAACCTTCTCAAACATTACAAGATGTGATCCACTTTAATGGAGTGTATTCATTTAATGCCCTAAAATAATACACTACAGCTTACTAGAGACACCTTGTTTCGTAGTTCCTCGAAAAATGTGTTCTAGTTTTTAGAATCACTACTTCAAGGAGGTTTCCATTGGATTTATTCATGGAACCAGATACTTTCAATAGTTCTTTATCTAAAGGGGACCTACATTCCAAAGGTAGAATTTGTTTTGTTTAAACTTTACTATACTTAAGAACGTACATTGGTCGAGAGGATGGAGGTCGGACTCATCACACCCTTTTGGGGGGAAATTATTGTCTACTATGTCACTATCTTTATAAAGTAAAGATATTTTCATGAATCCTTATTAATTCACGAATTATAACTTATGTTTCCCTTAGAATTTGAAATAAATTATTAACATTTGTATAATTTAGAATCATTAGTATGTATTCAAGGTTCTTTATTAATGGAATGATCCGTATTTATTCAAGGTTCTCCATCAATGGTATCCTTTCATATACTATTTAATGATTTTTTTAATCATCATTATGATGATATTGGTTTTTAAGACACTAAGTGGGGCACTTGGGAATTTTCTGTCATCTAGGGAGACGAATATTTGTTTTGATCTTGGGATTGTGCCCATAAAATGGGCTACCTATGTATCCTTACGAAATGAATCAGAACCCTCATAGTTCTGTGCCAAATAATGGGACACGTCATACCTTTTAAGGTCATGTTATAAGGACCTTACCATACAGTTTATTTTCATGTGGTAAGGACATCTAAGTGAAGGGTTCTTAGTCAAAGTTTGGTGTGGGACTAATGCTGAAATAGCCCAATGAACATGGAAAGAATATGGCTTCCCAAGTAAGATAGACCCTATTAGGAATATGACCCAAGGGGAATAGGGTCGATTTTAAGTGTTGGGTTTGTACCTCAAGGAGGCTTCCTACATATCCCATGTGAATTGGAATCAAAGCTCACGTAGTTTGATGAATCTCATAAAATAATATAGTCCTTTGATAGAAATGAGTTTGTACTTACTTCCTGAAAAGGATTCCTTTATGACTTAGGGGTATAATTTGGGGCTTATTCCTAAGGAGGATGCCCAGATTACAGGAATTAGGGTTGATTCTTGAAAATTATATTCAGTGATCTTGGGCCATGAAATGGCTTCCTACATATCTTGGTTTGAATAGGAATCAGAGTTCTCGTAGTTCCTTCCTATGACTATTTGTGAAAATGTTGTAATCATCATGAATTTATAAGCCATTGTGAGTCATGATCTGTGTGATAGACAAAAGGATGTGAAAGATTCAATAATGACATGAACTTTTCTAGCACTGCTGGTGGAGGAGGGCGAGCCTACAACGGCCAGGATGAACAAGGTCGAGGAAACCCATGAAGAGGGTGAGGCGACGAGCCCTCCCTCTATAAACATTACATTGGACAAGGGTCCAAAATGAACGGATGAAGGGATGAAGGTTATAGGATTACACCAGGATGTCTTCCCTAAGTGAAGATTGGTTTGGGGGTCACTTCTAAGTAGGATGCCCATTAAAGGATTGGTTAGGGATTACTCTTAAGGAGGATGCCCATTTGAGTTTATGGTAGGGGATTACTCCTAAAGAGGATTCCCATTTGAGATTTCTTGGGGCTTACTCCTAAGTAGGATGCCCATTTGTGAATTGTTTGGGGCTTTTTCCGAAAGAGGATGCTCATTTGAGATTTGGTTAGGGCTTACTATTAAGGACGATTCCTATTTGAGATTGGTTGGGGATTACTCTTAAGGAGGATGCCCATTTGAGATTAAACCTGGAATAGGAGTGAGGTGATGGGGATTAAGGAGTTTCTTGAGGAGTGTATTGACTCAAGGTACTTGAGAAATCCATTAAGGGAGTCCAAAATCGTAACATGTGAAAGGAACGAAGGGGAGTAAATCGAATCAAGGATCTTCATTGAGGGGGATGGAGTGTCTCAAATCATGGTATTTTTGGGCTGGAAGTCGGGCCGCATAAAGGGCACAATGGAAAATGTCATCGACCGAACCCGAAATGTTTGTAGTGCGACTATCCATTTTTCATGGGGGTCAATGACGGAAGGGAATGGACCAACCCAGAGGGTCAAGAGTGTAGGATACACTATGGGAAAAATCACTATTTGCGACGGGTTATTTGCGACAGGAAGAAATCATGTCGCAAATAACCCATCCAGGAAGCTATTTGCTGTGACGAAAGTAGCCCGTCTCAAATAACCAATTATTTGTGATGGTATTTCATATCCCGTCGCAAATAGTTTGGCGCGACTTGTGCGCCAAACCGCGCGGCTTGCGCGCCAAACCGCGCAGCTTGCGCGCCAAACTGAGCGTCTTGCGCGCCAACCTGCGCGGCTTGCGCGCCAAACCACGTCGTGGTATTTGCGACCGGATGTCGTCCCATCACAAAAAGAATATCGGCAGGTACTATTTACGACGGGACTCGTTGAAAATAACCTTTTAACCGCTGACTATAATTAATGCGGGCAAGGGTAATTGCGACGAGCCCCGTCACAAATACCACCATTTGCGACGGGAATCCCGTCTCTAATAATCTCGTCGCAACTAATCTAACCTATATATACCCCCATCTGTTTTTCCCAAATCATTCAGATCTTGCTCTCTCTCTCTCTCTCATCATTCTTCAGTTTCAAAGGGAAATTTTCTTTTAGTTGAAGTTTTTTATACGAGAGCAATTAGAGGGCGTCAATATTTTCAGAATATCAAAGTTAAAGGTATTTTTATTTTCTTTTTTTATATTTATTTTCTTTTTTATGTTAATTTTAATTGTTGTATATTAGTTCTAATTTAATTAGATTTCAATTGATTTTTATTTATATTTAGTTTCACTAAGAAATTGATATAGTTAGTTATAATTATAAATAATTAGTTATAATTAATATTAATTAGATATAATTAGGAATAAATAGACATAATTAGCAATAAGTAGATATAATTAGAAATAAATATATATAATTAGCAAAGAGTAGATATAATTTGGAATAAATAGATATAATTATGAATTAATAGATATAATTAGGAATAATTAGATATAATTAGGAATAAATAGATATAATTAGGAATAAATAGATATAATTAAGAATAAATAGATATAATTAGGAATAAATAGATATAATTAGAAATAAATATATATAATTAGGAATAATTAGATATAATTAGGAATAATTAGTAATAATTAGATATAATTAGTAATAATTATGTATAATTTGTAATAATTAGATATAATTAGTAACAATTAGATATAATTAGTAATAATTAGTAATAATTAGTAATAATTAGATATAATTAGTAATAACTATATATAATTAGTAATAATTAGATATAATTAGTAATAATTAGAAATAATTAGGAATAATTATAAATAATTCGTAATAATTAGATATAATTAGGAATAATTAGTAATAATTAAGAATAATTAGTAATAATTAAGAATAATAAGTAATAATTAGAAATAATTAGGAATAAATATTAAAAATTATAAATAATTAGGAATAAATAGATATAATTAGGAATAATTTGATATAATTAGGAATAATTAGTAATAATTATGTATAATTAGTAATAATTAGATATAATTAGATATATTTAAATATAATTAGTAATAATTAGATATAATTAGTAATAATTAGATATGATTAGTAATAATTAGAAATAATTAGATATAATTATGAATAATTAGGAATAATTAGGAATAATTAGCTATAATTAAGAATAATTAGATATAATTAGGAATAATTAAATATAATTAGCAATAATTAGATATAATTTGCAATAATTAGATATAATTATCAATAATTAGATATAATTGGCAATAATTAGAAATAATTGGAGCTATAATTTTGAATAATTAGCTATAAATATCTATAAATAGCTATAATTCGGAATAATTATGAATAATTAGCTATAATTAGTAATAATTAGCTATAATTAGGAATAATTATCTATAATTAGTAATAATTAGCTATAATTAGGAATAATTACCTATAATTAGGAATAATTAGATATAATTAGGAATAATTAGATATAATTAGCAATAATTGGCAATAATTAGCAATAATTAGCAATAATTAGCAATAATTAGCAATAATTAGCAATAATTAGCAACAATTAGCTATAATTAACAATAATTAGAAATAATTAGCTATAATTAGTAATAATTAGCTATAATTAGTAATAATTAGGAATAATTAGCTATAAATAGCTATAATTAATAATAATTAGGAATAATTAGGTATAATTAGCTATATATAGGAATAATTAGTAAGAAATAGTTATAATTAAGAATAATTAGCTATAAATAGCTATAAATAGCTGTAATTAGTAATAATTACCTATAATTAGTAATAATTATCTATAATTAGGAATAATTAGCTATAATTAGAAATAATTAGCTATAATTAGGTATAATTAGATATAATTAGGAATAATTAAATATAATTAGTAATAAATAGGAATAATTAGGAATAATTAGGAATATTTAGTAATAATTAGCAATAATTAGTAATAATAAGTAATACGTAGCAATAATTAGTAATAATTAGTAATAATTAGATATAACTGGTAGTAATTAGTAATAATTAGATATAATTAGATATAATTAGATATAATTAGTAATAATTAGCAATAATTAGTAATAATTAGTAATAAAAAAATTATATTATCAATATTTACGAAAAAATATAATAATATTATTAAAATAAAAATAATAATAAAATATTAAAATTATCAATATTCGCAACAGGCTTCGCTCTATTCTTATCATGTTCAAATCTCAAAGAATCACCAATTTTCAGGTCATGTGAAATAAAAAGTTTGTGTCAGCCATGTCCAATGTAAACTCTATAATTGTCCTTCCATGGTTGATCACCTCGCAAGTAGTGTTGCAATCAGACAAACCAAGTCATTCCCTTCTTATCTATAAAAATTATCTCACATGAACCTTTACATAGACCATTCTTCCTTGAAAATTGAAGGGGAAAATAAGGATATCCCCTAAAAAATTTTATGAAGAATGATCTAGGTAAAGTTTCATGTGAGATGATTCTTAAAGACGCGAACGCCAGTACTTTGGTCTTCCTATTGCAACACTACTTGCGAGATGATAAACCATACAAGTACAATTATAGAGTTTACATTGGATATGACTGACACAAACTTTTTATTGCACATGACTTGATAATTGATGACCCTTTGAGATTTAAACATGTTAAGAATATAACAAAGTCTGTTGTGAATATTGATAATTTTAATATCATATAATTTTTATTATTATTTTAATAATATTAATATTGTTTTTTCGTAAATATTTATAATATAATTTTTTTATTACTAATAATTAGTAAATGAAATCTTCTTAGATAATGAAGTGAAAATTTTTAATCATCTCCACAACGATGATTTCCAAATTTCCTTTCATTATTCAACCAATTTTCCTTTTTCTATGTATTGATATGTATTGCTAAATTAATAAAAAATAGAAATAATTATTAATAATTAGTAATAAATTGTAATAATTAGTAATAAATTGTAATAATTAGTAACAATTAGTAATAATTTGTAAAAATTACCAAAAATTAGGAATAATTAGGAATAATTAGCAATAATTAGCAATAATAAGTGTGAGAAAGATGCAATTAAATGAGCTGTCAGAAAAAATAGTAGTTGTTAATCCACTGGAAATTGTATCGCCCTTAATTAATGATAATTATTAATTAGTTGTAATTATTTATCTTATTTTTCAGATAGTGTTTTTATAATATCAAATTATTAAAAAAGTGATGATTTGATATTTTATGTAGAAAAATATGGAACAAGGAAGTCGACATCAGTCATTATTAGATGATCGAGCTTGGATAGATCAGTGTAGAAATCCAAATGGTTCTAGTTTAAATCTAGTATATATTGAGGGTGTTGAAGCTTTCTTAGCATTTGCATCATCAAAACCATAATATGTTTCAGAAGGAACAATTATGTTTCCTTGTAAAAAATGTGCTCTAAGAACGTTTGACACATTTTACAAGGATGGGGGACATCTCTTACGGTTTGGTTTTCAACCAGATTATGTTTTTTGGTATCAACACGATGAATGCAGTAATAGAGAAGATCCTAATAACTAGATTATGGATCCATCACGATTTCAAAATTTAGTATATGATGTTGCATGTCCATATGTGCAACAAACTAAAACTCACGATGATATTGATTTAACTCCTGAGTTGGCACCATCATAATTTTATGGGTTGTTGAGGTCTACTGAGGATGAATTATATCCAGGTTGCAAGAGAAGAAAATTAAAAGCGGTTGCAAAATTTAAGGCTATTAAATCAGATAATCCAATGTCAAAAAACTATTTTTATTAGCTATTTTCTTTGGTTAAAACACTGTTACTTGAAGGAAATGTGTTGCCTATAAATTAATATGAGAGAAAGAGGCTGATTTGTAATTTGGGCCTTAATTATTAGAAGATTCATGCATGTCCAAATTATTGCATATTATATTCTAGATAAAATGAGTCATTGGATATTTGTCCCACATGTGGAAAATCGCTGTATAAAGAAGATCAAACAGAGAATTCCAGATCGATTCCAGTAAAAAAGACAAGATATTTCCCCCTTACACCTAGGTTGCGGCGTTTATTTATGTCTCAGAACACAACGTCAATGATGTCATGGCACAAAACCAAGATTTCAACTGATGAAATCTTGAATAATCCATCTAATTATGATTCATGGAAACATTTTGACCGTCTGCATCCTTCTTTTGCTATAGAACCCCGAAACGTGCGATTGGGTATTTCTATTGATGGTTTTTGTATGTTTGGTTCTTATGGTAGTCATTATTCATGTTTTTCTATCTTTATAACTCCGTAAAATTTTCCTTCATGGATTTTGATGAAGTATCCTTATATCTTTTTGACTCTATTAATCCCCGTACATCTGAAATAGAATATTGATGTTTATTTGAAACCACTGATTGATGAGTTAAATGTATTGTGGAGTGATGGTGTTAATACATTTGATGCTGCTGCGAAACAAAATTTCATATTAAAAGTTGCATTGATTTGGACGATTGGTGACTTTCTGGCATATGGTATGTTATTTGGTTGGACTACACATGGTCTGAATTCATTTCCTTACTATATGAATGGAAACAAAGCCATTGTGCTGGTCAATGAAAAAAACCATGCTATTTTGATTGTCACAATAGATTTCTTCCAACGGATTATCCTTTTAGGAGGAACAAATATTATTTCAGAAAAGGTAAAACTGAAAGGGATGAACATCCAAATATGATCTCAGGTACAGAGTTAAAATAAGTTGTATTTTCATTACCCCCCATCAAATTTGGACCAATAGTAAACCAAAAAAAAATTCATGGCTTTGGGAAAGATCATAGTTGGATAAATTGGAGCATTTTTTGGGATCTTCCATATTGGTTTGATTTTTTGGTCTGCCACATGTTGGATGTTATGCATATTGAGAAGAACGGTTCTGATAATTTATTTCATACAGTTTTGGATACACCAGGTAAAACTAAAGATACTTTAAAGGCACGATTAGATCTTTCCAAAATTTGCAGGTGACCAGAACTTGATTTATTTGAAAATGTCAGATCACAAAGGTTAATGAAGCCAAAATAAGCTTATACATTTTCCAAAGAGAGTCACTTATTATTTAGTCAGTGGATTGCATATTTGATACTTTCAGATGGCTATGCTTCCAATTTGAGAAGATGTGTTAAGAATGGTTATATTACTGGATTAAAAAGTCATGATTTTCATTTTATAATGGAATGACTTATTCCGATTGGATTCCGAGGTTTGTTGAATTATATGATTTGGGATTCGATAACAGACATATCAATTTTTTTTTGAGATATTTGTGTAGGGACAATAGACTATGATGTGATACGAAAACTGGAAGAAGATGTTGCTGTAATTATATCTAAACTGGAAAAAATATTTCCATCGGCTTTCTTTGACTCAAAGGCACATCTGATATTACATTCTCCACATGGAGATAAATGTGGAGGTCCAGTACAGTTTCGATGGATTTACCCATTCGATATATGCATGTAGAAATTGGAGAAAAAAATACGCAACGAAGCATCAGTTGAAGGCTAAATTGCTAAAGCTTATTTGCAAGAGGAAATTTCTTTTTTCTTCTCTCATTAGTTTGAATCTCAATATCTCTCAAAAAATAATTGCATGGGAAGAAACGAGGGGAATGTTAATGAAGAAATGGACAATCAATTAATAGTTTTTGATCAGCCAAATCTTGGTTTCGTTGGAGTTTATGAACGATGGCTTTCATATGATGAACATCACAGAGCTCATACATACGTTCTGCTCAACTGTGAAGAAACGACATCATTTGTCCTGTGAGTGATTTTATCACTTATTCTATAATTTATGTTACAGTATTTAAACTTATTTTATTTGTAGGTTATATGATAATCATATCAGGAAACAACTTCCATAAATTACAACAACTGCTCTTGAAGAACACAGATAGCAAATTATTTCTCAATGGTTTCAAAAACAGGTAACATAAATTATTGGTGGTTTAATATCAATTCTGTTTATTATTTACTATATTGATAATTGATTTACAAATTTTCAGGTGTCTCAATATACTGATAAAATTGATAAGCGACTGTGTATATTGAGTAAACCACCATCCAAAATGATTAATTCTTATAAGGCATATGTGTTGAATGGTTTTCGATTCCATTAACATTCATACAGAGAATAAAAAAACAATGAACATGGGATTTTTCTTGAAAGGATCACATCATAGAGAAACTGAATTTGAATTTTATGGGATTTTGGATGAAATTATTGAGATGTGTTATCTAAGACAGAATTACATAACAATGTTTAAATGACGGTGGTTGGATATTGATAGAGGTTTGTGTGTTAATAAAACTCATGGAATCGTCGATATTAAATATAAAAATCATCTTGCAGTAAATGAACCATTTTTACTGGCTCAAAAGGCACATCAAATTTATTATGAAATGTATTGTGCTACTTTAAGAGAATTGAGTGGTTGGTGGAGAATAATAAAAATAAAATATCGGGAAAATCAGTTTACTCAAACTGAATGTGGTTCCGCTGAAGTGGAAGGAATTGAAATTTTTCAAGAGAAGGCTCAAAATCCATCTGATTCATAAAGAGACGTGAATATCAACGATGAAACCCCACAATTTAGGATCAATGGTGATGATGATGTTAATGATGTTACAAATGAATTTGAAATGACAAGAGATGATGAAACTGAAACTCATATGGATATTGATGATACTGAGGAGGAAGATAAAGACATTGACATTGACAACTATAGAGAAGAGGATGAAGATGACCATTAACATAGTTAAATGCTGGTTATAATCATAACTTATATATATCTATATATAATAGTTTTTTTCAACTATCTTCTAACAACAATCATTTCGTGTTTCATATGGACTCTGATCTATTACATGAGTTAGAGGAGGATGAGATACCTTTGGATGAAGAGGATGTGAGATCAGCTGACCCTCATCCTACTGGTGGTTTAGGAGGTGCGTGGAGGGGGCGAGGTCTTGCGGGACTGATGATTCCTAACCCTATCCCCGAGCGACATCCACATCTTGGTTTTTATCCATGCACACGGAGGTAGGTTAACCTCTATATTTTAGTTATATTTCATTAATTTATTTATATATATACAAATTTTTTGATTATTTTTTTTCACAGTTATCAGCATGTAGCTATTTGATAGGGGAGCACTATATTGTGCAATTATTTTTCTCAGCCATGGATCACATGGGAACAGATTCCCTTTGATGTGCAGCACGACATGTTCCAGTATTGGCTAGAACATAAATAAATAATATTTATTTTGAAATTTATTTTATTAACAACTTGATATTATAAATTATTTGTAGGGTTTATGGCATCCTATCAGTGATAGCATGCACGACGCTATCCATGCAGCATGGCAGGTTTCTATTCGTGGCCGTTTCTGCCAGTTTTTTCACAGTATGAGAAGTTCAACAATTAAGAAAGTAGGGGTGACAGAATTTGATGAGTCGTGTAGATCCCACCGACCATAGTACATTTCATATCACATTTGGGATGAATTATGTTTACACTAGTTGGGTGGTGGATTTCAGATGATATCTTTAGTGGGATGACAGAACTGGGTGAGATAGGAGGTGATGAATCGAGCTGGTAGTCGTGCATTTAGTTCTCATAGAGATAATATGGTAAGTATATTTTTTAAATATTTTATTTAACATTAAATACAAACAGTTTATTTTATATTTCTGTAGGCAGTCAAGCATGTCAATATTACGTAGTTCGACGTTTATCAGAGGATGTACAGTGATCCATCTACTGAAGAGATTAGAGGTGATCGTCAGCGTCAGATTGTGTTTAGTATTATTTTTTTAGTTTAACAATTCACTTCATATAATATTTTGAAATTTTTAATTTCAAATTAAAATTGAAGGAGTCATATGAGGATGAAACCTCCCAGACACAGGCTAAAGGTCCGTATGAGATGGCTAAGCAGACCAGTGCTCACCATTTCAATGAGGAGGCATGGATGCAGGCAACTCAGTATGGCTTTGAGAAGGGTATAGTAGTTGGCGTCGACTCTCATTTGACACCTGGTACTTATTATGGTACTGATGTGATATCGGCATCCAGCTCGAGAGGAGCTCATGGAGAGGCATCATCTTCTAGCTCAAAAAATTAGGAGAAGTTTCGATCTTAGGAAGAGAAAATAGAGACTTTGTAGAAGCAGCAAGAATATATGTGTCGGCAGTAGCAGCAGCAGGAGCAGCATTATAAGGAGCAGGTGCGTCGATGACAGAAACAGCATCACGAGTAGATGGAGTACATGCATCGTCTGACTCGTAGTTTAGGGATACTGTTTCCTCCACCAGCTCCTTCAGCTCCTCCACCTCCTCCAGAAGACGACCCCCATTGATTTTTATGGTACAAAAATTTGAATTTAACATTGAAATATGAAATATTTAAATTTTCTGTCTTTTATATCGGTGCAAATATTACATAATTTAATTTTTAATATTTTTTTTATTTAATATTTTTTTGTGAATATTGAGAACTTTAATATTTTTTATTTTTATTGTTTTAATAATAGTAATATTATTTTTTCATTAATCATAATTTTATTAAATTTTATTTTTTTTAAATTAATTTATTATTTGCGATGGGGTCCCCTCACAAATGGTCTCACTAAATAATTTTAATAACATATTTGCGACGGTACTACTTGACCGTCGCAAATAATTTGTTGTGACGTGTATGTCATAGAAAATGTTATATATATATATATATATATATATATTGCGATGGTACAAGAGCCCGTCACAAATAGTTTTGGTGACGGGGCGGTCGTGAAAAAATTTATGTATATATAATACATATAATTGAGATCTTATTTGTGATGACGATGTTTCCCATCACAAATAACATTTTTTTGCAATGGTCCCATCTCAAATACTTGTATTTGTGATAGTGTTTTCTGCAATGGGCTATTTGCGACGGGGCCCCGTTGCTAAAGCCTATTTGTGACGGTATCCCATCGCAAATAGGCCGTAGCAATTATTAATAATTCCAGCAGTGACAACACTGATCCTGAAAATGGCTAAGGGGGTGTAGCCCCCATAGTATGGACCAGCAGGGTCGTGCAGGTTCTCCACCATAGTGCATCGCACAGGTGCTCACATGCAGGTCTTTTGTGGAGGTTCCCTATGGAGGTGCTCCACACAGGTTCTCCGTGCGGGTGCTCCATGTAGGTGCTTTGTGTAGGGGCTCCGCATAGCTACTACGCATAGGTGCATCGCGAAAGAGATACCCAATGAGAGCTTTGGGACTTATTCTAACCTTTTGATTTCGTTAAAATGGGGAGCCCAAGGGTCCTATTTATAGGAATGGATGGGACCTGGTTGAAGGGATGTTATCTGTGTAGGTCCTCTGCATAGGTCCTCCGCGTAGGTCTTCCGCATAGGTGTATGGAAATTATATTGCCACATAGGTCCTCCACGTAGGTCCCTTTGTGAAATTTATATGTCTTACGAGTGACATAACTTATGATCTGTAAGTAATTTTGGGCTTTGTGACCAATCAAATCAAATGTCTTGAAGATATCTACACTACTTGAGGTGGTAAATACATCATGTCTTCTTGGAAGAAACTCCAAAATTTAATTTTAATGTGTTTACACCTTTTCATTATAGATCTTGGAAATATACTTCATACTCTTGGATGGAGGATTCATTCCACATATGTATTGGTATGGAGTCGTATTTTGGCACATATAAATCAAGCATGCATCTTCTTCCTTCGTGGTGAAAATATATTTACTCATACATGAAATTTTTTTCTATGTGCGAATCATAACTTCACTCTACGTAAAAGAGCATGGAACTCATTTCATGGTGCCTAAAAAAGCCCCCCTTTAGAATTTGATTCGTTCATAATAAAATGAATCTTTTTCTAAGGTAATATTAGGGAACTTTTATGAATTCCAACATTATTTGGTTAGATTTGGATCTACGTAAAGTTTTGAAGGATGACCAATTTTTTCTTAAGCTACATGGCTTAGTGAGCATATTTTTACTCTTGATAGGGTCATATGGACAACCCTATATACTTTGTGTCTTTTTATTTTTTATTTCTCAATATGACTGAAACCATACAAAAAATGTAAGTTTAGTGAGCTGGGACTTGACTTTTGTCCAGAGTTCCCTTTGTGGGTTTCCAATCTGGTGAGTACCACGTCTCTTGTTGTTGGAAGATTAGATTCATGCTTTTTGGACTATAAAGGGTAAAATGTTTAAGGTCGAATATATTTGACCAAAAGTTTTGAAATTAGATCCCTAAAAAGACTCATTAGATGAGAATTTCACTAATATTATTTTAAATATTTTCAATGGAAATCTTGGGCCATGATTTTTATAGTCACAAAATTTAAAACCTGTATCAACATTAGGGGGTCTCTTCCATGAATGATGTTATCATTATTTGACAAACACATTATGGGAGCTGTGTTATTCAGGTCCAACTAGGGAATATGTTTCATAACCAAATAGTGGAATCATTTAACTGATAGGCCCGTTATGTAGGAAAATTATGCAAGGCCACCTAAGGTCACGTGTTGCATAGTCAATAAAAAGAGTTCTTAAAGAATTTGAAATTTTACTATTGATAGACATGGGAGAATAAGATTTGGGTAACTCAAGACCACAGTGGGTGGCATTGCTAAGGAAAGGGATTTTATGAATAAAGGGATACTTTATACCGACATATGTCATGAATAGGGAAACCACTTCTATAAAAATTGGGTGTATAAATAATAGTTAAAATTTATACAAAAGGGAAATTTCTAATATAAAACTATACAGTTTTAAGTCATGTAGTGAGGACATTGGGCTGTGTAGTTTTAAGTCATGCAATGAGGACATTGTTTTGTGCAGTTTTAAGTAATTAAGTGAGGACATTGTACTGTGCAGTTTTAAGTCATTTAGTGAGGACATTGTGTGGCTTTAATGTAAGGTTTTTAGATTCGACCAATGGTATAAAACTCTTCCAATTTCTAGATAATTTTTTTGGAAACATACTACCATATTCAAGTATGGAAGGGAAAATTTTAAAATATGATTTGGGAGTTTCTAGATCTAAATAATGATATGGGAAAATGTATAAAGGCATTAGAGGAAGTCATTTCCATGAACAAAGTTACCATTATTTGAAAAACCTATTATGGGGTTGTATTATGCAGTGCCATCTAGGGCATATGCTGCATAGCCAAATAGTGGCATCTTTTGACTAACATGGCCATTACGTAAGAAAAGTTTATGTAAGGACACTTAGGGGTACATACTACATAGTCAAGCAAAAGAGCACTTAAGAGTTTTGACATTCTATTGCTAAAAGCTGAAAAAGTTTATGGAGATTCATATTTTCCAAAGAAAAGAGTTTGGTTTATGAAGAAAGGTACCTAAATATGTAAAGGGTATTTCCAACCAAGATTTTGAAATAATTAGAGGAATGAAACTTTTACGAAGGTATGACCTAAATGTAGGATTTGTGGTGTCTGTAGTTTTAGGTAATACAAATAAGACCAGAAATGGAAACAATATATGATATATGTCCAAGTGATTCCAAGGTTATTTCAAATTTGTATGAACACATAGAGAGGGAAATGTGTAAACCATGGTCTTGAATTGTCTCAGATGAAGAGAAATATAATGGGAGAAATATACCAGAATTACTACTTTAAAATACAGATTCTTGTATATTGTCATCAATGTTTGAAGGGGACAAGGACATTATAACCAAGAATGAAATTACCATTATTTGAAAAACCCATTATAGGGGTTCTATTATGCAGGGCTAACTATGTCATATGCTACATATCCAAATAGTGGAATCTTTTGACTAATAGGCCCGTTATGTAGGAAACTTATGCCAGGCCACCTAAGGCCACATGCTGCATAGTCAGGAAAAAGAGCTCTCAGGTATTAGAAACTCTATCACCAGAAACCATAAGAAATATTATGGAGATCTATAAATATTCAAGATTAATAGTGTGAAATATAGAATTGGTTTATGTGCAATGCACATAAGAAATATTTGAATCAATATTGGCCAGGATTTTGATGTCCATTACATATATTTGACTCATATTTAAAATGGATACATTCTTTATTTCCTTTTAATTAATATTGTAATGTGTAGTTTAAAGTCTTGTAGTAAGGAAATTATACTATATAGTTTAACGTCATTCAGTAAGGAAATTATATTTTTCATTTTTAAGTCAAGAAGTGAGGACATTTTACTGTACAGTTTTAAGTCATGCAGTGAGGAAATTATATTGTGCATTTTTAATTCATGTAGTGATGAAATTGATAGCCCCATAAGAAATTGAGACACTTTATTTTTATAAATAATACATTTACCTAATTCCTATACCCACATGAGCTATTCTCGGTGTGAGAAACAAGAAGCATTAAGGGTTTCTTCTTTAACACAAAGGTGACACAAGTGAAGAATATGGGTGTTAGATTTCTAGGAATATTAATTTCATGTAGTAAGGATGAAGATGAAATGATGTGAACAAAAACACATGTTGTAACTGGATTAAGGGATAAAACTCAAGTGTCAATATGTGTCTTTTTGGGGGAAATAATCAAGACATTTGTAATTCTTTAAACATTCCATGTGCAAGTTTGATTCCTATATAAGGAATAAAGGGGATTTTTTATTATGGTTGGGCCCAATATTAAAGATCTAGGCATCTCTACGTATCTCATATAGATGAGAATCAAGCCATATGTAGTTATTTAAACAATCATTTCCCACACCAATCATGTTTGACATGGGAGATGGGGGATTTAACAAATTCTAGAGGAATGATTAAATTTAATACACAAGATGATATGAAAATCAAATCACGTATCTTAAAAAATAACTTTGTATATATCTAGTTAATATATAGGATAAGAAAATAGGAATTAAAATTTTTTTGGTTGTAGCTGGGCCCAATATTGGAGATCCAAGAATCTCTACGTATATCATATAGATTATAATCAAGCCACATTTAGTTCTTGAAACAAGTTCCCTATGCAGATCTGACTCAAACATAGTGAAGATAGAGACTAACGTGCCACTAAGGAGTAGAAATGATGTCCACGATGCTTGATTATGGATGCCCCTAACATGAAGTATATAAGAAATTAGACATATAGTTTAATGTTGTGTAATGAGGAAAAATGATTCTACACATTTTAACGTCATGAAGCATGGATGCTTATGGTTGTTATTTAGTTTAATGTCTTGAAAATAAGACTTTATACTATGCAGTTTTAAGTCTTGCAGTAAGGACGTGGGTGATGTGCAGTTTTCAATCTTACAGTGAGGATGACTGTGCAACTACACAACGTATATATTCAACAATCTAGTATTGGTTGGAGTTGTAATAATCTCTTCATCCATTGATATTTACGGATAAGCTCTATTTGAGTAGACCTTATGAATGGAATAAGGTCCTTCCCACTTTGACTCAAGATTTGGAGGTTTTTTTCCTGGTATCATTGGATTCCTAAAGACCAATACCAATTTTACTTGAATAAATGAGTGGAGGAGAAATTTCTTGTTAAGTCTCACACTATTCCTTTTTGATAGACTTCTAAAAGATGAAAAGTATGCAATTTTTCTTTCTAACCGTTCCAACTCATTAAACTGTTTTTGAGACCATTCATATGTAGACAATGAATCATAGATTGAAACTCTCGCTGAAGGAAATTTCATTTCAATTGGAAATACTTCTTCTATCCCATATACCAATGAATAAGGGGTTACTTGAGTGCTCGTACGGGTAGTAGTCTGATAAGCCCATAAAGCATGAAAAAGTTTATCAAGCCAAGATTTATTAACTGTATCCACCATCTTATTTATTATATTTGATAAGCTCTTATTAAAATTCATTATCTGTCTATTTGATGCCTCATGATAGTGAGATGAATGGTTGGACCTGATATTGTGATCCTGATATAACTTCTTTACCTCAACAGAACAGATTTTGGTAACATTTTCCATTAATATAGTATTAGGGGCACCAAATATAGTGATAATGTATGTTTTTACAAAACTAGAAATGCTTTTGGATCCGACTTCTTTGAGCGGAATTGCCTCATCCCATTTAGAAAATAAGAATGTAATAGTAAAAATATACTTGAACTGCTTAGCCATAGTTGGAGGATAAGTTCCTACTACATCAATTTTCCATGTGGAAAATGGTCAAGAGTATGTAAATGTATGTAGAAACTCTAGGGGTTGATGAATCAAGCTGGCCTGAATTTGGAAGGGATGACATTTCTTAGTGAAATCTATGCAATCCTACATCATTGATGGACAAAAGTATCCAAACCTCCAGATTTGATGAGAAATCCTATACCCATCCTGGTGAGCACCACAAGCTCATGAATGTACTTCATTCATGATAGCTGTAGTTTCTTATCCATCAATACATATGAAGAGGATTCCATCAAAGCCTAATTTGTAGAGAATGTTCTAGTGATCTGAACTATCATAAAGAGTAAAATTGGCTGCTCGCTATTAGATCTGTTGTTTTTCATCCCTATCTAGTGGAAGTACTCCATTTTGAAGATATACCATGATTGGTGTTCTCCATCCTGTGGTACGACCATATCGCTCAAAAATAGGGCTAATTTCAATAATTTCCTTCATTTTGGTTTGAAGAAAATGTGAGACCATACGACGATGAGATATGCTGATGACTGTCTCATCCCGATTTGGATCTTCCAAGGTTGTAGTTCCATTAGCCAGTGCATCATATTGGGAATTTTGTGATCACAGGACATAAGAAAATGTAATCTCTAAGGTAAATTCAGCCATTAACCCTCTGACATAATCACAAATAGATCATAACTCTTCTTTTCTAATAGAATATTCCCCATTGATCAGTTTGATTACCAATTCAAAATCACCTTTTACTTTCAAGTGACTCACTTTCACCTAAAGTTCCAATTGCTAAGCCTGTAATAAGAGCTTGATATTCTACTTCATTATCAGTACCGCCTTCTGATAAAAGGAAGTAATAATGAAATACTACCTTTTTTGGGGAGATAAGGACAATTTATAACCCAAAATTGTTGAGTTTAGGGTTTTCCATTCACTTTCCTATTAAATTTTTGGAGGAACCATCAAATAACATTTACCATGTTCAGGTATTATCTTGAATATAGAAGACTACTTCACCAAGAAGTTTAGTATTCAATGATGTATCTTCCTCGTATGGAATTTCAGAAAACAAGTCGGCCAAAGATTGGCATTTTATTTCCTTTTGGGGAACAAACTAGATATCAGACTATGGCAAAAACTGTCCACTATTCTAGACACCCTGTAAGCATAGGACGACTAATGGTAAATTTTAGTGGGTTATTGTGAGATATCAATTGGACCTCATGATATAGCAGGTAGTGACTGAATTTCTGAATTGCAAAGATTAATGTCAGACATCACTTTTCAATACTTTAATATTGAGTTTTTGTATCCATCATAGTTCGACTGAGATAGTAAAGACTGTCTTCATTCCTAGCATCGTTCTTTTGGGAAAGGAAGGCACTCATTGATCTCTCTAACGCTGTCACATAGAGAATAAGTGGTATTCCTTCAATAGGATTCATTAATACTGGTGGACTCAAGAGATATTTCTTGAGGGTATCAAATGCATCTTGGAAGTCTCTAATCCATTGATATTTGACTCCCTTCTTTATTAATATGGTGAAAGGAAAACATTTTCTTACCAAATTGGTGATAAAACACCGAATATTGTTTCTAGATGAGCCAAGTGATTGTAAGGTTATCTGGATTTGACCACCAAATCACCCACATAATATTCAACAAATTTCCCTAAGAAGGGTTTGAAGATATGGCGCTATGCATGTTGGTATGTTGCACTTGTATTCTTTAAGCCAAAGGGAATTACCCGATAGAAAAACACACCTTGAGGGGCTCTGAAGGATTTATATTCTTCATTATCTAGGGAAATATGGATTTGATTATACCCAGTGTATCCAACCATGAATTAAAGAGCTTAATATCCATCTATTGCATCTATTAAAAACTCTGTGATTGGAACAGGAAAGTCATATTTAGGACAATATCAGTTAAGATATCTAAAATCAATGAAAACCTTGATTTTCCCACTCTTATTTTTCACTTGGAAAATTTTGGCCATCCAATTGGGATACTAAACTTCCCTAACAATGTTATCCTTTATAATATTATCAACTTTATCTTCAATTTTAGAGGTGTGAGTTGGGTGTGATCTTCTTGCTGCCTGCTTAAATCCTCAATGTACTTCTAGAAAACCCAAATTGTGAGTGCCTACATCAAGATTGAGACATAGAATTTTTGTATAATTACATGAAAATATATCTCTATGTTTCATTAGAAATTAAGTATACACCTCTTTGTCTTCGGAGGTCATGGACGCAATAATTACAGTGGGGAATGGATCTTCGTCTATACCCAGATTTATTTCTCTGAGCTCATCCACAATGGTAGAAACACCTTGCTCAAATACTAGAGGAGCATCCCTGAGATCTTCTTGTTCTTCTTCATTACCTGTTACCTCTTTTATTTCTACATTCATAGTATATGAAAAGGAAAAACTTCCAGAGTTAGGGTAGGAGTCAGTATTTGAACATCCTGGAGAAGAGGCCACCATATCTAACCCTACTGATGATGAAGGGAATTCTTGCGGTAATAAAGAGAAGATGACGGATTGGGAATAGACATCTTTGTCTTCCTCTAGCATTTCTACAACTTTTTATACTTTCATTGAAAAAATATAGGCTTGTTGTAATTTGATAGAGGATAAGAAGACATCTTTATTTAGGCTTCTATCACTACATAGTGAATCAACAATTTCTATCATATATTCAGGATTAGTTGCTGCAATTGAAGTTATGGAAGTTATTGGACGAGTGATTGGATTTGGCTTTACCCTTTCAATTTTATTGATGGGTAGAAAATAATCTGTACTCAAATGTATGAATGGGGTTGCAGGGATCTTTTCCAGTCCATTTGGAGCATTAAATATGGTTATCTTCTTTATTATGGACCTCCTTCCTTTTTTGTGATAAAACTCTACCTCAATATATTGAGATTCACTTGTTTTGAACGGAGCCTTGTAACCATACAATTTCCCAACACGACCATTGAAATAGTACTTAATACATTGGTGGTATGATTAAGGTATGTCCAAATGTTGATGCAACCAAGGCCTTCCAAGAATAATGTTGAAGGCTGTGTCCTGATGAACAACCATGAAATCTAAATTAGATGCAAGATCTCAAAATTGAGTTCTGAGTTTAATCTCACCAAGAGGTTATTGATCATTCTTTACATATCCTTTCAACATTAAAGTGGAATGAGATAAGTTAGATTTAGTTAGGCCCAATCCAAAAAGTGTACAAATAGGAATGAGGAATACTCCAAAGACATTATCAATAGAGGCTCATTGGATGTCTATATCATTTACTATGCTAGATAGATACAAGGATCAAATATGTACATGTAAAACATCATATTCATCTTCATATTTAAAAGATATGACTTCATGACATTCCGCAAGATAATTATCTATACGGTAAACCTTAATAGCAGAAACTTTGGTTTAAAACTCTTGAGGACTTGACAAAGCCTCAATAAGTGCTTCTCGAATATCTTTTGATAGATTCAAGGCATCCAAAATAAATAACATGGATGGTACATGGGGAAATTTTTTCAAGACATCATTCTTTTGGTCCAAAGGTTTGTGTTTCCTAGTATGGAGATGTGGTTTTGTAGGTGCCTTGGAAATTGATGCTTCTGATGTAGATGTACCCTATTTTGGAGAAGAAGCTGAAAATACTCATGAATTTGGTAGATTATATTGATTAGGTCTATTTAATTTTTGAGAGGAATATGGTTTGACTTCCAATTAGTCTTCCAAAATAATCATGTTATGATTGAACATTTCTTTCATGGAAGAATCTCCTTGTTCTTGTTGAGCCCACTGAAGGGCCCTTCAACAAGCTTATACTACATACACGGTTCGAGCTATGGTAGAGTTAAAATGGTGGTTTCTAGAATTCCCATGTCTTTCCCTGTATCCTCGACCTTGGAATCTTCCTCTAGTTCCCTAATTAGGTACAAATAACTCTATATCATTATAATCCGAATCACTATTAGCATAAGTATCTGTTAAGCGGATGACATTGATAGAACCAAAGATCAATTCTTCATATGACAAAGATTCTGCCTGACAAGTTGGTTCTGGTTATATTTTTTAATGGGTCAATGCCTTTGCTTTTGAAGTGGATGTTATGAAATATTCATGGGTCAAGGACAACTTTGTCCTTGACAAAAGATCGTCTTCTTCTGACTTCTCTTTATCCTTATGATCACTTCACCTCTTTGAGAATTGACCTTTTGATGAAAGTGGTTTTACTGTGGAAGGAGTGGCGAAATACATAATTGGTTAATTCTACTATGTTTGTAAAATGACATGAGTTAAGTTGATCATTTTTTTGATTATACAATCATCATATAACTACACATTTTTACTTTTGAATTCTTTCCATTTACCTTTTTCCTATGGATCAGTAGCAGTAACACATGCTACTTGAGCTGAAAAACTTTTTAGTTTCACTTTTCATGATTCTACCATATTTTCTAGGAGGTCCTTGAAAAAAACACTCCTAAATGGGATGCCCAAACATATGGTGAAAGGGAAAATAATTATGAAAATTTTCATCTCTTTCTTTACTTGGTTTCTTCGACCTTAGAAACTGAACCAAATCATTTTCTAAAGTTAAGATAAAGTAACTGGGAACTTGTTCATTGTGGAAAGAATATTTTTTTTATTTAATTATTCAAACTATTTCCGCCATTGATATATTTGGTCATCTTGATGTGGCAGTCATTACTGATGATGCTTAGGAGGAAAAGCCCTTCGATATGATGGATATTTTGAAGAGGAAGTAGTTATAGGTTCTTTCTTGAGTGAAACAGTATTAGCCTCTACTTTCCCTATTCATCTTCCCATAGCTGATGGAATTACACGATTTTTAGACTTTGTTTCTATAATATAATATTCTATCTGTTGAGAAATTGACGTAAGGTCTCAAAACCCCCTGTGTATTTTATAGGGATCAGTGGTGTGCAGAACTCATCATGAAAATTTTCCACACAAATTGGCAGCAAATCTTCTTGAGGGAGTGAATGAATTAAAGAATATGTTAATCATTTCCATCAAGCAATTAAATATTAAACTGTTTTATTGTCCCTTAGTTTGCAATTATTGAGATCAAAAACTACCATCTTTGGTAGAATTGTGCTAAATCGAAGAAGGAATTTTTGGTCGAGATCTTTCCATCCACTAATTGATTGAGATTGTAAGATTGTATACCAGAAAAAATCTGGTCACTGTAATGACTACAGAAAACACCTAATCTATACTACTTCTTGTTGTTGAGGAGTTCCCATCATGGGATCACAATAAGAAAAAAAATGTGTTAAGTGTTGTTCTAGATCTCTGAACCATTAAATATTGGAAATGTGGTATTAAAATTTGGTGGGGGAGGAATCAGGTCCACCCATTCAGGGTAAGATTTCTTTTCAGACTGAACTCGCACACGTCGTTCCTCCATAGCTTCCAATCAAGTTGTTAATGCCTCAATTGTGTTCATAAGAATTTTTGGAATATACGGATGAGGTAGAACTTGTGCATGTACATCAACTGAAGCTTGAGCTAGTGAAATTACTAGAAAAAACACTGGTGATGGTGCTGTTATTTCCCTTGGATAACCCACAGTAACAGGCTTACCAGGATGTGTTTGATCCTACCTCAGCTATGTACCCAATGGTGGGAATTAATTATCTGCATCTATTGTTACCACAAATCCTATTTGTTGGGGATATCCTACAGGATGTAAAAATTTATGATCTTCCTAGGGAGTACGTCAAGCACAAATATTGCATTGAAGTAACTTTGTATTGAGTCTTTTCTACTCTTTCATCTCCTCTTCTTAATGTGAAAATCATTCTTCACGTTAAATAGATTGACCTTCTCCAGTGGAAAAGTGATATACAATCTAACATTTACCTTTAACATTGTTAGATGCCTTTCGAAGGGGTGGGAGTGTGTTATTTGAAGGAATGCCTAAATTTTGGGTAAGCCTCAGATTATGGGTACATACACCTTCTTCATTTTCCTTATTGTGTATTGTATTATGGATTAGAACTTCATATTCTAATTCCCCTGAACTAAACTCATTTTCTGGAGGATCTCTTGTAATGGTGTTAATTGCAATTACTAATGTATAATGAATTGATGGAATTCTGTCAGTATCTTTGTAAGATCATCTCCCTAGTATCTTCTATGAGACATTTTCCCCTTGTATGATTAATTTTTTGGAACTGTTTGGTGGACTTTAACCTGAAGGGAATCCTTGGATAGTTCAATTGTGAGATCTCTTTGTGGCTTTTTCCCTAATTGGGAGAAAACTGACTTCCGTTGAGGAGGGGATTGTAGATGTGAAAAATACCCTAGGCCTATAAGTTGGGGTTGTTCATGTTCTTATTCTTGAAAACATTTAACTTTGTTTAATGAACTTTAGGGTTTAATTAAATTATCCCCCACCCCTACAAGATAGGGTGGTTCTTGAATTGCTATGGCTGAGATTCATGCAGATGGTCTTCTAATTTAACAAATTTTGGTTCGGACATTAGCAGGGTGCATTATCTAACAACTACTCAAATCAACTATTTTGGAAGATCGCTGTGTTATTTCATACATTTATGTTATCTGATGGCTAACATCCTCTAAGCGGGATGCATGTTCAAGATTCTAAAATCCTTGATGTAAAATTAACTCCAAAAATTCTTTTCATCGGGCCTTACACTGATGACAACTTGATGCGGTTTTTTCATGAGCATATATTTGATTACATATATAATCTATTGATTGTGGCTCACCATGGGAAATTAAATTTCATGAGACCACATTTTGAGGACATTGTTGATTCTAGAGTGCAGTGAAATGCAATGCTCCATGTTCACCCAATCCTCCGATACAAACAACATATGTGGAATTAGAAATTAACCAGATTATCCTTTTTAGATCATTGAGGCATGAATGTTGAAGGGTTATCTACAGTTTTCAACCTTTGGATGTTGGAAAACTGAGAGAGATTCCAATTCAATTTGGAATTTCAATCCTTCTATTACCATTACATAATTTTGATATTCATTATATGCTAATACATTGGTTTTCAAATGATGAAGATTTTCCCAAAAGTTGAGGTGGATATCATGACTGAAATATTCTACCATCAATTATGGAATGTTATACTGAGAATTTTCTAAAGGCTAGAACATGACCGGTATTTCTCATTTAGACAATTGTCTTCTCATGTTTAACATATCCGCATAATATTTCACTAGAGGTTTCTCCACTTGGTCTGAAAGAAGTGGATGCTCTGTTTTAGAAATAAAATTACCAAAGGGATGTTCGTAGAATTATTGTTCCCTTAATATGTATTCTAGATGAGAAAGTGTTTCCCAATCAATGATAAGGCATCAGACATGACTAGCCTTGTTTTTTCAAGTGCCTCGAGATAAGAGGTATTTATCATCTCTACATTTTCAGTTATAGAATTATCTTGATAGCGAAAAATATTATTGTGGAGAGTACATTCATAGAAAATTCCATCATGGGGTGGTCCACCATGGTGGATTACATCAAGGGATGAATCCTCTTACTCCCTGATCTTCTGGCCACACAGAGGGTTATTGTGTCTCTCATCTAGAGATAGGCTCTCTTGATTGACTGAATTTTCATGAAGCAATACATCATGATGAATTTCCTGATGTGAAAATTCATATTACTGCTACCAATCCCATGATTTGTTAATGAGTGGATACGATCTTGAGATGTAATAGATAAATTTCTAAGGGCTTTAAGAACTACAACATTAAGAGGAGCCAAATCGATGTTTGACTATTGATTTTACAACTGTGTTTGAGAATACTTATTCATGGATGTTATCTTACACATAGTTGGGTCCACTTACTAGAAGAAGTGGTTATCATGGTTAGGTGTATGTGCCTGCCTTGGAGCGTCAATCAGAATAGACTGATTACCTCCAATTGGAAAGGTTGTATGTTCATGACCCTGCTGTCCATATGATATAGGGGAGTATGCCCCATGACCCACCTGGATTGGAACATAGGTGTGTATCTTCTCTGTGATGGCATGTCGATGTTTCATCCCATATGTGGGGATAGATTTATGTGCCTATTCCCTTGGTACTGTTGAATTAGTTGTTATAATTTCATGTCATACTTCCAGAATATGTGTATGAATTTGTGTCTGCCCTTTCACCATTGATAATATGTGTTTGGTGACTTCAGTGGATGGAAAGGACATATACGTCCATTCTATAGCAGGAATAGGTGTATGTTTCTACTCTTGTCCTTCGTTTACTATCAATGGGTATTGACAGTACTCATGCATGGTGGAAGAGAGTTGGGTCTGCCCTAGATTTGTCATCGGAACTTTCTGACTGACTTCCCTAGGTGCTCCCAAATGAGACTGTTGAAAGTCTTGATGAATGCTGGAAGGTTTATGTACCTAATGGATATTTCCCATTAAGTTTGTTTTATGGATTTCTTTCAATACTGGCAGAAGAGACTTCTATAAGAATTGGGGATTGTAAGCAGGTGTATGTTCATGTTTACTAATTGCCACCACATTTGATTTGCGGGCTTCTTTAAATGCAGTCAGATGAGCCTATTTAATGGATGATAACATGTAAGAAGGTGTATATGCATGTTCATAGTACTCCACCAGATTTATCTGGTGGGATTGGTGGGTTGCTTCCAGATGATTCTGCTGGACAAAAAAATTAGGATGGAAACGTTTATGTTCCCACTTGTTGTTTGCCATCAAGTTGGGTTGATGGACTTCTTTAGAGGTGGTAGAGGTAAGAACATACTACCTATTGACTGAATTTTGTCCTCGGTGGTTCGTCTTGCATGCCCGAGTCTGAGAAACCTAGGCCAAACATCCAAAGGAAAAACCCCCATCATGTTGGGGGTTCACTACTGTACGATTTTTCTAGTGGAGATTATTTGTGGGAGTCCTCTAGAAGGACCCCTGCATCCTTGAATTGTGGCCATGAGTGACCTCTTGATCCACCTACCTGTAGTATGGGAGGGACTAGTTGTTGTGTTTTAGAGATAAGGACCTGAAATGGTTGAAAATGGTGGTTTTCACCGTCTCCTTCTTGATCATCGGTCATCGTTGTCCAGATAATCGAGGATTATTATTAACTTGGATGGCCTATCAGGCAGCCTCCAATGTCGGTATTGTACTATACTAGAAATACTCCTTTATCATAACATTAGAGACCCAATGTTGAAGACGCTGGGTGGGTGACAGATTCCTTCCCTTTGATGAGGATCCAGCTTGAGCAGTGGTCAAATATTTCACAGATGTCGTCTTGAAGAAATCCTTTTTAGACTAAAGGGAGATCTGAGAAAAAACTGAGAAACAACAACACAATCTATTAAAGCAACATCTATTAGATGAATACATGCATGATTGATTTATTTTTCTGGCCTTCCTTTATCAATTTTTAGGGGCCTGGTAGGTTTGTAACATTATTAACTTGGTTAAGGATTCACGTCGGGATTACCATTATTGTTTCGTAGTTCCTTGAAATGTTTTTTCTAGTTTTAAGAATCACTGCATCCAGGTGGTTTCCATTGAATTTATTCATGGAATCGAAAACATCCAATGGTTTTTTATCCAAGGGGGCATGCTTTACAAAGGGAAGAGTTCTTTATGTTTGAACTTTATGATACTTAGGAATGTTCGTTGGTTTAGAGGATGGGAGGTCAAACTCATCACACCCTTTTGGGGGAAATTATTCTCTACTTTGGGGCTCTCTTTAAAAATTTAAATATTTTCATGAATCCTAATTAATTGACCAATTATAACATTAGTTTCGCTTGGAATTTTCAAACAATTATTAACATGTGTAAAATATAGAATCATAAGTATGTATTCAAGTTTCTTCAATAATGGAAAGATCTGTATGTATTTGAGGTTCTCCATCAATGGTATCATTTCATATACTATTTAAATATTTTTTTAATCATATTTATAATGATACAAGTTTTAAGCCACTTAGTGGGGCACTCTAGAATTTACTGTTATCTAGGGAGATGAATGTTTGTTTTGATCTTGGGATCATGCCCATAAAATGGGCTACACGTGTATCATTGTTAAAGGAATCAGAACCCTCGTTGTTCAGTTCCACTTAGTGGGACACATCATACCTTTTAGGGTCAAGTGATAAGGATCTAACCATAATGTTTAATGTCATGGGGTAACGAAATCTTAGCGAAATTTGCTTATTCAATGTTTGGTGTGGGACTTGTGCCAAAACATCCCAAGGAAATTAGAAAGAATACGAGGTTCCATGTAAGATATACCCTTTTGGGAATATTACCAAAAGAGAATAGGGGTGATTTGAAGTGTTGGTTTTGAACCTCAAAGAGGCTTCCTATATATCCCATGTGGATGGGAATCAAAGCCCACATAGTTTTGATGAATCTCATTGGAGAGTATAGGCCATTGATAGAAATGAGTTTGGACTTCTTGGAAAGGATTCCATGATAACTTAGGGGTTTTATTTGGGGCTTATTCTTAAGGTGGATTCCCAAATTATATGAAATATGGTTGGATTACCGAAGAGGATATCCAGTGTGCTCAGGCCCTGAAAGGGATTCCTACGTATCATGGTTTGAACAGAAATCATTGTTCTCCTAGTTTCTTACAGTGAGTGTTTGTGAAAATGTTGTAATCGTCATGAATCTCTAAGACCATGCGAGTCATGCTCACTGTGAGAAACAAGAAGATGTGAAAGATTCAACAATGACATGCACTTTTCATCCTCTACTAGTGGAGGAGAGAGAGCCTACTGAATCCAAGATGGATGAAGTTAAGGAAACCTAGGAAGAGGGCGAGGTAATGAGCCCTCCCTCTACTCACTTTACATTGCACAAGGGTCAAAATGAAAGGAAGAAGGGATGAAGGTTAGGGGATTACACCAGATGGATTCTAGAGTAAGGATTAGTTCAGTGATTACTCGTAAGTATGATGTCCATTTGAGGATTAGTTGGGGATTAGTCCTATGGAGGATTCCTATTTATGGTTTTGGTTGGGGCTTACTCCTAAAGAGGATTCCCATTTGAGATTTCATGGGGATTAATCCTAAGGAGGACTTCTATTTGGGATTTGGTTGGGGCTTACAATGAAGGAGGATTCCAATTTGAGATTTGTTTGGGTATTACTCCTAATGAGGATTTGCATTTGAGATTGGTTGGGGGTAACTCTTAAAGAGGATGCCCATTTGGGATTTAACCTGGCATAGGAGTAAGGTGATGAGGTTTAAGGGGTTTCTTGAGGAGTATATCAACTCAAGGTACTCTAGAAATCCATAAGGAGAGTCCAAAATCATAACATGTGAAAGGAACCAAGAAGATTAAATCAACTCGAGGAACTTCATTCAGTGTGATTGAGTGTCTCAAATCATTATATTCCTGGGCAGGAATATGGGCCTCACAAAGGGTGCAGTGTAAAATGTCGTTGACTGGACCTAAAAAGTTCATGGTGCAACTCTCCATCTTTCATGGGGGTTAGTGATGGAAGTGAAGGGACCTTTCTGGAGGGCTGGAATTGTAGGGAGGCAATGATTCCATGTAAGGGTGTGGGGGAACAACCCACATGGTATGGACCAATAGGTCCCCATAGGTTCTCCACCATGGTGCGTCGTGCAGGTGTTCTGTGTAGGTGCATCATGTAGGTTCTCCACAGAGGTTCCCCACATAGGTGCATTGTGTGGGTGCTCCATGCAGGTGCTCCATGAAGGTACTCCACATAGCTTCATCATGCAGGTGCATCATGAAAGATCTAGGAAATGGGAGCATTGGGACTTCTTTTATCTTTTTTCGTCATTGAAATGGAAAGCCCAAGGGTCCTATTTATAGGCATGGAGGGGACCTGGTCAAAGGAATGTTTTCCGCACAGGTCCTCCACGTAGGTCCTCAATATAGGTCTTCCACATAAGGGTATAGAAATTATATTTCCATGAAGGTCCTTTGTGTAGGTACTCCGCGTAGGTCCTTTGTATAGCTCTTTCGAATAGGTCCTCCGCGTAGGTCCCTTTATGATATTTATTTGTCTACCGAGTGCCATAAATTTTGAACCGTAAGTCTGTTTGGGCTCCATGACAAGTCCAATCAAAGTTCATGAAGAGATCTATACTTCATGAGATAGTAAATACACCTTGTATTCTAGGAATAAACACCGAAATTAAATTTTAATGTGTCTACTCCTTTTCACCATCATTCTTGGAAATACACTGCCTACTCCTAGATGGGGGATTCATTATGCATATCTATAGGAATGGAGTAGTATTTTGGCACATAGAAAACCAACCTGCATCTTCTCCCTTTATGGTGAAAACATATTTACTCACACTTGAATTGTTTTGCCTTTGTGAGAATCATATCTTCACTCCATAGAAAAGTGCATGGAACACATTTCATAGTGTTTACACACCTTAAGAATCATGAACTTGTTTCATGGAATATAACTAATTATGGTCATTAACCACTTTAAAACATATTACCGACCTTATTTACACATCTTATAACAAGTTTATAGTGTGTAAATTTCCAATACACAACACTTTTCCAAGTTTCATTAGACGTTCCTGAACCACAACCAATGAATTCCAAAAATCATGGAGAACCTGCATAATCCCTTTACGGTATTATAATAAGAATCCATTAATATAAAAAATAAATACATACAAAACCATTGGGTAATTTGTTTTAGAAAAATTATCTTTATCCTTAAAATTAACTTGACCACTAAGGATTAATAAAGAATGAAAATCCAAAAAAGTGGTTCAATTGGAAACTCAAAGACTAACATAACAAGAAAATGATAAGATCATAAAAATTCACCATATTAAAGGGGTGAATCGTAATCAATATAAAATTTAGTTTAAAAAAACTAACATATAAAATATTAATACTTACTCAAATCAATAAATATAGTCATATTATATCGATGGAAAAATGTTCAATGGAAATAAAATACTACATATCTGGTAAAATTGATCATAATACATGAAAATAAATAATAATTATTATATAAATAAAATATATCCCCAGTGTAAGATATGTATAATAAATGGATTATGTTGTTAATTAATTCAAATACCCTAAAATTTTCACTGAAAACATTTTTGAGAAAAATAACATTTCCCATTTGATAATATTTTTAAAAATAAATATTCAAAAAATATTTTGAAAATAATTTTCGTTAAGTTTTACCTTTGAATCTTATAAAATAACTTCTAAATCATTGAGTTGTCATGAAATTGTAAAATTCTATAAATTTTATAATGGTTAAAACAAAGATACCTCTCCCGTTTTCATTAAAATAAAAATATGACTTGTTTGGAAAGTGATATGATGATTCATTCCAAAATATTTAGTAAAAAATTTGGTAAAAAATTATTTAATAAAACATTTGGATAATTTTTAAATAATATCTCAATTTTTTTCATATAAAATGACTTTTTAAGAAAAATTTATTTCTTACCAAACAGAGAAATAATATCATATTTTCTTAAAAAAAATTTAAAAAAATTATATGAAACAACGATAGAGAAAATAGTACTATTTAATGAAAAAATTAATAAATAAATAATGGAATAGAAATTATTTTTAATTTCATATAAAAATAAAAATTAATTCCCCCAAAGGATACATAAATTTAAACAATCCCGAATAATGAAGAGATTGTGAAATATACCCATACCATTTTAGTATCATTTGAAGCATAATACCTATGAATTAAATTACATCAAATGAAAAATTGAATAATATTAATATAAATATATTAATTATACAACACATCAAACGGTGTCTTATATACACTACACAATGGAATAAGTAGTGAATATGGAATATGTCTCATAGAAGTAAAAGTTAGATGAGAGACTCTTACCTTAGTCATGATTTCCTTCATCCATTTTCTAAAATACAATATAATATATATAGTATTATTATATATATATTATATAACTATAATAATATATTTAATTATATATATTATTTACTTATAGTCTTATATCACCAGTTTATGGACATTTCTTTGTTAAAATCACTTTTTCAGGTGATAATTGCTTTTTTTCATGTCTATTTTGATTCCATAATTTCATTAATTTTACATTTATTTTTGTTTGACAATATTAAAAATGAGGACAATTATTTAAATATAATATATATTCTTTATATATTTATTTATATTAGTCTTTAAAATTTGAAGATAGAAAATCGATTACACCATTAATAGGGATGGTAGGTCGTGCATAACCATGAATGTTGTTTCCATTTTTTATCGATGTAGAGAGAGAAAAGAAAATAAATATTTGATCACCTTCCAAAAATAATAATTATTTAATATATTTAATTTAAATTTATCAAATAAATCCTTAATACCTTCTATATAAAAATAAATTGAAAATCATTTCACGTTGTTACTTAGGGGAGGTAGTCAACATGTACACACGATCGAAATTAATGATAAGGTAAGAAGTTTGATGTGATATTATAATTATATAATTATTTTTTGGTTATAAATATATTATATATTGATTAAATTTTTCCTCATAATATTCCTTGTAATGTTTAAGAGAAAAATAAATTACATTGCTTTGCGATGTGGTAGTCTGTCATACACAAGAGCGATGTTACCGTATCCCCCACCAAATGATATGTATAAACTTATATGTGATATAACAATTAATGAAGTATAATAATGTCTTAAATATTTTATAAATATAGTAAATAATTATTATATATAACCTAGAAATGTGGTGATGCAAAATGAATTACATCAGTTCGGGAGGCAGTAGTCTGCCACACACAAAGTTTCCAATTCTGTTTCCAATTTAATGGAAGTGGAGATGGATCAGTGTTATCTCATTAAAAAAATAACATATTAGTATATTATATACAATATTTATTTTATGGTAATATTTCATGATCATTTGAAGGATGTGGAAGAATAAGTAAAAAAATACACACGTTTAAAAATTTAAACTCTTCTTTGGAGAGGCACTTCAGGTTTATACCTAATGACTTCGTAGGGGAGCTTCATAATAAATATAAGACCTATAAGTTGTGGTTAGAAAAGTAATGAATATTTTATAGTAGGTATTTAATGATCCAGATGTTTTTATAATTGTTATTTGGATAGGATAATAGTGGCCTTTTATATGTGTGGGAGAGGACACACATGGTATTTTTGAAATGATAAAGTGATACCAGTGTTTTTACCCCTCCACAAGACTCCAAAATAGATAATTTGAGATCCATATAAGTTATATGGATAATATATATCCATAAAATGGTTTTTTGACATATTTTAGGTAATTTTTAACCATTATATTCTTATATTAACCCATGGTAAACTCCTTTTCACCTTAACCATGGCAAATATTTTTTACTATTTTCAACATTCAATCTGGAAAAAAATTATTTTTACCTTATTAAATAATAAATATTATGCTTATTTTTATTATGGTATCTATTTTTTTAAATTCAATTACCAAAATTGGCATAATTAAATTTAATGTTAACTCTGTAGACATGTCAAAAAACATGGTCTTCAAATAAAAAACATCAAACTTTTAAAAAATCATTATATAATAATTCACAATTAGATTGATTTTGATGACCTAAGTTAGATAAATAGTAAAAAAATTAACTAATGATAATTGAAAACAAATTTCAAATATATTTTATCCTTCATAATAATTTAATTGAAAAGGCGGTTTTCCATAAAAATCAGTATTTCTCACTTTTCATTAAAATAAAAATCCTTGCTAGAAATTATTAGAAATTAACCCAATGATAATTATTAAATTTTGATATAAAAAAGAAATTTTACATTGTAAATATGTTTTCTAAATATTTTAATACTTACTTTTAAAATATATTTGAATACCATGAAAAACCCACGTTTTAAAAAATATAGTTTTTTTCTAAAAAATAATTTTATTTCGAATGAATTTTTTAATTTATAATAAATATAATAAATATATTTATATTTTATATATGAGTAAACAAAAATATTTTAATTATTTTTCCTATCCAATTTTTACCCTTCAACAAAATGGCTAGGTTATAATGGTCATGTTTAAATAGTAATAATTTAAAAGTGTATCTCATATTGTTTAAACATAGAACTGTGTGCATTGAAAGATATCAAAGAGACTGAATTTTAATAATAAATATATCATAATGAATCATAGAGTAACGCTGTCATCTATTACTGGTTTTGTGTATCATATACACAATCGAAGATGAGGTTCTAATTTTAATATCATGGGGTTTTACATTCTACCCTCCATATATAAATTGATTTCTCAAAAATTAATCTTGATATAAGATCAAGGGTTTGAAATTTAATTTTTTTTCAAATACATGTAATAAAAATCGTTAACAATACATCCTATTGATAATATTCAAAGGGAGATATAATTTTCACGAACCAGCCCGGGTCGACCCTGAACCGGTCACCCGAGTCGGTCTGTGGCAAGTCCTGAGGAGCGTTCCCGATCCCCCCGGGATGGCAACAAGTGGCGGGCATTAAAAATTTCAATCGTTGGGAACGATTTCAGCCCAAACTCAAAATAGGATCAAAAGAACAAATATAAACTAAACAAACAGATGAACATTAAAGACAAAAACAAAACTACCCATGACATACCTCAACGTGACCTCGCGGGTCGCCACCCAACTACAACCAACATCGCTCCTTCACTGAGCGACTCAAGCCAGGAAAACCTGATCACAAGAAACCTGCAACTGAAATGATAAAAGATACGCGTGAGCACAAAATGTTCTCAGTTGGTGAGCCCCACAACAAAACACAAAGGACTTCTAGTAAATAAAGAATCTACATGTTCCAAGTTTGAACTATAATGTATAAAAGTAAGATTTCATAGTGATTTACATGAAAAATCAAAACACGAGACATTTCCCTTATTCTTTTTCAAAATTTGGTTCACTTTCATTAGTTTCAAACTCATTTAAAAAGGAAAGAAGTGTTACATTTTCAGATCTTACATAAAGAGAATAAAGCATTTTCATTGGAAAACCATTTTCCCAAAGTCTAACAGTACAAGCTGTGAAGGATGACTGAAAGTAAGCAAGCAGGGAAAACAAGTGCAAGTAAAGGTGAACAAGCAAGGAAAACCAAGTGCAAGTAAAAAATAAACCAGAAGTTATCAGCAATAACCATGGGAGATCCTAAACATCCCTAGGAAACCCCTGGACGTACTCGGGTTCAGACTACCTGCCGATATGGTACTCATAGTCAATAACTAACTGGCCACCCTAATAGCCAACCAGTGGCACATCCCTCATGGCCTGTCCACAACTCCAGGGGGTACTAACCCGTCTAATCAGGGTTAGCAAGCAACCGTCACTTGATAATCTACAAGACACCCAGGAACCCA
Organism: Viscum album; assembly: GCA_963277665.1. NCBI lineage: Eukaryota > Viridiplantae > Streptophyta > Magnoliopsida > Santalales > Viscaceae > Viscum > Viscum album. The sequence goes on along the minus strand of OY728131.1, from coordinate 529,944,112 downwards.
TGGTGGTTTTAGAAACATTTTGTAAGTGGGAGACCCTCGCACGCGTGACTCATCTCACCGCACTTGCCAACCCCTTACACGAACATCGCTACACGAAAACCCTCAAAGGGAAGTCCCCCTGTAGAGATTCCCTCATAAGTACGTATATATATAGATATATATGTATACTACACATTTAATAAATTGTCCACCGGGCCGCCATATCATTTACATTTTTACCATTTAATACTAAAGCATTTCTAAAGGGATATGACAGACACCATTTCATTGAAAACCAGAAACACACTTAGAACTTTATTTAAGATACCCAAATCAGCATATCAAACCTGGAACACAATTGTTTCACAAGTAGAGTTATTTTCCAATATCAAAACGCACCCCAAATTTATCAAGAGCCAAACGGGCCTGTAATCACCTTTTTAAGGAATACTATTTCTCAAATGAAATCCAAACTTTTAATCACGCGTCAAAAGAAAACATTTTTCAACCACCAAGAACCACACATAAAGTTTCCAAAAACAAGTTTAAAGGTCATACGACAATTCCTCTAATCAAGGTTCTATGAAAAACACCATTTTCCCTAAACAATACACCTACTAATTTATACACACCAAAACATTTCAAAACACAGTTTCACATTTCATAAAGAACCATTTAGCAATATTACCATGGAAGACCACAATTGAAACCAAGAAAACACTTTCAATGAAACCCTAGAATTAAACAGTTTGCATTATCAGCAAATCACCACACTATAAAAACTACTTAATATTACTTTTAAATTTACTGAAATTCAACAAAAAGACAAGGAATAAATAAATTCTTAATTTAAAGGCAAGTGAAAAGGGAGACCTACCTCAAGACGCAGCTCGGATATGACGACACAATACACCTCGCACAGGTGCACAAGCACGCGCAAGACGATGTTCGCGGTGTCGGAGGGTTACCTCACCAACACGCTGAAACAAACGCATGGTCACTAAGAACACACAACCACTGACTCAGAACAAAACAAACAAAAAACCAATACAAAGGAACCAGCTCGACACTTTTTCAAAACACAACCCGCGAAAGAATAAGGATTTATCCAAATTAAATAATAACACCGAGATTGAATAAAGATAAAAGTTAATAAACAAATAAGAAATAAATACAATAATAAATAAATAATCAAAAGAGTAAAATAATAAACAAATGAATAAACAAATAGATAAATAACTAAAATAATAAATAATTGAATGAATAAATAAATAATTAAACAAATAATTAAATAGACAAATTAATAAATGAAATAAATAATGAATTAGTAAATAATTAAATAACTAATTAATTAACAAATACTTAAATGAATAAATAAATAAATAAATAATTTATTAATTAATCAATTAATTAATAAAAAATATGTAAATAACTAAATAATTGATTAATTAAAAAATACTTAAATGAATAAATAAATAAATAAATAAATAAAATATACCGGAGGAGGCTAGTGATGGGGAGGCCGAGACGCTGGGGCGAGGCCGGAGGCCGGGGAGTGGCAAAGGGAGCCGGGACGCTGGGACGGGGAGGCCGGGACTGCCGAAGGGGGGTGGGATGTGGGGAAACAGGACGACACGGAAGGGGTAGGGTGGCGCGGTCGGGACAGGAGAGGCCGACGGAGGCCGGGGGTTGCGCGGGGGAGCCGGGACGGCCAGCAGGGGAGCGGAGGCCGGCGCGGCAGAGGCGGGGTCGTGCAAGGGACGGCGATGGGGAAGCGGTGAAGGCTGAGGAAGCCGGGGACAGCGCGACAGGTGCGGCGGTGGCAGCCGCTGGGTGCGGGGAAGGCGGGGGTGCAGGGGGTGCGGGTGCCGCACAGGAGAGAAGGGGGGGAATATGGTTTCATAATATATATATATATATAAGATAAAAACATAATAATAATAACAGAATAATTATAATAAAAATAAAATAACATCAAAAATGAAAATAATAATAATTCCAATGACAATATAATAATAATGATAATAAAAATGAAAATAGTAATAATAGTAAAAATAATAACACTAATGATACACTAATAATAATAATAATAATAATAGTAATATAATAGTAATAATAACTTTATAATAACAATAACAATAAAATAATGATAATAAATAAAAATGAGTTAATTATAATAATAATTATTATGATCAAATATTTAAAATAATAAAATCATTTAAAAATAACACACAAATATATATTTATACATATATAGATATATATATACCTATAAACATATAAACGTCAAGAAAATAAACACATATATATATATATATACATAAACATATATAAACATATATATATATATACATATATAGACATATATATATATATATATACATTAATGTACACATATATGAAAACATATATAAAAATACTACAATAATGATAATACAATTTAAATAGTAATAATAATAGAATATCGGCTTGAAAATTTTAAAATTAAAACGTTGGGTGAACACACGGTCACCCGGGCTAAACACACGGTCACTGCTAAAGATACGGTGACCGCTCACCGGCGCGAAACCGCCAACACAATTAAAATTAGATAGAAAAAATTTAAATCGGGACCAAAAAAGAGGTAAAATAATGGCATCTGCGATCGGGGTCTGACAATTCTCCCCACCACAGACACTTTCTGCCCCCAGAAAGTCACCAATCCAAAAGTCAGCCAAAATTCAGGCCTATGCCCAAACAGAACTAAAAGAACCAAAGGGAACTGAGAATCCTGGGATGACCTTACTCTACACAGGTCACACCAGACCGATTCAAGAGAAAACTGAAGTCCAAAGTTGAGGGGAGAACACGAAAGGGTTCTCACCACCACAAGAACTTGACTAGTTTGAAAATTTTAGCACTCCAAACATACTACCACCAGGAGGCGGGTCCAGAGCGGGAACTCCTAACCGATCCAAACCGACTCCTATAACACAATCAAATTAACACCTCCGTCGAAACATTGAACTCATGACTAGAGTCAACAAACTTCAACAGCAGGGAGAACCCACGGAAAAGACTTAACCGGACATCGAATCGGAACATGACCCATTGAGATCCAAGAAACATAACCACATCCGACAAACATAACTAGAACAAGGTCCAACCCACTCAAGGGTCAAACACACTTTACGAAAGACCCCTGATTTACAAGATCACATCACACAGACAAAATTTCTTGGACTATAATTGAACAAGTTCATCATTACTTCATAGCAAAACAACGCATTTACAACGCTGTTGAAACTTTAATAGCAGGAAAACAAATATGAAAAGGTTTTTAATTGTTCCACCATCAATACGGAAAACCGAAACTGGACCAAGGATTCACAACCCTGGGAAATCCTAACTGTGCGTGACCTTCACCCCAAGACATGTGGTTGGGGCTCTGATGGCTGAAGCATCTTCTGCCTCACAGTCAGGTACTGACATTCTCCCATCACAGTGTCCTCTTCAAGCGACGCTTCCTGCAAACCTTCTCCAGATGACCTAGAAAACCGCATCGATGACACGTATTTGGAGGGTTGCTACAAGACGGCTTTAAATGCCCAAAACGACCACACTGAAAGCATACCATCAAACGATCTGATGAACTGGAAGCTGGGACCAAAGGGGATAACTCCTTAGGAACAGGTATCTCTGGTGCCTTTTCCTCACCAGAGGGGGAACACTTACGAACAACAGGGGATGCTGAAGTATTAACCACCCGCACACTGGAAACCAACTCATCCAAGAAAGCTTTCTCCACCAGCTTCTCGAAACAAAGGTCTTAAAAAGGGGGGACTCACTCCTTGATCTCTGGACGAAGACCCCCAGTGAAAAGATAGACCTTCATGAGCTCATCCGACGCTACCTCTGGAGAAAAGGAAATCATTTCCATGAAATGGTCAACATATGCCTTCATTGTCCGTTGGCCTTGCTGAATATGCACAAGATATCTCTTTTTCTCCATCTTCACTTCCAAAGGTACAAACCATTGGATGAAAATGGTTTTAAAGACATCACACGTCATTTCAACTTGCATTGACGGTGGGGTAACCATCTTCCACCGGTCCAAAGCTGGACCCTCAAACAACTCCATAATTTCACGAACCTTAACATTATCGGGAGTTCCCAACGTTCTAATGATACACAACACTTCCTCGAGCCATTTCACTGCTTCTAACGGACCCTGATCACCATGGAGAATAGAGAAAGTCTGAGGAGGATCAAAAATTGGGCATGACTTATCTGAATCTTTAGAGACCTTTCTGGGAGGAATTTCCTGAGTGACATATAAAACACACAGCCAAAACCAACATCAAAACGAAGAAACATCAATAAAAGCGCCTTCATCAAAAACAGTCAGCACAAGGATGAAACAAACACGAACACAACCCAAAATAAAATCTCCTTTTTAAAATCCCCTTTTTATTTTAGACTTTAAAACCACCCACTTACAAGACTACTTTCCAAAACCAATTCACTTTCAAACCAAAAACTTTCCAAAACCGTTTCCCCTTTAAAACCAATTTAGAAAACAAGGTCAAACATTTAATTTCAAATACACACCCATTTAATCTCATGAACCGTTGCACATGTCTTTATCCACTGTCCAATAATACTTGCACCAACTCACATTTTTTTTCATGCATTCTCACATATGTGCCAACGTTCATAAAGAGGACCTGAGGTTTCACCCCAAATCATTCTTAACCAATTCCAAGCAAACAACAGATTTCCAAATCAAGAGATTTCAGTTTTAAAACCCGTTTCATACATTTAAAGTCTTTTAAAATAATCTAGTCCAATTTTTCAAAACCATTTTTCATTTCCAACAACGTACTTACACAAACCAAAACAAAAGCAGGATCCAAATTTGCATCAACCACTAGCGTGAGGGACTAGTAGTCACGCTCAACCTGGCGACATGGTAGTGGGACATGTCTCAAGTCAGCGTCGACCACTAGGAGGAATTCAAACCGTGTACTCAGACTCCACATGGGTCACTACTCCATGTGAAATCACGATGTAACGTTGGCTTGCCTCCATTGTCATATCTCAATCCAAGACAAACCAGAAAGAGACAAAGACACAATTCTCGGACTACCCTTGGTGACTCGAGGTACGGGACGGGCGAGGGTTCATGACGTCCTTCCCGTACCTACCTCTCGAGTCCCGACAGTCCTAATCTCCACCTACCAGACAAATCAAATAACAAGTACCACCTCTGATACCATTTTTTCACGAACCATCCCGGATCGACCATGAACCGGTCACCCGAGTCGGTCCGCGGCAAGTCCCGAGGAGCGTTCCCGATCCCCCCGGGATGGCAACAAGTGCCGGGCATTAAAAATTTCAATCGTTGGGAACGATTTCTGCCCACACTAAAAATAGGATCAAAAGAACAAATATAAACTAAACAAACAGATGAACACTAAAGACATAAACAAAACTACCCACGAAATACCTCCACGTGACCTCGCGGGTCACCACCCAACTACAACCAACGTCGCTCCCTCACTGAGCGACTCAAGCCAGGAAAACCTGAACACAAGAAACCTACAACTGAAATGATAAAAGATAGGCGTGAGCAAAAAAAGTACTCAGTGGGTGAGCCCCATAACAAAACCCAAAGGACTGCTAGTAAATAAAGAATCTATATGTTCCAGGTTTGAACTATAATGTATAAAAGTAAGCTTTCATAGTGCTTTACTTGAAAAATCAAAACACGAGACATTTCCCTTATTCTTTTTCAAAAGTTGGTTCACTTTCATTAGTTTTAAACTCATTTAAAAAGGAAAGAAGTGTTACATTTTCAGATCTTACATAAAGAGAATAAAGCATTTTCATTTGAAAACCATTTTCCCAAAGTCTAACAGTATAGGCTGTGAAAGATGACTGAAAGTAAGCAAGCAGGGAAAACAAGTGCAAGTAAAGGTGAAAAATAAAGGAAAACCAAGTGAAAGTAAAAATAAACTAGAAGTTATTAGCAATAACCATGGGAGATCCTAAACATCCCTAGAAAACCCCTGGACGTACTCGGGTTCAGACTACCTGCCGACATGGTACTCTATAGTCAATAACCAACTGGCCGCCCAAATAGCCAACCAGTGGCACATCCCTCCTAGCCTATCCACAACTCCAGGGGGTACTAACTCGACTAATCAGGGTTAGCAAGCAACTGTCACTCGATAATCTACAAGACACCCAAGAACCCATGGTGGTTTTAGTAACATTGTGTAAGTGGGAGACCCTCGCACGTGTGACTCATCTCACCGCACATGCCAACCCCTTACACGGACATCGCTACACGACAACCCTTGAAGGGAAGTCCCCCTGTAGAGATTCCCTCATAAGTACGTATATATATATATATTTATACTTCACATTTAATAAAGTGCCAACCGGGCCATCATATCATTTACATTTTGACCATTTAATACTAAAGGATTTCTAAAGGTATATGACACACACCATTTCATTGAAAACCAGAAACACACATAGAACTTTATTTAAGAAACCCAAATCAGCATATCAAACCTGGAACACAATTGTTTCACAATTAGAGTTATTTTCCAATATCAAAATTCACCCCACTTTTATCAAGAGCCAAACGGACCTTTAATCACCTTTTTAAGGAATACTATTTCTCAAATGAAATCCAAACTTTTAATCATGCGTCAAAAGAAATCATTTTTCAACCACCAAGAACCACACATAAAGTTTCCAAAAACAAGTTTAAAGGTCATACGACAATTCCTCTAATCAAGGTTCTAAGAAAAACACTTTTTTCCCTAAACAATACACCTACTAATTTATACACACCAAAAACATTTCAAAACAGAGTTTCACATTGCATAAAGAACCATTTAGCAATATTACCATGGAAGCCCACAATTGAAACCAAGAAAACACTTTCAATGAAACACTAGAATTAAACAGTTTGCATTATCATTAAATCACCACACGATAAAAACTACTTAATATTACTTTTAAATTTATTGAAATTCAACAAAAAGACAAGGAATAAATAAATTCTTAATTTAAAGGCAACTTCAAAGGGAGACCTACCTCAAGATGCAGCTCGGATATGATGACACAATACACCTCGCACAGGCGCACAAGCACGCACAAGCCGATGTTCGCGGTGTCGGAGGGTTACCTCACCAACACGCTAAAACAAACGCATGATCACTAAGAACACACAGCCACTGACTCAGAACAAAAAAAAAACAAATAACCAATACAATGGAACCAGCTCGACACTTTTTCAAAACACAACCCGCGAAAGAATAAGGATTTATCCAAATTAAATAAAAACACTGAGATTGAATAAAGGGAAAAGTAAATAAAAAAATAAGCAATAAATACAATAATAAATAAATAATCTAAAGAGTAAAATAATAAACAAATGAATAAAAAAAATAGATAAATAAATAAAATAATACATAATTTAATGAATAAATAAATAATCAAAAAAATAATTAAATAGATAAATTAATAAATGAAAGAAATAATGAATAAGTAAATAATTAAATAACTAATTAATTAAAAAATACATAAATGAATAAATAAATAAATAAATAGATAATTAATTAATCAATTAATTAATAAACAAATAACTAAATAACTAAATAATTGATTAATTTACAAATACTTAAATGAATAAATAAATAAATAAAATATACCTGAGGAGGATGGTGATGTGGAGGCTTAGACGCTGGGTCGAGGCCAGAGGCCGGGGAGTGGCAGAGGGAGCCGGGACGCTGGGACGGGGAGGCCGGGACTGCCGAAGGGGGGTGGGATGTGGGGAAACAGGATGGCACGGAAGGGGTTGGGCGGTGCGGTCGGGACCGGAGAGGCTAGCAGAGGCTGGGGGTTGCGCGAGGGAGCCGGGAAGGCCAACAGGGGAGCGGAGGCCGGCGCGGCAGAGGCAGGGTCGTGCAAGGGATGGCAACGGGGAAGCGGCGAAGGCCGGGGAAGCCGGGGACAGTGCAACTGGTGCGGCGGCGGCAGCCACTGGGCGCTGGGAAGGCGGGGGTGCAGGGGGTGCGGGCGCCGCACAAGAGAGAATGGGGCGGGGATATGGTTTCATAATATATATATATATAAGATAAAAACATAATAATAATAACAGAATAATTATAATAAAAATAAAATAATATCAAAAATGAAAACAATAATAATTCCAATGACAATATAATAATAATGATAATAAAAATGAATATAGTAATAATAGTAAAAATAATAACACTAATGATACACTAATAATAATAATAATAATAGTAATATAATAGTAATAATAACTTTATAATAATAATAAAAATAAAATAATGATAATAAATAAAAATGAGTTAATTATAATAATAATTATTATGATCAAATATTTAAAATAATAAAATCATTTAAAAATAACACACAAATATATATTTATACATATATCGATATATATATATATATACCTATAAACATATAAATGTCAATACCATAAACACATATATATAAATATATATATAGACATAAACATATATAAACATATATATATATATATAGACATATATATATATATACACATTAATATACACATATTTAAAAACATATATAAAAATACTACAATTATGATAATACAATTTAAATGGTAATAATAATAGAATTTCAACATGAAAATTTTAATATTAAAACGTCGGGTGAACACACGGTCACCCGGGCTAAACGCACAGTCACTGCTAACGATGCGGTGACCGCGCAGCGGTGCGAAACCGCCAACACAATTAAACTTCGAAAAAAATTTTAAATCGGGACCAAGAAAGAGGTAAAATAATGGCATCTGCGGTCAGGGTGTGACAATAATGGTCATCTATAATGACAGATTCATAGGATTTCAAGTAGGAGAACATTAGTGAAATGTTAATAGATGGACAAGGAAGAAAATAGTACTAAATTATAGAGATTGATATAGATCATCGATCACAAGAAAGTGAATGATAAATTGAATGGTAAGGACATAAAATCCATAATTATATCATGATTTAAAATATAATTTGGTTCATCGAATATAAAATAAATATGATAACACTTTATCCTGAAGATAATTTTCTTAATGTTGATGAATTCTTTAACTATATAAGAATACAATGAAATATATGTACTTTGTATCATTCAATTTAATAAGAAAAATTTCATCCTTTGATTACGCATTGAGACATTTTCTCTTCATATCTTACACTAATAAATAAGTATAAAAAATTTAATAGTTTATACTTGATGTGCTGAAACTATAATTTAACAGAACTTATGATCCATAAAAGAGAAACAAGATATTTCTATAGCATTTAAGAAAACAAAAATGGTTATCAAAATTTATCAATTATACTAAATTAATCCCTAAAAGCTCAATAGTAACTCTAATAATTCATCTTAAACCATTTCATAAATGGTTAACCATAATAATCATCCAAAATATATCTAAGAATGTTCAATATCAAAAAATTTATATGTTTACTAAAACATCATTATATTCCCCAAAAAATATAATGTGCCTCTTAAAGTTGCATTCCAAATGTGTTAATATTAAAATAACCATAAAAGCATTATGAAAAAAACATACTTCCAAAAAAATATATCATATTATTGAATATTTTCTATTAATACAAATAAGAACTAGACTATAGCCAAGATAACATAAACTGTCAAATTAGTAACAAATTCAAATTTAATCAATATTAACCCCTAAAAGTCATTTTGTCAATATTATCTCATTATTGGGAACATATTAATAGTTATCATTTCTCTATCATTTTTTCCCAATGATCCATATTCCATTTAATCACTTCTATGGTTCATTAGCACCATTCAATATATGCTCACAAATCCTTTAGAAATTACTACAATACAATCCATATACATTTCATAATTATTATAACCAAAATATCATTTATCAAATACTCTAATAATAAATTATTGAATCTGAATGAAATAACATTAATCACAACATTTCATTATTAAACCATTAAATAGTATTCATCATCTCTTCACTTAATACATATTTCATTTCATAGGCCAATTTCTGTCTCTTCATCATCAGCAGTATAACCACTTCTCATACAACCTTGTTGATTTTCTTCATGCGATTTCCCCCTAGAATTTTGTTCACATAATTCCCATACATTACACATTTAAAACATTTATCATTTGATAATACAATAGGGATACACTTATTCTCATCCATTAAATGAACTAATATTTTCATTGTTCCTTTGTAATTACATTATTTGTGTATTTATTTTAGACACATTAATAATTTTCTTATACTATTAAGAAATATCATATCTATATCATTATATATTATAACATGAAGGAAATATTTCCTTCTTTCATACATTATCTCCGCTATTCAAACTAATAGCAGACTTCATCCTTCTCTTCTTTTATTATTCTAACTATTTGTTATCATGCAAGTTATTAATAATATTTCATGATAATTGATTTGGTATTATCAAAATTTCCCTCACCCAAGTCATCATTCTATTTGGTTTATCAAAAACATGGTGTCCATCATATTTAAAATTAGAATAGTTCTTTTTTGTTACTTCCATTTTATAAAACCAAAGAACATATTAAAATAAACGATAATAATAATGGGAAACCACATAATCATGAAAAAAATTATATTAATATTTCTAAATTATGACACATTGTTTTCAATCTAAGACACCCCATCACTAATCACATGTTAGTTATGGTCATTATCTATTAAAATCCTTTATAATGATTAATATATAAATGTGAGTTTACATAATAAAATACCATGACAGTATCAAAACAAGTGCATGGTGAGGCACATTTTCATGTTCTATGTTATGCTCAATTCAAGCTCAACACGCCTCTTTTAGAGTTACTAACCCATTTTTTCATCTTTTTTAGATCCAGTTCAAATTTTATTATTGAGATAAGGACATATTTCTAGGAATACCACATAATATTTACCTTACCAGAACATTAGGATGATCTTTTATAATTATCCTAAATGTATATCATAGCATTATTTTCATTAATCTATCTTTTAATAAATATTTTTATGATGGTTTCTAAAAACATCCTCTAATACCAATTGTGAATTCCTCAACCCTAGTAGCCCAAATTTAGTGGTTAATTATTTACATTGGGAGAGGATAAAAGGAATTATATTCTGAAGTAGTGGATAGTTTAATGGTTTTGGTATGCCAGATACATACTTGAAATTCACATTTCAATTGAAAACATAAAATAATAATTTTTTTTATTCTTTGAGAACACCATATTTTCCCGTAGAATAACATTGTATATAAATCACAAAACACTTTATAATATCTTGGGGAAAATAAAACAATAGAAATGGGTAAGCATATTTGTTTGTAATGGTATTTTTATGGTAAAAGATATCATGAGTAAATAAGAATAATCAATATTGAAAGGAAAATAATTGAATCACATCCCATTTGAATAATAACATGATCATGATATGGAAGTAATATATGATAATATAATAAATCTATATAAATAATAATTTCATGAGCTTTTGATTTTTCCATGGATATTATAAAAAATAAAATAATAAATTGGAATTTAATAATTGATCTCATAAAAAGGTAATCTACAATGCTGATCATCTGAAACTTATTATCAATACTTTTCACAAGGAATTTTATAACTATGAATATAAACCCATTTAATTTGGTTTACTAATTTTTCTTATGAGACATGTCAATGTATCTTGGGGCTGTGCAATTGTAGGCCCCACCCATCACATAAAAATTCCAATGCATTCTATATATGGTATTGTTGTAACATAATCAACACAAATAATCAATTTGAAAAACTAACATACAAAATGTTAATACTTACACCAATCAATGAACATTATCATTAGACATACATAGTAATATGGAAAATGGTAATGAAATAGGGCAACACTAGTAAGAATTATAATAAACCATCTATATAAATAATAATTAAGATATTAATACAACCTATCCACATTAGATCCCATGTATAAAAAAATGTTGAGTCTATTGATGAATATAAATAACATAGAAGTTTCATTGAAATTTTTTTTAGGAAAAAAAATATTTCACATGAAAAATAAAATAAAAATAAAAGTTCACAAAATATTCTGTAAAAAACATTTGAAACATATAAATTATTCTTTCAAAATTTAGTGGTTATGGGGGTTTTAAATTCTATACTTTCTGAAAATTTTAAAACATATATTACTTTCATATTTTTCGTAAAATTCAAATGGGCCATCTTTGGAAAATTACTTTAAGATCCCCTTAAAAACATTTTTAAAAATGTAAATAATGGATAAAAATTTATCAAACAAATAATTTTTATAATATTAATAAAATACTGATAAATGTTTTAGAAAACATATTTTTTGGAAAAAAAAATTTAAGCCTAAGAGAGAAATAATGTCACATTTTTTTAAATTGAGTTTAATAGTATTTTTCTGTACCAAAGAGAGGGAAATGGTTTTTTTCTGTCAAAAAATCATTAATAACAACAGAAAAAGAAAATATATTTTTTAATATATAAGTATATAATAATTCCCCCAATGGATTCATAAACATAAAAAATACTGAATAATAATGATATTGTGAAATAAACACTTAAAATTTGGAATCATTTGAATCATAACACCCATTAAATAAATAGAATAAAATAAAATAAAATATTAAATACCGTAAGGATAATTATATTCATGATATAAAACATCATAATGTGATAAATATACAAAATAAAATAGAAAAAGTTTGTAATATGGTATATGTCTCGCAGAAGTAACAGTAAGATGAGAAACACATAACATAGGTATGATTTCCTTCATACATGTTCACAATTAATGTATAATAAATATAATATTATTATAAATCAGTTAAAGAACCATGATCATATATTTAATAAGATATAGGATTTACTTATTATATTTTATAACCCTTTTATTATCATTTATTTGGTAAAATCATTGTTCAGGTGATAATTTTTTCGTTTGTCATATAAGTGTTTGTTCGTTAATTTTGATCCTTTTAAATTGATAATGGTTCCAAATTATATAGAATTTTAACCATGATATAAGTATCATATATATTCATCATATATTTAAATATAGTAATCTATTTAGTTTAGAGATAGAAAATGTATTACACCTTCCATGGTAAAAAGTTGGTCGTACATATGTTTGATTTTTGTTTCTGTTTATCTTGGTTGACGGAATGATAGGTATATAAATATTAACACACATTTATAGAATAATTATTATCTCATATATAGAATATATATTAATAAAATCCATCCTTATTATCATCCATGTAAAATTAAAGTTAAAAACATTTCACATCGTTATGTGGAGGTGGTAGTCCACATGTTCGCATGAGCAACGTTATTGTCTTCAAATTCATTGGATGGTAATAAGAGAAATGTTATATTATATTTATAAAATAATGGATAGGTTATAAATTTCACATATATTCAATAACATTATACTTTTTATGTTATATGTAATTCCTATGAGAAAAAATGAATCACATCACTTCTTAAGGGGATAGTCCATGATACACACGAGCGACATTATCATATCCCCCCAAAGATTGATAAGTGATATGGTATGTATTATATCAAAATTAAATAATTAAAATAATTTCATAAAAATTATTCATATATTTTAAATCCAGCCTTATATCCATAATTGAACGGTGGTCCTAGAAAATTATTTACATCAGTTTGTGCAGTAGTCTTCCATTATACACACAATTAGCAGTTTCATTTCCCATTTGATGGAAGTGCAGATGGATATATTTTATTAAATTAAAATAATAATTTTAAAATATATGGTATTAAATTGTTTTTATAATATCATTTTTTGGATATTATTTTATTGATTTTGAAGAATAAATAAAACAAATATCTATGTTTATGAATTTTGCCTCTTCATAAGAGACCCTCCTTAGGTTTATACATAAATCCTTCTTAGGATATATAACTAATAAAACTATGGACTCCAGAATATGGGGTGGTATGAATGGTAGATATTTTTTAAGTGATTGGAAAAACCAAAGGGTTTTGGTAGTGTGAAAAGGGGCTTGGAAAGGGTGGTATTTTATAAGTGGGGTAGAGGATAAACAATAATTTTTTTTGAAAATATATAGTCATAACTGTGTTTTTATCTTTCAAAAAGCCTAAAAACTATGTCATTATTTATGATCATACATGATAATGTATAAATATACCTATGGAATTGGTGTTAAAAATATTTTAGCTCATTTTTAATTGTTATCTTTTTTATTTAACCCCTCCGGTAAACCCATTTTTACATTAACTGTAATAATTATTTTTTTATGTATTCATTATTCAAAATGATAATGAAATTAAGTTGAAATTATTATATAATTATAATTATTATGATTCCAAATATGCAAGATAATTTTCTAAATTCAATTATAAAAGTATCAAAATTCAATTTAAAATTAAACCAACAAACACGTTGAGAAAACAGTTTTTTCAAAGAATAATATTCAAACATTTTAAAAGTTTTTATAAGAAAATTCAATAAAAAATTGATTCATATGACATAAATAAGTTAAATTATATTATAGTTGAACTATATTAATTGAAAAAAAAATTTATATATAGTTTATCCTTATTCATATTTGATTCAAAAATGAAATTTTTATCAAAAATTATTATTTTTAACTATTCATAAAAATAATTAAACATTTCATAACTTTCAAAAAAAATCACAAAATTGTAATTTTTAAATGTATATTTCAAAAAATATTTTTTATATTTTAAATTAATTAATTTTAAAATATATGTGCAAAGCCCGAAGAGAATTCGTTATAGAAAAATAATTATTTTTGGAAAAAATTTCATTTTATTTCAAATCATTTTTTTATTTATTTATAATCATCAGATAAAAAATGTTTTTATTTTATATATTTTTAAACTATATGATTTTAATCTTTTATTTAGTCTTGTTCATACCCACCAACTTTATAATAAGGTTATAATGGTCATGTTTACATAATAATATTTTAATAGAGTATTGTGATTTGTTTAAACCTGACATTGTGTGCATTGAATGTTATTTACAAGATTGAATTTTAAAAATAAATATATTATAAAGACTCATTGTGTTTCATTTACTTCTAAGATATGCGTTTCTTTTGATATATGCTATTGAAGATGATGTTCCTTGTTCAAACTACTGGGGTGTTACACTTAGGATTTCCTTTTATTTTAGAATCTAAATTATATTTATGATATATTAATGAAGTTCACTACATTATAAAATTTATCATTTATATTACTTATATTTTGGGAGATGTTTCATTTATTAGGTGAAATTGTAACCCTTAATTTTAAAAAGTTATTATTTTGGAAGAGTGGAAATAAAATTTTATAGACGTAAGTTAAAAGTTATGAGATCTCCTAGGGGATTGAATATTATTTAATTTTGAGGTTATTGATGTAATTTGGGATATAGGGTTATTAATGAGATTATATAAGTTGAAGCTTCTATTTATTTTGGAAATTTTGATTGTAATGTATTATTTCAAGGTTTATTCATTTTGGGAATTATTTTAGCTTGTTTAAACCATTTTGGTTTTTGATAAGTCATAATAATAGGAGTAATATATTGATATAATTATTTGATTCCATAGAAGTTTATTTTAGTTCATCGAGAATTTAAAATATATTTTTTATACTCATTATTTGGGAGAAATAGATTTTATAGTGGTGGTAATTTATTAAAGGATGAAACTATATAGGTCACACAAGTATATTCATAGTCAAGATGGTAATGGGATGACATAAATCTAGGAAAGTGATATTAAAAAATGTTTTATTATTACCATAAATTATAATTAATTGTTGGTATTTTCATACCTCATCGATTTATGGTTTTGGAGTTATTAGTTTTCTCATTAACAATCACTTTCATGTAATCAATGATCTATGTCACCTTGGGCTACCGATTTAGTCTTGGAGTCCTTGAGGCCTTCCAGAAACCCGTGATTTCAAGTCTTTAAGGCCTTCGAGCCACATTTAAGGCATTCAGGCCACCTCAAGGCCTTAAAGACACATTATTAGTGTAGATTCCCAAGACAGATGCTACAAAAAAGAAGCATCCCCAAAGGAAGATTTAGAGTATGTGCACTCACAAGAGCAGAACCAATGGATTAGGAAAAATGAGAGGGTATGACTATTCCATTGGCGCCAGCATGTGATTGCATGGGATGCTTATCCAGATGGTCATGTGAAGGTGGAGATCTACGATCACAATGAAAATGCTTGGGAGGGGCAGTTCCTTGTAGTTATAGTCTGGCTGAATTCCCTAAGACTTTCGAGTCATGTAATGTCTCTTAAGCCTACGGGCCATGTAATCTCTACGCCTACAAGCCTTGTAAGGGTTCCCCCTCATCCCGTGAAAAGGGGGATATAAAAAATCAATAAAAAATGAAGGCCTTTGGCCCATTTCGGTATGTCCATATTATAACCTCTTACTAATTTCCTCTTATATGGAAACCAAGATATGTATTATTCTAGATGGCCTATGTATTTCTATTTTCCTCTTCTCAAGACGATGTTTCCTTAACCCTTTTATGATGTTGTTTTTCATCAATGGAATTTTTAAATAACAAATCATTGATTAACAAGAAAAATAAAAATTTTGAGGAAACAATTTTTTAAATGGGAATAGAATATAATAACCTAGTATTTCAGTATGATAATATTATGTTCAATAACATATAAAACACACTACACTGATCTTAAATAAACCATGAATTATTATTATTTAAATATTATTTTTATAACCTATCCGTCAAATTGTATGGTATGAATAATATTATCCTCATTATGAAATATTTAAATATAATGTACCAACTTAATAAAAATTTATTTATTTATTATTTGTGAATAGGAATTGAATTTTTAGTAATTTTATTTTATCAATGAAAAATATATTTTCATTAAAAATGATTTTAATTTATTTATGTGAGAATATATTAATATTATTTTATAGAACATTTAAGAAATTTATTTGATAAAAAACATATAATATTTAAGTTTATCGAATCAAAATAATTTTATGATGAATTTTTGATAATTTTCTGAAAGGATTGATTTTATAACATAGAATGATTTATTTAATTTTTATTCAAATTTTTATTTTACTTTTAAGTATTTACAATGTAAACTTATAATTTGAATTAGTTTTATAATATATTTTTTTAATTTTGATTAAAAATTAAATTATGGTCTTTAGAACGTATTTTATACTTGAATTTGTTATAAAAAACATTTATTTACTAAAAAGGAATTTTTTCTAAAAAAAATTGTTTTTCGTTGCATATTCTGTTTTTATGTTAAATTAATTTCATAAAATTTTATGAATTTTATGATGAAAATGGATTCAATAATTTGAATCTGGAGTTGCAATTTTGTTAAATAGTTTTCTTTTTCTTTTGTTTATAATGAATAGAAACCATAGTAAAATTTTAATTATCACATCAAAGGTAAAATGGGTTCATTATGGTTCAAAATAAAATAACAAGGTCTTAAAATCAACCAAAAACATTCCTTTATCATATTGGATGAGTTTCTTTCATAAAATTCCAAAAAATTATATAATATATAGCTTTTTAGTTCCATTTCCCATTGGTAATGTAATTAATAATGTTTTTGTAAATTATAATCTCAAAAATGTTATTTTCTTTACTATAACATCACTTAAATTACTACGTAAGGAAAAATGGTTTAAGTTAGATTAAAAATTGTTATTTTTAATATAAATTATTTTTTTATCATGTTATTTTTTTTAATTTTTTAGAATTAAACAATTACCTTAAATGCTTATGTAATGCTAATAGAATATTTATTCAATTAACATAAAAATAAATAAAATTGATATTAAAAATTGTAAAAGTAATACAATTTGGACAAAATATTGTCTCCCATGAAACTTTTAGATAAATATTTATTATTATAAATGTTTTATACTATTTTATTCTAATTTAATCTTTTAATTTATTTCTTTGAAATACAAATTTAATAAATACATTCAAAAGTATATTAGTGGTATATTATGGAAATAATATTTTGCTAAATTTTTTAAAAATACCAAAAACCTAGAAAAAGGAAAATTCTGATAATCTATGGTTAAAAATTTCATCTTTATTCCTTTTATGTGTCAATAGTTACCTTATAAGTAATATAACCTCCCTTTAATAGGGAAAATGTTATTTTCATGGTTTATGATAAAATTTGTCAACTAGAAGGTTCAACCAAGTGATAATGTTTATAACACCACATACAGATACCCAAATTCTAATTTTTTTATGGTATTAATACTATATCCAATATTATATTCTAATCTATGACTATTTGGTTTATTTTTTCTTTATAATGATTTTATTATTATTTATTCTTTAAAAAATTAAAATAGTGCACCGCAACTCAATTATAAAAGAGCACATCCTTCCCTCAATTCTTCAGACCTATTGAGCCATATATCTCATCCTAAACCTACAAAAATTCCTTTTAAACTTCCTTTTACACATTCTATAACTTATGATATTCCCAAAATTCTAAACCTAGGTTCCTTGAGTGGATATCGAAAGGCGTTGTTTTCAAAGAAGAGGTAACCACCTTCATCGATCAGTTTCATATAATTTGTTATTTCACCTCATAAAAAAATTTTATATTATTAATTAAATAAAAATTCCAATATCATTTATCTACTGAAATTTTATTATGATTATGAAACCACAATTTTTGAGACTATTTTTATCTAATTTTAAATGAATGTATCGGTTGTGAATATGTACGACTTACCATCTTCATGTAGCAATACAATTTATATTCCATCACCATCATTAATGGATGGTTATTATGATGTGTTTAAATTATATATATGATATTTATTTCATAATTATGAAACTATAATTAAAATACCATTTTGAAATTCTAACATTTAAAACCATTGGAAAATGATATTGTTGCTCGTGTGTACGTGTAGACTATCACCTACATGAAGTGATGTGATTCGTTATTCATATCCACATTACATTATTTTAATAATGATATATTTAGTGAATATATAGTACATATATTATATAATAATGATTCTATAAGGGTTAATTATTATTTTAATTTCTTTTTTTCTGTATATAATGAAATAGAAATAGTGTTCATGCGTATGTATGACCTACTGTCTCCATTAAAGGTGAAATTCATTTCTTCCACCAAAAACATTTATGGATGTCTATAAATAAATAAATATATATATATATAATTAATATATATAATATTTATATATTTATTAAAATTATATAAATTATGGAACCAAGATCAATGTACATGGACCACAACTGCCAAACCAAAACATGAATGAAAAACAATGTTATTATCACCATGGACAGTGAATTGTTAAAAAGCGAGTGGTAAGATATCATAATTAAATAATATATTGTATGATATAAATTTTTATTTTTTTGGAATAAATTTATAATAAATATATATTAATTATATAGTATTTTCTTATGTTAGTGAGAAAAGGTGGGACTTGAGGTATGGGATTTATGTTTTTATCATGTTTTAATCAGGATTATTTGTGCTTAAATTTCGATTGACGAAATTATATAATCCATATCTAATAAATCCATCACATATTTTATATCCTCTAGATAATTATGAATAATAAATTTTTTCCTTTCATTATAATCAATTTACAAACTCAATAGATTAAATGAATTTCTTAAGGGTATACTGACTTTATTTATCTCTTCAATTATAAAACCTTTTTCTTCCATAACCATGTTTTCTAAAAAAATTTCTGTGAATGTTTTTAATATTCCCTTATGATTGTTTAATTTAATTTTTAACCATGATTTAACAATTAAAAATTGGTTTAAAATTAATATTCTTGAAATTTTATGAACAAGGGACTTTTGATTTTATCTTCAAAAGTGTGCAAGGGGTGTTTTCTTTTCACATATATGGCCTGAATGAAGTTTCCCACCATCATAAATGATCAATACTTTGAAGACTCATTTACATGCTTCCATGGTCTTTTTTGAAGAATTTTTTTCCTTAATATTTAGAAATTATTATATCTTGAATAATGTATTTCAAAATGGGAAGGGTATTTCAAATATTAAATACTCTAGTGATTCATTTAAATGAATTTTAATCTATGATAACACTCTTTAATGTCAATTATTTTTCATCGGGAATATATTCCAATGATACTACACTTATACTTTTTCTATACTATTTATGATTATATTAATAAGATGTTTATAAAACCCTTTAATTTTTAAGGGTTATTCTATACTAAGATTATGAAATGTTTATGAGATTCATTCTCTTTTATTAAGATATGATAACAAGATGTAATGAATGTTTTTTGATCCTATGGAACACATATAAATGATTTAACTATTGCGATCAATGGTATTGGGATTATATATCCCTATAATAAATTTGGTATTGTTTTTTATCTCAGTAGATAACTATGGGATCGAAGTCAATGCTTCTAATCTATTATAGGAAATAAGTGGCTGTTCTTGATCTATTATGGAAAAAGTCGATGTTCATGATCCATTACAAGAACTAGGTCAATGTGTTTGATCAACTACAGGGAATATGTTTTGAGGCCTGATCCATTATTATTTGATGGTCTTGGTAGTTAACCTTAACCTAGGATATTTTCTCTATACCAATGATGGTTCCATACTTTTGTTACATGAACTCATGGTTCATAGAGGATTTATAATGATATATAACTCTTGTGAATAGTGTATTTTGAGATGAAAAATCATTATTACACAACTCAAGATTATGATTTCTGATATGCATGGTATTATTTTAAAATTTTGTCCTCATATTATACTCATTTGAGAATTTTTATCTCCCTTTTTACCGTTATTTATCATTTGAGATCACCCTTTCATATGATTCCATACCTAAGTATATTAAGGAAGAACTTTAGTAGGGTATGAAGAGTACTAAATGGGATGATATTTATGGGGTAAGATGAGTGACTTTAAGGAAATAACAAGAATTTTTATCTAGTATATAAAGATAATAAACATTTATTGTATTTGGTCATGTATTAGTTACATTTATTGAATATAAATCTATAAAAAGTAATATTTATTTGTAATTTACCTACAATAGTTCCATATATCAGTGCCCTGATCTAGTTTTCCATATGACCTTAGGCACTCTTTCCCACATGCTAGAGGCTACCGACTAAGAGAAGGGCTATAATATGTAACATGGGGATATTATACCATCTTTATCAAAGTATCACACCAACATAAAACAATATTTAATATAACCAATAATCAACCAAACAACATATGATTAAATCCATATCAGGTAAAAATGACCCTAAACCAATGCGGTAAATATGTCATGCCATACATGAGTCAATTGTCTAATGAAAATACAATATAAATATACACATAAAAATCCAAAGATGGTATTGACATCATGTATGATTCCATCATCCATGCTACATCTCGAGTCCCAAATCAGCCATCTAACATAGTTATATTGACCTTGTCATATCCTAAAACATGAAGTCTATTCGGGTTCCGATCAGACAGCCAAAGTAGGGTTTGAGTACAACTTTGTAGGATAATACCTATAGAATCTAAATAAATATCCAATCAATAACAATGCATGTTGTTTTAAAAATAATTATTAATAAATGAAAAAAGTAAATAGGCTTCACATTTATTATTCATTAATCAACCACATAGGCCCCTAGGTTCATGGTGACACCTAAACCAATCATTTCTCCATTGGCCAATGCAAGAGTCTGAACCAATATCATAGAGATATCATAATTCCTTTTTTCATGGGTATCATTATTTGAATATTTTCAACTTCTTTTGGTTCCCTAGATAATTAGTATAACGACCCACACTTTACATACATTGTTAATACTTCAAAATTGAAGCACACTTATTACAACATATGACAAAACCACAAAGGACCGTATAGGTATAGTGTCTTTAGAAACTGGGGAAACATAAACAACTGGTTCATAAATCTTCTACAGTGTCTCCCATTTATTTCATCATATCTAGGGTCCCTTTTAGCATATTCTACTTAATATCCATCTTCCTGACCTGGGGAAAAGAAAACATAAAAGGGTGAGCTCAAATGCTCAGCAAGGGCAAATAAAAGAAATAAAAATCATATCATATCTTTATGAAAATCAAAACCTGCAAAAGAGATCATAATATCTTAACATGGAATAAATCATAGAAGTGAGAATGAGATCCCCATAATCATAACATAAAACTTGAATCTTTGTGGCATGCACACATAATCATGGAAAATCATTTCTTGTTAGTCATGACTCATTGCCAAGACTATCTTAGTGGACAAAGTCCCTTTCTGAACCGAGTTCACTCCTCGTTTCAGTCCTGTATCACTGAACCGAAATAACCTTCCGTTCCAGCCATGTCTATCTCATGAGATATAAAATCATTACCCAATGCATTGGAGGGAGATATAGGTCCCACCCATCTTATAATGAATCCTTTCTTATGTGTGCCACATAATCATAAAACATACATCATCGCATAACACATGTAACAAAAATGGGATTCTTGAAACATCATGACATCATAAAATCATATAAGGCAAATGAATTCATAAAAACAATTCCCTCACAACATAATCAAATCAATGTAATTAAAGGGATAAAAACAGAACCCTTTATTATCTTAGATGGAAAATAATTTTGATAAAACAATTGAACTCCATTCTTGAGGAAAATATCCTTTCCTTTTCAAAAACACTTTTCTTTTCTTAACATGTCATACAATTATAAACTAAAAGAAGTTGATTAAAAATAAACATGAAAACTTGTAAAGGAAGCTTCTTGGAAATAATGTTTTAAAAATCCATTCATGCCGTATAAGTTAAAAAAAAAACATTCTTCGTACTTTTGTCGAAAAAGTCAAAAAGTACCTCGTACGGAAAAACGACAAAAGATTCCTTTCATATTCTTTACTAAAAACTCACCTAAGGGTAAAATTGGATTTAAACTATTGCAAGTGGATGGAAACAATATTTCATATTGAGGGAACATGGATGTGGATGATAAAATACACCCCAGTAAATACTTACGAATAAACAATCTCGGATAAAAATGAGATTGTGATATTTCCCTTACCTTAGGTCCGATTTGCTTTGTTCGTGTCCGAAGCTCCTGTATAATGGTTTAAATAATGTTATTGACTTATTCCAGAATCATACATATTGATATGAGATCATATATGGTCATATTATTAGCTTCTTGTTAGTAATATTTCATTGTTACTTGTTACTCGGGTCTTTATAACTTTTTGTTCTTATGCGTGTTTTGTCGAATAAATTCTTATTCTTATCTTTAGGTTATAGATAATTCATTTACAGAATGGTATTAGTGTAGTATATACCATATTCATTCATTCAATTCATTTATACAATCATTATGAAATGAAGATCATGTAGAACGAGTCGCATCACATCGTGGAGACGGTATTCCGTACGTACGCACGAGTGATGATATCGTTCCTATGATCGTGGAATTGTATTGGAGTATATATATATATTATTTCAGTATCAATATTACTTAATAATAATCATATATAGTTACTCATTACACCATTATACCCATCCTTGTAAGGTGATGGTGGAAAATAGATTACACCACGGCGTGGAGACGGTATTCCGTACGTACGCACGCGCGGTGATTTTATTTTTCCGTAGGATGGATAGAAGGTGAATTAGGGTTGTTTCATATTTATAATAACATATCAGTATGTAAGTAATACTGATGTTATTACTTTATCATGAAACAACTAAAGAAGAAGAAGTTGAAGAAGAAAGAAATTGAAAAGATCGGTAATGGATATTACCTCTTCTTTGGAACGCCTCTTTGAATCCTCCACTTAAGGAACTAAGATTGGTCTTTGGAGAAGACCAGGACCTCTAGGATTATTCTAGGGAAGTGGAGAGGAGAAAATGGCAGGGGTTGGCCGAGCTTGAGTGCTCAAATTGGTGTGAGGAGGAGGGGGAGGAGGTGCCCTTTTATAAGGGAGGAGAGGGGCACCTTAGGAATATCTCAAAATATTATTTTATATTAAAGTCAAAATCGGTTTATAATGGTTCCAAAGGGTCTTATTTAGAAGCTAAAGTGGGGATGGGTAGAAATCCTATCAACCAATAGGATTTAGACAAGTTTAGGGTATTATTTTAACCTTATCAATTAGATTTAACTCTAAGTTAATTAATTTAACTTTTACCGTGTCTTTTTGTTTTCTTTCACTATATGGTTAATACACTTACTATAACATGCCAAACGAACCCCAAATTGTTTATTATTAATATATATATCCTTATCTAAGTCATTTTTCCGAACCTTAGATTTTTAGGAATAAAATAACAATTAATAATATAATATTTGATTTAAAAACTATTTTGTGTCAATTTTGACACTATTTGATATATGATTTTTGTGAAAGTCATAACAGAATTATATGTTCGAACCAAGTTGATTAAATCAACACTAATATAGCATATCAACCTATAAAATTAGTGGAATTCATCAAAAGTCTCAAATTACATTTATTTTGGTGTTTATAACATCAATTATGTCAATATTTCATTAATAAGATAATTACTGCATCATCATTGTGTCATAAATAAATTAAATTATTTAATGTCTAAAAATTACAAATAAAATACCCTTATGTAGGAACTCTTTTTAGCTTTCTAATGAATATTTACAATCGAATTTATCTTATGTATAACCCCATATTAAAAATGATTTACTTATTAAACTTTGATTTTAACTATTTTAACCCTTCTTTAAATAAATTAATAATAAATGTCCTAATCTAATCCAAGTGGGCCTAAATGGTCATATTTTATTCCTAAGTTTGTTTTTGGTCGAATTACACTTGTCCAATAGAATTAGGACATGTGTTAGGGTAATATTGATTTCATATTTACCCTTAGTTACCCTATTTACTATTAACCGCGGTAAAAAGGTAAAAAGTTACTATTCACCAAAAAATTTATTTTCATCTCATTGAACCACATTTTAGTCCTTGATATTAACCGTGTCTCTCGGATTTTCGAAATTCCATTCACAGAAGCGGTAAAATTAAGTTTTATGCAAAATTCAGTTTTTAACCTACCACTTAGTGGTTTCACTATTCATCAAAAATTGAAAGTTTTCAGAAAAATACCAAAATTTCACCCTAGGCTAATTTCGATATTCTGAGTCCAAAAATGAAGTCCATTTTGAAAAATAAAATTTATAAAATTTCAAAAAGTGGTTATTACTATTCATAACGGCTAGTTTTAATAGCATATTGTTGTTTAGTGAAACTCGGTATTGCGTACGACGCAAGCTATCGAGGAAGGTCGCGATTGCGTGTAAAGCAAGTCAAGCAAGTGTTGCGTAGAAAAAGATTCCTTTGATAATTTATATAACATAAAAGTCTCGGGTGTTACATTCTACCCCCCTTAAAAAGAATTTCGCCCTCGAAATTCGTCACTTTGTAACAAACAGATGAGGATACTTCTCCCTCATCATATCCTCAAGCTCCCATGTAGCTTCTTCAAGTTGGTGGTTCCTCCATAAAACTTTCACCAAGCGAGTGGTCTTGTTTCGTAGGACTTTTTCGCTACGATCCAGTATCTCTATCGGCTGTTCTTCATAAGAAAGATCTTGCTCCAGCGGTACAACTTCTGAGCTGAGTACATGTGAAGGATCTGGTATGTACTTTCTCAGGAGAGATACGTGGAACACATCGTGAACTTGAGAGAGATTCGGTGGAAGCGCCAATCGGTAAGCTACCTTCCCAACACGATCCAGTATTTCAAAAGGACCGATATATCTAGGGCTCAACTTCCCCTTCTTTCCAAATCTCATAACCCTCTTCCAGGGAGATATTCGTAAGAACACTTTATCGCCCACTTCAAACTCTAGGTCTTTTCTTCGGTTGTCGGCATAACTTTTCTGTCGACTCTGAGCTGCTCTTATGTGTTGTTGAATAGATCTGACCTTTTCTGCCATTTCATCAACGAGATCAGGTCCTAATAGCTTTCTTTCCCCAACTTCATCCCAGCAAGTTGGAGTCCTGCATTTCTTTCCATAGAGAGCTTCATAAGGAGCCATCTGAATACTGGAGTGAAAGCTATTATTATAAGAAAATTCCACCAAAGGTAGGTGTTGATCCCAACCTCCTTTGAAATTCATAGAGCAAGCTCTCAACATATCTTCTAGGGTTTGAATTGTTCTCTCAGACTGACCGTCTGTCTGGGGATGATAAGCAGTGCTGAAACTCAACTCTATATCCAGAGTATGCTGAAGACTTCGCCAGAACTTCGAGGTAAATCTCGGATCCCGATCAGATATAATAGAAAGTGGTACTCCATGCAATCTTACCACTTCCTTTACATATATCCTGGCAAGCTGATCTAGAGAGAAATCCTCTCTAATAGCAATGAAGTGTGCAGACTTTGTAAGACGATCAACTATGACCCAGATAGCATTATTGCCTTTGGACGTTTTAGGAAGTCCTGTGACAAAGTCCATAGTGATGTTTTCCCATTTCCATTCGGGTATGGGTAATGGTTGTAACATACCCTTAGACTTCTGTCTCTCAGCTTTAACTTGTTGACAAACCAAGCATCGAGAGACATATTCAGCAACATCTCTTTTCATGCCATCCCACCAGAAGTACTCTTTCAGGTCCCTATACATCTTCGTGCTTCCAGGATGAATAGAGAATGAAGAACTATGAGCCTCATCCAGCAGCTCTTTCTTTAATTCGGGGATGGGAGGAACACAAACCCGATTCCTGAACTTTATTATCCCATCACAATCAAGGTTGAATTCAGGAACATTTCTCACCTTCTTTTGTAACTCGACATCTTCTTTCTGTGCCTCTTTAATCTTCACATGTATAGATGGTTGAACATTCATTTGAGAAAGATAAGATTTTTCCCCTTCCATTATAATTCTAAGATCCATCCTTTGTAAATCCATAAATATTGGATCTTTTGTGATCCTCATCATGGATAAACTAGCATGGTCTTGTCGACTTAATGCATCTGCCACCTTGTTTGCTTTCCCAGGGTGGTAATGGATTGAGCAGTCATAATCCTTAATCAGCTCCAACCATCTTCTTTGGCGCATATTCAGCTCCTTTTGTGTGAAAATATACTTTAAACTTTTATGATCAGTATAAATATCACACCTTTCACCATAAAGGTAATGCCTCCAAATCTTTAATGCAAAGATTACCGCAGCCAACTCCAAATCATGTGTTGGGTAATTTTGCTCATGGATTTTCAACTGTCGTGAGGCATAAGCTATCACCATATCATTTTGCATAAGAACACACCCCAATCCCTTCTTGGATGCATCACTATAGATCACAAACCTTTCTCCACTACAAGGCAGTGTGAGCACAGGTGCACTGGATAACCTTCTTTTCAACTCCTTGAAATTCTCTTCACATTCCTCTGTCCAGACAAACTTAACTCCTTTCCGAGTCAACTTGGTGAGTGGATTAGATAATCGTGAAAAATCTTTTACAAAACGTCGATAATATCCAGCCAAACCAAGAAAACTTCGGATCTTAGTTACTGTTGTTGGTCTCGACCATCTTTCGATAACCTCTGTTTTTGCTGGATCCACAGATATCCCCTCTTTTGAGATTATATGACCCAAAAATGCAACTTTTTGAAGCCAAAATTCACACTTGGTAAATTTGGCATAAAGCTTCTCCTTTCTCAGGGTCTTCAATATAATTCTCAAGTGATCTTCATGCTCTTCCTTGCTCTTTGAATAGACAAGAATATCGTCTATAAAGACTACCACAAATTGATCAAGATAGTCTCTAAAGACTCTATTCATTAGATCCATGAAGATAGCAGGGGCATTAGTAAGACCAAATGGCATCACTATAAATTCATAGTGTCCATACCTTGTACGGAAAGCCGTCTTTGGTATATCCTCCCTTTTGACCCTTAATTGATGATACCCTGAACGAAGATCAATCTTGGAAAAGTATTGAGCTCCGCGTAGTTGGTCAAATAAGTCATCAATGCGTGGGAGAGGATATTTGTTCTTGATAGTGATCTTGTTAAGTTCTCGATAATCAATGCAGAGTCTCATTGATCCATCTTTCTTCTTAACAAATAGAACAGGTGCTCCCCAAGGTGACGCACTAGGGCGTATGAATCCCTTATCAAGATTCTCTTGGAGTTGCTTCTTCAATTCCTGCAACTCAATTGGGGCCATTCTATAAGGTGTCTTTGAAATAGGCAAAGCACCCGGTACGAGTTCTATTGAAAACTCAACTTCACGATTTGGTGGAAGACCCGGCAATTCCTCCGGAAAGACATCATCAAACTCCCGTACAATGGGCATATTCTTAATCGTGAGTTTCTCACCAACCATTTGAGATAAATAACCTTCATTTAGTGGAATCAATACCCATAAGATGGAAGAAATTTCCACTGGAAGGTTATGTTCATCCTTGCATTGATAGACGATCATAGGTTGATCTGGAATATGAAATGTGACTTCCCTTCTTTGGCAATTGATATGAGCTCCATGTAGAGAAAGCCAATCCATGCCAAGAATCACATCAAATTCCACTAAAGGAAGGATCACAAGATTTGCAGGAAGCACTTTCCCACAAACTTCGATAGGAGAAGAATTATAAACTTCTGATGCGATTGATGTGCCATTAGGTGTTGTCACAGCTAACTCAACATCTAATTGTTGAGGTAATACGGTGATACCCTTAGAAAATTTTTCAGAAATAAAAGAGTGGGTGGATCCAGAATCAAATAAAACATTTGCTACTTTAGAGTGGATGGTAAGTGTACCTTTCACCACATCGTTATCGTACTCCACATCGCTGATAGAAATTGCATGTGACTTTCCTTTTTCTTTAGCCTTAAGAGTTTGTTGACGTCGACCATCATCATCAACCCTTGGGTTTGGGCATTGATTGGCATAATGCCCCATCTCCTTGCACTTGAAACATTGAAGTGTAGCAGGTTCATTCTGTGTATCCCTTCCTTTGTTTGCATCATTAGACATCTTCTTCCCATTATCACGGCATTCAAATGCCCGATGACCTTCCTTTCCACATTTAAAACATTTACTTGTCCCTTTAAGACAACTCCCTCCATGTTTCTTTCCACACTTTGAGCATAAGGGAAAGTTCATCTTCTTTTCCGTGTGCTCTTTAGATTTTTCTTTGAATTCCATCTTCCTCTTCTTATCAAACCCATGTGACTGATGGGTTACTCCAATCTCCATCTCGACTTTGAGAGCACATCGAACGATTTCCTCGTAGATATTGAAGTCCCTTATGGCTAACGCCCTTCGAAGACTTGGTTTTAAGCCACTAAAGAATCGATCGATCTTACTCTCAGGTTGGATAATAATACCAGAAGCGTACCTTGCAAGTCTTGTAAAATTTGCTTCATAGGTACTAACAGATTCCTCATCCCTTTGCTTCAGTTCAAGGAACTCTTTCTCCATCTTTGTTCGGATAATACGAGGGAAGTACTTATTGAAAAATAAGTTCTTGAACTCGTGCCATTCCATAGACTCAATTTCATCCCTTTGCCTCGTATTCTTAACAAGATTCCACCATTGATCCGCATCTCCTTCCAAACGATACACTGCTAGGATTACTTTATCATGCTCAGAACATTGAAGAACTGAAAATATCTTTTCAGTAGTACTAATCCATTGTTCAGCAACTAATGGATCAGTAGACCCGCTGAAAGATGGTGGACGCTGCCTCATGAAGGATTCAACAGAATGTTGCTCCCTTCTTTGTTCGTTTGGAAATCCTGCATGATTCATAGCTTGAGAAAGTTGTGTGAGCATGGATACAAGATTTTTCATTCCAGCTCCCATATCGTTTGGATGCTCAGGGGGACAATCATTGCATTGCCCATCGCATTCCGCATTAACACGGTTCCTTCGGGTTCCAGCCATTGACTAAAACCAAGAAGAATAGTGTGAGCAACACTAATTATAATAGGAAACCACATAATTCAAGAATAAAATTTTCATGCTTAAGGTCTTATCCTAGGTTATTCATGGCCATTTCTAAGATTGTGTTCTATGCTTAGACTTATCCTTAGTGTTCTTACTAAGGCTTTCACATCCTAGTTTCCAAAGGTTGACTATACCTTTCCTCTGATACCAACTATAGCGGTCTAGAATTACTTCCAGTGGACTACAATTGATATCTATCAGGGCACTCCATGGGCGGCTACACCCCCTGGGCGGGACACACCACCATCCCCAGTGGCAGCCATTTCCTCATGAAGCCCTTGGGCGGAGAGCCATGCTTCGTCCAATGCTCACATGTGAGAGTTCCCAAGGATCGGATACATTCCTACCTCCTTTGCCTCTGATACCAACTATAACGACCCACACTTTACATACATTGTTAATACTTCAAAATTGAAGCACACTTATTACAACATATGACAAAACCACAAAGGACCGTATAGGTATAGTTTCTTTAGAAACTGGGGAAACATAAACAACTGGTTCATAAATCTTCTGCAGTGTCTCCCATTTATTTCATCATATCTAGGGTCCCTTTTAGCATATTCTACTTAATATCCATCTTCCTGACCTGGGGAAAAGAAAACATAAAAGGGTGAGCTCAAATGCTCAGCAAGGGCAAATAAAAGAAATAAAAATCATATCATATCTTTATGAAAATCAAAACCTGCAAAAGAGATCATAATATCTTAACATGGAATAAATCATAGAAGTGAGAATGAGATCCCCATAATCATAACATAAAACTTGAATCTTTGTGGCATGCACACATAATCATGGAAAATCATTTCTTGTTAGTCATGACTCATTGCCAAGACTATCTTAGTGGACAAAGTCCCTTTCTGAACCGAGTTCACTCCTCGTTTCAGTCCTGTATCACTGAACCGAAATAACCTTCCGTTCCAGCCATGTCTATCTCATGAGATATAAAATCATTACCCAATGCATTGGAGGGAGATATAGGTCCCACCCATCTTATAATGAATCCTTTCTTATGTGTGCCACATAATCATAAAACATACATCATCGCATAACACATGTAACAAAAATGGGATTCTTGAAACATCATGACATCATAAAATCATATAAGGCAAATGAATTCATAAAAATAA
This sequence comes from Viscum album, assembly GCA_963277665.1. Lineage (NCBI taxonomy): Eukaryota > Viridiplantae > Streptophyta > Magnoliopsida > Santalales > Viscaceae > Viscum > Viscum album. Next base: position 529,912,831 of record OY728131.1, on the reverse strand, counting down.
TTCCCTCACAACATAATCAAATCAATGTAATTAAAGGGATAAAAACAGAACCCTTTATTATCTTAGATGGAAAATAATTTTGATAAAACACTTGAACTCCATTCTTGAGGAAAATATCCTTTCCTTTTCAAAAACACTTTTCTTTTCTTAACATGTCATACAATTATAAACTAAAAGAAGTTGATTAAAAATAAACATGAAAACTTGTAAAGGAAGCTTCTTGGAAATAATGTTTTAAAAATCCATTCATGCCGTATAAGTTAAAAAAAACATTCTTCGTACTTTTGTCGGAAAAGTCAAAAAGTACCTCGTACGGAAAAACGACAAAAGATTCCTTTCATATTCTTTACTAAAAACTCACCTAAGGGTAAAATTGGATTTAAACTATTGCAAGTGGATGGAAACAATATTTCATATTGAGGGAACATGGATGTGGATGATAAAATACACCCCAGTAAATACTTACGAATAAACAATCTCGGATAAAAATGAGATTGTGATATTTCCCTTACCTTAGGTCCGATTTGCTTTCTTCGTGTCCGAAGCTCCTGTATAATGGTTTAAATAATGTTATTGACTTATTCCAGAATCATACATATTGATATGAGATCATATATGGTCATATTATTAGCTTCTTGTTAGTAATATTTCATTGTTACTTGTTACTCGGGTCTTTATAACTTTTTGTTCTTATGCGTGTTTTGTCGAATAAATTCTTATTCTTATCTTTAGGTTATAGATAATTCATTTCCAGAATGGTATTAGTGTAGTATATACCATATTCATTCATTCAATTCATTTATACAATCATTATGAAATGAAGATCATGTAGAACGAGTCGCATCACATCGTGGAGACGGTATTCCGTACGTACGCACGAGTGATGATATCGTTCCTATGATCGTGGAATTGTATTGGAGTATATATATATATTATTTCAGTATCAATATTACTTAATAATAATCATATATAGTTACTCATTACACCATTATACCCATCCTTGTAAGGTGATGGTGGAAAATAGATTACACCACGGCGTGGAGACGGTATTCCGTACGTACGCACGCGCGGTGATTTTATTTTTCCGTAGGATGGATAGAAGGTGAATTAGGGTTGTTTCATATTTATAATAACATATCAGTATGTAAGTAATACTGATGTTATTACTTTATCATGAAACAACTAAAGAAGAAGAAGTTGAAGAAGAAAGAAATTGAAAAGATCGGTAATGGATATTACCTCTTCTTTGGAACGCCTCTTTGAATCCTCCACTTAAGGAACTAAGATTGGTCTTTGGAGAAGACCAGGACCTCTAGGATTATTCTAGGGAAGTGGAGAGGAGAAAATGGCAGGGGTTGGCCGAGCTTGAGTGCTCAAATTGGTGTGAGGAGGAGGGGGAGGAGGTGCCCTTTTATAAGGGAGGAGAGGGGCACCTTAGGAATATCTCAAAATATTATTTTATATTAAAATCAAAATCGGTTTATAATGGTTCCAAAGGGTCTTATTTAGAAGCTAAAGTGGGTATGGGTCGAAATCCTATCAACCAATAGTATTTAGACAAGTTTAGGGTATTATTTTAACCTTATCAATTAGATTTAACTCTAAGTTAATTAATTTAACTTTTACCGTGTCTTTTTGTTTTCTTTCACTATATGGTTAATACACTTACTATAACATGCCAAAAGAACCCCAAATTGTTTATTATTAATATATATATCCTTATCTAAGTCATTTTTCCGAACCTTAGATTTTTAGGAATAAAATAACAATTAATAATATAATATTTGATTTAAAAACTATTTTGTGTCAATTTTGACACTATTTGATATATGATTTTTGTGAAAGTCATAACAGAATTATATGTTCGAACCAAGTTGATTAAATCAACACTAATATATCATATCAACCTAGAAAATTAGTGGAATTCATAAAAAGTCTCAAATTACATTTATTTTGGTGTTTATAACATCAATTATGTCAATATTTCATTAATAAGATAATTACTGCATCATCATTGTGTCATAAATAAATTAAATTATTTATTGTCTAAAAATTACAAATAAAATACCCTTATGTAGGAAATCTTTTTAGCTTTCTAATGAATATTTACAATCGAATTTATCTTATGTATAACCCCATATTAAAAATGATTTACTTATTAAACTTTGATTTTAACTATTTTAACCCTTCTTTAAATAAATTAATAATAAATGTCCTAATCTAATCCAAGTGGGCCTAAATGGTCATATTTTATTCCTAAGTTTGTTTTTGGTCGAATTACACTTGTCCAATAGAATTATGACATGTGTTAGGGTAATATTGATTTCATATTTACCCTTAGTTACCCTATTTACTATTAACCGCGGTAAAAAGGTAAAAAGTTACTATTCACCAAAAAATTTATTTTCATCTCATTGAACCACATTTTAGTCCTTGATATTAACCGTGTCTCTCGGATTTTCGAAATTCCATTCACAGAAGCTGTAAAATTAAGTTTTATGCAAAATTCAGTTTTTAACCTACCACTTAGTGGTTTCACTATTCATCAAAAATTGAAAGTTTTCAGAAAAATACCAAAATTTCACCCTAGGCTAATTTCGATATTCTGAGTCCAAAAATGAAGTCCATTTTGAAAAATAAAATTTATAAAATTTCAAAAAGTGGTTATTACTATTCATAACGGCTAGTTTTAATAGCATATTGTTGTTTAGTGAAACTCGGTATTGCGTACGACGCAAGCTATCGAGGAAGGTCGCGATTGCGTGTAAAGCAAGTCAAGCAAGTGTTGCGTAGAAAAAGATTCCTTTGATAATTTATATAACATAAAAGTCTCGGGTGTTACAATTAGTCTAGGTACCATCATCACAACCACTTGGAACATAAGTGCAATGCCAATATCTGGAGTCCAATAGCATATTTATGGAACCCCATCAGTATTTGGAGCATTAGTCACTGAACCATAGCTCATTGTTGAAATTATTGTATCAGGTAACTAGAGAATCATTCTAGAATCCATTGGGTTTTGGAGGATCAATCCTTTACCCACAACTCATTAATCAATCATCCAAAAATATCACATATATCATATAAAAATCAAGTTTCAACACCATTAATCTTATAATCAATCATTAAAATCATGGTGTACTATTTTATTTATCAATCATGGTTATTTATATTATGCATATGTAATAAAATAAAAAATTCTCCATTTAGCCATTTATCAACAATTATTCAAATATTTTTAACTCATCAAAGTTAAAAAAATTATCCCCTTAAATCCCATTATCAATCATGTAATAAGGATTTTTCTCAATTTCAATTAACCAATTATCCCACTTTTTGCAATTCATAAATAATCATTTTATAACTATTAGAATACCCCCTGGGTTACCATTAATCCTGATCACAAATTTACAATGGGTCTAATGGGATCTGTGAAGGGCCCTACAATCACATGGGAGTCATGTTCTACTTTTAAATTTAAAATTAAATATCCCAATGTAGAAATATAATGGCACAATTACAGACATTATATCATATTGAAGACTATGGTAAAATAGAACACCTACCTCATGATCATTGATGAATCATCACAAAACTGTAGGCCATAATTTGATGTACAATTAACTAAATCAAAATGGAAGAGGAGATCTATAATCAAAACCCAGGATCAACATCCAACGAAACAAGATCAGTAAAATCCAAGATATAAAAGCCCAAAAATATATGAAAATAATCCATCTAAAATGAAGAGAAATATGGTAGATAGATATAATTCTATACAGGTAAGTGATCACATATTGGAAGAGGGGTTGATCCCTCCACTGGATATTCAATTTTCAAATAATGGGGTTCAAGGAGACATGGAATCCTCTTTAGAGCCTAAAAAGGAAAGATAGTTTGTTTTAGGTTGATTTGGGGTGAATAAGTACAATAAATGGTGGTTCAAGTATTCTTTATGAAATATTCACTTATTTAAAAAAACAGTATGCATAGTTTCCTCTATGGGTTGCACGATTTAACAAAATTTACACCCTAACAATATAACCCTATTATATAGGGTTAATGGTTACTCCTAGGTGGGTGCAAAGTTTTCAAAACTATATACATAACATGAAACCCCCTCTATTCGGGGGTTCATAGTTTGGGGATTATGGAAACATTATTTTTTTAGGCCATGTGACACCTCTTCTGGCTCAAAAATGGGTGCACAATTTCTTACAGAAAACCAAACTATTTTACCTTTTTGTGCACCAACTGTGTATAGCCCCATGGGATTTCACAATTACCCAAATTCACCTGAAACCACCCTAAAGAAATACCCAACCAAATTATGATCAAAATAAGAGTGAAATAATACATATAAATGAGTATGATAAATCTCCAATTAGGATCTTACAATATCCCCACCTTGTAATAGCTCAACCATGAGATGAACTCCCAAGCATTACTAAGACTGAGAGTAAAAAACGTCGGTCCACTAAGCCTGAATATCATATTCCCACCCCCATTTTTCTTTGTGACCACATTTAAGATTCCACAAAAGTCACAACAATGACACAATCTTCCCTCGCAACACTTTCTCACTGAGATCCAAAACATAAATTAGATGATTATCAAAGGAAACACTATCCCCAAGCCCATAATCATAAACATCAATCACATGAGAAGGGTAGGGATAATACATCAAAATATGTAACATATGAAAAATATAATGCATAGAACTATAAATCTATATAAGATCGAAATGATATGCCACTAGTATTATACTCTACATAATCATAAATGGTTTGAAAAATTGGGAAATAACCTTCCCTTTATCTGAATCTTATGGTGTCCCAATATAAGTGACACATGAAGAAACACACAATATTTAATTATAAACTCAAGAGGCTAATGACATCGATCTGCATAAAACTTTCTTTTACTCCACACCGTAGCCATACATTTTTTGACCAACTGAATTGACTCTAATGAATCCTAATTGAGTTTCAGTCCCAATAATCATGACCCACCTACATCGATTCAATATAGTTGTGAATTGAATGGACTGCCATAAAATACCTCATATGCTTCCATATAAATATTATCTTAATGAATTTTTGTATAGGTGAACTCAATGAGTGCTATGTGATTATACCAAGATCCACCAAAGTCTGAGATGCATGCTCATAGAATTTACTCAAGATCCTAAATAGTATGTTATGACATTCCATATGTTAGTGGGTGAAAAGTAATAATAAATAACATATGGGCACCAAAAACAGGAAAAATCCATTTTCTTTTTGTATTTTCAAAATACACTTCTAACGGCTAATTGTGAACACTAAAAATTTCACACAATAAAAAAAATTAAAAGGAAAGACATCACAGATAAAGACTAAAAGAAACACCCCTCCCCTGCAATTAAATCATTATGTCAAGCATACAACATTGCATAAAAACTTGGCTAGCTATCAGGTGTAGGGTGTCACAGGCCTGGTACTGATGGAAAAAGTCGTACCCTATCGTTCTTCCAAATTCAGATGGACAAACTCTATTGAATTCTTCCTTCTCTAGAACCTCATCTAAATCGAATCCTTCATGATTTTCTAGAATCTATAACATTCCAGAATCACAAAATCACTAAAGACCAATAATTATGTTGCAAACTATGAAGATCCATGCATGGTAATGCTTAAAATTTAAAATTTAAAATTTAAAAATAGATAGTCCACCATTTTTGTTCTAAAGACATGCATCAACCTCATCGAAACCAACAAGTTGTTGAAGAAAATCACTGAGATCCAACAGAGAAGGAGTCAACATAATACGTCGGTAATCCCTCGCACTCACATCCCAAAGCACCATGAATACCACCACTCGAATCTGACATAAAGAGATTAGTGTAATCCTAAAGCATGGAAAGTGGAATGCGTGTCCAATTCCCTCAACAAAGCTCATCTTCACATCCCCCAAAAGATAATATTTCAAATTAAAAAATACAATGAGAAGACCACAACACGTCATACCTCCTGGAACACCCCACCGCTCATACAAGCACATCCCAAAACCTCCTTGGAAACCATCTCACCCAACCGACTTGGAAAGGAGAAATGGACCTAGAAGCTAGAGCAGCATAAAAGTGGACATGACCTCCACAGGGAGCCATGATAAAGCCAGGCCATCAAACCATCAAAACCGCCAACAGAAATCTATCCAAAAATTTATTCGAACATCATCAGACAAAAACACACCAACAAATGTTGTTACCAGTGAGCAAATGGGTAACCCATAAATGTAGAATCCAAAAACACCATGAATAAAACACCATTCACGAGCTCTATCTTCTTCTCTTCACTACCCCCATGTGAGACCCCCTGCTTTAGATCCAAACCCTATACAAATAAATAATTTTATATAAAAAAATTTATAATTTCATTTTAATCAAACCTTACTCAGAAATTCATTCGAAAGTGGAACAACAACACTATCTCGGCTTCAGTGGGAAGATCAACATTGAATCTGATTTCGGCTTCTCTCGAATCTCCAAACATCTTCAATTCTAGTCTTCCATAGGTTTATCTCAAGCTCAAAAAATTCATAACCAAGAATGATTTTTTCACCATAAAACTCGCATTGAAACAAGAAACTATACGAAGACCAGCCTCGAGTCGTGATGCATCATATTTGCAACTTCATGTGAATATTTTCTGCCACAGATGAATCACAGAGATTGTGAATCCCCCATAGCAACATCCTCATGAAGAAGAGTCGACGATCGGAACACACTACCGCTAAAGAAGCTAAAGGTTCAATGTCTGAGAAAGGGTCCAACTACCAAAAAGATCAAAAGTTCCTCTAAATAGGGTCTAAAATGCTCATCTTTCCTAGGAGCTCACGGCTAAAGCTGAGAGCCCCATGTCCTTAAAAGGTATTAAATCAAAAAATTATTGGACCCCAACATGTTCTGTAAAAATTTCCATAATTGTGATGTAAAGTGAGATTCATGATATGAAACTATGATTTTTGTAATCCCATGGAAATAAACTATCTCCTAGAAATATATATCCCCCAAATGATAAACTGTGAAATTCACCTTGATTTCCATGAAATGGGATAATCTTTTCAATCGGTCCACAATAACCCACAACACATCATTATTATGAGGAATACTTGGAAGACTCACCATGATGTCAATGGAAACATTGTCCCACTTACATTCTAGAATGGGAAATGACTATAACGAACCAACAAGTCATTGATGCTCATCCTTCACCTATGGAAAGAAATAGCATCATGTCACAAAACCAAAACTCTCCTTTTTCATACTCAACCACCAATATTGTTAAAATTGTTCAGTGTACATTTTTTTCAAACTAGGATGCAATTTCCACTAAAATTCTTGAAAGTCATGCATCATCTCACCACACATGCTTGTGTGAATAAAAATATAACTCGACACATTAAAGATATCATACTCATCTGTAGTCCAATCAGAAGGTCACTCCACTACTTTATTGATTTCTTTCAAGGAGAATCACTCTAGATCCTCACAATACCTCTCCTTGATCCATTATATAAGTGTGGAATCCATCATTAATGATACAATGGTCATCTAATCATGGCATTCCTAAACCTCAATATGCATCTCTATGAAGAAATTCATCATCTTCCACTCAGAACCAGACTCCTGGACTGTCTGTGTCAATGTATTATGGATCAATGCATCAGAAACATTGTTTCCCTTTCCATGCGTATGCACTATCTCAATTTCATATTTATGCATATATTCAACCCATCTCTACTATTGGAGATCCAATTCTCATTATGAAAATATATAAGTTAATATTTTTTTGTTAGTATACATAATAATCCATTCAACCAAAAGGCAATGCCTCCAAAAAATAAAGATATACACCACCGAGGCCAACTCGAGATTGTGAATAGGATAAATTTGTTTCATCTTTCCACAACAATCATGATCCATACACCACAACTCAGACACTTGGCATCAAAATTTTACCATGTACCACTACAAATGCATTAGAAAACATTATGCCCTCCTAAACAGGGTGGGTTAGAATATAAATTGGTGTTATAGTAGGACAATTATACAACTTTAGGAAAGAATCATCACATAATACAAAAAATTAAATCTTGATCCCATTTTTGGTGAAGCTTGAAAGTGGTGCTACCAAACATGAAAAGTGATTGATGAATCTCTAAGAATAACCCACAAAACCCAGAAATATTTAGATTAAAAAAAACATTGGATGCTCATAAGAAAAAACTAATAGAACATTCTCTGGGTCCACTAACAAAAAATCATTTATATGAAAAGAAGCATGAAATGCACCCTATCAATTTAGAATTGACACATAAATAGCTTGGCATATAGAATATTCTCTCTCTATTTATTCAGGACAGTGCTGAGATATTGGGAGTGATCTTCACAAGTCTCAATGTACACAAACATTTCATCCATAAAACAACCACAAATTGATCTTGGTGCGAGTGAAATATTTGGCTCATCAAGTCCATAAACCTAGTCAAAGAATTCATTAATTCCAAATTCATTATGAAGGACTCACGAAGAGCATAGCTACTATTGATTATAGTTTGTGGTTTATCAGAAGGTCTCATTCTCAGTTGATGATACCATAACCTGAAGTCCATATTAAAAAATCACAATATCATATTTACTAGTAAAATAAATCATTTATACATGGATGAGGATATAGGTTCTCAACTCTCATATGATTCAGCATCCAATAATTGGCACACAATCATAAATTCCTATCATCTTTCTTTGTAAACAAGACTAGAGAACCCCAATCTTAGATAATTGGATAGATAAATACATTATCCATCAATTATTAAAGTTTAATCTTATGATTAAGAAGATATATTGGTTTTCATTATACATAGTGTGATAGAAATTGGATGATATCCTAGAATGAGCTAAATGATAAGCTTAACATCTATCTCAGGTGGAAGACCTAATAATTCCATAGGAAACTATTCCTAAATCAGTCCACTATGAGTGGAAATAAACATTTCATCACACACCCATCATCCAATAGAAGAATCAAAACCTTGGTAGTTAGATCCCCTAATTGTGGATGAACTGGCCCGATATATCTTTCCTGGATGTCACATTCTCCATTATTAACATATTTTCCACCATATAGAGATGTATAGTTCACCAACATATGGTAAAAATAAATGTGTTCTTGGTACAATACCCAACAATCAATAACCAAAATCAAGTAAAAATCAAATATTTCAAGTATCTAAAGTTCCAAATGGAAATTATACTCTCCAAACTCAAGTGGAAACCCCTTTCATAAATTGATGTCCCACTACTTCACTCCCAACAGTTTATCAATCATCATTACCCAACTCACCAAATAAATAATTAGACTCAATCTATTCACAAGATTATAATATATAAAAGAATGTGAGGATAATTTATCAAATAATTCTTTTGAAATAATAGAATACACAATAATAGTACCACTAACTGTCGATGGTCCTGCCTTTATATCTATAAGTGCAGTCTAAACTATATGAAGCAGTCATATCCCTCTACCATATACTAAAATATTAGTCCCAGGAGTTTCACTAATATACTGATATGGGTGATATTTCCCTAAATTAAAGCATCCACTACCTCAAATAGCACTTCAAGTAGTACTCCAACTTCCAGACTACTATGGTGTAGAAAACCCCCATCCCATACTCATTTTTGTTCTACCTCCTCCATCACTACCCATCAATCATGGGTTCTTGAAGAACCATTGTAAGTGTACCATCCTGAATTAAGTTAAAAACACTATCGGTGGTCAACGACACTAGTTAATAAAGTGACTCAGTTGGCCGCATTGATGGAAAAGAACTCAAGTGTTTCCCTATAAAACTAAACATTCTCCATATCTTCTCTATATTTCATTGTCCGGGTTAACGTTCTCATAAAAATTCTTCCTATCATCAGAGGATATACCTCCTAGTCCTCTATTATAAAAAACATGTACTCGACTAGAAGCCTCCTTCAAGTTCCAATCATAAATAATAGCTGGATTTACAACCTCAAGAAACATCATCAATTGGAAAATTTTTACCTAGGATATAATCTCACAATTAAGTCTATCCTTAAAATGTTGCGCTGTAGTTGGATCATCTCTTTAAAATCAATATAAATTATTTAATTGGAAAACATATTCCATCACTGACATTCATTCCTAGGTCATCCACCTATGATCTACCTCTCTTTAATTCCTAAGCATCTATGGGTAAAAGAGTTTTAAGAATTTCCCTTGGAATTCCTTCAATCCCATGCTCTCAAACTATTCATATTAAGCCTAAACATCCCACCAAAACTTCTCAAGAAATCATGACATATAAGAATCAATCATAACTCGTTTATCTAGAGGAATATCTAAATGATCTAGGATGGTCTAGATAAACTCAATATAGAACATTGTTTCCTCGGTCCATGCTCTCCGGTGAAGGTCAGAGGATGCTACAACTAGAAATCACATGTCATATCAATGATATTCTGCATATCCCACCATGGGTGTCTCTCCATGAACTACATAAAGTGAGAAAAGATATCATTGAACTATTCTCCTTCCCCTTCAACTAAAACTACTGGGACCTCTAGTTCCACTACTTGATGCATGTTTCAAGTAAGGGGGTCCTATCATCAAGACGACAAATGTCATCATTGAGGAATGTATCTATAATTACAATCACACATATTAGGACACATAACACATCATTAACACAATTTCACCTATAGTGTTTCATATAAATATACAATAATTCATCCCTCATACACTGTTACATAGAAAAAAGAGGCACTACTAGTACCCTTAACCATCTCTATCTTTAGTAATGGCCAACATATAGTATTTTTTTATATTTTTCATTTTAAAATTTGAAACCCAGTTTCAACCATTTAAATTTACCACGTTTAACATTTAATAACCATTATTATTCCATTATTAGGTGCCACTTTATTTATATTAGTCAAATAAAGAAAAGATATTTCATTTCCAAAACTCACTCACAACCTTTATTCCCATGAGTTCCTAAAATGATGCATGTAAACTAAATTACTGAGTTCCAAGAATGATGAATTCATAAAAAAATATCATGTTATATTGTGGAATGAGTAATATCTCATAAAACAATAACATCACAATAAAACATTATCTCCCAAGGTGAAATAACATCCAAGAGTAACAAAAAACACCCTGAAAAGTAATTCCACGCATGGTATTTGGGTTTCCCCCTCACATGGGTTATCTAATCCCATGAAAAAATTCATGAATAAGGAATAACTCATTATAGTCTCATGTATACCATTCTAAAATATTAGGACATCTCACAAAAATAAAACCCACATATTATTCCTTTTGGAAACAACATAGCATTGGTTCCACAAACCATTTCCTGTAGCCGATTCATCACATGACCTCATACACGCATCCTTGTATGCTAGAGGCTACTAACTAGTAGAAATTTTATAACATGTAACATCACCTACTATACTCTCTAAATATAACCATAAATATTTAATAAATAAATATGTAATATAACCAAGATACCACAATAATCAATAATCATACCAACAATACAAGATTAAAGCCAAACTAGGTAAAAATGACTATAATCCAAATCTGTAAATATTTCATGTCATAGGAGTGTCATGTGTTTAATGAAAACCAAAAAAATAGACACACAGAAAACTCCCAAGTGGGTTCCAACATCAGGTCTGGTTCCCTCATCCATGCTCCATCCAATGTTCCAAATCTACCACCTAACATAGTGATCTTTCACTTGTCATGTCCTACAAACTTGAAGTCTATTCAGGTAGTATTCAAGTATCCCATGTAGGGTGTAAATATAACTCACTAAGACATAACCAATAATGAATAATGAAATATATTGTCTATAATAGTGTGTGTAGTTGTCTAAATAATAAATGAAAAATGAAAAAATTATATATGCTTCACATTTATTATACTTTTATAAATCACATAAGCCCCCAGGATCACGATGATACCTGGACTAATCATACATACATCAGCACATGCTAGTGTTTTAACCAATAACATAGGGATATCAAAATTCATTCTTTCATTAAAATTCATTATTAATTTATTTCCAATTTCATTTGGTACCCTAGAGTGTTAGTCTAGGTAACATCATTAGAGACACTTTGAACATTAGAATAATTCCAATATATTGAGGGCCTAGATCATCAATATCATACCTCGTGGGTATTTTTATCATCAATAAAATACCCACAACTCATTGTTCATGTGAATGTATTATGGGTCAAGAGAATCAGTCTATAACCCCATGGGTATTTAGATCATGATTCTCTGACCCAAAAATCATTGAACCTTTATTCACACATATAACATATATCATATAGACATCAATTTCCAACAGAATTTTACTTCATATCAATTATTTACGTCATGGTGAACCATTTCATTTAACATTCACAACCATGGTTCATTACATTATTCATAAGTAATAACATAAAAAATTCACCATTTATCAATTTATCAATAATTATTCAAATATCATTATTTCATCAATGTTAAAAAAACCATTTGAATCCCATTATCAATCATGATTTAATTATTTAGATCAATTTCCATTCACCCATTATTACCCTTTTTTATTCTTAAATCATCATATAATGAGTATTGGAATACCCCATTTGTTAAAATTAGGCCTGATAAAAAATATCCATAATGTACAATGGGATCCTTGAATTGTCTCACAATAACATGTGAATAAAATTCACCTTTCCAATTTAAAATGAAACTACCCACATGGAAACACAATGTCACAATTTCATACAAAAGGTCATAGTAAATACTATGGGAAATTCGAAATTAGACCACCTACCTCATGATCATTAACGAATTATAACTAAAAAATGGGCCTCAATTCGATGTATAATGATCAAATCACAATGGTAGAGGAGATCTAGAATAAATACTAAGGATCAAGATCCAATAAAAAAGATCTATAAAATCCCTGAACAAATCCACTATCAATAATGGAAAATATTCCATCTAAAATGGGAGACAAATATGGCAAAGAGATGAATTTAAAAATGGATGAGTTCACATACCTAATGATTGGCTGATCCCTTTACTAGATATTTTATTTCATGACGTATGGGGTTTGAAGAACCTTAGAACTCCCTCCACTGCCTCCAAAAGTAAGGTAAATCATTTTAGGGCAAGGGTGAATAGGGATAGTAAATGGAGTTTCACGAAAATTTAATAAATATTTTCGGGGATTAAAAACCTGTGTGAATGGTTACCAGTACCGGCCTCATAGTTTGACATCTGTGCACCCCAAATATGTGACCCTACTAGCTGGGGTGCACAGTCACTCCTATATGGGTGCATGGTTTTCCAAAAAGTGTCCCAAATGTGAAAACCCCCTATGTCATGGGGTGAACAATTTTGGGAGGGTGGCCGCATTATTTGGTCAATCCATAAACCTATTTATATGGCTCATAAATAGGTATCACAATTTATGGGACAAACTTCATGGTTTTTCTTAACCATGTTCCAATCGTGCATAGCCCCATAAACTCCCAAAATTCTCCAAATTCAACTGAAATGACCCTGAAGAAAGGCCCAAAAGAATTATGGGCAAAAAAGGGTAAAAGAATACATGTAAATGAGAATGTGATAAGTATTGTAAGTTCTAGATCTTTTATTATGTAGGAAAATCTTGATCCATTACAATTACTTCTTCTTATATGCTTGAACATGCATCTTCATAAACCTCATATTTCTATATCCTCCTTATGTCAGTTATAGTAATTATGTCCATCATATTCCTTATTCTTTGTTTATTTTTCCATCCTCATATCATAGGCTAACCAGATATTATAATACTCATCCAAATTAAGTAAGGATGGATAACTATCTTCTGGAGATATGATTTGAGTATTAAATATATCATGTAAGATCTATAGAATCATATCAACCATAATTGAATCATTGAACTTCTCACCAATTATTTTGACAGTCCTTAATATTTCATCTTCTATTGTGGAATTTTTTTTCTAAATCCATCACCCATCATCTTCATGTATTTATATTTTAACATCCAAATCTAATACGTTACTCATATCACATTGGTGCATCCTTTATATATATTTTTATTTTTATCACATAATAACTTTTCTATAATTATACCATTTACTTTTAGAATCATATTCTATGATAATGTTGACATTAGGGAATTTTAATCTTTCCCATCATTCTCCATAATCATTCTATCATTTATTGTAATGGAATCACCTTCAGCATAAGGAGTGAATCCACCAGTTGGATCCTCCAAAACATCTAGAATTTATGATATTATATGGGGATGAAAACAATCCTTACAAATATGATAATTCAAACCATAATACAGGAAAACCCCCCTTGGTATTGATTGAATTATATTTATCTGTAATTTATGGTATATATAAAAATGATATATTCTTGATAAAGAGTAGAACACTTTCACATAATGTAAGGTGTAGTAAGTCAATCAATTTGAACCTCGATCTGTTACCAATTGAAAAAGAACCACAGAGATAAGTGAGATCATAGAGAGTGGGGTGTGAATCATTGATTTTATATTATTTTAAAATTTTAACCATTTATTATATCCTTTTATATTTGATATATTAAATTGATTCACTTTAAAAACACACCCTTATGAACACATAATCAATGCACAATAGATTTTTCTAGGTTCACCACTCAAAAAAGAGAATCTAATCCTTAACATGATAAGGAATCACATGATATTGAATAAACCAATAGAAAAAATCATATGGATTATAGGAAAAGGGGATAACTATATGATTTCGATAAGCCATTGTCTCTAAATGAATTATGGACACCCCACACAAAAATAATAATTTAGAGGGTTTTCTAAAAAAATTCCTCTATGGAATCAAACATCATGATCATGGTAACTATGATGCTTAATTCATCTCAACTTGCACTATTTTAGGTCTACTTTTAGTATTCATTAATTTCGTTCATAGCATCGAGATAGAAACTATTATCATCCATTCTTCTTCTTCTCTACCTCTCTCTAATATAGTCAATATTGTTGTGTATCAATTCATGTAACAGAATTCTCAACATCCATATTATTTAACTTATCTTATTTTATATTAATTATATTACATAAATATTATTACCATTATTAATTATGTGAATTCCCATAAACATTGACCTCTTCACAATTCCAAAAAACCATTACTGAAACTGTTGTAATAGTTGCTACCCTAAACTCAACTATGCAATAATTTTAAATATAATATCGGGTAAACATTTAGATATACAAGATTTATTCTTAACATTATAGTGTAGATATTTCTGTATGCACTATTTAATGATAATTTCTATTGATTAAATTTCATAACAAAATGTTATATCAGATCCCATGCTATAATTAGAACCTTGAGATACTATGACATTAATATAAAACAAAGGTCATATGGTCTATGTACATCTTACTGACTTGAAATGGAAGATGTTTGACTATTAGGTGTTGGGGGATCATAATAATTGAGACTTTTTCTCATGATGTTCACAGTAGGTGATCTCTAGTAGCGATATCTTTATAATAGACCCACCAATAGGAACACCACATATTTCGAGTGAAACTGATTGTTCCTATATATGGAAATGTGTACTGGTCTCCTAACTTGAGATCATTACCAATATATTCCATTTTATCATGTATGTTGATGCAAGGAAGAAACCATGATAATGAAATCATGTCAAGGTAGCTTGTGTTGGGTGTGTCATTGAATGTATGACACTAGTTGAATGGTCAAGAAAGGATTTGTTGCATCTAGGTTAAAGAAGTAATATATATAATGTCATGTTTATCAGGATAATAGTGCCTTTATAAGAGGATGTTCATGGAAATCAAAGGAAAATCAATCCAGTTAGATCAAAAAGTTGTAAAGAAAGAAAGGATAATGACAAGGGTTTTCTTTCTATTTTATGAGATATTAACGATGGTTAAATTATACTACAGAGTGTGTATTCGTAGGATGGTTTTCATTGTTATGACATTCCTTAACACATTAGGGGTCATGATGGGTTATTAGATCTCGCTCTTCATCTTTGTATAGTATTCATTACTGTTATGAGCCTAAAGGGTCACACACAATAGTGTATTCGCGAACCTTCTCTATTCAGTTGAATATGTATATAGGACATTGTGGGTTCCACAACTGGGGTTTGGGTTTTTTCAAAGGATATATGACCACTAAATGAATAAATAAATTCATATTATTCATGGTAAGAATAATTGACATTGAATTTATTTATTATATGTATTGATATGTATTAATGTGAATAAATGAAACATATTATTTGAACGAATATTATTCCAAAATATTCATGGTTCGTTTTATATTTTCAAAAAATGCAAGTCAGGTTAATGGCTTGAGATTTATCACATAATATATTTATTATATTATATAAAGTGATAATAATTATAAATGTGATTACTAGATTAGTATAGTAGCCATAATATCATTTATATAGTGTGTAAAATATTTGGGGGTTGGATAGACCATGTTGGGTAAGTGTATTACACACTATATATGACGGAGGAGAGTCATTTGCTAATAACTATTTACTAAAAAAATGGAGAGAGAATCTCTCTCTTATTCCCTCACATTATTTCTAGAGAGGGAAGATCTGGATCTAGGTGATAAGATTAAGCTCTCTCTCATAAATTGCAACTAAGATGATATGGTGATCATTGGAGAGTTGAAGGAATCGTTGGATCTCTGCACTAGCACCAGAAATTTGATGATCGGTACTCCTTTAATTTCTTGAAGCATGTTTGGACGTTCTAGATGAATTCATGTTTTAATTCATCAATTAGCGATTGTCGAAAATGAGCAGACATTGAGGGAAACTTTGTTTCTAACTTGGTATTTTATGGTTTTAATTTTGTGATAAAACTCTTTATGTGGGATCCTTGGATTGATAATAGGAAAAGACCCACCAACGACAACGTAGTCATGTCGATCGTCGGTGGAAAAATTTTAAAATTGTATTTTCATGGCTTCTGTGGTGCGCTTGGTACAATAAATTGGTATCAGAGCAACACATGATGATTTTAAGCCAAGAAAGAATTAAAATTTCATTAAATATAATAGAGGGTGTCATTCTTGTAATGACCCAATATTTTTGTAAAATAAAATTACTTTCATATAAATATGTCATAATAAAATTAACTACTAAGTGCTATGGGACCCTTAAAACATAAGTTTTTCACTTCTGTGATTTGAATTTCAAAAATCCAACATACACAATCGCAATCAGTAAGTTATTTAGAGTCCAATAAGAAAAACATAATTTTTGGTGAATAGTAACCTACCCTTATAAATAGTAACAAACCCTTATGAATATTGATATACCCAAATGAATAGTAACCTTACCTATGATAATATATAAATAATATTTAAGTTGAAAGTATGATATACCTATATTTTAGAATAAGTTAATGAATGTTTTAAAACTGGTTTTCGATAATAAATTATGATTTTAATTAAATATTAAATTAATAATATTTCTTAAATTATTTTTGAAAAATGGACTTCATTTTTGTATTATACACGTTGAAAAATGGTTAGGGTGATTTTTTGTGATTTCTCTGAAATACTTGATTTTTTTATGAATAGTAAAATATAGTAATTTACCGTATATAAACATTATAAGCTAAATAGACTATTCCTAGCATCATTGCTGACATCACCACCATTAATACGAATTCACATGATAAAATTAGTATTATTGGTCATGGAATACATACTATCACTTGTCTTGTGAAGAAATAATAAATTAATGAGTTTTATATTAAGAAATCCCCTCTCTCCTCAACTATAAAAACCCCCTCTCACCCCCTCATCCATTGATTCCTCTCAAGCCTTGTGCCTTCTTTAAATTCTTTAAAATATTGTCCCAACCTCCTCTCTCATGTAGAGAAATCTTTGGTCTCATTAAAATACCAAAACCTCTCCCTTAAGGAGGTTCTCAAGGAAGTTTGGTTCAAGAGGTAAATTCCCCTTTTCAATTCTTTGTCTTTCCTTTCAAGTTCATTTGTTTTCTTTTTCTATTCCATCTCTTTATAAAATTTTTTTGATGGATATATTACCTTATATGTACTGGAATGTTGTCATAATTTATCATCATCTCCCCCTTTTTACCTTCTTTTATACTAGTAGCAAGAACACCATCCAAGATGTGTCAATTTTACACATTCAAGGAGGATGGACTTTTGATTTCTTTTATCATTCGAAATTATGGTCATGAAACAATTATTATAATGGTTGAACCAGATTATTACATACAATATATCCTATTTATGATTCTGTAACCCCTTTGTTCAAATGGTGTTATGTTATAAAGAAAAATGAGTTCGTTGTAATCAAAACCCATAAATTAACCGAAACAATTATCATTAAAGTTCTATATAATAATTCATCCTCATTCCATGTAAAAAAGGTATATAAATGAACAATAACACCTATTTATGTTCATAAATAATATATAATTTCAATTAGGGATATTTACATCTATTCCTCTTCACTACTTAAAAACAAGTTAACCGAATATAAAAATAAGAGAAACGAACACTCTAGAACGACGAAATTCAATACAATAACTTGTCAATAGAGACATAATTGAACTAACAAGATTTATGGTAAACTAAATAAATTTCTAATAGGTTATAAAATAAGTTATTAACAAGTATAATTTCATATTCCAGGAGCTTAAGTACAAAGGAGGACACGTTTCGAGTAAAGGTAAGTGTTTTTCCACCAGAACTTCCATTTTCATTTGGGATACTTTCATTGTCTAATTAACTCACTGAAATTATTATTAATTTTTATGTAAACATCATATATTCATTTTGAGTATCATATATATGTTTAGAAACGAGAGCCCTTCCTTATTTTATGGATAGTTGCAAGTTTTAAAAGGAACATTCAATGTAGTTTCCAAAATACAGGCCCGATTCAAGGGGATTTCTCAAATTCTTATCCATTTTAAAGGGAACTCTATAATCTGTTTTTGGGAACCATTATCCTTATAAAATCATTCATTTTATAATTAAAATACTATCTTAATTTACTTTTGGTTTTATATAATGATTTTTCCAAAAGAACTCTTCTTTTCAAAATAAAAGAGTATTTATCTCAATAATTTCTTAATGATTTTATATGAGTGTTTTCATCTAATTTAACACTCTTGTTAATTCCATGGTATTATTGGGTTTAATCATTTATGAATGCATCTACCATATTTTATTTAATGGTTTATTACTAACTCTATTGTGGATGATCTATCCTAAAACCATTCACCATATTATTCCAAATGGTTTGTGTTTTATATTTAATGATTGGGGAATGATAGTTACATTTCATATGATAGTTTCAATATGAATGTATTTGTAGTTTATGTTTATCCCCTCTAATACGAGGAATGAATTAGACTTATTATGTGATGGTTGGAGCCCACTATATCCCCTTGATGCATCGGTAGGTCTCATGAGACAAATAGTCGTGGAATTGGCCGATGCCTTTCCCAATGTGATATAGATTTTGGCCGAGGCCTTAATCATTAGATGTCTTGGCCGATGCATTGAAAAAATGTTTCAGAATGTCAGACATTATGCACTCCATCATTATTATTTCAGCTATTGATATTTCTTGTGGTTATTCGACTAGTATAATACCCATGATTAAGTTTTATTATGATATTATTTACTCACCTCATATTCCTGCCATAATGTGTTCATGTTTATTATTAAAGTCATGTGTTTTAAATTATTCACCATGACTAATGTTTATATTATCCTCCACTGTATTTCTTACTCTTACTGAGTGTTTGTGCTCACCCCTTTCTTATGTTTCATTTTCTCAGGACATGAAGAAGTATTTTATGAATAACATTCAAGCATAATCTAGGAGATGTGATAACTCTAGTTGAATAAATTCGTTTTGTTTTTCCTTTACTAAAGTAAAGTTTTATTTATGTATGTATCTTGTTTACAATAATACTAAACTACTAGGTCCTTTAGGATTCGTATTCCTTGTAATTATGCCAACGTAATCAAATAAGGCACCAACTCTAGGCAACTGGGGTTGCGTCCTTACAGTCGGTATCAGAGGAAGTTTAGTATAATACTTGGAAACTAGATTTAGATAACGTAGAATTAGGGAAGAGTCCCTAAGTTTGTCTTTGAAGAAATACATACAATAACATCCTGGTATTTTGGTAAGGAATAAATTATGAGGATCTTTCAAGAAATACATCCCTGTCTGGATACGAGCTGGTAGAGGCGACTCTGGCACAGATGTTTCTAGGGGTAAAACCCGAAAACACCACTTTGAGCTAGAATCGAACAGGAACTGGTGCCCGACAATGGACCTTAATGCACTCTTGGTTACGACACTCCTAGGGGATATGCTAGGATAATTCAGATTTTCTATACAAGCCATTATGAAGGATTGAAATGTAAAATATTCCTCAAAGAAACCATATTTGTGAATATGGGATTATCCAAGCGTAGGATATCAAATTTTTTCTATGTATTTTGTTAATTAAGGATTATACATTATGGTTCATAACCTAATCTACTGTATGCCATTATATAGATATAGTGCCAAGTGGATGGAATGGAAATCGCACGAATGCACATGTCCCCTGTAGGGATTTTCCTCCGACGCGTGACAATGATGTGGGCTCTGGTGCTGTGACTAGGGTTGAGCAACTCATAACTACACTGGGACAACTTACTCATGTTATGAATAATAACCTTACTCATATGGATAATCCGGATCTACCACGTGGAGGATCCATGCTAGATTACTTTATGCGACAACAGCCTCCAACATTCAATGGTACTACAAACCAGTTTGTAGAAGAGTAGTGGATATGTTCCCTTGAGAAGATATTTCTCTCTTTGGGATGTAATGAAAGAGAGAAGGTTTTCAAGGTAGTATATCATCTATCGGGAGATGCAGATCAGTATTGGTCATTAATTGAAAACACAAAGGATAAAGAATAAAGAGAAGTGATGGAATAGAGGGATTTTAAGGAAATATTCTTTGAAAAATATTTCCCTCAAGAACAAAGAGTAGATACGGAGTAGAAATTCTTGAATCTGAGGCAAAAGGAGGATAAAAATGTTTCCAAGTATGAAGCTAACTTTATAAGGCTATCAAGACATGTTGTGGACTACATACGAAATCCATGGAGCAAAATCGATTGATTCTTTGATGGCCTAAATCCATTCCTCCAGCGAGCACTGGTCTCCCAAAATTTTTCATCATTTGGGGACATAGTTTTAGGTGCTATCAAGACTGAAAAAGAATTCTATAAGTGTTATGAATTTAAGGGAAAGAATGAAAATAAGAGGGATGCTAAAAACCAAGGTAAAGGAAATAAGGAAACAGGGAAGAAGGGATGAGTTAAATTTCCACCATGTGAAAATTGTGGAAGGAAACACCCCAGTGCGTTCTTAAAAGGAAAATGAGTATGCTAAAAATGTGGTCATAAAGTCCATCTTGCTGGTGATTGCAAAGAAAATAAGGAATCCAATGATGTTCGATACTAAAATTGTCAGGAGATGGGGAACTATGCTTATAATTGTCCAAAACTTCAAGGAAATATGCAACAGATGAGGCCAAGGTAGCAACGACAAGCATATGTGATCACAACTGCAGAGGTTGAAGTTCTGCGTGACGTGGTGGAAGGTAATTTGATCGTTTCCTCAAGCTTATCTAATGCTTTATTTGATTTTGGATCATCGCATTATTTCATATTTTCCCAGTTTTCTAAGAAAATTAGATATTTCCAATTTGATTTAATAAGGGATTTTTCAGTCAAAAATCTTAAGGGATGTATCACTACTACAAAGTTCTGTCACTCTGTTCCCATTAGGGCATTCAAATGTTCTTTATCTACTGATCTCATCATCATACCCATGATTGAATTTGATATAATCCTCAGTATGGATTGGCTTTCAGACCATGATTCAAAAATTTATTGTAAGAAGAAGGAGGTTACGATTTTTGATGACGATGATAAAGAACAACTTATCTTTAGAGCAAAATCGTCACCAATTGATTCTTATCTAGATCTACCCCTAGTAGCTCAAATAAATTAAATTATTGAGGTTGAAGAGAATGAAATAACTATGGGTGAGGAAAGGAATGTTCAAATAGAGGATATACTTATTTTGAGAGAATATGTTGATGTGTTTCTAGATGATTTACCTGGACATCCTCCAGAACGATAAATTGATCTTTCCATTGATTCAATTCCTGGTTCATGGCCCATATTGAAGAACACTTATAGAATGGCCATTGTGGAATTAGTGGAACTAAAGAAACAACTAGAGGAATTGAGTAATAAAGGATTTATCTACCCTAGTTTTTCTCCATGGGGATCCCAAGTCCATTTTGTTAAGAAGAAAGAAGGATCTATGAGGTTATGTAGAGACTAAAAGGAGATCAATGCTATAAAAATAAAGAACAAGTATCCCCTACCTCGCATTGATGATTTTTTTGACCAACTGCATGAATCTCAAAAAATTTCAAAGATTGACCTTCGATCTAGATATCATCAGTTTAGTGTGAAGAAGGAAGACATTCTAAAAACAGTGTTTCAAAACAGGTACGAGCATTACGAGTTTACAGTAATTCCTTTTGGATTGAATAATGCACCATATGTCTTCATTGATCTAATGAACATAGTTTTCAAGGAATATCTAGATGATTTTGTAGTTGTATTTATTGATTATATCTTGGTATACTCCAAAATCTATAAAGATAATGAAAATCAATTGCGCATTATCCTGATGACTCTTAGAAGACAGGAATTATATGGGAAGTTTAGAAATTTTGAATTCTGGCTTCAGGAGAATTCATTTATTGGCCATATTGTCCCTAAGGATGGAATCCTAGTTGATCCTGCAAAGAAAAAGGAAATCCAAGATCAGCCCATGCCAACAAACATAACTGAGGTATGCAGTTTTATTGGCTTCACAGGTTATTATTGGCATTTCGTACCATATTTTGCCCAACTAGCTAACCTGCTAACGAAACACACACGTAAAGGGGTTAAATTTTTTTGGACAAAAGATTGTGAAGAATGTTTTGAAGAACTGAATATAAGATTATTCAATGCTCCTATATTGACACTACCATCAGGGAATAACGGGTTTGTTATTTATAGTGATTCTTCAATGAAAGGACTTAGTTGTTTCCTGGTGCAAAATGATAGGGTTATTTCTTTTGCATCACGACAGATAAAAATTCATGATCAAAACTATCCTACTCATGATATTGATTTAGCTGCTGTAATCTTTGCATTGATGATATGGAGACATTATCTCTATGGTGAAAAATGAGAAAATTATACTGATCAAAAGAGCCTAAAGTATATTTTCTCACAGAAATATCTCAACATGAGGTAAAGGAGATGGCTTTAACTACTCAAGGATTATGAATTCCCAAAAAACTACCACCTGGGGATGGAAAATAAGGTGGAAGATGCTTTGAGCATAAAGGATCATGGAGGTTTGAACAAGATGAGATTTGAAAGGGATCCTATTTTCATGGATCTAGTAAATATGGGTATGGGAATAACCATGTATGGTGAACCATCAATGATTTTTCAAATGTTTGATGAACCGTCTTTACTAGAAAGGATAAAAAGTCCGCAGGCTAATGATGACGGGTTTGAAAAGAAGATTAAATCTGTTAATGATGGGAGATCGAGTGACTTCATTTATGAAGGTGGAATTTTGAAATTTGGGAAAAGACCTTGTGTTCCCGATATACCTAATCAAAAGAGGTAATTGTCAGATGATTCTTATAGTTCCAATTTCTCTATACACCCTGGTAGCACTAAGATGTATAGAGATATGAAGATACATTTTTGGTGGGACAACATGAAGAGGGAGATTGCTGATTTTGTGTCAAGATGTATGGTTTGTCAACAAGTGAAAGCTGGAAGGAAACAGCCTGGAAAAGTATTGCATCCACATTCCATACCAGAGTAGAAATGGGATAATATCACGATGGACTTTGTCATGGGACAACCAAAGACTCTTATAAGGAATGATGAAATATGGGTCACTGTTGACCATCTTACCAAGTCAGTGCATTTTATTTCTATAAGAGAAGATCTACCACTTGAACATCTAGAATGACTATATATTAATGAAGTTGTGCGACTTCATGGAGTACCCATATCGATTTTTTCTGATTGTTATCCACATTTTATGTCAATTTTATGGAAAAGTCATTAGAAGGCCTTAGATACTGATCTTCATTTGAGCACTGCCTACCACCCACAAACTGGTGGACAATCAGAACGGACTATTAAAACATTAGAAGACATGTTGAGGTCTTGTTCACTTGATTTTAAAGGCATGTGGGATCAGTATTTACCTCTCGTAGAATTTTCCTACAATAATATTGTCCAGTGAAGTATACAAATGGCACCCTATGAAGCATTATATGGGAGATGATGTCATACACCAACTTGTTGGGATGATGTTTGTGAAAGAAATCTCGTGGGCCCAGAACTTGTTGAAGAAACAATGGAAAAGGTAAAGATTATCCAGAACCATATCAAAATACGTAAAAGTAGGAAAAAGAGTTATGCAGATAACCGAAGGATGGATTTGGAGTTTTAAGAAGGTGATCATGTTTTCTTAAAGGTATCTCTAAGGAAGGGTATTATACGATTCGGTAAGAAGAGAAAGTTAAGTCCCATGTACATGGACCTTTTGAAATTCCCGACCGAATTGGAGTCGTAGATTACTATTTGGAAATGCCTCAAAGTCTCTCTAAGGTTCACAGTGGGTTCCACGTGTCAATGTTAAGAAAGTACACGCCAAACCCAACACATGTACTCACTTATGAAGAAGTGGAACTTGAGCCCGATCTATCTTACTGTGAAAGGCCAATCAAGATTTTTGATAGTAAAGAACATGTATTGAGAAATCAGACGACTCGTCTGGTAAAGATTATATGGAGGAATCATAAGATGGAGGAAGCAATATGGGAGCCTGAGGAGCTTATGTTAAAGACATATCCAAGTCTTTTTAGGTAAAATTTTGTGAATTCCAAGGATGAAATTTTTGTGAGGAGAAAATGTAATGAACCAATATTTTTTTAAAATTAAATTACTTTCTTATAAATATGATATAATTAAATTAACTACTAAGTGCTATGGGACCCTTAAAACATAAGTTTGTCACTTCTGTGATGTGAATTTAGAAAATCTGACATACACAGTTGCGATCAGTAAGTTATTTAGAGTCCAATAAGGAAAACAAAATTTTTGGTGAATAGTAACCAACCCTTATGAATAGTAACACACCCTTATGAATAGTTATATAGCCTAATGAATTGTAACTTCACCTATGATAATATATAAATAATATTCAAGTTTATCGTACGATATACCAATATTTTAGAATAAGTTAATGAATGTTTTAAAACTGGTTTTTGATAATATATTATGATTTTAATTAAATATTAAATTTATAATATTTTGAAAATTATTTTTGAAAAATGGACTTCATTTTTGGATTCTACACGTCGAAAAATGGTTAGGGTGAATTTTTGGTATTTTTCTGAAATACTTGATTTTTTGATGAATAGTAAAATGTGGTAATTTATTATATATATACATTATAGGATAAATAGACTATTCCTAGAATCATGGATGATGTAACAACCCTTAATCCAAATTCACATGATAAAATTACTATTCTTGGTCATGGAATACTTACTATTAATTGTCTTGTGAAGAAATAATAAATTAATGAGTTTTATATTAAGAAATCCCCTCTCTCATCCACTATAAAAAACCCCTCTCACCCCCTCTTCCAATCACTCCTCTCAAGCCTTGTGCCTTCTCCAAATTCTGGCCAAATACCCTCCCAACCTCCTCTCCCACGTCCATTAGGATTTTTTCTCATTAAAATACCAAAACCACTCCCTTAAGGAGGTTCTCAAGGAAGTTTGGTTCAAGAGGTAAATTCCTCTTTTCAATTCTTTGTATTTCCATTCAAGTTCATTTGTTTTCTTTTTCTATAACCTCTCTTTATCCAAATTTTTTGATGAATCTATTACCTTATATATACTAGAATTTTTTCATATGTTATCATCATCTCCCCCTTTTTACCTTCTTTAATACGAGTAGCAAGAACACCATCCAA
Organism: Viscum album; assembly: GCA_963277665.1. Classification (NCBI taxonomy): domain Eukaryota; kingdom Viridiplantae; phylum Streptophyta; class Magnoliopsida; order Santalales; family Viscaceae; genus Viscum; species Viscum album. Next base: position 529,886,527 of record OY728131.1, on the reverse strand, counting down.
GATGTGTCAATTTTACACATTCAAGGACGATGGACTTTCGATTTATTTTATCATTATAAATTGTGGTCTTGAAACCATTCTTATTATGGTTGAACCAAATTATTATATATAATGTAACCTATTTAATATTCTGCAATCAATTTTTTCATATGGTTTTAGGTTATAAAGAAAAATAATTTCGTTGTAATCAAAACCCACAAATTAACAGAAACAATTATCATTAAAGTTCTATATGATAATTCTTCCTCATTCCATGTAACCAAGTTATATAAATGAACAATAACACCTATTTATGTTCATAAATAATATATAATTTCAATTCTAGAGATTTACATCTATTCCAATTCTTTACTTAAAAACAAGTGAACTGAATATGAAAATAAGAGAAACGAACACTCCAGAACGACAAAATTCAATACAATAACTTGTCAATAAAGAAATAAATGAACAAACCAGAATTATGGTAAACTAAATATATTTTTAATAGGTTATGAAATAAGTTATTAACAAGTATAATTTCATATTCCAGGAGCTTATGTACAATCCTGATTCAATGGAATTTCTCAAATTCTTATCTATTTTCAAGGGAACTCTATAATCAGTTTTTGGGAACAATTATCCTTATAAAATCACTCATTTTATTATGAAAATAATATCTTAATTCACATCTGGTTTTATATAATGATTTTTTCCAAAGTACTCTTCTTTTCAAAAATAAAGGAGTATTTATCTCAAGAATTTCTTAATGATTTTATAAGATTGTTTTCGTTTAATTCAACACTCGTGTTGATTAAATGGTAGTATTGGGTTTAATAATTTATGAAGTCATCAACCATATTTTATTTAATGGTTTATGACTAACTCTATTGTGGATGATCAATCCTAAAACAATTCACCATATTATTCCGAATGGTTAGTGTTTTATGTTTAATGATTGGGGAAAGATAGTTACATTTCATATGATAGTTTCGATATGAATGTATTTGTTGTTTATGTTTATCCCTTCTCAGATGAGGAACACATTGTTCTTATTATGTGAGGGGTGGGGTCCTATATAGCCCCTCGATGCATCGGTAGTTCTCATGAGACAAATATATTTGGAATTGGCCGAGGCCTTTCCCAATGTGATATAGATTTTGGCCCAGGCCTTAATCATTAGACGTCGTGGCCGAGGCCTTGACAAAATGTTTCAGAATGTCTGAAATTATGCATTCCATCATTATGAGTTTAACTATTGATATTTCATGTGGTTATCCAACTAGTAGAATACTAATGATTATGTTTTATTATGGCATTGTTTACTCATCTCATATTCCAGCCATAATGTGTTCATGTTTATTATTAAAGGCATGTGTTTTCAATTATTCACCATGACTAATGTTTATATTATCTTTCATTATATTGCTTACTCTTACTGAGCATTTGAGCTCACCCCTATCTTATGTTTCATATTCTCAGGACCTGAAGATGTATTTTATGAATGACTTGTAAGCATAATCTATGATATGTGATGACTCTAGTGGAATAAATTAGTGTTGTTTTTCCACTCCTTATGTAAAGTTGAAATTATGTATGTATCTTGTTTCTAATAATACTAAACTACTTGGTCCTTCTTGATTCGTATTCCTTGTATGTATGCCAATGTAATCATATAAGGCACCAACTCCGGGAAACTGAGGTCTGGTCCTTACAATTCTGGTACCAACGACATCGAACCTAAGAAAATCTGACATCAGATGGCCATGTTACGTCCATCCAATGTATTAAATATGGATTGAAAACTCACATTACGTATTAATTATGCAGAACATATATATATATATATATATATATTGAAATACCCAAAAGAAATATGGATTTGAAATTTATGACAAACCCTGACATCGAACATGTTATGATAGGTGTAATAGTAATTTTAGGCACTGTTATTGGAAACCAACAATAAAAAAATATTAATTTATTTTAAATTAGTCTGATTGTTTTTTGGAGGCTGTTGAATAAATCTTCCCTGGCTGTGTGATATTGTTTTGGTGCGTTTGGCCAAAAATGTTACTTTTTATTATAATTTAAATGGCTAGATATTTTTTTATTATCCTTTGAGTCTTGACTTTTAAAATAAAATACTAATGGATGGGCCCCTCAGTTGACTTCTTCCCTCCCATTCCAATGGGCTGGACATCCACATCCCTTTCCCCCGTGCCATGTTCCTCCCCTCACCACCACCGCCACCCCGCCTGGCATGCAGTCTCCTCTCATAGCCGCCCTGCCTCTCGGACATCACGTGCACACCGCCGCTTCACTAGCCATCCATCTCACTAGTCTAATTCCCTGGAATCGCCCAACATGAGCACCCGGTCACCCAGCCGCCACAATCACATACCCTCAGCTGCCTATATCTGGGGCACCGTTTGAGACTCCCCATGGAAGGTAACCACCCCACACCACTTCTTTTGGGTTCAATGCAACCAACCTTTGGTACGAAGTGGGTCTCGGTGGGTCCACTATACCTGGAACTGGTTTCGTAGGGTTTTCCCATCCCAAAACACCCCGCACGAGATCTACACCATATTTTCTCGAAGTTTTGTGGTCCGAAAAATTATATGATATAAAAAATTAATTAATTTAATTTGGGTTTTAAAATTAAAATAATTAATCGTTAATTTTTGGTTTATAAATTAATTTTAATACTATGGGGTAAATTAATTTATTTTTTTGGTGTTAAAAATAAATAAATAAACTAATTTAACTTTTGTTTTTAAAAATAAAATATGTAATTGGAACGAACGATGTAAATTTTTGAATTAAAAATAAGAGTGAATTTTTAAACCAATAAAAATTTCCTCATATTTTTTTAATAAAAGATTAATTTTATTTCTACACTTATTTGAATACGTGAGTTTAATGCGTAATAGACTAATCATGAGCCTATGAATAACCAATTCATGTCTACTGAATGTTTAAATTATTTATTTAATTTTTTCAATGGCTATTTTTAATAATTTTTTTAATAAACGGTGATTTTTGTGTCATATATGTCATTATAAGTATAAGGTCATTACATGCCCACTTTCTTAGTTGTATGTTATATGCAAGATACCCCCTCACCCGTGTAGGAGTACTGTTTTATAATGACTTATATTAGTAGTGAAACACTTCAAGTTAAGCTTTGCAGACACCCCATACAGGGGCTTGACACATTGTATGGGTAGACATTTGCAATTCGAGTGGAAAGTAGTGATACAAACGGGACCACGGACCGTGGGCTTTGCGGGTATATGGAGGATGCGGGGCGGGATGAGAAAAAACAATTTGACCATTTGGAGCATGGGCTAATGTGGGTTGAGCATGTGCGGGTGCGAAATAAGTCGGGTTGATCCCTCACGTGCCTAATTTAAATTGTTTTTTACAATATATGTTTCTTTTATATTTTAGATTTTTTAATAAAAAAATTATGATTAAAAAATGACATGATTTTTCAATGTAATTATCATACTAATTCACCATTCATTCACATGTGAAATTTAAATAGGTTAATATTTATTGCTTTAATATGATATTAAATATTTATATTGTATTTATTAACTATATTCACATGATGTGTCATTCGGCCTCTTGAAAAATGGAACTGATCTACTATTCATATGGTTCCAATTCTAAAAGATTTATTATAATCATAATATTTTTAAGGTTGATCTATTTATGTTATTATTTAGTTTTATTTTTTATAAAGGAAATTGGAAAATTTCTCATGGGAACCCTAATAGCCTCCTTTGAAACAGATTTTGTTTGGAAAGTCATCATTCATTCCAACCATTTGCATCACTACAAGACCAATAATATCATTTGTCGCCCCTCACTAATCAGTCACCTACTTCGAATTGTAACTGTTCACCACCACATCCTTGTCACCACAAGCCACCATTAACCGATAAAAAATGTTTCATCACATCCCTTAAAACTATAGGTATTGTAAATCCATACTTCTCCCAACAACTATTAAGAATGAAAAAATACAATATTTAAGTGATTAAAAATTGTATATATTTTTTAAAATGTAGGAAACCTGTGGCAACCCATGGTCATATGTGGGGTGGAGTGGGTTTGAATTTTTTTGTTCACATTATATGCAGGGTTTTGCGGACAAATGCGGGCTTGGCCCCCTCTTCCCCAGCCCGCCCGTTTTGTATTACTAGTGGCATGTGATGCAGCTCAAGGCATTACCCCTAAAGTATAGGTTGATCCATTATTCACACAATGGATCAACAATTAGTATCATGTCATGATCAAATTTCAATTTTATTTTTTCATGGTTTTTTATTTGTTGAATGTGTAGTTTACGTGCAATCACATAGAGTATTAAACAAGAATGCATGGATAAAATGAACATGTGACACAATAAATATTTTTGAATGCATTGACATTTGTGAGTGTGATCACATAGTACATTCTTATGATAATGAAAAATATTTAGTTCATCACTTATAAATAATTAAACCCTCAATGTATTATTATGTCACAACCACCTTCCATCATTCAAATTTTGATAAAACTCAGTGTTAAGTTTTCTCATCATCCAATGTTGAGTGTGCCTATTACTACTAGGGAGTTATTGTAGTGGGTTCACATAACTAAAGTGGTAGTAAATATTATCCAATGACAACTTTATATTTTTTTAGAGGCAATCATTAATTGAATAAGGATATAATTATAGTAGTTGGGACTTCACTCAACTGATCATGGAACTGTGATTTAATGTGGTTGTCCAATCAAACTCCTACCTTGAACCCTCAATGTAGTGGCATATCCAATGATTTTAGACTATGAGGAGAGGTTATGTTATATTTTACACTAGAATACTAAACCAACAGAGTGTTTTGATAATAGCACAAAGGGTTGCTATAATTCGATAAAACAGTGGGAGACATTTAATGATTTTATTAATTAATCAAAATGTCGAAATTGGTAATCAAGATAAAATGTACAAATCTTATAAAAATTTTATTTTTTTTAGAAAATGGAAAGTTATAAAATGATACATTCTTTTATGAATAATAGAAAAAGTAAATGTCCAAACTGGCATGAGTTTTCAAGATTAATACAGGAACATGTACAAAATATTATGATATTGGAAATTCTAGGTGCTAATGTCCCAAATAACTATTAAGACACCCCAGGAAGCGAGGGTGTCTAAAAATTATTATGTGAGACTCATTTGCCAATCAGTTGATGGTGATGTCCTAATTCTATCACTAACAAGTGATTCTAGTTGTGGTTACTACATCATGGCATGGATTATAAAACATTTAGTCTCATCTATAAGAAGAATTCAAAAATAATGTGAAGAAATGTGATATTAAGGTGATGATTACACTAGACATGTGAAAATTGAAAGATGGATCACCATATTTCAATGGATCCTTTTCTCATTTAATTTTCAATAAATTACTCAAGTCTCTTTTTAGGTTACAAAACAGATAGTATTGGGTAAAATCTTTGTTTCCTTTTTAGGCAAGGTTTTCCATGTAAATAAGAATATAAAAGAGGGATTAATATTAAATTCTTAAGGATAAAAAATTGAAATACATGAAGAAAAGAAAATATAAAGAGTAATACAAGAACCACATTCCCAAATTGTTTAATGCAATGAGGTTTTCTAATGAACAATAGGATATTTTATTTTCATATCATGGAAAAAATTTATGGATGTTTGATCACAATAATTTTGAATTAAATGGGAATGTTAATGCTTATTATTTAAGTATATTCATCATTAAATAATTTAATATTATCAATCAAAATTAGTGGGAATTAAATACAGTATTACTTTCAAATATGTGTATTTAAATATAGTAATCATGTACGTATATAAATGTTACTAAAAGTTAGGTGTATTCTCCATGCAGCTGAGAAAGAGCGATTCTTAATTTAGTGGTGAGAAGTATATGACTTCTATATTTCTAACTGAATGGTTCATGTAAAAATATTATTGATTATAACCAAAAAATTTATATCACATGCAATTTGGATATAAGGGGACATTATTTCAAGTTTTGGAATGAATGTTGTTTCTGATGTTTAATACTCAATCAACAGTTCACTATTACATGAATCATAGGTAGTACTTGATAAATATAAAAAGTAAGACTTATTTACCCAGTTGTTGAGAGATAATATTTTTCAAGAAAAACTAAAATAGATGTTTAGGATATACCCAGTATGGTATTTATACTCAGTTGATATGAACACAATAGTTATTATTGACATATATATTTATTTTTGGACAAAGAAAACTTTAGAAATGAATATAAGACAAAAAACATTTAGAATTAGTTCAACAAGAGAGGGTGAACTATTCCAAGGGTAAGTTAGTGGTAATTATAATCTATTGTATTTATTTAATTGATTATGGAATATTAAAGATAGTTATTATTTATCAACAGTTAAAATATGTATGTTACTTTGGGCTGACATGCCGAAGAATATCTTGCCCAAGCATCACTACTGGAAACTGAGTTTTGCCCAATGGTTTAAAGAAATCGTTGGTATACTGTAAAAAGGCAGTATTTCCCAACGGTTTATTCAAACCATTGGGAATGTGTTATTATAATTATGATTTTCCAATGGTTTGAGTAAACCATTGGGAAATCTATTATTTGTCTAATATATACCAATGGTTTATTATAACCATTGGTAAAGAGATGCTTTCCCAATGGTTTTTAAAAACCATTCGGAATTTTTTCCCCCAAATACACAGCAACCTAGCTCCCACTCTACCCAATTTCAAACCCTAATCCAAAGATCCTCCAGAAGTTCCATCTTTACCCTAGGCCGCGAAACTCCTTTCATCCATAGATCCATCTTCAATAAATTAATTTTTTATTTATAAACTTAAATTTAGTAAGTGTTACCTTAGTTTTAATGTTCTCCATCTATTTTATTGTTTTTTGTTTTGATTTAGGCTAAATAAGTGGTCCTGAGGTATGTGGCATATCGATCACTTTGATTTATTTTCTGTTTTTTCTCTACACATCAATGATGGTAAAGGGTTTGTTTATTCATATGGTCTCGAGGTGGGTAATGGATATAAGGATGGTCCATGAGAAGGGATTGGGGACAGTTGGGGTAGTGGTGTAGGTGGTTTTCTATTTTTTTAGTGGCGTGATATTGTAGTTTCTATGGACATTGGTTTAGTTGAAAATTGGATTTGGATTTTGTATTCAATGTTTTTGGTCAAGTAATAATAGGAAGGGTATTGTCATTTAGGATTAATTGGATATTGTTTGGGTTATTGATTTGAATTGTGATGTTGGTTGGATTGGGTATAGGTAATTTTTAAGGTATTATATGAGTATTTACACCCCTGAACACCCCCACCCCACCCACCTAGACAGCTCCCCACCCCCTGGATAGCCCCACCACCACCCCCTGGACACCCCCTTGGACCCCCATTGGACTACCCCCACCCCCTGGGAACCCCCACCGCCATGGAAAACCCCCTCCCCCACCCATGGACACCTCACCCACCTCGACACCCCCATCCCCACCCCCCAAAAACACCCCCTCAAACCCCATGGACCCCCCACCCCCTGGACACCCCCTGGACACCCCACCGCCTTGGAAATCCCCCACCCCCATAGACACCCCCACCCCCTGGACATCCCCACTACCCCTAGACACCCCCACCCCTGGACAACCTCCACCCCCTTGGACAACCCCCCCCCCCCCCCCCACCCCACCTTAGACACCCCCTTAGACACCACTGCACCTCGTGGACACCTCCTAAGTGCTTGACCCAAGTTTTTAATTGGAATTAACAATGTAGGTGATTTCCCCTTTCCCAAATGACATTTCATAAGTGACCCATAGAGCCTTATAAATTTAATTTTTCATGTTTTGATAAATTGAATTTGTCATGTTTTGAAAAATTTAATTTGTCATTTTTTGATAAACTGAATGGGTTTTTTGGAATGAAATGGATAATACATGACGGTTTTCCTTTACTAACAAATTAAAAGGTTTTAAATAAAATTACCCTAAGGGGGATGCATGGGGTAGGGGAGGCTGTCCAGGTGGGGGTGGGATGTCTGGGGGGATACAGGGTGGGTAGGGGTGGCTACAAGGGTGTAGGGAAGTCGGGGTATGGGCTACCCAAGGAGGGGTTTGGGATGTCAAAGGGGTCAGGATGGGGTGTCTAGATGGGGGAGGGGTTGTGTGATATCATGGGGGTGTTTTTTCCAGGGGGTGGGGTGGGCTATCTAGGTGGGGGAGGGGTGTGGGATGTCCAGGGGGTGGGCAGTCCCGGGGGGTTGTCCAAGTATGGGAGGCGGTGGGTTGTCCGGGGGGGCTATTCAGGTGGGGGGAGGGGATGTCAAGGTGGGGGTGTGGGCTGTCCAGGGAGGATGGTGGGATATCAAGGGGTTGTGGGTAGGTTATCCAGGTGGGGGAGGGGTATGGTTGTCCAATGAGGGGGGCAGTCCAGGTGGGGTGGGGGAGGGGCTATCCAGTTGGGGGGTGGGGGGTCTATCGAGGTGGGGGAGGGTGTGGTGGGGTGTCTAGGGGGTATACATGGGGTAGGGGGATGTGGGGAGGTGGTTTGGGTTGTCCAGGGAGGGGGTGGGCTATCCAAGTGGGTGGTGGGTAGGATATCGTGGTGGGGGAGGGGGTGTGGGTTGTCGGGGTGGGGGAGGGGGCTCTCCAAGGGGATGGGGGTTGGATGTCCAAGTGGGGTGGGGGAATTCTAGGTGGGGTTGGGGGCTGTCCAGGTGGGGTGGGGGCTATCTAGGTGGGGGGATGTAGGGGTTAGGGGGTTTCAGGGGTGTGGGGGGTGTGGGTTGTCTAGGGAGGGGGTGTTTTGTCCACTCCGATACTCTACAAAAAAATAGTAAAAATATATAACCAATATATAGTTTCTTTCACACGTTAAGACTTTTATTGAAGTTCCATACCAACACCAACTCTTAACCTTCCACGAAGAAGTGATCTTTGCAAATAAATCTAAAATAGGTTCTTATCCACTATCCATATTGATCTCATACAAATTAAACATTCGTACAACTCTAGCTCACCTAATGATATAACAAGGATCATACTCCCACTAGTAGTGTCCCATCGAAACTTTTCTCATATTCCTAAACATCATAGATAGGATCATATTTGACACACACACAAAATTTTGTAAACATACAAATTGTATCAAAACCTAGAATTTTCTCTTAGATATCCTCTTATGGAATTAATAAGCCACATACATAGATGAAAATTTAGTGTTGTTTTTGCAATTAGGTGTGTTTTTTTAGAATTCATGTTTTATATTTAGAGTGTAAAATAAAATCTGATCCATGAATGATATTTGGTGGTGTTTTTACAATATTGTGTGTTGTGATTTATATGTATGATATTCATGGTTTACACCAATAATCTTCCAAGTCATCTATAATAGGCTTGAAATCATGTTATAATTGGATAGATATTAGATTCTATGACCATAGTTTGGGGGTGGAAACCCCCACCCCATTGGATAGCCCCACCCCAGACCCCCACCCCAAGAAAGCCCCACCCCTGGACACCCCGCCACCGTCAAGGATAGCCCCATCCCCTTGGATAGTCCCCCTTATCCCCTGGACACCCCACCCACCCCCTTGGATAACCCCCCTAAACACTACCCACCCCCTAGACTCCCCGCCCCCCTGGACGCCCCCACCCCCACTAGGAAACCACCCCTAGATAGCCCCACCCCTTTTGACATCCCCACCCCCTGGACAACCCTCACCCCTGGACACCCCCCACCTCCTTGGACAGCCCCCCCTGGACAACCCCCACCCTCGAGACAGCCCCCCTCCCCATGGAAACCCCCCTAGACACCCCCAACCCTTGGGCGGTGTATGTGATCACTCAAATAATCTACTAAAATATAAAATTTCTTCAATATAAAATTTACTCAAATCCTGAATAATTATCCTCTACAAGTATACATGATCTTGTACACTCATGTACAGTTCTTCAAAGATATTTTGTTATGAAACTATTATTGAGTATAACCAAAACATTTATCTCACATGGAATTTGGATATAAGGGGAGATTATTTCAGGTTCAGGAATGAATGTTGTTTCCGATGTTTAATACTCAATCAATAGTTCGCTTATACATGAATCAAAGTTAGTACCTGATAAATATAAAATTTAATACTTATTTACCCAGTTGTAGAAAGATAATATTATTCAAGAAAAACTAAAATAGACGTTTATGATATACCAAGTATAGTATTTATACTCAGTTGAGATGAACACCTTAGTTATTAATGATATATATATTTTTGTTTGGAAAAAAACCCTTTAGAAATGAATGTATGCCAAAAAAAATTTAGAATTAGTTCAACAAGAGAGGGTGAACTATTCCAAGGGTAAGCTAGTGGTAAATATACTTTGTTGTAATTTTTTAATTGATTATGGAATATTAAAGTTAATAATTATTTATCAATAGTTATAATATGTATGTTACTTTGGTCCAACATGCCGAAGAATATCTTGAAGAAGCATCACTATTGGAAACTGAGTTTTTTCCAATGTTTTCAAGAAACAGTTAGTATACTGTAAAAAATGTAGCATTTCCAAATGGGTTGTTCAAACCATTGGGAATGTGTTAATATAATTAAGATTTCCCAATGGGATGAGTAAACCATTGGGAAATATATAATTTATCTAATATATACCAATGGTTTATTAGAACTGTTTGTAATGAGAATCTTTCTGAACGGTTTTTAAAATCCATTCGGAATGTTTTCCCCCAAATACACAGCAGCCCATCTCCCACTACGCACAATTGCACACCCTAATTGAAATCTCCTCCGGAATTTCTATCTTGACCCTAGGCCGCGAAACTCTTTCACCCATAGATCCATCTTAAATCAAGCAATTTTTTATTTCGACACTTCAAATTAGTAAGTGTTACCATAGTTTTCATTTTCTACATCTAATGTTTTTTATTTTTGTTTTTATTTAGTGTAAATTAGAGTTCATGCAGTATGTGGCATATCGATCACTTTGATTTGTTTTCTATTTTTTGTTCTACACTTCAAAGATGGTAAAGGGTTTGATTATTAATATGGTGTCGAGGTGGGTAATGGATATAAGGATGGTCCATGAGAAGGGATTGGGGACGGTTGGTGTAGTGGTGTAGGTGGTCTTCCATTTTTTTAGTGGGGTGATATGGTAGTTTCTATGGACATTGGTTTAGTTGAAAATTGGATTTGGATTTTCTATTCATAGTTTTTGTTCAAGGAATAATAAGAAGGGTATTGACATTGATGATTATTTGGCTATTGGTTGGGTGATGGATTTGAATTGTGATGTTGGTTGGATTTGGTATAAGTAATTTTTAAGGTATTATATGGGTATTTACACCCCGGAACACCCACACCCCACCCCCTAGATAGCTCCCCCACGGATAGCCCCACCCCCACCCCCTGGACAACCCCACCCCCTGGAGAACCCCCTACCCCAACCCCCTGGACACCCTCACCCCCCTCGACACCCCCTATCCCACCCCCCCAGAACACCCCTCAACCCCCATGGACACCCCCACCCCCTAGACACCCCACCCCCTTGGATAGCCCCCCACCCCCGTAGACACCCCCACCCATGGAAACCCCGACCACCACAAGACACCCCCACCCCCTGGACAACTTCCACCCCCTAGACAACCCCCCCCCCTCCCACCCCACCTTAGACACACCTTAGACACCACTGCACCTCCTGGACACCACCACACCTCTAAAGTGCTTGACCCAATTTTTAAATTCGAATTAGCAATGTTGGTTATTTCCCCTTTCCCTAATTACATTTACTAAGTTACCCATAAATCCTTATAAATTAAATTTTTCATGTTTTGATAAATTGAATTTTTCATGTTTTGAAAATTTTAATTTGTAATGTTTTGATAAAATGAATGGGCTGTTTGGAATGAAATGGATAATACATGACGGTTTTCCTTTATTAAAAATAAAATGTTTTAAATAAAATTACCCTAGGGGGGATGAATGGGGGTAGGGGAGGCTTTCCATGTGGGGTGGGTTGTCCGGGGGAGGGGGGTAGGGGGTTGTAGGGGTGGCTACAAGGGTTTAGTGAAGTGGGGGCATGGGATACCCAAGGAGGGGTGTGGGATGTCCAAGGGGTCAGGGTGGGGTGTCCATATAGGGGAGGGGGTGTGTTGTCCTGAGGGTGAGGGTGGGCTGTCTTGGTGGGGGAGGGGTGTGGGATGTTCAGGGGGTGGGTTGTCCAGGGGGGTTGTCTACGTGGGGGAGGGGGAGGGTTATCCTGGGGGGCTGTCCAGGTGGGGGTGTCAAGGTTGGGGTGGGGCCTATAGTGGGGTGGGTGGGTTGGGGTGATATAGGGGGGTATGGGATGTCCAGGGAGGAGGGTGGGCTATCCAGGGGTGGTGGGTAGGTTATTCAGGTTGGGGAGGGGGTATGGGTTGTCCAATGGGGGGGCCCTGGTGGGGGTGGGGGAGGGGCTATCCAGTTAGGGGTGGGATCTGTCCAGGTGGGGGGGGTGGGCTGTTTAGGGGGGATATAGGGGGTAGGGGGCTGTAGGGGAGGTGATGTGGGATGTACAGGGAGGGGGTGGGCTATCCAAGGGGGAGGTTGGTAGGGTATCTTGGTGGGGGAGGGGTTTGGGCTGTCAGGGTGGGGGGGATCTCTAAGGGGATGGGGGTGTGCTGTCAGAGTGGTGGGGGGGGGGATTTTCAGAGGGGGGGGGGGGAATACTAGGTGGGGTGGGGGCTATCTAGGTTGGGGGGCTGTAGGTGGTAGGGGTCTACAGGGGTGTGGGGGGTGTGGGTTGTCCAGGGAGGGGGTGTGTTGTCCACTCCGATACTCTACAAAAAATATTAATCACATATAACCAATATATATTTTATTTCACATGTTAAGACATTTCTTGAAGTTCCGTACCAACACCCACTCTTAACCTTCCAAGAAGAAGTGGTATTTGAAAATAAATGTCACATAGGTTCTCATCCACTATCCATATTGGTCTCATACAAATTTAAAATTCGTACGACTTGATATCACCTAATGATATAACAAGGATCATACTCCCACGAGTAGTGTCCCATCGAAACATGGCTCATATTCCTAAACATCATACATTGGATCATAGTTGACACACACACAAAATTTTGTAAACATACACCTTATATAAAAAGCTATAGTTAGTTCTTAGCTAGCCTCTTAAGGAATCAATAAGCCACATACCAAGCTCAAAATTTAGAGGTGTGTTTACAATTAGGTGTGTTTTCTTAGAATTCATGTTCAATATTTAGAGTGTAAAATAAATTCTGATCCATGAATGATATTGGGAAGTGTTTTTACAATTAGGTGTGTTGTGATTTATATACATGATATTCATTGTTTACACCAATAGTCTTCCAGGTCATCTATAATAGGCTTGAAATCATTCAATAATTGGATAAATATTAGATTCTATGAACCTAGTTTGGGGGTGGACACCCCCATCCCCTTGGATAGCCCCCCTCCCCGAACCCCCACCCCCGGACACCCCCACCCCTGGACACCCTGCCACCCCCAAGGACAACCCCTATCCCCCCGGATAGCCCCCCCCCCCCCCCCCCGCCTCCCCTGGAAACCCCACCCACCCCCTTGGACAACCCCCTAGACACTACCCACCCCCTGGACACCCCCTACCCCCTTGACGCCCCCAGCCCCACTGGGAAACCCCACGAATAGACCCACCCCCTTGGACATCCCCACCCGCTGGACTGTCCTCACCCCATGGAAACCCCCACACCCTTGGACAGCCCCCCTGGACAACCCCCACCCCCAGAGACAGCCCCCCACTCCATGGAAACCCCCTGGGCACCCCCAACCCTTGGCAAGTGTATATGATCACTCAAATAATCTACTAAAATATAAAATTTCTTCAATCTAAAATTTACTCAACTCCTGAAAAATTCTCCTCCAAAGTGTACATGATCTTGTACACTCATTTATAGTTATTCAATGATATTTTGTTATAAATATAGTAATTTTTTATCTTTTATATTAATATTGTCATATAGAGTACTGTGTCAGTTATGGTATCATATAAAGAAAACAATTCTCATTTACTTAAATATATTTTCAATGGAACATCGATCTTGTTGAATTTATTTTTATGAAATGACTTATAAATTTTTTTTTACATAATGGATAGAAGTTGCATGTATGAAACCAATCAGATCTCAAGCGATGTTTAAAATAATTTGGAGAGATTTTTAGATTTTTTATTTCACAATGCTTCAGATTGTGGTCACATACACTGACCCTATTACAATTGTGTTGGAAGATCATGGTTGAGCCATGAAGAAGTCATCTACCACATAACCAAATATGTTTTTCAAGAAAACAACTATGTGTGGTATTACAATGGGGAGAAAATTAAATCTCAAATAGATGATGATCCAAATGAGATGACTGGATTCAAGAATTTGTTATGTGACTGGGTTTTTTTTATTCGTCATCATGAAAAAGAAATTATTCCAACCCAAAAAAACTTTGATATGAGAACACATTATGTGTATAATGAAAATGATGATGTTTTCAGGGTGAAAAAATTAAATGATGCTTCCATGACTCCAGTATATCGACAATGCGTTAAAATGAAAAATCTAGAATTTTTAAACCAATTTTATCATGGGAAAACTATTTATGGGATTTCAAATACTACCATCAATTACATTATTACCTACTTTAAGGACTTGCTTTAAAATTATGTAGATATTCCCAGAACCCACTATATGGTATGGAAGTTAGTTGAGGAACTTGGATTTTCAAGAAACAAAATTAAAGCTTGCATGAGAGATTGCAGTTTATTTTGGGAGGAAACAGTGGAATGAAATGATTGTATAAAATGTGGCACATCCCACTAGATGCCAAAATATGAAATATCAATAAAAATTTGATGTCATGATACTGAGATAAAGAATAATAATGATGATTTGGTTCACCCAACAGTTGGATTTTCATGGCAGAGATTTGATTCTCAAAATATTGATTTTGCAACTAACGTGTGTAATGTGAGGCTGGGTATTTTAGGTTATGGTTTTAATCCATTTGGGTAGATTTTTACTTTTCACAACACATTGATGGTTTTTATACACATTTATAACATCCCCCCATGGTTGTGTATGAAAAAACCTTTCACTTTCATGACTATACTCATTTTTGTTCCTTCTTGTCACACCCATCGTCTTTAAATAAATTATTTTATTAATTTCTAGGGAATTGGGTTGTTCTGGATGAAGCCAACTAAAAACTTTTGTTTTCTTATTTAAAGAAATACATGTTTTGGCTTTGACATAGGACCTCTCCCGGCTCATCGGGGCTTGACAGCATGCAATGCACGGGCGACGCACGGGAGAAACATAATTGTGAAGCCTTATGGCATCGCCAACTCTGTCGTGTGACCCGCCTGTCGTTCAATTTTACATTTTGCATATAAATGAATATTTTGGGCTTGGCGGCGTGCAGCGCATGAGTGGGGAATGGTTGAAGTTGTGAGGCTTTGACTGTGTCACCACGTGACCTCGTCCGATTCACTGCTCGGCCTTCCCGATGTTCAAGGCAGATGGAAATCACACGATGAATAATAAAATGAAAATACAATGAGATTTTGAGACTGTGCGACTTGAGCAAGGCATGATTTTGAAATAGTGTGGCCTCAACTAGTCCACCGGGTGACCTACTGATGTCCAATTAATTAAATGTCATTAATTAATAATGAAGAAATAAAATTAGGAGTCATAAAATAAAATAATAATATAATATAAAATGATTTGGATACAAAATAAAATTATTTTTTTATTGGTAATAATAATATTGTTATTTGAGATTATTATTATTACTATTATTATTATTATTATTCCTATTCTAGTTTATTGAAATAATTATTTTTTTGTTATTTATTATTATTATTATTATTAGGATTAGAATTATGAGTTTTTTTAAGCTTTATTTCTTTTTTTTCTTTCTTTCCCTCTTTCTGTATTCTCTTCTTCCTTCCTCTTTTTTTCCACTCCTTCTACTCTCCTCTCCCTCGTGTTCTGGCTCACCCCCCCTAAACCTAGCTTCCCTCCATCACCCTCCCTCCTACCCTTATCTCAATCTTCCGACCTCACCCTTCCGGTAGCCCCGACCGCTGATCCGTCTTACTCTCTGGCGACTCCTTGCACCGCCTAACCCCAGCGCGCCTCCCAAGTCTTCTTTATTCTGAACCCCACACAGTACCTTCCATTTCTTGTCCAGTTTTCCAGTAAGACCTCCATTGATCACACAACTCCCTCCCAGCCATGCCTCCGTGCACCACCTGCAACCCCACCCGGCCACCCGCGCTGCGCGCTTGCCCAAGACCCCACACCTCACCTCTCTCGGCCTCCTCCCACGTTCAACCTGCTCCAGCACTGCACACCCCTCCAACGAACCCTAGCCGCCGAACCCCCTTGCGTCGTGCCCTACTTTTCCCATGACCAGCCTCCCTGCCGACCCATTTCCGGTGATCCGACCTCTCTTGGTTAATCCCCCTTCTTTATTTTATTTTCTTTTCTCTTTTCGTATTTAGATTTTTTTTCCAGCAGGTTTATGGTCCAATTTATGGTTTGATTTTGGTTCATTTTTGTTAGAATTATTGTTTTAGGTTTCAATTGATCTTTGTGTGGTGTGTTCGTGGTGCGATTGGAGTTTCGCACCCATTTGTGGGAAATTCACCGTCAAAGGTAGGTGGTTCCACGTCCAAGTTATTATTTGATGAATTAATTTTCAATTCTTAATTTCATTGGCATATTATTCAATTAATTTTTATTTTGTAAAGTTGGTTTTATTTGAGGTTTGATTGTATTGGAAATTGTTTTGTAGTTTGTTTATATTAGGAGTGTGTTTTATGATTAGAACTTTGTTAGTGACTTTTGAATTTTTTGGTTATCTTATTAAGTTGTGCAAGTGGGGAGAATTGTATTTCTGAAATGACATCAGGTGTGTTTAGTCGTAAAAGAGGGGTTGGTGTGGGTTTAGTGGTTATCTTCATGCAATTTATTTTAAATTGTTTTATAAATTTTTACTTTTGGACTGTGTATTATTGTTTTGTAAATTGTGCAATGTTTGAGTTAGGAGTGAGGATGATGCGATTTATATTTTGGCGGGTGTCAGAATATGTTTTATTTTAGAAAGGGGTTTTGAATGACTTTTTTCCCCTTAAGAGTTTTGCGACATGTTGAAAACTATTTACTAAATTCTATTAGGGATTTTCTTAATTATCAAAGTGTTATGTTAAACTATGCATCTGGTTTAATTTAATGTGTAAGCAGTGCAGATTAAGATTTAAATTATTTTGGTGTGTGTATGGTTTTTAAAAGTGGTTTTGGGTGTGCAAATTGTGATTTGGTGTGGGTAAGTACCTTGTTTGGCTTCTATGCATTATTGTGACATGTGACATGGACTTGAAACTTTCTTGAGCACAAACCGGGAATCCCGGGTAGCTAGGAGGCTAGACTAGACTAGTGAGCTAGTGTTCCGGAGGTGACTCGACTCGGCTTCACTGGCAAGACTGACGATTGAAACACTAACTAAACATATGATTTTTTGAGGGTCATGGCCTTATAAGACATGTTTCACCAAGACAAGAAGTTCAATGGAACCATGTTAGCTCATACCCTTGAGGCCTCTCCCATATTAGTGCTCATTGGTTACATTACACATGTCGGTGTGACATATTGGTTATTTTGAAAAAAAGGTAAGGGGGTGTGTGTTTCAATTAAAGTTGATCCATTTGACACTATTTCCCTTAAACCATTTTTCTTTGAAACAATTTCATCATTATTATTTTTTTTCATCAATTAAAATTGAAAATTTATTTTTTATTTAATAATTTTTCATGGAACCATTTTATTGGGTGATGTCCTACTGGGCTTTTAGATCACACCCTACATACACCTTTGGGTGTATGTAGACTCTATTTCTTTATTATTCCAGGTCTATGCGTTGAACTCAGTGACGATGATTCATGTTGCAGTTGGTCTCCTTCTTCAGAGTGGTGTTGATGTGATCTCTCTTTTGCTAGGGGGTTTGATTCAGTGTTTTAATTTCTTCCATTGTCTGTTATTTTTAGTTATTGGATGCATTTGTAGCCTTAAACCTATTTTAGTATAAGGTTCGTGTGGTTTCTTATTTCCAGTTTTAGTTTATTTATCTTGTCAGTTGTTTTGGGTATAATATTTCGGGTAAATATTTCCCATGGGTATGATTTGATACCCGAGAACTTGTGCCAGCCTGTGGGGATCGGGAACGCCCTTTGGGCCTTGCCGCAGACTGGGTCAGGCGCCGAGTCGGATGGCGACCCGGCTTGTTTCGTGAAAAAATTGTATCAGAGGGTGAGGTTTTCTCTCTTGGGTCATTTTCTTTAGGGATAGAGTCATAGTAGACTGGAGTTAAGGTTGTTGGAACTCAACATTCTGTTTACGAGTAAGGTCCCTGGCCAGCACACCTCGTGGTGGGGCTCGAGTTACCAAAGTATGTTGAGGTTTTTCTAAGTCTTTGGCCCTTTTGGATAATCATGTCTAGGGGGAATTAAAAGGGTGTAGGGTCAGTGGTCCTAGTGATCTCGTAGGGTCTGGAAAGACATGTGGAGCTGTGGACGTTGTCCCAGAATACCCTTTGTGGCAGTGGTGTGATTGGCGTATAGCCACCAACCATATGTTCTAGTCACCCGCTAACTCTTTTTTTATCTTACACCATTCCTTGTTTCACTGTTTTGAAATTGTGGAAGTTTCGTTTTTAAGTAATAATGATGTGGTCTTCAAAAATGTTCTAAAATGAAGCACTTTAAAAATAATATTATGTGAAAGGTTTGAAAATTTTGGGTTTAATGTTTTGGTTTTGAAGAAAAATGGAATGGTTTGGTTTTGATCCATGGTGTTCTCATGGGAAACCACATGCAAGTGTGTATACGAAAAGTGAAATGGTTAATGGCACGAGCGGATGAGTGCCTAGATGGATATGAGATTTCTTCCAGTGTGGCACGAGAACATGCATGTGTGAGGCCCATGGGACACCATTGGTGGGGGAGATATCCACCAGCTTCGTCCCTTTTCAAAATGTTTTGTTAAAGGAAAAGTTTTTTTTTTAAAAAACTGGTGTTTGTGTGGTGTTTCCTTGTGTTTTGGAAATTTTGGGTGAGAGTCATTTTGAGATGAGATTACTATTGTCTTATTTGTGTATTGAGTTTCAATTCTTATTCGTGAGTTGGGGTGAAAATGTGTAGTTAATGGTATATTTCAAAAAGTGTTTCTGGAATCCCTTGCGGTGGTACCCCCTACACATATAATGTTCGTTTGTTGTATGTCTTGGCCATTGGACAAATTTGATTGGGTCCACAGTTATCCTTCTTGGCTAGTGTATGCCCCAATAAAGAGTTAATGTGTGGATGGCGTGCGGCCACAGATAGTTCACCGTTGGCCGACCCTCCATTTGATTATAGTAAGGACTCTCCATTTTGGGTGATAGTGCTAAGTCTTTTTCTTTTTCCTTTCAGTTATGTAGATCCTATTAGAGAGGGATGACATATGCGTGGGGATCTAAAGGGAGTTTCGATCTCTTTGAGTTGTCTGAGTCATCGGGTATGAAGTTTGACATCGTTGCATCTGAAGGATCCCCCTTGAAATGGTGAAAGGAATTCCAATAGGTAAGGGTGAAGGCGTTTCGGAGTTATTGGTGCTAACCAATGTCTTTAATGTCTTGTAGTGCTTTTATCAGCCGCAATGGTCATTTTTGGGTGACATCTTGCAGAATGAGGCCCCTTTGATAGTCAACGATTGTTTGGAAGCGGTAAAGGAGACTCCAGTGGGGAAAAGGTGGAAGCAACATGAAGTTGTTGGTGCGGTCTATTGTTATAAATGACCTCTGGTATTTGGTTTGTTTTTTTTAAGAAAAGGTTCGTGTTAGGCTACTAGTTTGGCAGACCCAATCATATGAGGCTGCTATGGTTGTTTCTAGGAATCACGTGTTGTTCAAGACATGGTTTAAAGTCTTTATCAGCGTATTGTTTCTCTCGACAACAATGATCGTGCTCGGTGAAAATTTGTGGTATCATGTTTTCATTCACTATAACAAGGTTTGATGTGCATGTACCATCTAAGCTCTCGATCTGGTGACTGTTCAGTGTGAGAGTAATTGGATTTCATGGTGTGTTGTGTCTGATGGTGTTGTCTTGGGTGCAATATGATTTCATGTGGCACCAAATGGAGAATCTATGCTCTGGAGTCTTTAATACCTGACTGCGAGGAAAGAGATTCATCAAAAATCAGGGCTCCATCCATAGGCCTCAGAGTGAAGCTGTCTTGTGGTCAGGAACTTCGAGAGTGTATGGGACCCCAACCTTATTTCTTTCATCAGTGTTGAAAGAAAAGTAGCCTAAATTGTTTTCTATGGTTGTTCCGTTTCGAATGAACCATCTGATTGTGTAAGGTTTCCGTGACTGTGAGGAGGCATGTTCGACTCATCACCATAAAGTCCTGAGGGTTTCATCCCACATGATGTAATCACTTCTAGTGGTCTTTATGGGGTCTGTTGGGGTAAGCGGTCTCAAATTTGAATAGTTCTCATCCTGGGATGTGAAGTTGCTGGGTTGTTTTTTTGTTGTGGATTTAATACCCCGATAGTTAGGCCCCTCCCTACCCACCCCTTGTGGTGGGGTGTTTGGCCACTGTTGGATAATTTTCAATGTTTTTTACCCTCTGTCAGTCCTAATGGAGGGGAGCCTCATTATGGGTCTCGCACAAGTGTCTCTAGAATGAGTTGGTGTTGGCCTTTCTCATAATAGTGGGGAGTCCACCAGGGCCTCCTCGTGTCTATTTTCAAGTCTAATCTTGGTAATCGATATGTTTTTAATGGTGGGGATCCCGTTGGGATTTCCCATGTTGGACCTTTCAGTTTTGTTCCTAGAGATGGTTTAGTGGTTGGTTATTAGAGTATTATTTGGATGTGGGTTGGTCTTGTTTCTTCATTCCAGTAAAATGTTTTGTTTTCCATTCAATGATGCTCGAGGTGTTTCGGTTTAGGAAGTTGGTTTCCATGGGTGTGAGAGTTCCTTTACTTAAGAAATCAACTGGAGGTGTTCTAGCATTATAGGGCAGGTGACACTTAGCAAAATGTGTTTTACAGGTTCGTTGAAGTTGTCATTTGAGTCGCTATCTCGGAGCATGGTGCGTTTGTCTCTTTTCACATGCTTTTCATGAGGATACCTTCTGAACCCCAAGAGGGTGTCATTTTCTACAATGGGTCTTAGCCTTAGTTGTGGCTTTCTAGGGACGGAAAGCTTTATGGTGGGGAGAATTTTCACACCTGTCGGCTTTAAATAAATTCTTTTAATAATTTTCAGGGAATTGGGTAGTTCAAGTTGAGGTCGACATAAAAATTTTGGGATATTATTTAAAGAAATACATGTTTTGGATTTGACACACGCCCTCACCTGGCTCATTAGGGCTTGACAGTGTGAAACACACAAGCGACGCACGAGAGAAACATAATTGCAAAGCCTTGCGGCTTCGCCAGCGCTGCCGTGTGAGCCTCCCGTCGTTCAATTTTACATTTTGTAGATAAATGAATATTTTGGGATTGGCGGCATCCAAAGAATGAGAGAGGAATGGTTGAGGTTGCGTGAATTTGACTGGGTCACCACGTGACCTCATCCGGTTCACTGCTTGGCCTGTTCGATGTTCAAGGAATTTGGAAATTACGTGACGAATAATAAAATGAAAATACAAAGAATGTTTGAGACAGTGTGACTCGAGAGAGGCACGATTTTGAAACCGTGCGGCCTCACCTGGTCCATCGGATGACCTGCCGATGTCCAATTAATTAAATGACATGAATTAATAATGAAGAAATAAAATTAATAGTCGTAAAATTAAAAAATAATATAACATATTAAGAGTTGGATACAAATTAAAATTAATTGTTTTAATGGTAATAATAATAATAATATTTGATAATATTATTCTTCTTCTTCTTATTATTCATATTCTAGTTTATTACAATTATTATTCTTTTGTAAATTATTATTATTATTATTATTATTATTAGGATTAGAATTATGAGTTTTTTAAGGTTTTTATTTTTCTTTATTTTTATTTCTTTCTCTCTTTCTGTATTTTTTGTTCATTCCTCTTTGTTTCCTCTCCTTCTCTTCTCCTTTGCCTCGTGTCACGGTTCACACCCTCCCCCCTAACCCTAGCTTGTCGCCATCACCCTCCATCCTACCCCATCTCATGCCACCGACCTCCTCCTTCCAGAAACCCCGACCGCCACTCCATCTCCCTCCATAGAGACGCCTCGCACTGCCTAACCTAAGCACGCCTCCCCAGTCTTCGTCACTCCGAACCCCACACACCGCCTTCCCTTTCTCAGCCGGTTTTCTGGTGCAACCTTTGGCGAGCACAAAACTTTCTCCCGGCTAGGCCTCCTTGCATCGCCCACAACCCCACATAGCCACCCGCGCAGCGCGCTCTCCCAGGACCCCGCACCCCACCTCCCTCAGCATCCTCCCACGTCTAGACTGCTCTGGCACTGCACACCCCTCCAAAAAACCACATCCACTAGCCCCCCTTGCGTCGTGCCCTACTTTCCCCCTGGCCAGCTTTCCAGCTGACCCATTTCTGGTGATCCGACCTCCCTTGGTTAAGCCCCCTTCTTCATTTTATTTTCTTTTCTCATTTTGAGTTTATATTTTTTTCTGCGGGTTTGTGGTCTGATATAGGGTTTGATTTTAGTTCATTTTGGTTTGAATTCTTGTTTTAGGGTTCAATTGATATTTGTGTGGTGTGTTCGTGGTGCGATTGGAGTTTCACACCCATTTTTGGGAAATTCAACATCAAAGGTAGGTGGTTACACATCCAAGTTATTATTTAATGAAATAATTTTCAATGCTTAATTTGTTTGGCACATTATTCAATTAGTTTTTTTTTTTGAGAAATTTGTTTTATTTGAGGTTTGATTGAATTAGAAATTTTTTAGTAGTTTGATTAAATTAGGAGCGTGTTTTTTGTTGAGAAATCAGTTAGTGACTTTTGAATTGTGTGGTTATCCTATTAAGTTGTGCAAGTGGTGCGAATTTTATTTCTGACATGGAATCGGGTGTGTTTAGTCGTAAAAGAGGGGTTGGTGTGGGTTTTGTGGTTAACATCAAGTGATTTATTTAAAATTGTTTCATATGTTTTTACTTTTGGATTTTGTATTACTGTTTTGTAGATTCTGTAGTGTGTGAGTTAGGGAGTGATGATGACGTGATTTATACTTTGGCGTGTGTCAGAATATGTTTTATTTTAGAAGGGGGTTTTGAATGACTTTTTTCCCTTTAAGAGTTTTGTGACATGTTGAAAAATGTTTACTAAATTATCTTAGGGGTTTTCTTAATTATCAAAGTGTTCTGTTAAACTATCCATCTGGTATAATTTAATTTGTATGCAGTGCAGATTATGTTCTTAAAATATTTTGGTGTGTGTATGGTTTTAAACGTGGGGTTGGGTGTGCAAATTATGATTTGGTGTGGGTAAGTACCCTGTTTAGATTTTATGGATTATAGTGACATGTGACATGGACTTGAAACTTTCTTGAGCACAAACAAGGAAGCCCTAGTATCTATGAGGGTAGACTAGACTAATGAGCTAGTGTTTCAGAGGTGACTCGACCCGTTTTCACTGGCAGGAATGAAGATTGATATACTAACTAAACATATGCTTTTCTGAGGGTCATGGACATCTAAGGAAAATTTTCTGAGGGTCATGGCCTTCTAAGACACGTTTTTTGAGGGTCGTGGCTTTCTAAGCCACGTTTCACCGAGACACGAAGTTTTAGGGACCCAAGCTAGCTGATACCCATGCAGACTCTCCCATATTAGAGCTCATTGGTTTCTTTACGCTTGTCGGTGTGACATGTTGGTTATATTGAAAAAAAGGTAATGGTGTGTGTGTTTCAATTTACGTTGTTTCATTTGAAACTGTTTTCCTTAATCCCATTTTCTTTGAAACTATTTCAGCATTATTTTTTTTATTTAATAAAAATTGAAAATGTATTTTTCATTTAATAATTTTACATGGATCCTTTTTATTTGGTGACGTACCACTGGGAATTTGGCTCACACCCTACATACACCCTTGGGTGTATGTAGTCTCTATTTCATTTGTATTCCAGGTCAATGCATTGAACTCAGTGACGACGGTTCTTGTTGTAGTTGGTCTCCTCTTTCATAGTGGTGTGGATGTGGTCTCTCATTTGACGAGAGGTTTGAGTCAGTGTTTTAATATCTGTCATTGTCTATTCTTTTTAGTTATTGGATCGAGTTGTAGACTTAAGACTATTTTATTATAAGGTTCGTGTTGTTGCCTATTTCCAGTTTTAGTTTATTTATCTTGTCATTTGTTTTGTGTAAAATATTTCGGGTAAATCGTTCCAATGGGTAATATTTGATACTCGGGCACATGTGTCAGCCCGTGGGGATCAGGAATGCCCTTCGGGCCTTTCCAAAGACTGGGTCGGGCACCGGTTCAGATGGAGACCCGGCCGGGTTAGTGACACTTCTGATCCCAACAATGACATAAAAAAATACATGCAACCTTTAATAAAAGAGTTCAAACTACTTTGGGATGTGGGTGTGCGCACATACGATGAATGTTCGGATGACATATTTCATATGTGTGCTGCAATTATGTGGATGGTAAATGATTTTTCTGCTTATTCAATGATGTCTGGATGGATCACGAAGGGAAAACTATCATTTACATTTTGTATGAAGAATACACAATCCAGAAGGCTAAAACATCTTTGCGGTTTCATTTTTATGGGACATCGACAATTCATTCCAATGGACCATCCATATAGAAATAATCATCGAAGATTTGAGAATACCATGGATATCGATGATCCACCTAAGTGTATGCCTTGAATTTATGTGTATAATGAATTGAAAGATTTCATTTTTTCATTCGGGAAGGGTCAAATGAAATCTAGAAGGAGAAGGAATGTTTCAACTGAAACCTGTTATAATTGGAAGAAGAGAAGTATCTTCTTTGATTTTCCTTACTGGTCAACCAATTTTTTATGTCATTTCTTAGACATAATGAACATTGAAAAAAAAATATGTGAAATGTTTCTTTCAATTCTTCTAAATGTTAAGGGAAAGAGAAAAAATGTTTTACAGTCTTAGCGTGACTTGGAGGATGGGGGGAATTAGACCAGAATTTCATCTTGTGTGTATCAATGAAAATAAATGGAATGTTACATGTGATAATAATGTGATGACACCTGTAGAAAAGAAGATAATTTTGGATGTAGTAGAGACTATTAATTTTATTAATGGCTACTCATGAAACATATCTAAATGGGTCAACCGAAGAGTGTTGAAGCTAAAATCATTGAAGACTCATGATTATCACATACTTCTGCATGAGTTGATTCCAATATAAATCCGTCATCTTATGTACAATAATTTAAGGGTGTATGTTATTTGGTTTTCCATTTTTTGAGATCTTTTTGCTAATATTTCTTCTAAATCTTTCTTGAGAAATATATTGGTAGATGCCCCATTAATTTTTTGTGAGTTAGAGAAAATATTTCCTCCATCATTTTTCACATGCAGACTGCATTTAAATGACCATATTCCAACTAAAAAAATTCTCAGAGGACCTATTTTTATTCTTTGGATATATCCATTTGAATGAAATATGTACACATTAAAGTATTATATCCAAAAAAGGAATCATCCTAAAGGTTCTATCGTGAATGGTTACTTGGATCAAGAATGTATGGATTTATACTCTATGTATTTGTCTGATATTACTGCAAGAATGATCAGACCAATGAGAAACAAAGAAAAATGGTATGATAAAATTGGACCTATTTTTCTATCAGTTCATCAAATATGAGGAATTCCTGGATCATATAAACTGATGACATTAAGGCTTGAAGAGCGGGAGTTGGCACATCACACAGTTGTGTTCAACTGTGATTTGTTCAATGACTACATCTTTTAAGTAAATTTAATATATATATCTTTTATATATATATATATTAAACTATTCTAATTTTTATCTACAAGGAACATAAAGCGATGATAAATAGAAAGCATCATTCTTTATCATTAAGAAGGAGAAAGACTTTGCATAAAAAAAAGTTTTTTGCTTGGTTAAAATTGAATGTAATAATAATAATATTTAAAATAATATAAACAATATTTAATTAAGTTTAATTTTCTTTTATATTTCATGTACTGAGTTTTCCTATTGAATCTGTCTCTGAGGAAATAATAACTTTTGATTTTGGTCCTAATACCATGGTTCGTGACTGTAAATCAATTGTTTTCAATAGGTATATATTTATTATCACTCAATGAAAAAATAACATGAGAACACAACATGATGGTGTTATGGTTACTTACACAATATAATATTACGCCAATGCATCTGATAGTATACTGCTATTTGAAAATGTAAGTTATTATGGAGTCGTTGAAAAAATAATAATATTGGATTATTATTCTCATGGACGAGTCATAATGATTAAATTCCAATGGTTTGATTTGAGGATGAGGAGGAACACATTTATTAATGATTTTGGATTTTGAGTAATTGATATGACTCACACTCTTGCTACAAATGAAACATATATATTGGCATCAATGGAGAAACAAGTTTTTTATGTCAAAGACCATCTTCTACCTGAATTTTGTGTCATTATTGAAGTAATTCCATGACATATTTTTATGATGGTGATGATGGAAATGAAACCATCACTAATTCCATTAGAAACGATCCATTTATTACTTTTGATGTCTCAAATAGATCAATTTTTAGAGTTGACTCTGAACCTAAAGATGTGGTCATAAATATAAAGAATCATCCATCCATGTTCTCAATTATTTTGGGTTTTCTTGACTTGTGTTGTTAAGGTTGGTACTATTCAAATTGATTTAATATTAATTAAAAAATATGTTATATCCAACCTAACCGTTATGTGATTTTGTAATGTTTATTGGTTGCAATTTTATTTGATTTGCATTACAAATTTGGAAGTGAACTATATTCAAACCTACGAAACCAACATTTATAACTTGGTGATCATTTCAATTCATTATTGACCATCAATAAAATTAGTATAACTCTAAGACCTTCATTTAAAATTTCACTAGATAATTTCACATGATGTTTTGTCTTATTTTTCAAAACATGTATAGAAACCTGCATCATCTACCTGGGCTAATGAAATTAACAATTTTCATTAATTTTGACAATTGTTTTACCCCTTATGAATCTGGTAGATATATTATCCTTGTTCATATGTTTATATCATCATTTACAACTATATTAATGGTTTAGTCATTAATAATATCTAGACTGATGACACTTAGAAAATAAAAATCCTACAACAAAATTAATTTTTTTATTACATCTTGTACGATTTATTGAATTCATTATATATCCATCAATCTCACCTAAAACATTAGATTGTTAAATTATCACTGAATCCCGCTATCCCCTCCCATATATTTTGTTTTTTGGATTACACATTAGCTATCCTCTTCTAATTACATCCATATTTGTTTTCAAATGTAGGAAATGCAACCAATTAAAGAGAGGCTACGTAAAAAGATGATGGAAAACAATTGTCACATGGCTGAGATGGGAATTCCACCACTAGTGCCTGTAGTGAGTATATTTTTTCAAATATATATATTTAAATAATATATAATTTCATGTGATTAATTTTGTTTTAAACATTTTTGCATGATCCACCTATTCGAAGTCAATTATTTAACAATCAGTCTAGTAGTGGTCCCAGCACTCAAGGTGCTCGTACGAGGGGGGGGGGGGGGTTGTATGAGATCTTTCCGATCTTGTCAGTGTACCTAATTTGACCATGACCCTCCCACTAACATACCATCTATCCCACATTCTGATCCTAATGTGTCATTAAGGACACATGAGATATTTAGGCCTCCCATGTTTTCACCACCTTTTACATCTAAGACTCCTCACCCATATTTACCATATCCAATGATGATTCCCACTCCCCATCTAGTATTCAGCCAGCCATCCATGTCAGATTCATTTACTTCTACTTCCTTCTCTCTGAGCATTTATATTGTATCTTCTTTGACTCCAGATCTGCCAGAGTCTGTCCCTACGGAAAATACATTGTGACCCACTCCACCTACACAGGGTGTTCTTTCAGTTTCTGTGGATCTAGTGGCACCCATTTATCAAACTACCTTATGTATATTTAAACAAACCTAACAAATTTTTATACCCTTATTTATTTTCATTATAACATGTATTGATAAAATATTTGTGTTTCTTTCAAAGTAGATACATATACTGATAGGAGGATGGGGAGGGGGTGTACACGCATGCGTGCGGTGTGAAGCCGCTGCACACAGTTGATGGTGGACTATAATGAAGACAACCAAATGATTGACAAGATAGGGAAACAATGTCGGAGTTTTTTGGAGATTCTTTCCAAATACTCCGACATCATTCCTATCAGCCCACTCTCATAGAGAATGTTTCCAAATGAAGTCAAGGATAATTTTTGGGCAGATATATGGTTAAAAAATCTGTTTTATTTAATGAATTATATTATTTTTTGTATTTATATGAATTAATAATTGAGTGTCATATTAAGTTTAATTTCCCCGATGGTGAGGTTGCACAAAAAGAATGTCTAAAGGAATTTGGTGAGCATTGGAGAGCCTATATGAATGAGTTTCATATTGGATGGCTTGCTAGAGTTGGCACAAAGTTATAGGCGTTCCCGATTATTGATGATAGTCCATTAAAATAGTATCACTAGATGATTACTCATTGGACGACTACCGAGTTTAAGGTATTAATCAAATTTGAGGTATTTAAATGAAAATTTTCATGTTTTACATTAATACTATCTTTTATAATATTGAATTTTATTTAGGAATCATTAGAATGATATAACAAAACATTGATTCTATAAAATACCTCAACACATTGGGACGTACTACGATGCCAGATCCTGAGTGGAAGCTGGTATGACAGTTTTTTATATAATTTTAGTTTTAATTATTTTTAATGGTAATGTCCTACTCAAAGACTAAGACCCAATTTATTAAAAGGAAGAAAGGAAAACACATGAATCTGAAAGAGGAAATTTTATTACAATCATTTCTTTAGAGAGGGATAAGGTCAACTGGAAAATCATCGATCCACGTAATGTCTTGGTTGATCCCCTTGTTAGAAATACCATATGCCACCATATTTTTTTCACAGTAGGTGTTGGTGAAAATGTATCTGAGCTCCAGAAGAAAGTCAAGGCAGTTCTTCCAACTCGCAGTAAGAGGCCATGGAAAATGAACCACACCATTCCAAATTGCTGGAACAATGGTGGTGGAGTCACTTTCAATCCAGATGTGGTTCCATAATTTTTATTTAAAACAATTAATGGAATGAATCAATGCCAACATATCTGCTTCATGGTAAGATGTGACACCACAAATTCCATAGAAATAACTATGGAAATGACCTCAAAAGTCTCTGAGAATGGATCCATAACCTGCAGATCCTAGAATTCTTTTAGAGGCACCATCCATGTTGATCTTGATCTATCCATGAAGAGGGGATTTCCAGAACACCTCAAAAAAGTGTTTCATCTAAGTGAAGTTTCCAACGATCCTAATATGTCATAGGATCACAATGTCACCAATCGAGTTATCACAATGAGCTTTCTGGATCATGGCAGCATCCCTAATGGAAATCAGAATTTTCTTCCGACCTGCAATAAGGTTGGAAGAGTAATTATTATGAATAATGGAATTTCTATTGTACCAGATAACGTGTAGGAGCTCCGCAATAGCAGATAAGAAAGGGTTCTTGATTTTTTGTGAAGAATAAATCTCCACACATTGTTTTATCTGAGAGAAAATAGTGTGAGAAAATGACCATCTTCAATCAAACATGTTAGTAATAAAATTCCAAAGATTAGATGACATTGCACATAACAAAAATAGATGATTGATATCCTCTCTATGTTGATGATAGAGATGAAATTTAGAATAGAGATGTATACCAAAATATTGGAGACATATCTCAATAAGAATACGGTTATGCACAATACACCAAATGAGATTAAGGCTTGATGGTTTAATCCAAGGTTTTTCAAATATCTTCAACCAAGAAAAATTATACTCTGAGTTCAAGAAACAATGACTGTAAATTTTTTTGGAATCCAGAATACCATTGTGTGCAGGTTCTCATATAAGAAAATAATAATCATTAGATAAAGTGTAACCATCAACAACCTGCATGATAGAGTCATAGAGCTCCAAATTACTAGATTGCATAACCTCATTTATAGAGCAATTGATACTGTCCAGAGAGGTTTTAGGAGGTAACATGGAAACGAGGGGAGTGCTAGTCCAGTTATCAAGCCAAAAGCATATGGTGGAGTCCAATCTAACCACCCATTTAGAGTTATACATGACGTAAAAAAATGAGTTTCTAATGGAAGGCCAAAGAGAGGAATTGACATAGTTCAAATTCCCTTTTTTGAGACTCTCTAGGAATTTATTTTTAAGGACGACTATGGAGTCTGATTTATTATTGATAAGTCTCTAGGTGAGTCTGGCTTGGAGAGACTCATTGAAAATTTTGAGATTTTTAATACCTTGTCCACCCCTCTCAAGAGGTTTGAAGTAGGTCGACTATGGAATGTAACAGGTTTCGGTTCAATAATACTTCCGATCCAAACAATTTTTTTAATATAGGTATTTAATCTCTTGAGAAGGCCAAGAGGCCATTTGTAGATCATAAGGGAGTAAACCATTTTTGAGGCAATAGATGATTTCACAAGGCATATCCTGCCAGCCATGGATAGGGATTTCCCTTTCCTGGAAGAATGTAGATTAATAAATTGATCAACAACATCATTGAAGTATATGAATTTAGCCCTACCCCAAAATATGAGTACTCCAAAATAGGTAAAAGGAAGGAAACCTTCTTTGATGCCTAGATTTACTATGATGTTACCTTTCCTAAAAGGGGGAAAAGTTTCCCGAAGAAGATAAAATATTTGTTCCAACTAATGGATTGACCCGAGACCTATTCATAGTGGGATAAGGCATTTTTAAGGTTAAGAATATTTATTTTACCCCCATTGAGGAACGTGATTATGTCATCGGCATATTGAAGGTGGGTTGGAATGTTTATATTTCTGGCCCTTGTAAAGGTTTGAGTTTGTTTTGATGAATTAGTGAGGTGAACAGTCTGCTAAGATATTCTTCCACCATGGTAAAGACGATAATAGAGATAGGGTCACCTTGGAGAACCCCTTTTTATCATTTAAAATATCCCATTGGGGAGCCATTGAAAAGAATAGAGATCGAGGTTAATTTGAATAGAGAGTGAATCCTACTTATGAAGATATCATTAAAACCAAAACTGTGGAGGACTTTGAATATGAAGGACCAATCAAAGGTATCAAAATATTTCCTAAAATCATGATTAATGGAAAAATTTCCCCCTCTAGAAACTATTTTCATAGAGTTAGTGAATTCTGAAGCAAGGAAAATGAAATCTTGTATGGATCTACCCATGATGAACATGAATTGGTTCCAAGATATGATTTTGTTTCACAGAGAAGAAAGACTGTTGGTGAGGGGTTTGGTAATGATTTTATAAAGAGATTTGATGAGATATATAGGTCTAAATAAATGGATTTCAGAGGCATTAACCAACTTGGGAATTAAGTTGAAGAATTGGGCATTGATACCATAATAAAGGATACCATTATTAGAAAAATATTTAACAATATTGCAAACATCAACATGAACAACCTCCCAGTGGTGCTAAAAAATCATTATTGAAACCATTGGGACCTGGAGAACTATAAGGGTTAAAATTAAAGATTATGTCTTTGATTTCATGGTCTAGGGGGGTACTCAAGAGAAAGAGGTTTTCATCCTCATTGGCCGAAGTCGAGATGATCCCAGGGAGAATATTCTTATTAATATTTGGACTATTAAAAATATTATCAAAATAAGTGACCACATGAATAGTAATGGCTGCCTCGGAGGCATAGATATTGTCATTTTATTTAAGACAGGATAGTGGGTGACTAACTTTCATAATCCTTTGTAGGGAATTGTAGAACTTGGTGTTTCTATCACCATATATGATCCACTTAGTTTTGAAAACTTGTTTTCAAATGTTGTCTTTGAGCGCTAAAAGGGAGTTTATCTTAACAGAGATGTTTATTTAATTTTGGGGATCAAAGGAAAAATCATAGTTAGTTGAGTTATTTTGAATTTGATTGAGCTAATTCTCCAGGATAGAAATGTCCCAGTCAATTTATTTCTATTTAGCACTACACCAACACTTGAGGCAATGTTTACGATGCGTGAGCATGGTAATATTGGAAAAAGCATCGAAGTGATGATTCATAGATTCCCAACAACTTTGGATGAGGGGAGAGTAGTCTAAATCTCCAGACTAAGAATTATTAAATTTGAAGGGAACACTAGGTTTAGCTCTTTTAGAATGAAGGCTAACAAAAATAGGGTGATGATCGGAGTTTAGTTTGGGTATGGTGATGCTAGAGATGGTGTCCCATGCATCAAGAACCGAGACATGCACTAGAGCCCTACCATGTTTATTAGAAATGACCCGATTATAATGCCTATGATATGAGGTGAATTTAGCACCTATAAGATTGATTTTTACTAGATTACACTCTTCTATAGATGATCTAAATTCTCTAGAAGAAATGGGAGAGTGAGAAGGGTCTAGTTTCTCACTGGGGGAAAGAATGGAATTAAAGTCTCCAATCACCAACCATGGATTATGGATGAAGTTATCTAAATAAGGGAGATCATTCCAAATAGGCCTATGATCTTGGTATCTATTATTAGAATAAACTGATGTGCAAAAGAAATTCATGTTATCACAGTTAAAATCACAACTGAGTAGTTGATCAGAGAAGTTGAATATATTAACATCATGCAAAGAGGTGTGATAAAATATCCAAAGAGATTCAACACTACTGCCAATATTGTAAGAACCAAGAAATTTATAAAAAGTGGTAGAGAGAAGTAATAATTTCAGATTAAATTTAATTTTTGACTCGACTAGAGCTAAGATTTTTGGTTTTTGAGTCAAGTTAACTCATTTAATCACCAAAAGGGTATCAGAGTTAGATATACCCTAACAGTTCCAAAAAATAACATCCATTTAAAACCTATTTTTGGAGACAGATATCCTCTTTTTATTCTTATAACCATTAGATCCCCTGTTCCTCTTTGAAATTATAAGCTTTGTGGAGGAGGCCGAAGGTGTCTTTATTGCCTATTTTCTCATAGGTGAATCAGAAAAAAAGTTAGTAGCATCTGAAACATTAAAATCATTTATACTGGCAGGTGATTTAATATAAATAGTTGTGGTCATATGACCATCATGTGTTTCTTCATTAAAGCTCATGTTCTGAGGAACAATAGGCATCATAGGGTTACCATGTTTTTCATCTGTCCTTGCAGTCACAAGATATAAAACAAGATTGTTTTGGGCATCTAACTTAACATTTAAAGTGTACAAAGTAGTGGCAGTGCATACATGGGAAGTATGTTTTCTCACTACCATGTTTTGTTCAATATTGGAACAGGAAAAATTGAGTAGTCCTACCAGATCTTCCAGTCTTAGAAACATTGTCTTGTAGAACTCTTGTCTGGACAAGAGTGATTTCTCCCTCGACCTAAGCTGGATCTAGTGTATGTGAACCATTTGTGAGTAAGGGAGCTTCAGTCCGCAAGAGGTCCCAGACATATACTACCATCATGTGTCTAATTTAATCAATCACCATCAGAGCAGAAACATCAGGTAATGCTGAATCCATAGGCTGAAAAAAAAGTTCTAACACCATTTGCTCGATGTCATCAAGAATGCCATGGTCAATCTCAGTGTCATCCTGTTCTTCAACCTGATCATCCCAGGTGGTGCCTGAGCTCTCCCTAGTGGAATTGGATCTTTTGAACCAAACTTATGTGGTTTTTTTGGGAGGATCAGGGATGACAGAGACCATAGGTTGGTTATTTGTTTTATGCTTGACATCAGTCCACCCATCATTGCTCTGATGTTCAACCTCACTCTTCACAACTCTGAATTTCAGGAGGGAGTGACCAAAAATATTGCAAAACTCATAGTACAAAGGCATTCATTCACATTCCATATAGATCTCATTTTTTAACTCGTTTTCATTGAATGAGATCACCTTCGGATGCTTGGAAGCAATATCCACTTCGACCATCACCCTCACGTGAAGCACAATCTCTACATTAAAGGTTCTTTGATCAATTTTCAGAGGAATACCTATGAAAGAGGTGATATCATTAAAGATTTTAGGATGCCATAAATACTAGCTAAGGGCATGGAGTCACACCCAAATCTGCACCATAGTGTTCCGTGAAGTGTTCAAGTTGAATGCATAGTCCCAGTCCGAGATCCGAATAACTCCAGGCTTCAACTGAAGATTCCCTAAACACCAAACTCGATCAAGTTTGTCTTGCGATTTGAGGAGAATATGAAAATATCCCTTCCTGATTGGAATAAGTTTCCAGTCTAGGAAATCCCAAATGTGTTCTATCCACGATTTGAGTTCTGAGTTAGACCAAGGATTATCACCTTTGTGATAAGAGATTCGCCCCATGATCAAAAACAGATAGAGCCATGACCGCTGTTTTAAATCTTTAGGATCTACTTGAACAAAAAATTTTCCATCATCAAGATTCTTGTATAGTGGAACTCACATGATATAAGAATTTCTGGGTTCAGAACCCTTGAGCTCTTTGACAAAAATGTTTTTCTCATGTAGAAGGAATAAATATGGATGTGTGGCTAGTGAACTTCCTCATCAGTAGATTCTACGTTTTACTTTTTTGGATTTAAATTTTAATATCTATTTTTTAAATTAATAATCTATTTATATTTTTAATAGTTTTCTTTAGAGGCCCATGATTCCTAGGAGCATTCCAAATTTGGGTCAAACGATCATTTACATCAGGTGTTGGGAAATGAGAACCCTCACCGAGTACACTGATATCCTTTGAAGAGTATAGTCCCGATGAGGTATTGGACCTCCTAGTTCTATTGAGTTCTAATAGGTTACTGCACAGGTGGAACAGGATAAAAAAGGCCAAAGAGATGGTAGAATAGTCTACTAGGGAAAAAACTGCATTTATGAAACTGATGGAAGATTTACGTCCAACTCTTCCACCAGAGGCCCTCAAAATTTTTGATGAATATACGTTGTTGATGAATTCTATATATTCTGCACCTGGTGGATGTTTTAGCGGTGTTCAAGACGATGGAGAGGAGGAGGGAGAGGTAGAGGAGTAGGAGGGAGAGAAGGAGGCTGAGGCAGAGGAGGGAGAGTAGGAGGAGGAGGCCGAGGCAGGGCGCAAGGGCAAGGTAGAAGATGTTAAGGAGGTAAGGTACAATGATGATGATGATAATGAGGATAGGGGTGAGTCTGATGATGACGGTGATGATAGTGATGGTGATTAGGGAAATATTGATACATTACATTTTTTAATGATATTACTGACATTTGATGTTTGATGATTTCTTGTGTCTGAATTTATATGTGATTAGGTAGGTCATATGACAACCTTGCTTTTTATTTCAACTTAAACATGATTTATTACATAAAACATAACTTGATACAACAAAAAAGGTCAAGAGTTTTAGTTTCTTTTGGGATTAGGATCATTAAATAGAAAATTAAAACATGAAATACAACATCTTTATTGAAAACTTCCTTTATATGACCACTACATTTCTTTCGTACTTAGCATTGCATGGGATAACCTGAGGACATGCATAAGAAAAGGGTGAGATATAAAGCCCAGTAAGGGAGTACACATGAGATAACATGAGGAGTACAATACATGTTAGAAAACAGTAATATCAATAGAGCATAAGAAAAACATGAACATAAATGCATGATAAAGCATGATAATCATAACATGGAAATGTGTCAACAACACTTAACATGGAATTAGCATGAGCCAAGGCTCATTGCACATGGAGCATGAGTAAATTATCATTGAACATAAAGCACGAGTAAACCCTCATTACAATTGAATTAGCATGAGTCAACTCTCATTGCACATGACGTATCCTGATACTATACTTTACCCAATGCATTGGAGCGCTATAAGGGCACACCCTTCTTAAACATTTCATTTCATGCATAAGTGAGCCACATGGATCATAAAACATGGATTCATAAAACATAATCATTTATTCCATGATAATGTAATGTGGAATTAATACATGAATATTTACAATCAATGAGTAAATGTTCATAAAGGTGAATACCCTTGATGGAGAAATGGGCATGGTATTCACTACACAATGACATTGGCTTAGAAAATCGGTGCGATTTCGGCAGCGTAACGGTGTGACATAAGAGTTTATAAAAAATGGTTGATGAGAGAGAATGGGGTTCCACATCATATTTACATTTAATGGATAGTAAGGACGTAATATAGATACATGTCCCAGAAATTTTAATGGAATTTAGATTCATGATACAAAAGTATTGCTTGAATGTAAAAGAGGAGAGAGAAGTTCCTTTCTGAATTTCGGCATAGTAACGGGTGTACATGGGAGGAATTTAATGAGAGACAAAGGTTCTCCCATCATTCAAATAAAAAGAGGGCATACGAGTGAGGTTTTAAACCATACCCCAACATTCATAATTGAAATTAAAAGGGCAAAACAACTTAAAGAAAATTGAACTAACATGAGAAAAGAAGAAAAACCCTTACTTGGAAGTGTGCTTCCAAAGGCAAGAGAGAGGATTGTGAGAGGTTTCTTGGGAGCTTAGAGAACCTTGGAATTATTCTAGAGAGTGGAGGGAAGAGGTTGGACGAAATACGAAGTCTTTTATTGAGGAGGAAGTGTGAGATTGGGTGGGTTTATATAGGAAAGGTGAGGGAATTCTTTATTATTTAGGTTTGGGACCCCTTATCTTAAATTAATCCTAACCACAAACCATCCCATGGTTTTTGCCAATGGTTTTTGGAAAAGGGAAGAGGAAATCATTATTTCATAAGTCCATAGTCCTGTCTTCTTAAAATATTAGGGTTTCTTATATAGAGGTGAGTCACACTCCCATGGAAATTAATTTAAAAAGACAAGGTGTTTAATAAGTCTTGAAGGGTCCATTAATTCTTTGAAATATAATCTAAACAAACCAAAAATCACATTATTTTAATGTTAAAACATATATTGGGAGAGCATAAAGATTATAGTATTTTATTACATCACTATTGGGTCATTATTATGTCATAAAACACATTATATATTTAAACGGTATTAAATTTTTACTCAAAAATTTGACTGTCTCAGAAAATTATGAAAAATTCACCGATGGATAATTTAGACATCCTTATTTAAAAAATAACATTTATTGTATCTAAATAATTTTCTAAATATGTTAATTTTTACTTTTAAAATAAAAACTGACATTTATAAAATATTCACGGGTTTTGACAAAAATGGCTTTCAAAACATAATGAAAATTATAATTGCATTCATACAATTACATGATCATTTATATATAATAAAATTAATATAATAATAATATTTTATTAAAATATTATTTAATTCAAAAATATTTTATTTTAATAAAATTGATTTGTTAATTAAATAATAAATAAAAACAACATTTGTACTCTAAAAAACTATTTATAATGTATCAATAATAACAAGAAATTATATTCATTATTATATAAAAAAATAATGTACATGAACATATTACTATCGATTAGTTACATAACCCCTTAAAATAGCTGCATAGGACTTAAGGGTAAGGTGTGCGATGGTGATGAACTCTTGGGGTGGCTTGGATAACATTGCTCGCGTGGTAATTTCTATCAACTTCCACTTTTCCTGTAGAAGGTCCCATTCGAGCATGACATGATGAATCTCAGCTTGGGCTTGTTCAAGAGAAAATCATAAGGACACCACCTCTTTTCTGAACATCGACAAATGGGCTTCATGTGGAGCAATTCTACTGGATGAGGCCGTCGCTGCTTTTGCCTGAATAAATTTGGATTTGTTAAGGCCCTACATTTATACTAATCATGTGATCAATGTTCAATAGCTATATTGGAAACGGTCAAAATTCTTAACCTAACACCAATGAAGTTGAAATTTTATATAAACATAAAGAGACCTTTAATTAGATCAGGAGGGATTTCCATTAATGAAACATTGGGTCGTTAAAATATCCCCCCTTAAGAAATTTCGCCCTCGATATTTTTCTTTTCCCACACTAAAACAGATGTGGGTAACTCAGCTTCATCACATCCTCCAATTCCCATGTTTCTTCTTCAAACTATTGGTTTCTCCACATTACCTTGACGAGGGGAATTGTCTTACTTCGTAGGAACTTTTTCTCTATGATATATGATCTTCACTGGTTTCTCGTCATAAGAAAGATCGTTTTACAATTGTACCACCTCAGAAGAGAGTACATGTAAAGGGTTCGGTATGTACTTATTTAAGAGGGATACATGAAAGATATCATGTACTTTGTCCATAGTAGGTGGAAGTTCTAGTAGATAGGCCACAACCCCGACACGATCAAGAATCTCGAAGGGGCCGGTGTACGTTGGACTTAACTTCCCTTTATATTCAAACCTCATGACCTTCTTCCGCAGAGATATGTGTAGAAAAACCATGTCTCCAACATTAAACTCAAGGTCTCATCGATGATTATCTACATAACTCTTCTGTCGACTCTGGGCTGCCTTGATATGCTGTTGAATGGTTTTCACCTTCTCCACCATTTCCTCGACCATTTCTGGTCCATGCAGCTTACGTTCACCGACCTCATCCCAACATGTCGGTGTTCTACACCTTTTCCTAAACAGGTCTTCATATGGTGCCATTTGGATGCTTGAGTGTAAACCGATATTATAAGAGAAGTCAACCAGAGGAAGATGTTGATCCCATCCTCCTTTAATGTCCATTGAGCACGCTCTCAACATATCTTCAAGTGTTCGGATTGTCTGCTCGGATTTTTCATCAGTTTGAGGATGATAGGCCGTACTAAAGTTCAGTTCAGTATTCAGAGCATGTTGAAGACTCTTCCAAAACATAGAGGTGAATCTTGGATCTTGGTCAGAAACAATAGATAGTGGTACTCCATGCAACCTTACCACTCCCGTAATATATATCTGTGCCAGTTGATACAATGAGAAATCCTCCCGAATAGCAATGAAGTGTGCAGTCTTTGTAAGGCGATCCACAAAAACCCAAATTGCATTGTTTCCTTTGGGTGTCCTCGGAAGTATGGTGACAAAGTCCATGGTCATGTTTTCCCATTTCCATTCTGGTATGGGAAATTGTTCCATCATCCCCTTAGACTTTTGCCTCTCCGCCTACACTTGCTAACACACCAGGCACTTTGATGTATATTCATCAATCTCATTCTTCATATTATCCCACCAAAAGTTTCTTCAGAGATCTCGATATAGCTTTATGCTCTCTGGGTGAATAGAGAAATTTGAACTATGTTCATCATCCAAATGTTCTTTCTTCGGCTCCAGACATGATGGAACACATTTTCTTTTCCCAAAATGCACAATTCCTTCTTCATTAACATTAAACTCTGAGGATTTACCTTTTTCGATAGATTCCACTTTTTCTTGAATTCCCACATCATCCTTTTGAGCATCCTTTAACCTTTCCAAAAAAGACAGTAGAGGAATCATTTGTGAAAGGATTAATGATATTCCCTTCTCTATGATACACATGTCCATCTTCATCAAGTCTAAGAAGATTGGATCCTTCTCAATTCTAATCATTGATAGAATCATTGGATCCTTTCTACTTAGGGAATCCGCCAACTTTTTTGCTTTCCCAGGGTGGTAATGGATTGAACAGTCATAATCCTTGATTGACTCTATCCATATTCTCTGGCAGATATTAAGCTCTTTCTATGTGAATATATATTTAAGACTCTTGTGGTCAGTATATATCTCACATTTCTCCCCATAGAGATAATGTCACCAGATTTTCAAGGCAAAGATCACCACTGCCAACTCCAGATCATGCATTGGGTAGTTTCGCTCAGGGATTTTCAACTGCCTTGAGGCATAGGATACAACATTGTCATTCTGCATCAACACACATCCAAAGCCCTTCTTCGAAGCATCACTGAATACCACAAAAAGCTCCCCACTTGTGGGTAAAGTGAGCACGGGCGCAGTGATAAGCCTCATTTTCAACTCCTTGAAGCTTTCCTCGCATTCATCACTCCAAGAAAACTTTACTCCATTTTGAGTTATCTTGGTAAGAGGGTTGAACAATCGTGATAAATTTCGCACAAATCTTCGATAATATCCAGCTAACCCCAAGAAGCTACGAATATCTGTTACCGATGTTGTCCTCGTCCATCCCTCAATTGCATCTGTTTTGGAGGGATCCATAGATATCCCATTTCTTGTGATTATATGGCCCAAGAATGAGACCTCCTTCAATCAGAACTCACGCTTGCTTTACTTTTCATAGAGCTTCTCTTTGCACAATGTCTCTAGTACAGTTCTTAAATGATCCTCATGATCCTCCTTCGTTTTGGAGTATATTAGAATATCATCTATAAAGACTACCAAAAAATTGTCTAGGTAATCTATAAAGACTCTATTCATCAAGTCCATGAATATTGATAGAGCATTGGTGAGTCCGAAAGGCATTACTATGAATTAATAGTGCCCGTATCTTGTACGAAAAGCATTCTTGGGGACATATTCCTTCTTCACCCTTACTTGATAATATCCTGACCGAAAATCTACATTGGAGAGGAATTTTGCTCCACGCAACTGATCGAACAAGTCATCAATTCTTGGGATAGGATAACTGTTCTTTATCGTGATTTTTTTAAGTTCACGACAATCGATGTAAAGTCGCATTGACCCAACCTTCTTCTTGACGAAGAGGACTGGTGCACCCCATGGTGAAGCACTTGGGTGTATAATACCTTTATCCAGATTCTCCTGTAGTTGTTTCTTCAGCTCTTCAAGCTCTACAACAACCATTCTATATGGAGTCCTGGATATTGGTAAAGCCCTAGGTATAAGTTCAATTGAGAATTCAACATCCCTTCTTGGAGGAAGACCAGGAAGTTCCTCGAGAAACACTTCAGCGAATTCCCTCACAATAGGCATTTTTTCAAGGATGGTTTCTTCCTTGGACTCAATCATCTGAGCCAGATATGCGTGCTCATAAGGCAGTAATATCCATTATTGAGATGATGGAGCTAATGGAGATTCATCTTCCTCCTAACACTTGTAAATAATCGGGGGTCAGTTCTCCATATAGAGTGTGATTTCCCTCTCCTGACAATTTATGTTGGCTCTATATAAGTAAAGAAAATCCATGCCAAGAATTGAATGAAATTCCACCTTAGGGAGTATGATGAGGTTCTCCAGGAAATTCAATCCACAAATTATAATAGGGGAGGACTTATATTCATGGGATGCAATGATTGCCCCATTTTCCGTACTCACCGACATCTTCACTTCCATGATTTGTGGTGGTGTTGGAATTTCTCTACTAAACATTCAAGATATGAAAGAATGTGTAGAACCTGGATCAAAAATTATTTTATCTATTCATGAATGAATAACTAGCGTACCTATCACCACATCGTTGTCGGGGTTCACTTCGGCTGAAGTGATGGAAACAGCTCTTCCTTGCTGCCTTGGAGGTTGTTGGTTGTCTCCGAAAATTGTTGGATTAGTGCACTGATTTGAAAAATGACCTGGTTCTTTGCATTTGTATCATTGAAAAACGTGTTGAGGTTTGAATGGAGAGTTCCTCTCCTCTGTTGCAGCCACGATTCTTTCTTGCTGATAGTTAACAGCTAGGTGCCCTTCTCTTCCACACCTAAAGCATTTCCTCGTCCCCTTAAGGAAATTCCTAGGGTGCTTCTTTCCGCACATTTTGAAAGTGGGGTGCTGGATCTTCTTAGCACCGTTGGATTTATTCATCGGCCCGCAGCATTGAAGTCCACCTTACGCTTCTTATCCCCATGATACCCCTATGATTCTCCGATCTCTATTTCGTCCTTGAGGGCACATCAGACAATTTCCTCATAGCTGTCGACGTCACGAATCGCCAATGCTTTCCGCAAGATAGGCTTCATCCCGCTAAAGAAGCTGTAAACTTTTCATTTGGGGGTAAAGACAAAGCAGGAAGTGTATCATGCAAGCCTTGTGAAGTTTTCCACATACACTCCAACAGATTATTCATCTTTTTTCTTGAGGGAAAGGAAGTCCCTTTCCATCTTAAGCCAGAGGGTTCCCAGAAAATATTTATCAAAAAACATATTCTGAAAATCCTTCCATTCCAATGCCTCGATATCCTCCTCAGGCTTCGTATTTTTTACCTACTTCCACCATTGATCAGCTTCACCCTCCATACGATAAGCTTCCAGGAGAACCTTCTCTTGTTCGGAACATTGAAGGATGGAGAAGATCTTTTCAATGGAGTTTTTCCATTGTTCAGTGATCGTGGGATCAAATGATCCACTAAAAGTAGGA
This sequence comes from Viscum album, assembly GCA_963277665.1. Lineage (NCBI taxonomy): Eukaryota > Viridiplantae > Streptophyta > Magnoliopsida > Santalales > Viscaceae > Viscum > Viscum album. The sequence continues at coordinate 529,843,864 of OY728131.1, read as the reverse complement.
GGCATTTGTCTCATGAAGCTCTTGAGAGCGAATTGTTCATTCTTAGGGGGGTTTGGATGTTCCTCTTGACCCTTGTTTCTATTCCAAACTTGATTTAGTTGAGAGAGAAGCGTGAAAAAGTTCGCGATTCCCACTCCCATTGGATTGGGAATATCATTAGTACAATCATCACACTGATATTCACAATAGTTGTTAGCCCGAGTCCTCCTATTATCGGCCATTGTCTAGAATAAAATCAAATTTATGGGTAACACATAAAGGGTAATCCAATGGCAAAAGTTGATGACCTATAAATAAACTTTTATTTCCATAACTCATTAGTCTATAGGCATCAATCTAGGCTTTTTATGATCTACTTTCTAACATATATTCTAAGGGGAATTTTTTTAATTCCCTTAATAAGGGTTCATACTAAGATTTTGAATTTACCAAAGCATATCCCCCATGAGTTTCGTAACCAAGATTTCAGCAAGGCCCGTTGTCGTGCACCAGTTCCCGTTCGAGTCTAGCTCAAAGCGGTGTTTTCGGGTTTTACCCCTAGGATACATCTGTTCCAGAGCCGCCTCTACCTACTCGTATCTAGAAAGGGATATATTTTCTTGATAACCCATTGAATCAATACTCACCAAAACTTAGGGACAATTTTTTTGTACTTAGTTATGTATCTAAGGCTTTACTAGGGTTTTCTAATCCTAATCCCAAAAATAACCAAACCTATCCTTTGATACCAACTATGACAAACCTGCTTATTATTACAACTTAAACATGATTTATTACATAAAAAATCACTTTATACAAAAAATAATATCGATAGGTTTAGTGTCTTTGGGGATTACGATCATTACATAAAAACTTAAAACATGAAATACAACATCTTTATTGAAAACTTCCTTTACATGACCGCTACATTCCTTCGTACTTAGCATTGCATGGGATAACCTGAGGATATGCATAAGAAAAGGGTGAGCTATAAAGCCTAGTAAGGGAGTACACAGGGAATAACATGAGGATTAAAATAAATGTTAGACAATAGGAATATCAATAGAGCATAAGAAAAACATGAACATGGAGGCTTGTAAAGCATGATAATCATAACATGGAAATGTGGCAACAACACTTAACATAGAATTAGAATGAGACAAGGCTCATTGCACATGGAGGATGAGTAAATCCTCATTGCACATAAATCACAAGTAAACGCTCTTTGCACTTGAATTAGAATGAGTCAACACTCATTGCACATGACGTATCATGATACTATACTTTACCCAATGAATCGGAGCACTGTAAGGGCGCACCCTTCGTAAACATTTCATTTCATGCATAAGTTTGCCACATGGATCATAAAACATAGATTCATAAAACATAATCATTTAATCCCCGATAAATTAATGTAGAATTTATACATGAAACTTTACAATCAATAAGTAAATGTGCATTAAGGTGAATACCCTTGATGGAGAAATGGGCATGGTATTCACTGGCTTAGAAAATTGGTGTGATTTCAACAGCGTAACAGCTTGACATAAGAATTCATAAAAAATGGTTGATGAGAGAGAAATGGTTTCGTCATCCTATTTAAATGTAATTGGCAGTAAGGATTTTATATAGATACATGTCCCAACAATTGTAATGGAATTTATATTCATGATACAAATGTATTTCTTGAATGTAAAAGAGGAGAGAGAAGTTCCTTTCGGAATTTCGTCATAGTAACGGGTGTACATGAGAGAAATTTAATGAGAGAGAAAGGGACTCCCAACATTCAAACATAAATAGGGATGTATGAGGGAGGTGGGAAACCATACCCCATCATTCATAATTGAAATTAAAATGGAAAAATAACTTAAGGAAAATAGGACAAAAATGAGAATGGAAGAAAAAACCCTTACTTGGAAATGTGCTTCCAAAGGCTAGAGAGAGGCTTGTGAGAGGATTATTGGGAGCTTGGGGAACCTTGGGAGGATTATAGAGAGAGTAGGTCAGAGGTTGGACTAACTCCAAAGGATTTTAGTGAGGAGGAAGTGTGATCTTGGGTGGGGTTATATAGGAAGGGTGAGAGAATTCATTATTATTTAGGTTTGGGACCCCTTATATTAAATTAATCCAAACCACAAACCATCCCATGGTATTTGAAAATGGTTTTTGGAAATGGGAAGTGGAAAAAATTATTTTATAAGGCCAAAGTCCGAACTTCTTAAAATATTAGGGTTGCTTATGTGGAGGTGAGTCACACTCCCATGAAAATTAATTAAAAAAGACAAGGTGTTTAATAAGTCATGAGGGGTCCATTAATGCTTGGAAAAGTAATCCAAAAAAACCCAAAATCACATTATTTTAATGGTAAAACATATATTGGCCGAACATAAGGATTATAGTATTTAATTACATCACTATTGGGTCATTATGATGTCATAAAACAGATTATATATTTAAACGGTATTTAATTTTTACTCAAAAATTTGATTGTCTCAGAAAAATCTGAAAAATTCACCGTTGGATAATTTCAAAGTCCAGATTCCAAAAATAACATTTATTTTCTCTAAATAATTTTCTAAATTTGTTAATTTTCACTTTTAAAATAAAAACTGAGATTTATAAAAAATTCACGGGTTTTGACAAAAATGGCTTTCAAACCTTAATGAAAATTATAATTGCATTCATAAAATTACGTGATCATTTATATATAATAAAATTAATATTATAATAATAATAATATTTTATTAAAATATTATTTAATTCAAAAATACCTTAATTTAATAAAATATATATCTTAATTAAATAATAACTAAAAACACCATTTGTACTCTAAAAAACTATTTACAATGTATCAATAATGACAAGAAATAATATTCATTATTATATACAAAAATAATGTACATGAACATAGTACTATCGATTAGTTACATAACCCCTTAAAACCACCGCATAAGACCTAAGGGTAAGGTGTGCGATGGTGACAGACTCTTGACGTGGCTCGGATAACATCGCTTGAGTGGTAATTTCTATCAACTTCCACTTTTCCTGTAGACGGTCCCGTTCAAGATTGACATGATGAAGCTCAGTTTGGGCTTGGTCAAGGGCAAAGCCCAAGGATGCCACCTCTTTTTCGAGCTCCGACAAATGGGATTCTTATGGAGCAATTCTACTGGATGAGGCCATCACTTCTTTTGTCTAAGTAAATTTGGATTTGTTAAGGCCCTATATTTATACTAATCATGTGATCATTTTTCAACAGCTATATTAGCAATGTCCAAAATTCTTAACATAAAACCATTGAAGTTGAAATTTTATATAAACATAAGGAGAAATTTAATTAGATCAAGGGGGATTTCCATTAATGAAACGTTGGGTCGTTATAGGTCACATTATCTTTATTTCATTATCTACAAATATTAAAACTGGACTTAATGATTTGATGTGACTGATTCATATTATCTTTATTTCCTCATATTTATTTATTTATCTTTATTTCTAACTTCATATGAACCTAAGATAGTTGAACCCCATTAAGATAACCCACCTGTCATGACCCGTCCCTCGGGGCCCGTGCCGTGACTATCCCAAGTCCGGCTTCCATAGGTCAGAGGTTGGCGACTAGCACCAAAAGGCATAATCCCTAAAATTGGGAAGAAATTTCCATTATAACCTGCAAACACACACAAACAAGAACATATCAAGATACAAACACAAGTAAACTGAATAGTAAATAGACTGACTACATTAAGTAAAAGGGGCCAGAATATAACCGCAATTGGAAAGTACAAGAAACTAAAAGTACAAGTAAACTAGAGTAAAAAAGGAAGAAAACTATTAGGTCATCCTCTGAGGTTCCTACATGAAGGGTAGGTACAGATCACCTCCACAACACTCCACTTCCATCTGTCTCCTCTGTGTACCAACTCGTCGTAAGGTCCTCCTCCAGGCACCATCCAGTCCTGTTACCCTCAGTCTCGATCAATGTTGTCTGTCGTCTGCACCAAACAGAAGAAGGTGCAGGAATATCCCATGCAGGGGTGAGTATAATGATAATCAGTACAGACCCGGAGACCCACAAGGTATCACAAAATCCACAAACAATAAACCTCAAAGCATGAAGTATATTTTCAACCCAACATAGGTATTTACCCATACATTTACCTATGTTATCAAGTAATCCCATCTCAATCATGAGGAAAACACAAAGTCCAACCCAAGCCCAGTGCTACACTATTTCACAAAGGAAAGAAAACCATGAAGGCAAGTATCACATAGGTACGCAACAAAAAATACTACCACCAAGGTATTAACATGAAATAAAGTACCACAAATATACAGACTCAGCTCACACAAGGTATAACTTAAGTACAACAGTAGAGATGATTAGATGTAACTACTGAATCATCGTACTTTGTAAAGAAACTGACCCACATAGGATCGCTAGTAGCTGACCCACATAGGATATCTAGGATCTGACCCACACATGATCGCTACGTGCTGACCCACATAGGATCCCAAGGAGCTGACCCACACAGGATCTCTAAGAGCTGACCCAGACAGGATCGCTAGGAGCTGACCCACACAAGATTGCTAGATGCTGACCCACACAGGATCAATAGGATCTGACCCACACAGGATCTCTAGGAGCTGACCCACATAGGATCTCTAGGTGCTGACCCACATAGGATCGCTAGGAACTGACCCACATAGGATCCCATGGAGCTCACCCACACAATATCACTAGGAGATGACCCACATAAGATCTCTAGGTGCTGACCCAGAGAGGATCACTAGGACCTGAACCACACAGGATGTCTAGGATCTTACCCACACAGGATTTCTATGAGAAGACCCACACAGAATCACTCTTCATTTTTCTCATCACAGCCAGCTATTGGGTTCCCGCACTAAGCCTGCTCGTCTCCGGGATGATCTTCACTACAAGTCACTAGTCGATACTCCAACTACTACGAAGTCCCATGATGAAGTATTCCAAAGGACAGCCATGTCATAGTGGTCTCAACACAATAAACAGCACGTCAATCAAATGTTCGGTCTGTGAGTTATTAGCCTTTTATTCCTAGGGTCCCAGTTGGATTTGTTCTTAATCCATATCGACCATGCCTCATCATTACCCAAAAATCTTGTGGGTTATACTCAAAGGGACCTTCTCGCTCCAAGATTTCGAGCGTCGTTGATGGTTTTTCAAATGGACATCCAGTTCCAAAGTTATGGACCATGTAAAGTATAGGTTTGTATCCGGTCCGGGTCTTGTCCGACCCAGTCGGACCGACCTGACCTGACCTGTCCTAGGTCAACCCAGTTTGGGTTGACATGGCCTAACCCGCTGGGTCAATCCGGGCCCGTGGTGTGGTCCAGCCCGCTGGGCCATCTGGCAGGACACAAGGGTCGCTAGGGGCCATGGAGTCTGCAGATGTTGCGGGGTGGTGGAGGTCGTGGGTTGGATCGTCCGCAGAAGGAGGCTCGACTGCGGGGGTGTCGCGGGGGCACGAGGTGGCTTGACCCAGCCCGGGGCAGCTCACCCGGGAGGGTGGAGGCTATGGGGCTGCTCAATAGGGGGGTGATGCGAGGGTATGGGGCAGCTCGGCTCAGCCCATGGCGGCTCAGCCGGAAGGGCAGAGGCCAGAGGACGACTCAGCCGGGAGGGCGGAGGCCATGGGGTAACTCGGTGAGGCACCGGGCAGTGGCTCAGCCGTGTAGGGTGGCGGCTCAGCCGCTGCGCGGCAGCCCAGCTGCGGCGCAGTGGTGGCTCAGCCGTGGGGCGGCGGCTTGGCCGCGGATAGGGGTGGCTCGATCGTGGGGCGGCGGCTCAGCCGCGGGGTTCGGTCATGGATGGTGGCGGTGGTCGTGGGCTGGCGCAGTCACCTTCGTTGCGGCCGGCGATGGTGCCAGCTGCCATTCTCATGCCACACCATGGTTCGTAGTTGTTCCTCCATTGCGATCAACAATTAATCACAAGGTTTGCTGACAGGACGAGACATGTTTGTTTGTCCCGCACTCTCTGCGTTAGAGTGGTAACAAGTGACTTTAATTCCTTATTGAATTATGAATAATTATCAACAACAGAAGGAGAGAATAATTTCAAACAACCACCCTAAAACTTCCCACAAATAATCATACAAAAAAATTCCCCTAACATGGATTTTTCGTTGATGTTGGTGCAAGAAGGAAGTCATAGAAGGTGAAGAGAGTGCCAATGATCATCTCTTCTGAAACCATGCTTCGATGTCAGGCTCAATCATCGTCCTCTTTCTTGATTTATGAAGAACGTTCTTCGATGGTGTTCTTCGTTGGAGAAGTGAAATCCTTCCAATACTTCTCCTCTCCCCAAATCCACAAAATTTCAAAGTAACCAAAAAATGATATGTTTCCCCAATTTAATTGTTCACACGATTTCAAATTTGGTTAATTAATTACATAGTTTGGAATAATAAATAAAATACGGTGGCACTATTTAAGTGGGGGAAGTTAAAGAGGCTTCCCCACACATATGAGGGAGTTCAAGGGGTTCAAGGGGTTTGAAGCCTTAGGTGGTCCCCACCATCATAACCACTAAAGGGAGGTTAGGCTCGGTGGTCACCACATCCATAATCTCTCATGGGAGGTTTTAGTTCAGGTGGTCCCCACCTGTGAAATATCCACATGGGTGGTTTCAAAATAAAATAAAAATAAAATGTTACACCATTTTATTTTATTTTATTCCTTCACGAAAAACCGAAATTCTATCTTTCACTCTCGACCCACTACTGTCAAGATGAAGGTCCCCTTAAGTGAATACATGTACTGCAAGTTCAATGGTGTCCTCAGATTTCAATTCTGAGCACCAGTTCAAAAGTTAGAAAACCCGCTCGCACGTTTAATGAACTTACCCGAACAAAAGTTCAGAAATTCATTCCGGCCACTGCCGATTTTGGAACCACGTGCCATCAATTTTCATGGACTCATAAAATTCCCATATATTTAAAAAAATTACATGGAAATTTTTGGTCTTTAATTTCTCCCACCTCAGGGCTTTACGTCCACGTAATCGATAACTCAAACTCAGGGAAGAAGTGGGGGGTACTGAGCATGCATCTGAGCCTCCCGCTCTCATGTGATCTCATGGAGGTTCTCGTGCTGCCAGCGAATACGCACTACAGTAATCGACCATCCATGAAGGACCCACTCCTGTCAATCCTCAATATCTACTAAAACACCCAAAAAAGTATCTCCATCATCGACGTCCAGCTTGCCAAGGTCAATGATGTGAGAAGGGTCATACAAATATCTCCTCAGCTGGCATACGTGGAAAACGTCATGCACCCAGTGAAACTGAGGTGGAAGAGCTAAGAGGTAAGCCACCTCGCCAACTCCGTTGAGAACCTAAAATGTTCTGATGAATCTCAAAGATAACTTGCCGACTTGGCCAAATTTTTGCAAACCTCGTCGGGGTGAGACCCGTAGATTGATGTGGTCACCATACTCGAACTCTAGGGGTGTCCATCTCCTATAGGCATAAGACTTCTTTCTACTCTATTCCATCTTCATCTGCTCATGGATGATCTGCACCTTCTCTTTGGTATCTCATACCATCTCTGGTCTCACGAGTGCTGACTCCCCTGGTTCAGTCCATCCCAATGGTAAAGTGATAACTATTTTTGTATGAAAACTCCACAAATGGAAAGTGATCCTCTAAACTATGACCGAAATTGAGGACACAAGCACATAGTATGTCCTCGAGGGTCTTAATGGTACGCACTGTCTGGCCATCCGTCTGAGGATGTAAGGCAGTGCTCCAACAAAGCTGCATCCCGAAATCCTCCTGCATCCCCTTCCATAGCTATGAAGTAAAACGCCCATCATGATCGAAGACAATCGTCGAGATTACTCCATGTAACCGCACAATCTCATTCACATAGAGGCATTCCAAGGTCTCTACGGAACACTGCTCTCAGATCGGTAGGAAGTGGGCCGACTTGGTGAGTCAGTTGATGATCACCCAAATCGAGTCATGTCCCCTGGATGTATGTGGAATTCCTATCATGAAGTCCATGGATATTTCATCCCACTTCTACTCTAGGACCTCCAAAGGCTGAACAAAGCCTACTGGTACCTGGTTCTCCACCTTCACTTGCTGACAAGTGAGGCATCGAGATACAAACTCTGCTACTGATTTCTTCATTCTCAGCCACCAGTGCTTTCGTCAGAGATCTTGGTATATCTTCAACACTCCTTGATGTACCACTAGAGGGGATGTGTGGAACTCTTTCAACAATTATTTCTGAAGTGACACTGGTACCATGGTACATCCTCTAAAGAAGATGATGTGCTCCCCACCTTCAGATAATCCATCAGGTGCCTGTCTTGTGGATATTTGAGCACGTTGTGTCTCACTGTCAGCATCCTCATGCTACGCCTCCCTGACACTTTGAAGAAGTGGGTAGTGACTATAAGATACCAAAGAAAACCTACTCCCTCTCTATCCACAAAGGATATCTGCAAAGCGGTCATCTGATCCATTACCTCACCTAGTATCTTTATAACATATCTCTTACTGAGCATATATGCTACACCGTTCCCCTTTTTAGGAGTATAGACTATATCGAAGTCATAGACCTGGAGGAACTCAAGCCAACGTCGTTGTCTCAGGTTCAGGTCCTTTTGAGAGAAGATATACCTGAGACTCTTGTGATTAGTGTATACTGTAAAACATTCTCCCATCATAGAGTGTCACCACATCTTCAATAAAAATACCACTGCTGATAACTCTAGGTCATGGGAAGTATATTTCTTCTCATGCTACCTCACCTATAGAGAACCATATGCGATCAATGCTCTCTCCTGCATCAAGACACATCCAATTCCAGTCCCTGATGCGTCACAATAGACTAAGTATGCTACACCCTACTCTAGAATCCTCAAGATAGGGGAACTAGTCAGCCTCTACCTCAGCTCATGAAAACTCTATTGGCATCTCTCCGACCACATAAGGGTTTCCCCTTCTTCATCAAAGCTAAAATTGGTGCTGCAACTCTGTAGAAATCTGGCACAAATCTTCAGTATTATCCGGCGAACCCCAGGAAACATCATGCCTCCATCACACTATTGGGTGGCTCCAAAGAAAGTACCGCTTCAATATTAACTAAATCCAATGAAACTCCATCCTTCGATATGAAATGTCCCAGAAAGTGAACCTCTCGGATCCAGAACTGGCACTTCAAGATCTTACCATAAATATGGTTCTCTTGGAGTGTATCCAGTACTACCCTCAAATGATAAGCATGGTCCTCATCACTAGTTGAATTGATCATAATTTCGTCGATGAAGACTACTACAAATAGATCAAGGTATGGATAAAAGATCATGATCATGAGTCCCATGAACGCTGCTAGAGCATTGGTTACACAGAATAGAAAATGAAGAACTCGTAATGGTCGTACCGACATACGAAAGCCATATTATGCACATCCTTGTCTCGTAATCTGAGCTGGTGATAGCCTAATCTGAGGTCTATCTTCGAGAACAACCGTGGTCCTTTTATCTGATCAAAGAGGTCATGAATCCTCGTGAGTGGGTACTTATTCTTCACGGTCACCTCATTCAGGCGCCGATTGTCAACACAAAGCCGCAAGCTCCCATCCACCTTCTTGGAGAACAAAATTGGGGCTACCCAAGGACATACACTGGGAAAAATTAATCCCTTCCCCTAAAAGTCCTCTAGCTGTACCCACAGCTCACGAAGCTCTGCAGGAGCCATCCGATACGCTGGTGTAGATATCAGTGTCGTCTTGAGGTACAAGTCAATGAAAAATTCTACCTCTCTACGAGAAGGTAGACTTGAAACATCATCAGGGAAAGCATACACATATTGGTACACCACTACAGGATGGATCATACTCGCCACATTAACTTCTCCAAGGGTAAGAGTAGCCAAATGATGAGAGATCGACTCCACTCTCCTCCGGGAAAGTCCATCCTGCACTGAAAAGGCTCCCTTCTCCCAGATAAAGGTAAACGTGGTCCCATCTGTGCGGACACACCGCACATTGCGCCTAATACAGTCAATATGAGAATGGACTATAGATAACCAGTCCATACCCAATATGACGTCGTAAGGTCTCAGTGCTGCTACTAAAAGATCCCAGTCGAAGCTCTCGCCTCCTAGAGTAAGCTCACACTGCTGGAACCAGTGTGTAATCGTCGAATCTTATCTCACAGGAGTCTCAAGCTGTAATGATTGATCCAATGGCTCCATTGGAATCTCCAAGCTCCAAATGAGGGTAATGGGAATAGAATAATGATTGGAACCTTTGTCTATATGTACTGCAGCTAAGGTAGAGTAAACATAGATCGTACCACGTATCATCTACGGTGCAGCACGATGGTAGGCCTCATCTGCCTCGAGCTCGGATCTCCCTTGTCCACTTGCTCCCTGTTGGTGGGGGTGGACATCCTGGTGGTGGTAGCGGTAGCATCTCAAATCGTTACCCACCGCCAGCTACACGACCAGCTCTTCTGCCATGTCTGCCTGCTCCCTACGGACCTCCTCAGTCGAATCTCTATCTCTGCCTAAGTGATCCTTCGACTATCTTTTGATCATCCATAAGGCGGGTCAGACAGTCACAAGCCAAGTGACACTACCCACCGCACGCGTAACAATGTCTACTTCGGGCATGACTGGCTCTGTCGTGGGTTCCCTACACAACCGAACCTGAATCCTACGATCATCCATCTGCAGGTCTGGTTCTCTTGGACCTCTATGTCATATGTCTACTATTAGCTACAGAAGATTCTGCTACATGATGACTGGTAGTGGGTCTCAATAATGGTGACTACTCATCAAGGATACTCTCCTCTAAAAGGGCTCACTATAAAGCCCCAACCCCAGTTACCCAGAGTCGGTGCATTATTACTTAACATTGGCATGATCAAAAAAGGTCATGTCTCGAAAGTCTGATTAGTTAAGTAGCCTTGGAAACACTAGATACATTATCAGGTCTTACATTACATGATAAAGTTGAAAACTAAAACAACATAGTCTTCATAGTCTACACTAATAACCCCCCAGAATATCCATGCACCTCAGTCATCAAATACTTCTTCACATCTTGGGAAAAATAAAACATAGAATGGGGTGAGCTCAGATCCTTAGTAAGGATAACAATATAGCGGAAGCTTTTATAAATAAGCATAAACATTTGAGTCAATTTATAACTAAAACAAAAGCCTTTAAAACATGAACTTCAGCATAATATGAAAAAAATAAAATGAAATAATTCCATTTACTTATTCACATGGATATTCTACTAGTTGAATAATCACGTGCAATATCAATAACCACTTTCATAATGATGGAACACATAATTCTAGACTATCATAACCACATAGTCAAGGCTTTGTGCCAAGACTAAAAATATGATTTTGTCAAGGGCTTATGACAAGACAATAGTTTGTCTCATGACACCTACCGATGCATCGAGGAGCTATATCAGGCTCCACCCGTCACTTATTAAGTCCAATGCATTCCTCATATGAACAGGTTTAAAAATAACATAAACATTCGTATTAAAACTAGCATACGAAATGTCCATACTTTCTCCATAAACCATTAATGGTATAAAAATAACACATCCACATTAAAACATATAAAAAAACTTTCAATGCAATATGGAAGTTTTATATCATAATAAATCAACTCCAAATAATCTTAAAATCCATAAATGGATGTCGACATATATGAAATAAAAACTATTTGAGAGAAATATATATTTTTTAAATCATTTAGAAGTCACAAAATTGTAAATGAAAACATTTAATATGAAAATATTTTTATAATCTTGTAAGGGAAGCTTCAACAATTTTATAATGGCATAAAATAGCCGCACCTGCCGTATAAGTTAAAAAAAGACATTCTTACCTTACTTCTGTCGAAAAGGTTAAAAAGGACATTGTTTGGAAAAAGACATAAAGATTTCATTTTAATCTTCTTGTATTAAGTCAAAAAGGGTATAGATGACTTTAAACCATAGCCTGTAAAATAGTAAGAATGATTTGAACTACATTTCTATGAAAAATGGTTGTGGATGATAAAGTGGTCCTTGTAGATAATTACGTATAAACAACCTCAGATAATGAAGAGATTGTAAAATAAACCCTTACCTTGTACTTTTCCTTGGTCTAGGGTAGTTTAAACTCCTGTATAATGGTGAAATAATTGTTATTAAATTATACAGGAATCATTTATGTTAATATGATATCATATATTTTCTTTTGACATTGCTTTGTTAATAATATCTTAGTATTATCGTTGTTTTGGGTGTTAACATACTCATTTTCTTTTATATGTTTTATTACATAAGTCATGTTTATTATGGATCGGTTGTATATTATTCATATCCAGAATGATATCAAGTACTTATACATTATTTTTAATCATTAAATGAGAATTATTCTTGAATGGATATGATGGGGAATGAATCTAATCGTGTTCGTGGAGACGGTAGTCCGTACGTACGCACGAGCGACAATATCATTCTTTTCATATTAAAATAATATATAATTGGAAGTTATATCATATATAAAGAATAATTATCATGTTATATTTATTATTTACATGAATTACAAATCATTATTATACCCATCTAAATTATAATTTATTGAATAACAATTACAGGACGATGTGGAGACGGTAAGCCGTACGTATGCACGTATGGTGACATGTCATTCAAAGGATGGATAGAATACTGAATACGGTTGAACCATATTTATAATAACATAACAGTATATATAATATATTGGAATAATTATTTTAGAATAGTAATAACAAAGAAAGAAGAAGTTGAAGAAGAAAGGAACTTGAAAAAGTGTGGTGAAAACATTACCTCCTCTTCAGGTTCTTCCTATTGATTTGATCAAAAGGGCTCCTTAGGTTGGCTTTATGACTAAATTGAGGCCCCTAGGATGAAGGGAGGATATTTTAGAGGGTATTTGGGAATAGCTTGGCAGAGAACAAAGGATTTTAAGGTATGAATTTGAGAGAATGGGGAGGGCCCTTTTTTAAGAGGGGCGAGGGGCACCATTCGAAAAGCTAGAAATATATTTTTTATAATAAATTAATATTCGGTATCTAATTGCTCAAAAGTGGATAATTTAAATGTTATGGTTGGGATAGGTCTAGAACCATTCAACCAATAGGGTTTAGATAGGTTTGGGTCACTACATTAACCTTATCTTTTAGTCTTAACTCTTCGTTAATTAGTTTGTCATTTACCATGTCTCTTTGAATTTTTATATTATATAGTTAATAAACATAATATATACTTCTAAGAAACCCCCATGTGTTCCATTAATGATACACCTATCATTATATAAGTCCTTTGGCCGAACCTTATATTTTTAGGAATAGAACATCAATTGATAATATAATAATTTTTTAAACTCTTTTATGTCAATTTTGACACTATTGGCTATTTTGTTTTTGATAATTTCATAATAGCATTATTACTTCGACAAAATTTATATAAGCCATCCTAATATGTCATATTAACCTATAAAATTAGTGTAATTCATAAAAAGTCTCCAATTACATTTATTTTGATATTTATAATATCAATTATTTTAATATTTCATTAATTAGGTAATTATTGTATCACCATTGTGTCATAAATAAATTAAATTATTTAATATCTAAAAATTATAAATAAAATAACAATATTTAGGAAATATTTTTATCTTTATAATGAATATTTATAACAGAACATATCTTATGTATAACCTGATATTAAAAATGTATTAGTAATTAAACTTTGATTTTAACTCTTTTAACTCTTATTTGAATTAAATAATAATATGTTTCCTAATCTAAAACAAGTAGAAATAAATGATAATATTTTATTCCTACGGTTTCTTTTGGTCGAGATACACTTGTTAAATAGAATTAGTACATGTGTTAGGGTAATATTAATATCATTTTTACTCTTAATTACCCTATTTACTTTTAACCGTGGTAAATAAAAGTTAAAAGTTACTATTCACCAAAAAATTATTTTTATCTTATTGAACTACATTTTACTCCTTGGTATTAATCGTGTCTCTTGGATTTTCGAAATTCCACTCACAGAAGTGTTAAAATTAAGTTTTATGTGAATTTCCAAATTCTCTTAGGAGGTTTGTAAAAGAGGGTGAAAACTTTAATAAATATTTTATATATCTATAATTATTCTAAACTAACTCCAATAAATTACATTGAACATATATAGGTATTATGTATCTATTTTTAACTTAATTAAATATAAATAAAATAAATTATTATTTAAATAAAAATTCAGTTTTAAACTATAACTTAGTGTTTTTTCACTATTCATCAAAAATTGAATGTTTTCAGAAAAATACCAAAAAAGCACTCTAAGATAATTTTGATATTCTGAATCCAAAAATGAAGTCCATTTTTAAAGATAAAATTTATAAAATTTCAAAAGTGGGTCTTACTATTCATAACGTCTAGTTTTATTGGTTGTGGTGAGGTTTAGAACTCGAAGTTGCGTACAACACACACTACTGTATTATTCAAAGAGAAGCGTACCGTGGAAGCTTGGGGTATTAAATTCTCCCCTCCTTCAAATAATTTCTTCCTCGATATTTCTAGAATAATTCCACATAAAAAGAATTGGGTGGTTCTTCATCATAAGTTCCTTGGGTTCCTACGTTGCCTCTTCCATCTTATGGTTTCTCCATAGAACATTTATCAGATGAGTTGTCCAGTTTCTCAGAACATGTTCTCTTGTATCAAGAATCCTGACAGGCTCTTCCCAATAAGACAGATCAGGTTCCAATTTTAATTTCTCATAAGTGAGTACAAATGTTGGGTCAGGCATGTATTTTCTCAATAGTGATATGTGGAACACATCGTGAACTTTGGAGAGACTTGGAGGCATTGACAAACGGTAAGCTACAACCCCAATTCGTTCTAGAATTTCGAAAGGAATGATGTACCTGGGACTCAATTTACCCTTCTTACCGAAATTTATAACTCCCTCCAATGGATACACCTTCAAGAAAACATACTCTCCTACATGAAATTAAAAATCCTTCCTTCAGTTATCAGCATAGATCTTCTTCCTACTCTAAGATTCTTTGATGTGGTTTTGGATTACCATTACCTTTTCCATTATTTCCTCCACCAGTTCTAGGCCTACAAGTTTTCATTCACCAACGTCATCCCAACAGGTTGGTGTGAGACATCTCTTTCCGTATAACGCTTCATATGGTGCCATTTGAATACTTGAATGGAAGATATTGTTATAGAAAAATATCACCAGAGGTAAATATTGACCCCAAATACCCTAAAAGTCAAGTGAGCATGATCTCAAGATGTTTTCTAAGGTTTGAACAGTTCCTTCTGATTGTCCATCAGTTTGGGGGTGGTAGGCAGTGCTCAAAGGAAGTTTAGTATCCAGGGCTTTCTGAAGAATTTTCTAGATTCATGAAGTAAAACGGGGAACACGATCAGAAACAATCAATAGGGTCACTCCATAAAGTCTCACAACTTTATTAATATATAGTCTTGCAAGATGTTCCATAGGTAGATCTTCTCTTATATCAAGAAAATTTGCTGACTTGGTAAGACGATAAAAAATAACCCATATTGCATCATTACTTCTATGATTCTTTGGTAGTCCCATGACAAAGTCCATCGTGATATTATCCCATTTCCACTCAGGTATGGGAAGAGGTTGCATGAATCGTCCAGGCTGTTGCCTTCCAGCTTTCTCTTTTTGACAAACCATACATTCTGACACAAAATCAGAAATCTCGCTCTTCATATTGTCTCACAAAAAATGTTCCATCAAATCTCTATATATTTTGGTTCTCGGAGGGTGTATAGAGAAATTGTAATTATTAGAATCATCCAAAAATTACCTTTTTAGATCAGGTATATCGGGAACACAAAGTCTCTTCCTGAGTTTCAAAATTCCATCTTCATACACAACGTCACACAATCTCCCACCATTCACAACTTTAATATTCTTTTGAAATTCTTCATTATTGGTCTGAGAACTCTTAATTATTTCTAGTAATGATTTTTTGGAAACCATTTAAAAAGGCATTGATGTTTCCACTTCCATGGTTATTCCCAAGTCCATCTTCACTAGATCCATGAAAATAGGATCCCTTTCAATTCTCATATTGTTCAAAACTCCATGATCTTTTTTTCTCAAAGCATCTCCAACCTTATTTTCCTTCCCCGTATGGTAGTGTGTCGTGCAATCATAATCCTTGAGTAATTCAAGGTATCTTCTTTTCCACATGTTGAGTTCTTTTTGTCAGAAAATATACATCAAACTCTTGTGATCAGTATAAATCTCACATTTTTCACCATAGAGGTAGTGTCTCCATATCTTCAAAGCAATGATCATAGTTTCTAATTCGAGATCCTGAGTAAGATAGTTTTGATCATGAATTTTCAACTTTCATGATGCATAGGCAATAACCCTATCATTTTGCATAAGGACACAACCATGTCCTTTCTTCGATGCATCACTATAAATAACAGACCCATCATTCCCCGATGGTAGAGTCAATATAGAAGCATTGACTAATCCTTTCTTCAGTTCTTCAAAAAATTATTCACACTCTTTTGTCCAAACAAATTTAACCCCTTTACATGTGAGCTTTGTTAATGGGCTAGCCAACATGGAAAAATTCTGGACGAAACGTCGATAATAACATGATAAACCAATAAAACTGTGTAGCTCAGTTATACTCGTCAGTGCATGCCATTCTTGGATTTCCTTGGTCATAGAAGGATCAACAGAGATTCCATATTTAGGGACAATATGGCCATGAAAAGAAGTCTCCTGAAGCCAGAATTCACAGTTTCTAAACTTCCCATATAATTCATGTCTTCTCAAAGTCTTCAAGATAATCCGCAAGCGATTTTCATGATCTTTGTAGCTTTTGGTGTATACTAAGATATCATCAACAAATACCACAACAAAATCATCAATATATTCCTTGAAAACACTATTCAATAGATCCATGAATATAGAGGGTGCATTAGTCAGCCCAAAAGGAATTACTGTAAACTTGTAATGCTCGTACCTGGTTAGAAATGCTGTATTCAGAATTTCTTCCTTATTCACACACAACTGATGATATCCAGATCGAAGTTCAATCTTTGAAAAGTATTGATCTCCATGCAGTTGTTCAAATAAATCATCAATGTGAGGTAGGGGATATTTTTTCATTATTGTTATAGCATTGATCTCCCTGTAGTCGATACAGAACCTCATAGATCCATATTTTTTTAACAAAAAGGACAGGAGCTCCCCATGGAGAAACACTAGGGAGAATAAATCCATTATTACTCAATTCGTCTAGTATTTTCTTTAGTTCCACAAATTCCACAGTGGCCATTCTATAAGGGGTCTTCCATATTGGCCTTGATCCAAGAATTAAATCAATTGAAAACTCAATTTATCATTTTGAAGGATGTCCAGGTAAATCTTTTGGAAACACATCTACATATTCCTTCACAATTGTCACATCCTCAAATTGAACATTCCTTTCCTTACCAATAGTTATTTCATTATCTTCCTCACTAATAATTGAATTTAGTTGAGCTACTGGGGGTGGATCTAGGTAAGAATTATGTGGTGATGATTCCACTCTAAAGATAAGGTGTTCCTTTTCATCATCATCAAAAATAGTAACCTCCTTCTTCTTATAATAAATTTTTCCATCATGCTCCAAAATCCAATCCATACTAGGGATTATATCAAATTAAATCATAGGTATGACGATGAGATCCGTAGATAAGGAACATTTATGTGCTCTAATCAGGACTGATTTACAAAAATTTGTTGCAATGATACTTCCCTCAGGAGTTTTAACTGAAAAATCCCTTGTTAAATCAAATTGTAAATATCAAATTTTCTTAAAAAATGGGAAGATATGAATCAATGTGATGATCCATAATCAAATAATGCATTTTCTAAACATGAGGAAACCATTATATAACCCGCCACCACATCGTTTGGAGATTCTACCTTAGCAGTAGTGATAACATAAGATTGGCCTTGATCCCTTGGCCTTTTCTGAGGTAAGTTCCCCTAATACTTAGAAAATTCATTTGCATAATGTCCCATCTCCTTGCAATTGAAGCATTGGACATTAGTAGCTTCCTTCTTACCCTTGAAATCACGAGCTTAGTGGCCTTTTTCACCACAATTGTAACAGACTCACATTCCTTTTAAGAAAGTACCGGGGTGTTTCTTCCCATATTTAATTCAGGAAGGATATTCAAATTTTTCATTCTTCCCCTTATTTCAATTCCTAGTGTGATTAAAAGATCTATTCTTCTCCTTCTTTGCTTTAAAGTTATAAGACATATAGAATTCCTTTTCTGTCTTGATAGCACATGAGAAAATATATTCGTATAATGAAAAGGTTTGTGAGACTAATGCTTGATGGAGAAACAGTTTTAACCCATAAAAGAAATGATCAATCTTACTTCTTGGGTTATGTATATAATCTATAGCATACCTCTCTATCCTTGTAAAGTAAGCCTCATACCTTCTGACATTCTCATCCTCCATTTTCCTCAGACTCAGAAATTACATTTCCATATCTGCTCGATGGTCACGTGGAAAGTATTTTTCTAAGAAAATCTCTTTGAAATGCCTCCATTCCATATTTGATAATTTATCATCTTCCTTTGTGTTTTTTATCAATGACCACCACTGATCAGCATCTCCAGTGAGGCGATAAAATTCCATGATAACATTTTCCCTTTCACTACTCCCCAAAGCCTGAAATATTTTCTCTTGGGAATTTATCCATTTCTCAGATACTAAGGGATTTGTACTCCCATTGAACATTGGTGGTTTTTTCCTCATGAAGCGATATAACATTGATCCTCCACACTGCGGATCAGTGTGCTCCATATGGGTATGGTTATTATTCATAACTTGAGTGAGTTGTCCCAGTACGGTGATTAGACGATCAACACCAGTTGCATCACCATCTCCACTATAACTATCTTGAGCAGGAGGGAAATTCCTACATGGAGTGCGCACATTGCTAAAACGTCCATTTCTTCCACTAGGTTCCATTTCTAAACAATGGAATAAACTAGATCAGTTTATGAATCAAAATACATAATTCCATACTTGTAAAATACATAACATAAATTGAACTACTTATGGATATAATCCATAATCACAAAAATGTTTTCTTTGAGGAAATATATACTAATCAACCCTACATAATGGTTTTTAAAGAAAATGATAATTATTCTAAGCATATCCCCCGAGAGTGTCATAACCAAGAGTGCAGCAAGGCCCATTATCGTGCACCAGTTCCCGTTCGAGTCTAGCTCAAAGAGGTGTTTTCGAGTTTTACCCCCAGGTACATCTATGCCAGATCCGCTTCTACCTGCTTGTATCCAGATAGGAATTTATTGCTCGAAAAACTCACAAAATCTCTAAAATTCCAAAATTCTAGGAAGTTATTCTATACTAATTATCAAAGTATATCTTAGGGATATGTGCTCTAATCAGAGTTTATCTAAATCTATCTTCCAAGGTTTGTACTAAATTTCCTTTGATACCAAATGTAACGCCCCAACCCCAGTTACCCAGAGTCGGTGCATTATTACAAAACATTGGAATTATCACAAAAGATCATGTCACGAAAGACCGATTAGTTTTGTAGCATTGGAAACACTAGATACATTAACAATTATTACATTACATGATAAAGTTAAAAACTAAAACAACATAGTCTCCATAGTACACACTCATAACCCCTCAGACTATCCCTGCAGGTCAGTCATAAAATAATTCTTCTCATCCTGGGAAAAATAAAACATAGAAATGGGTGAGCTCAGATTCTCAGTAAGGATAACAATATTGCAGAAGATTTCATAAATAATATTAAACATTTGAGGCAGTGTATAACTGAAACAGAAGCCTTTAAAATCCGAACATCAGATTAATATGGAAAAAATAAAATGAAATACTGCCATTTACTCATTCACATGGATATTATACTATTCGAATAATCACATGAAATATCAATAACCACTTTCATAATGATATAATGCATAATGCCAGACTATAATAACCACATTGTCAAAGCCCTGTTCCAAGACAAAAAATAAGACTTTGTCAAGGCCTTGTGCCAAGACACTAGTTTGTCTAATGAGACCTACCGATGCATTGAGGAGCTATAATAGGCTCCACCCATCACTTATTAAGTCCAATGCATTCCACATATGAACATGTTTAAAAATAACATAAATATTCGTATTAAAACTAGCATATGAAATGTCAATACTTTCTCCATAAACCAAGAATGGTATAAAAATAATACATCCACATTAAAACATATCAAAAAACCTTCAATACAATATTTAAGTTTTGTATCATAATAAATCAATTTAAAAAAAGCTTAAAATCTATCAATGGATAGTGACATAGATGAAATAAAAACTATTTGAGAGAAATATCTATTCTTTTGAAATCATTCAAAAGTCACATAGTTGTAAAAGAAAAAAGTTACTATGAAAATATTTTTATAAGCTTGTAAGGGAAGCTTCAATGATTTTATAATGGCGGAAAATAGCCTCACCCACTGTATAAGTTAAAAAAAGCCATTCTTACCTTAATTCTGTCGAAAAGGTTAAAAAGGACCTTCTTTGGAAAACGAAAGAAAGAATCCTTTATAAATTTATTATAATAAGTCAACAAGGGTATAAATGACTTTAACCAATAGTCTTTATAATAGTAAGAATGATTTGAAATACATTTTTAAGAAACATGGATGTGGATGATAAAGAGGTCCCAGTAGATAATTACGTATAAACAACCTCAGATAATTAAGATATTGTGAAATAAAACCTTACCTTGTACTTTTACTTGGTTGAGGGATGGTTAACCTCCTGTATAATGGTGAAATAATTTTTATTAAATTATACAATAATCATTTAAATTAATATGATATCATATATTATCTTTTAACATTGATTTGATAATAATATCTTAGTATTATCGTTGTTTGGGGTGTTAACTTACTTGGTTTATTTTATATGTTTTGTTACATAATCCGTGTTTGTTATAAATAGGTTTTATCTTATTTATATACAGAATGATATCAAGTACTTATAAATTATTTTTAATCATTAAATGAGAATTAGTATTGAATGTATACGATGGGGAATAAATCTCATCGCGTTCGTGGAGATGGTAGTCTGTACGTATGAACGAGCGACAATATAATTCTTCTGATATTAAAATAATATATAATTGGATGGTATATCATATATAAAGAATAATTATCATGTCATATTTATTATTTACATGAATTAAACATCATTATTATAACCATCCAAATAATAATTTATTGAATAATAATTACACCACGACGTGGAGACGGTAAGTCGTACATACGCACGTATGGTGACATTTCATTCAAAGGATAGATAGAATATTGAATATGGTTGTACCATATTTTTAATAACATCAATGTATATACACGATACTGGAGTTGTTATTTTAGAATGGGAATAACAACGAAAGATGAAGTTGAAGAAGAAAGTAACTTGAAAGAGGGTGGTGAAAACATTACCTCTTCTTCGGGTTCCTCCTTTTGATTTGATCAAAAGGGATCCTTAGGTTGGGTTTATGACTAAAGGAAGGCCTCTAGGATGAATTAAGGTTATTTTAGAGGTTATTTGGGTAGAGTTTGGCCGATCCCAAAGGATTTTAAGGTATGAATTTGAGAGAAGGGAGAGTGCCCTTTTATAAGAGGGGTGAGGGGCACCATAGGAAAAGCTAGAAATATTATTTTATAATAAATTCACATTCGGTTTCTAATAGCTCCAAAGTGGATTATTTAAATGATAAGGTGGGTATAGGTTGAAAAAAATTCAACCAATAGGTTTTATACCGGTTTGGGTCACTATATTAACCTTATCTTTTAGTTTTAACACTTAGTTAATTAGTTTGACATTTACCATGTCTATATGTATTTTTATATTATATAGTTAATAAACGTACTATATACTTAAAAACGACCCCCAAGTGGTCCATTAATGATACAAATACCATTATATAATTCCTTTGGCTGAAACTTAGATTTTTATGAATATAATATCAATTAATAATATAATATTTGTTTTGAAAAATCTTTTATGTCAATTTTGACACTATTTGGTATTTTGTTTTTGATAATTTCATAACAGTATTATTACTTCCAAAAAAATTTATATAACCAATTATAATATGTCATACTATACTATAAGATTAGTTTATTTCATAAAAAGCTTTAAATTACCTTTATTTCGATATTTATAATATCAATTATTTTAGTATTTCATTAATTAGGTAATTACTGCATCACCATTGTGTCATAAATAAATTAAATTATTTAATGTCTAAAAATTATAAATAAAATACCATTATGTAGGAAATATTTTTATCTTTCTAATAAATATTTATAATATAATTTATCTTATGTATAAACCTATTTTAAAAATGTTTTAGTAAATAAACATTGATTTGAACTCTTTTAACTCTTCTTTGAATTAAATAGTAATAAATGTCCTAATCTAATCCAAGTGGACCTAAATGATAATATTTTATTTTTAAGGTTGTTTTTGGTTAAGATACACTTGTCCAATAGAATTAGCACACATGTTAGTGTAATATTGATATCATTTTTTACCCTTAATTACTCTATTTACTTTTAACCGTGGTAAATAAATGTAAAAATTTACTATTCAAAAAAAATTATTTTTATCTTATTGAACCATATTTTACTCCTTGATATTAACTGTGTCACTCATATTTTTGAAATTCGACTCACAGAAGTGGTAAAATTAGGTTTAATGTGAATTTCCAAATTCTTGTAGGAGGTGGGTAAAAGACAGTGAAAAGTTCAATAAAATTTTTATATATCTAAATTTATTATAAACTAAATCCAATGAATTAAATTGAACATATATAGGTATTATCTATCTATTTTGACAATAATTAAATTTAAATAAAATAAATAATTATTTAAATAAAAATTCGGGTTTAAACAATAACTCAGTACATTTTCACTATTCATCAAAAATTGAATGTTTTCATAAAAATACCAAAAATTCACCCTAAGCTAATTTCGATATTCTTGAATCCAAAAATGAAGTCCATTTTCAAAGATAAAATTTATAAAATTTCAAAAATATGGTATTACTATTCATAACGGCTATTCTGATTGGATGTGGTATGTGTTAGAACTCGAAGTTGCCTACAACACACACAACTGTATTATTCAAAGAGAAGCGTTCCGTGGAAGCTTGCGGTGTTACACTCCTTCTAACACCCCCGCCAACATTAGGATGCTGAGTGAGATCATCGAAGTTTGGATCTCCCTCTTGAGCACCTGCTCGAAGGTCCGAGCCCTGAAGAATGGGTCCCACACTATATCAGTGGAGTAGCGTGAAAGGTCGGTGAATCTCGCCGAGTACTGAGCCACAGTCATGTTGATCTCCTGAAGATGAAGTAGCTCATGAATATGCACTACGCGATGAGTCACTGGGACAAACTCTGCCCAAAAAAATCTCTCAAAGTCTGCCTAAAGAAGTGTCACCTCATCATGAACCCGGAGCATCAACCTCCACCATATGCCTACTACTGCCTATAGAGGTCTAGCGGTAAGGATCACCATGAGATCAGATGATGTCCCTACCTGTCAGAAGAATCTCAATACAACCTCCAACCAATCCTCAGCTGCCCGTGGGTCCATCTCACCCCTAAACCTGGGTGGCCTCTGGCACTGGAACTCGTGAAACACGCTCAGGCGGAGTGCATCGTCTACTGCTGGGGCCGGTGGCATCGGTGGCCCAATGGGTAATGGTAATATGGGTGCATCCTCTGGTGCTTCTACTGGAAGGAGGCCCTACACCAAGGCCTCGTCGCTCGGTGGGCTATCAGTGTGTTCTACTCTCGGATCCCAAACAGGCTGTCTGTGTGGAGGCATCCTGAAAAGAAATAGCTGTGCCACAGTTAATAAGTTATACATGGTGAGTTAACTAAAAGATTTCACAAAGAATAATCTTGAAAACACACTTGCAATCAGTGTTTTTGTGCACTGAGTCGGAAATCAGAATTCAGGCACCTGGTGTATGGATACGTCGGCCGCCGCAACAACACTAGATTCCCTAATCTAATAACCACACTCACTACACTTAACACTTTTTTCATTAAAAGAAATATCAGAGTTATATGTTCTATGGTAGAACCGACTCCTCTAATACCCATTTGTCATGACCCGTCCCCCGTGGCCCGTGTTGTGACTACCCCAAGCCCGCCTTCCAAAGGCCAGGGGCAGGCGACTAGCACCAAAAGGCATAATCCCTAAAACTAGGAAGGAATTGCATTTATTACCTATAAACACACACAACCAAGAACACATCAAGATACGAACACAAGTAAACAGAATAGTAAACAGAGGGAGTACATTAAGTAAAAGAGGCCAGAATACAATCCCAACTAGAAAGTACAAGAAACTGAATGTACAAGTAATCTGGAGAAAAGAGGAAGACAGTTTTTGGGTCTTCCTCTGAGGTTCCTACATGAATGGTAGGTACAGATCGCCTCTAAATCACTCCATGTCCGTCTATCTCCTCCGTGTACCGACTCATCACAAGGTCCTCCTCTGATCACCATCTAGTCCTGGTACCCTCAGTATCGATCAACACTATCTGTCATCTTCACCAAACACAAAAAGGTGTGGGTATAACCCGTACAGGGGTGAGTATAAATATACTCAGTAGGGATCCCGAGACCCTAAAGGTCTCACAAAATCCACAAAGGATAGACCTCAAAGAATGAATCTGACTTTCAACACTACTTAGGTATATTCCCATACATATACCTAATTTATTAAGTAAACCCATCTCAATAATGAGAAAAAAAACATAGTCCAACCCAAGCCCAAAGCTCCACTGTTCCACAAAAGAAGGAAAACCACAAAGGAAAGTACCATATAGGTACACCACATAGAATAATACCACCAAGGTATTACCACAAAGGAAAGTACCACATAGTTACAGACTCATATCACATCAGGTATACCTTATGTGCAGTGGATGAAATGATTAGGTGTAACTACTGAATCATCTTACTCTGTAAAAAAGTTAACCCACACAGGATCGTTAGGAGCTGACCCACACAGGATCGCTAGGTACTGACCCACACAGGATCGCTAGGAGCTGACCCACACATGATCCCTAGGAGCTGACCCACACAGGATCGATAGGTGCTGTCCCACAAAGTATTGCTAGGAGGTGACCCACACAGGATCTCTATGAGCTGACCCACACAAGATCTCCAGGTGTTGACCCACACCGGATCTCCAGGAGCTGACCCACACAGGATCGCTAGGAGCTGACCCAAACTGGATCGCTTGGAGCTTACCCACACAGGATCTCTAGGTGCTTACCCACACAAGATCACTAGGTGCTGACCCACAGAGGATCGCTAGGAGCTGAACCACATAGGATCTCTTTGAGTAGGTCCACACATGATCACTAGAAGCCAACCCACACACGATCACCCTTCATTCATCTCGTCACAGCCAGCTACTCAGTTCCCGCACTAATCCTGCTAATCTCTAGGAGGATCCGCAACCCATGTCATTGGTTGATACTACAACTAATTTGAAGTCCCATGTGGAAGTATCCCAAAGGACTGGTATGTCATAGGGGTCTCAACCCAATTGACTACACGTCAATCGAACACCCGGTCTGTGAGTTATTAGCCTTTTAGTCCCAGGGGCCTGGTTGGATTCATGCTTGATCCAACCTGACCGTACCTCTATTATACCCAAAACTCCAATGGGGTATACTCAATGGGACTGTCTTGATCCATGATTTCTAACGCCGCTAACAGTTCATCAAATGGACGTTCGGTACCAATGTTATAGACCAAGTAATGTATAGGTTCGTATTTGGTCCGAGTCCGATCCGACCCGACCCAGCCTGGGTCGACTCGAATCGGGTCGACTTGGATCATTGTGAGGCCTGGTCTGCGGGGCGGTCCGGCAGGCCATAAGGGCCCCGAGGGGCTGTATAGACCATAGGTTTCGCGGGGCGGCGAAGGCCGCGGGTCGGCCCAGCCGCAGACGGCGTCTCGGCCGCGGGGGTGCTGCGAGGGCGTGGGGCGGCTCAGCCCGGGGCGGCTCGGCTAGGAGGGTGGCGGCCATTGGGCGACTCGGTCAGGGGGTGCTGCGATGGAACGACGTAGCTCGTCTAAGCCCAGGGTGGTTTGGCTGGAAGGGAGGAGGCCACGAGATGGCTTGGCCGAGGTGGCTCGGCCGGGATGGAAGAGGCTGCGGGGTGGCTCGGCAAGGCTATGGGCGGCAGCTCGACCATAGAGGGTGGCGGCCCGGCCGTGGGGTGGCGGCCCAGCCGCGAGGATGTGGCGGCTCGGTCGTGGGGTGGTGGTATGACCGCAGAGGGTGGCGGCTCGGCTGTAGGGCGACGACTCAGCCGTGGGGCGGTGGCTCTACTGCATTTTTCGGCTACGGACGGCGGTGGTGGCCGCGAGGCGGCACCGTTTCTCCGTCGCCTTCTTCATGGCCGGCAGTGGTTCCGACTTCCATTCTTGTGCCCCACCATGGTTCGGAGTTGTTCAACCACCACGATCAAAATTTAATCACAAGGTTTGCGGAGAGGACTTTCCATGTTTGTTTGGCCCGCACTCTCCACGTTAGAGTAGTAACAAGCGGGTATAATTTCTTACTGAATTACAAAGAATTATCAAGAACAAAAAGAGAGAATAATTTCAAAAAACCACCCTATAACTTCGATCAAATAATCATACACAAAAAAAAACACCTACCATGGATTGTTCATTGATGTTGGCATGAGAAGTCAGTCGAAGAAGGCGAAGAGAGTACCAATGATCGTCGCCTTCGAAGCCATGTTTTGATGTCGTTCTCGCTCGTCATCCTCTTCCTTGATTTATGAAGAACGTTATTCGATGGCGTTCTTTTTTGGAGAAGTGAAATCCTCCCAATATTTCTCCTCTCCCCAAATCCACCAAATTGAATTGTAGCCAAAAAATGATATTTTTCCCCAATTTAAGTGTATTCACAATTTCAAATTGGGATAATTGATTACATAGGTTGGCATAATAAATTAAAGGGGGTGGCACCATTTAAGTGGGGGATGTTTAAGAG
The DNA here is from genome assembly GCA_963277665.1 of Viscum album. Taxonomy (NCBI): domain Eukaryota; kingdom Viridiplantae; phylum Streptophyta; class Magnoliopsida; order Santalales; family Viscaceae; genus Viscum; species Viscum album. The sequence goes on along the minus strand of OY728131.1, from coordinate 529,816,657 downwards.
GCTTCCCCACACTTATGAGGGATTTCAAGGGGTTCAAGGGGTTTTAAGCCTCGGGTGGCCCCCACCACCATAACCTCTCATGGGAGGTTTTAGTTCAAGTGGTCCCCACCCGTGAAATACCAACATGGGTGGTTTCAAAATAAAATGAAAATAAAATGTTACACCATTTTATTTTATTTTATTCCTTCACAATAACCCCAAATTCAATCTTTCACTCCCAACCCACTGCGGTCGAGGTGAAGGTATCTTTATGTGAATACCAGTGCTGTGAGTCCAACGGTTTCCTCAGATTTCAATTCTGAGAACCTGTTCAAAATTTAGAAAAACCTGCTTGCACGTTTACTAAATGTACCTAAACGAAAGGTCATAAATTTATTCTGGGCACTCCAGGCCTCAGAATCACACACCGTCAATTTTCATAGACTCGTAAAATTCTCATACATTTAAAAAAAATTACATGGAAATTCCGGGTCTTAACACCACCACTGTGAATTATTATTATTATGATATTGATGGATACATTCACAAAATCTATAAAAAAAATTATTTTCTTAGATTTATCATAATGTAAAATATGGTGATACCATAAATCATGTTTCTCATACTATTTTTTTTATCATACCATTTATTCATTATGAAAATAACATATTTCATGGATTATAAAATAAAATTCATTTATGATAGGAGAACACTTAATGGATAATGGATCAAATCACATACACTAGATATAATTAATGATTACTATATCATGTGATGAAACTTATTTGATAGAATGAATAGGTTAAGGGTTACTATGATTTATAACTAATGAAATTTACTTTTAGAATTTAAATAAATTATTTTACACTCAAGGAGAATCATATTGAGTATAATAGGAGATATTCACCAGGAGATAGATGGAATTCATGTCTACATATGAATCATGTGGTTTTAAAAAAATCTCACTATCTTTATCTCTTTCCCTCAAGAGGCAGTAGCATTCCATTAGAATAAAGAATGATCCTTGAAAAATAATTGGGTAATCATTTTTTCTTGTCGATACACTATGATGAAAGTGATATTTTTTATTTCTCCATAGAAACCATTATCAAATACCATATTGAATATAAAGGAGAAGTGTATGTTAATAATTGTAAGGTAAAAATGACTATAAATCATTTTAATTTTACCTGGTTTTGGGTTTCACGAATGGTTGATCATTGGTTTAATCCTTTTTGATTGTTTATATTACATTAATTGAGTGTATGTCGATCATTATAAACCCATCAGTTGTATTGGATCCATTCTAGGATATTCGATTCTCAAATTCATGATTGGAATGGTGATTTTTATCATTTTGTGGTCGTATTTCATATTAGAAAATATGATTTATATTTTGAATTATGGATATCTTAATGATATTCCAAATCACAAGAAAATATATTTCGATTGAACTATTTCTTTTATATGACAAATGACACTGTAAAGTGCAATAAAGTTACTATATATGATATATGATATCATAATTGGAGTCACTTTTGAATTTCTTTAGTTTTCCATTAATCATTGAATATGATATGGGATGTTCTATGGAGAGATAGTGTTGGGAATTACCCATGAAATAAAGTTATGTATAACCATAATGATATATGTAGTATCATATATTACGACTTTCCAAGTTATAAAAGTTCTTTTACTTTCATAGATATTCACTCATTAAATATTCTATATATTGAATCCAATAAAAATATTATGATATGGAGATATCATTTAATACGATAAACATAGAAAGTTTAATTTTTATAATTTTTATATTATAAATTAAATTTTATATTTTATGAAATATTAATAAATTATAAAAATGGAATTTTAGAATATATATAATTTTTTTAATTTTTTTAATTTAATTAATTATAAATGTTTTATAATTAAATATTAAATGTATATAAATTATTTATTTTATAATTAATATAGATGATAATTATTAATATTAGACACATTTAGAATTATACTACAAGGATTATAATTTGTATATAAATGGATTATATAGAAATTACAGGTGTAATTTTTAATGTGTATATAAATTTCAATACAAGAAAAAATATAAAATATTTTATATTTAATATTATGAATTTTTAATAATATTTAATTATAAATTTTCATATTTAATACCTTATTTATGATATGAATTATAATATATAAAAATGAGTTTTAAAGGATATCATATTAGATACATATGAATAGTATATATCTATTTTTAATATTTTTTATATCTTAAATTTATATAGAATCCCATATAATAGATAACATAAAGAGTTCATATTGATAATAAATATAAAAATTTTGTGTTTATTTAATTATGTAATTTCAATAAAGTAAGAAAAAATTATAAACTTTTTTTATTGTTTTTTGAGGAAATTCCCAAAAATTGATTATCTTATACATAAATATATGGACATTTCATTTATTTCATTAATTACTCATAATATTCAAAGATATAAATTGTTTATATTATGAGTATATGAATTATTTAGTTAAACTTCTTCTACAAATTTGAAGGCATGGATCTAAGGAGTTGCATGCTCGGTATGATAAGAGATTTAGTTTTCTTATACATCGAAATTTTTTGTGTATTGTGTTATAATGTCAAATTCAATGTTTTATTATAGTTTTTATATATTCATTATTTGAATTACAATGTAATTTAGGTCTCTCTTCCACAAATTATCCTTACATAGAGGGGAATTAGGTCAGATAGATCATTGGCATGATGGATTATGTCTTTCCATGAAATTTGGAGGTTCTCTGTATGTCACTCCAAGCCTATAATTGTGAGAGTTTTTTATTTCATGTGATTATAATCCATTACATGAAGGGAATTAATATATGTTTTTATGGGATAAACTCAGATATGTATGAATATTTTTATCTTTTAATATGGTTTAGTAACCGAAGCTATGAGTTGTGTAAATAGTTTCACATCAATGTGTTTTGATCATATTGATTTTGTAAAAGGAATGAGGTTCCAAATTAAATAAAAAGAATCATGAACACATGTATTAGGATTAATATATGGTATTATTTTAAAATTAAATCAGCAATAAATTAGTATGTGTCAGATTCCTTCCCATGAAAACCCTTTTTAAGACCTCGATCATCCTACCAAGTTAGTCATTCTAAATATTGGTTCCCCTAAATTATCTTGTGTATGGAATGAAAGATTTGGGTGTTTATGTTATGATTAGATACTCATTATCCCAATTTTATTTGGTTAATGTTAGCTGGGAGACACATATAATATTACAATACTAGAGGGATATTGTTCATCTTTTCCATCTGACATATTGGGTAAGGGGTTATCCATTTAACTATTTAGGAGTCATATATGATAATATGTTGGATAATTTACTACCTAGGAACAATGTGGTTAGTGAAAAACAAAATTTGATTCATTATATAATAAAATATGAATCTTTGATCAATATTGGATATGATAAAAATTCAAAAAGTTTTATAATTTTAGTTGAAGTAAATTTAATAATAGTCTCTATTAAATAAATGAAAAATATGATACTCATCTAATGAAAGAATAAATTAATGAAAACTTACATCACCACATTCTAGATTGACATTGAACTCAATCCTTGAGTGGAAAATCATAATGTAAGAAATATATTAGACCAGTATAGAATCATATGATTTATTATTATGTTAGATAAATGTGCTATGTGGTAATGGAATATATTAGACTGGTATAGAAACATATGAAATATTATTAAATTGATACACTATTTTATAAAATATTTCAAGGGAAAAAATTTACTGAAATTATTTCAGTATTGATAATGATGACAAAATTAGAAACTGTTCTAATTTTGAATAAGTTATTAACATAATAACATTATATTTTTTTGGAGTAAAATGGTTTTGAATACTATGTTAAAGATGTTGAATATAATGAATATGGTATGTAAGTCTCAACATTATTTAAACTAACTTACTTCCTAGATGTTACTCAATAAAGAGTTTAGTGGGATGATTTTATCAAGACATCACATAGGGATGTGGAAATAATTTGTTAGAGAATTATTGAGTTTAATAGAACCCTAAAAGTAATGAAATTGGAAGGATGGACATGAAGTCTATCAAATGTGATATATTTATACATGAACATATGAATGGTTTTATTAAGTATTATACATGGATATTAAGGATAAAAAAATATCAAATTATATAAAATTTTATTATCCATTTTATTATTAATTTACCATGGTTGCATATATTTATGATGTGATGTTTTAATTAACCTATAAATGTATTAATTTGGGTAATCCCTAACCAATTTTAATCATTATGTATTATAGTTTATGTCAAGATATTAATTTTATCATGAGTACGATTCTTTTACTCTGATATGGAATATTTTCATGAGGCACAAAATTTTATTTTTTTAGTGGATTCCCCATGAAGTATACCACACAATGTGTTATACACTATATCATTGGAATAATAGGGATTCATGATTATTATTTGGATTTCCCCATTCCGGATTTTAGTGAAATACCTATAATGAGAACCACCATACATTGATACCTTTCATCCACAATTCATGAGTATTTTCTAATTAGAGGGTGGTTAGGTATGTTTCATATCATTTAATTTGTTGGAGCTTAACCAAGATGAAATTTTTCCTTTTGTTTGTTGAGTATAATATCGTCACACTGAATTGAGATCGAAAAATGAAGTGTATAGTAGTATTTAGAAAATACATATAATGAGATTATCTATTGGGTGAGGGAAAAGTTATATTCTCATATATAAAGGTTATTAACATGTGTTGTATTTTCCAACCTAATCAGTATACTCTTAGAGAATTGAGAACATATTGGTATATATGTTGGATCTACATACTCAATGTATTGTGGTTACTCAGTAAATTATAAAAATGGATCGTATAAAAATATATTTTTTTCATATAATTAACCTTTTGGACATGGGTATATAGATACAAGGGTTTGATAGAGATTAGATGAGATCCATTTGTAGATTGAGTGTCACTGATGATTTACTAGACTCCGTTATTTTCTAACACTTATGAATTTCATAATTCATTTTTTTTTGTCAATTCTATAAAGGTTCATGGGATTACACTTTTTTGTTGACTTAGTGGGTATTTAGTTTTAGTTTGAGAGCTTCTCACAAAGTTATTTATTTTATCCAAAATTTGTTTTTGATACATTTACACAATTTATTGTATAAGATAAAATTAAATGTGAAATGAAAGTAATTTTTTGATGATTTAGTGAATGTGTATGATTGAAGGAGATATTCCATAAATCAAAAAAACATTTTATGTTCATGGGTATGTTTTATTGTAGGATAATGGGATATCATACAATAAGGTTTTCATGTTACTTCACCATCCTAGTATTTTTTATGATATTATTATATAATATTGAATGGATTATAATATACAATTAATATATTTGAAGAATAATGTTTAATGACTAATCATTCAAATATACTCAGTATCTATCACTAATGTACACTATTTTATGCAATAAATTGTACCATGAGAAGGAATTGTTTGGGGGGGGGGGGGGTTATGTAGAGTTGACACCAGTGATAGTTACTAGTAATATATGAGTAAATGCATGAATTCTTGAGGATCATCCTTGAGGGTTACAAAAGTTTCTGGTCACCCTAAGATAGGGGGAATTCTTGCCAACCATTTCCACCTATGATTTTAACAAAAAATTTCCCTATTTATCTCATAACCAAAAGAGGATATAAAATAATTTTTTAATAGAGTATGATCCTATAAATTATATGGGTGACTCAATTGATCCAGTGTGTACACCATGGAGTGATTTTTCTTTTGATTTCACTTCAATAAGATTAATTAAAAAACATTAATGAATAATGAGAAGTGGAAATTCATCGGAGCATGGTATAGATTATTTTTCATCATTTTAGTTTTATATGTCTCTATGATTTAAAAATGTTTGATATTATTGTTTCAAAAAAATTAAATAGCTGTTAATAAATCCCTATAAAAAGCAACTATAACCTCTTTTTTCTAACAGAATGGGGATAACTGTGACAGTGTAATTAAGCATACTAGAAGATATGGTCAATATGAGTTGATATAATTTTATTTTTATATAGATGAGGATATTTTTTACTATAATCCTACGACCTATGAAGAAGATATAAAAGGAAATGGTTCACATTATTTTTTAAAATACAAGAATGAGAATATTGAATCATTAATCAGGACTCACACTTGGACCATTTAAATAAAATAATTCAATGAATAAATAAAATGATAAAAATTAATTTATTAAACAATTAAATATTATTTAAAGATAAAGGGGTTATGTATAGTGATATATTATTTTCAAAGTGTTTTATTCAAATAGAGGGAGTTAATTATACTAAAATAATATTATAACATTTAATCATGCCTCAATTAGATTAATCATATATTATAAAACATATTTTTAATTTCATTTAGAACAGTTGGTTATAAATACATTATTATTTCATAGTGATATTGATTAATAGATCTACATGGTACATCTTGAAGGCCACTATAATAAAAAAATATACAAAAATGATTCTTTATTTAGCATATCAATTTTTTAGTTTAAAAGGAGAATATATATAGCGAATTAAAATAATGACCAACACATAATAAAGAATAGTTTGTATAGAATTAATTTTAATTGATCTGTTTATTTTAAGTAAAATGATATGTACGTGAATATTTTCTACTATTAATTAATTATATAATGGGGTTTATAGGAGATGTTCCCAAAATCATTATTTATATGTGATGTAAATAGGAAAATATTATTATTTATTGTATATATGATGTGTGGTATGGCATAAAAGAAATAAATAAATATCATATTCCTTTGTATTAGCTATATTATACGGAATTGTTATTAGATTTCATGTCACTACCTTAATTCTATCATATAGTATGATATGGCTATATCAAAGGGAATATTGGATCATATTTTAGGATTCAAATATTACTATATGACTAATATTGGTAGTACAAAATTAATTTATAACATTTGAAAATCATTAATAAAAACATTATCATTAATAAATGTTTCATATGATGAAACATTTTAGAAGAAATATATTCCAAGGGTTACACATTTATTGTATCCAATGGAATTTACCAATAATATTTATATCATACAACTAATTTCGTTAACACTTTTGGAATATCCACATAACCTATATAAATAGTATAAGACGTTGAGTAGTGAAGTGTTATCATCACTCAAGATTTTTTTGGATCCTTTAATTTCTCTCTCCTCTCTTCTATTAATTTTTTGTTAAAATTATATCATGGAAGTGAGTAAGATCTTGACTGAGTATTCAGTGATTCAAATTATCCCATGGAAACCCCATAGAAGAGTGAATTTTATGGATACATATTAGTTATATAATTAAATAATATGATTAATGATATAATAAGTTGCATTAACTGGTGAAAGGAACACTATTTTCTTCATTTTTCAGTTTCATGGTTTCAGGTTTCAATAAATTTGATATTGAGTTTTATGGTTTTTGGTTTGTAATTGAAACCATTATGTTGAAAATGTTTTTTATCCCTACAAACTCTTAATTTGTCTGTTAAAAAATCCATGTAATCTTTATGTAATAAAATATCCTATATAACAATCGCTAAAAAATGTTTTTACTTGTTTACATTTTGTTTCCTCCAAAAAACCAACATTAGGAAAAAAATCTTCTATTTAATAACTATTTGTGGTTTGATTCATGTTATCTATGGATATAGAGTGAAACCATAATTTATAGAACTAGGTATAGTTGTTGGTCACCTTAAATTCAAATCCATTGTCCATCCTACTATTTGGGCCCTCTCATTCACATTGGTTTCTTAAAAACCATACATTAGGATATATCCATTATCATTTTATCCTTATATATGAGAAAGTTTTATGAAGAGGATAATTTTGTGATCTATGTGTGTATTTATTCATACTACTATAGGATACATAGTGATGTCAATATTTCATATCATATACACATCTATAAGTTTCATCCCAATCAAACTCCTCCTTCATTATAGTTCTAAAGAATTCATCAATTCATTTCAAATTCTCTCAAATGACACGAATAAAAGAAAAAACTAATTTATTATCAAAATGACCTAGATTAAGGAAAAATTATACATTAAGGTACTAACTGTATAACCTCAAACTACATGGAATAAGAGTCCTATTTACTGATTCTAAACTATATGACCTATGATCCACCCTATATTACTTTTAATCATCTTGAAGAATTCCATTTTATAAGACCTAATTTACGATCATGAGAGAAAAATACATGTATGAATCCCTAAAATTTTATTTTTAATCATAATTCTACATCTGGATAAAATTCCCAATTTATAGGAATTATATTAAAGTGTTTGGGATTTCCTTATTCACATTTGGATATACTTTCTATAGCTCAATATTAGGGAACACACATTGTATCTTTCCCTGAAACATGATCCACACACACACACATAGATATATAGTTTTACATAGAACAATATGTTCTTGATATATATTATTTCAAGATATATAGGGACATCTAGATTAATTATTTTGAATCTTGAAGAAAAATGCACTTCCATCCATGATACATCAGTATGTGGTTATTACTCATTCATATAATGTTATATACATTTATAACATATTGAGACATCATATAATGAGCTCTAGATATCCTATATTGTCTGTCAACAAAGGGATTACATCATGTTTTTCCCTTTAACCAAAGTAAATATTACCATATCAAGAACTACATATATATTGATTACTATTTTTATGTGAAACATTATGAGTCATGGAACTCTTATATCAAGATAAACTACACAATTTTGGTAGTATTATGGCTATGTATTGATATCCTTCTTAATTCCTTTCAAGTTTCACCCCCTCTTCTATCAGAGATGCACCCATACCTATATCCCTTAACCTCATGTTTATAATCCAATAGGGTAAATAAACACTTTATCTATAATTGTTTTGTCTTGATTCAATTAATTTTTCAATATATATGATTTTTAGATTAACTATATTTGTATCATCCACTAATTTCATGAATTTTAAATCCTTCTCCTAGTGTATGGAATTACACTTTCACATCTCTTAATTCTATATTAGAGTCTATGTTGGGATGAAAATCATTGATGAGAATTATTCGTTGATTGATTACTATTTTTCGAGGATATGTAGTACAGTATGGACTATATTTAAGTCCCATATAGATGTCATCATCCACTTACACTCCACTTTAATTTCCCATAATAGCCCAAGAATGGTATGTTTTGGACTGTAGTGTTCCAATCAATTATGAATACAATAATTCCATATAACACACATCCTAACATAATATTATTAATTTATATAATCATTTCTTGTTTTATATTAATGAGTGTATTTGAATTAAAAAACGACACAATGGATTTATAATGATTCTTGTGTCACATATGCAGACTACTAATGTAATTAACTGATGCATTGGGGAACACATAGCTAGGGGAAGGGGAATATGTCAAAATCCCAAGCCCACATCCAATAGAAGTGGGGATGGAGGAAGGTTCCAATATGACATAATATAAAATAGAGGACTTAGAATGAGTATATATATACATTTAGACAACCATCTCCATAAAAATGTTGAATGTAATATAATGAATACTGTAGCAACTAGAGTATAACCATGCATGAAATAAACTCTTGGGGATACATCGAAGTGTGAAAAAGTGATCCCAATAATAAGGGAAAGGGAAGTAATACACAAAAATACATAAATTATGTCCCAACATGACTAAAATTAGAAAAATAAGTAAACTAAGGGTTCTCGAATATTTATCTCCATGTACTAACCACTATAGGTGGTTAATTCAACCTTGTATCACTAAACTCGACCAGTGTCACTATAAATCTTCGTATTATCATAAGAATACATAAAACATGTTAGAAAATCAAATGTAGGTGTGAGTATATAAATACCCATTATGATTCCACAAAAACCATAAAGGGGGAAATATAATGATATGATAAAAGTCAGATTAGCCCATAGAAATTGTAAACAAAACCCAACATTGATATAAGGTTATAAATAATAATAGTATAAAGGGAATGTGGATATTCATCACATAGATCAACCAAATTAAATGGTTCATAATTAGTATCCAAAATTACATATCCAATTCCCAATATCACAAACATCCTCAAAAATATTTTTATGGTTGGGTTATCCCCTCATCTTTGTTCTTTATATCTTAGGGAGCCACAACTCATGTGGAGTACATGCTCCCCACCAAAACATGATGATATGGGATTAAGAAGATATATAAAGAGGAAACTAATCATTATATAGGGGAGAATATATTCTAACAATGTAATGAGTATAGGGTATTTGTTTTCTTGTGTGATAGGGTTGCACTAAACTCAGAATCACTCTGATGATCCTACCTCAATCAATGCCATTATCAAACATCACCTAAATAGTCATCATACATGGGGCACATTAAATTGTATATTTTATTCCACATTAAATTCCTCCATCAAATTATACATGAATATTTTTTAGGATATCAAACTCCCAGGCCCAAATACAAATCTTGATTAAAGAGATATGATAGGAAGAAGTTTATGAGGAAATACATAGCATGTATGGTGGTCAGCATGGTGGGTGACCTCATCTCACTGCCTGGACGTGTTAATCCTTATAAATTGATTGTAAATCCATGTAATACCACATTGAATTACAATTTTTCGAACATCAATTATGTTCTCAAAGTTTCCTGGGCATATACAACTATCATACAACTTGACTGATCATGTAAAGCCCCACAATATGTCCAGAAAGTAACATGTCATTTATGACCTCCCGGGGTCACGAGTTGTGTAAATATAGCACATGTGTTGTCTTCATGGGTTTTCTTCACATGGTGTGTGATATTGAACTCATCTAGAAACCCTAATCATTATTGATTTTTTTTAACACAGTGTGTGTTCTCCTTCACAACATGGTGTGTAGTCACGCTTTTTCACAAAATTCTCCGATCATTTTCATGGTTTCTAGATCCACCATATATTCCTTATAATCTAATATATGACCCATAAAAATAAGTTACTTTCATTTATGGTCATTTATTTTTGACCTCTGATGGTAGGGAATCTGAATTTTGTTATCTGTACGAAGCCTATAGTGCATACTCTCACCACCTATTGCCGCTCTGAAACCCATATCCATAGATTCATCTCCCAAATCCCAAAAAGAACTCAATACATATATAATTAATAATCTCATGCATCATTAAATAAATAAAAATGAATCTAAGAGGTTTAATGGTTCATGATCCCTCCCTAAAAATGGTGAACCATGATACAATGGGCCAATGATGAAGGATGTTAATAATAGTGCATGAAAAGAACAATAAAAAAAAGTTAATCCTACATTTTCTAAATTTAATCAACCATAAGTAATATAAATGTGATATATAGGGTGATAAAATGTGTAAAAAGGATTTTAATAAAATAAATAAAACTAATAGTGCATTATGGATCGTACAAAAGTTGGAAAATTCTAAGAATCAATGATGATAAATTTATCCATTATTTATTTAAATTAAAAGGGTTTAAATAAAATAAATAGAATTCCCTACAAAGATTATGGATTTATCATTGGTTAAGAACTCTATTTCTATTGATGAATAAGATTCACTACATTCACTAAAACATTAAAAACCTCGATTCGATTGCATATCATCCTCCAGTATAATCTACCTATGAAGAACATCTGAACCTCCTATCAAATTTTCTTAGAGTTATGAGAGTAACTGTGGAAATTTATAATGAAGTGATAATGAGAGTTTTCTCTTGGTTAGATCATTTTAAATAAAATAAATTGACTAAATCATTTATTTTATTAAACATACACACTAACATGTGCCTCAAACATACATCTAGTGCTGACATTTCTTAGGTTGCACCTAGGGTAAAGCCTGCATTACAGAATCAATGGGGGTACCAGATTTACCATGTAAGGTCCCAAACAATGGGTAAATTTATTTACACTAAAATGATAAACATGTGTGCACTAAAATATATAATTATTTTTAATATATTAATTCTGGATTATTGATACATCAAAACACTATGCTAACTCTATCAATAAATCTTTATATATAAAATGAAATATTAAAATTAAAAATTCTTCGAAACCAAATTCATTAAATTCTACACCCCTTTAATTATTTTCTTCCTAAAAATATCATGATACAAAAAGTTATGGGTGGTACTGAGTCTACATATGAATATCTCACTTCTAGGAGCTCTGCACCATACTCTCATGCATCCATAGTACACAAACCATGATAATTGGCCAATCCACATGGGATCTTCTATGACTAATCCTAATTCACCATAGTGTACTTTATGAAGGTGGATCCATCCTTGATTTCATTCTCACACCTATCATTATTTTGTGTATAATCATTCACATATCTCTCCAGCTATGAAACATGGAAGATGTCATGTACTCGGTCTTACTGTTGGGGCAAGGCTATGTGGTATGAAACCTCACCAAGCATTAGTAGGATATTGAACAAACGGATGAACCTCTGGGATAACATATCTCTTCACCAAATACAATATAATAATTATCATGGGGATACTATCAAGAAAACATGTTCTTGATACAAAAAATCCAAGGGCCTATGAATTTGATCTGTGTAATATTTCATTTTATCGAAATTTGTCCTTATATGTTCACTGATTATTTGAACATCCATTTTCATCACCTGCACCATCTCTATCCAAATAATGGATTCCTCTACAATATCATTCTTGTATAAATTTGACCTATAGGGTCTCCTATATATGGCCTTAAAGGGTTACATACAAATAGTATAGTGATATTTTCAATTATAAGAAATCAATTATAATGGAATATGATCCTCTCTACTCTAGATTACTTCAAATGAGAAAGACCTCAACACATCCTCAAATATCATGAAAGTACACTCATCATTCCCTTCATTCATGGGGTCATATATTGTACACATCCTAAAATGGATCCCAAAGGTAGCGTTCAATTATCTGCACAACCATGACAGGAATAAAGAATAAAGATCGGAGACAATCATTGAGGGTACTCGATTGAGCCGAAAAATATCATACATGTACAAATATCCCAAAATCTGCACCAAAAACTTCTTGCTGATATAAATTACGTGTGATGACTTTTAGAGTTGGTAAAAAATCATGAAAATTAAATAATTTATTCTCACTATCCATAGAATATGTATCAAAATGTTATGGGATATGACATTGCATTTCCACAATGACATCTCTAGAGGTTGTATCAAACCATCATGAATCTGATGCGAAACCTTCACATGATGACAGGTGAAACACCAAGAGATGAAATAGACTATAATCCACCTCATTATAGAAAAAAAACATCCAATAGATGTCCATGTATATATTTTAATCATAGTAATGTTTGGACAAGGTGGAAGTGTGGAACTATCTCATCACCTCCTCACTCAACATAACTGAAACCACCATCCATACCTAGAGAAGGATGACATTCTACCCTCTATTAGAATATATATTAGGTAAATATTCACAATATATATTGTTAGAAAAAACCTTATAGTCAATTTATATAAAATAATAATCTTCTACATGGTGAATAAGTGGAAGAGTGATCACCATCGACCAAAAAAAACTCCACCCATCAATTATACTAAGTTCATCTCCAATGTAGCCACATGCTCAGATGCCTCATCTATAATAAGAGATTGTGACTTCCTAGTCAGGAAATATTCCACCACACTTTCCTTCATAGGAGTCCTGAATATCCATAATTTATAGTCTTATAGGAACTCAAACCAATTAATCTATCTCAGGTTATGATATCCTTAAGTAATGATCTACTCAAGACACTGGTGGTTTGAGTAATCAACTAAATTCTATCCTAGAAGATAGTTCCTCCAAAATCATTATGGAGAAGGCTATTTATCCCAACTATAAGGTTTGATTCATATAGTTATGATCATGGGGTCTCAAATACCTCAACCCATATGTAATCACTTTTGGACTCTCTGTCCACACAAAACCCTTCCCTGATCTAAAGGCATCTCAAAACACTATATACTACATACACTCTTTTAGTAGTATAAACATAAGATCACTACTTAGCCTTATCCCCAATTACTTGAAGGATATATTAAACTATTTGACAAAGATAAACTATATCCATTTCAACGCCAGGGTGTTCAAGGGTGATGAAATACTAGATTTGTCTTATAAAATCCTCATATAGTATTTTTCATAGACATGAAAATCCATCACATATGACATTATATTGGGTAGATCCCATGTATGAACCATATCAATATTCATTTAAACCATACCAAATTAAGGATTGGATAATATATTCCCCATAAAGTGAACCTCATAGATCAAAACTAGATCTTTGAGAGATTACCACAAAGATTCTTCTCTTGGAGTAATTCTAGGACCATCCTTAGATTCTCTACATGATCCTCCTATGATAGTGAGTAAATGAGTATTTCATCTATAAAGAAAACTACAAATCAATCCATGTGTGGATGGTAGATCTGATTGAAATGTTACATAAACATAGTGGGGGTATTCATCACATTGAAAGGAATCACCAAGAACTCGTTGTGTCTGTTGATACATCATGATTCTATCATCATAATATAAAACTTGTGAACCGCCAAATGGTTGTAGTCAGGACATAGATTAATCATCAAGAACAAAATTTAATCTTTACAATTGGTTATATACATTATAAATACTTGAAACAGGGTACATTTTCTTTATTGTTATATGGTTTTGGTGATGATTATCAATGAAAATACTCATGTACTTGTCTACCTTTTGCAGGAACAAAGATGGAGCTTCCTAGTAAAAACATTTGTTCTGATGAAACCATTCACTTGAAGGTCCTCCATATGGGCCCTTAACATACAAATATCCGTAGGGGGGATAAAATATCTTTTAGAATATATTGGTTTTATCTCGAGGTGAATGATAATGCATACATCTATCCCCCACTTTTATAGTAGACCCAAAACATCCTCAGGGAAAATTTCCTTAAAGTATTACAATACTGAATAAATAAAACGATTAATGTTCCCACTACGCCAGGGATAAAATCTCCAATTGATGGGTTATGGGATATACATTATTTTTAGAAAGACTACTTTCTTCCCCATGAGATATCTATCACCCATAAATAAGAATCTCATCTCATCTATCCAAAGGCATTTAACTCATCTATGATGATAGTAAATATGTGATAGAAACATGGAAAACTAGTACATACCCATTATGAAATTTAAAGGATTCATAAATATGACCAAAAGGTCCCATTATAATCTTCCACTACCAAATTAAAACACAAACTATAAGTATATATTCTATATAAAATAATACATCAATGTAGGAACATATAACCATTGTTATTGTGATCATGTCTCAACTAGATGCTCCTGCTCTATTAGGAGAGATAAAGAGATAAATAAATGACTCATTCCTATGATTTCTATTTCTAGTGAGAGTGTATAAAATACAACAAACATACCTCAAATCACATTTTTCATAGCCTAGTCATATACATATATAGCCTCCAAATTCTCATGTATTCCACTGCTTGTTATCTAAACTAGAAGATGGACACCTGGTTGTTGTGGTGGATGCAACTCATAGTTTTAGCCACTAATAACCACTCCTACCTCCAATGATCTAAATTTACACTATTTATGCCGCCTCATTATGGTCACCCTAACCACTCCTGTGAGATTATTTATCATGGTTATACCACAATTATTGTGGTCTATCAACTATATTCCTATCATGCCCGACAAGACAGGCTGGGAAATAACATTCCATGTGACAACTCCCATTATAAGAATATCCAATTCTCTCACGTAACTAGATATATCCTTTACATGATCCCTGATTTTTAGAACCATGTAGCTATATCTAAGAATGAGAATTCATCCTCTACTGAGAAATTAATATCTGATGATGGGTGGTGGCTATAGATGACCAAACCACATGATTCCCATTGTCAACTAAAAATGCTTGGTGTCTCTCTATTTAGATGATCTTAGACACTAAAGCCTTCTCTATCACTATAACATAATTGGGAAGGCATATAAAGACCACATTGGCCTGAATGTATCTGTATAGACCATTATCTAACATCCTCATGCGAAATAAAAAACCATTCACCATATCCATGGAGTATCAGGTTAGTTCTGTAACCTCATAGCATAATCCTCAAATATCATACTATCCTTATATATCTCAAGAATCTCCTAGACTTTAACTGAGAATAAGAATGTGGGGTAATAATACTCATGATTTTTTTTGTATGTATGGATAAGAGAGTGTTTCCTTATTATGGGTCTGCATCAAAAAACTCTACTAGTGACCAGATGATCTATGTAAAAATATTGCAATTAGCATACACTTCTGGTCGATCAGGTTCTGAACCAGCATGATGTCTTGAACAATTAACTCAAGACAATGATCCACAAACTAGTTATATAGATCTCCATAGATCCTTAGTATCCTATAGAAATATATCTTTGGGATCCTAGTAAGACTGCACACATCATAATCTTGAATTACTAGTACTATCTACTTCTCGACAAGCAGGGATAATTCTCCCTACACACATAGTGGAAAGAACCTCATGAGATGTCCCATGAACTGATGAATCATCACTCTTCAACACATTATAATGATCCTAAATTGATAACCTGACTAACTATGTTTATGGAGGCATCTTGAATGTGATTAATAAAATCCATTTGTAGATGTGAATATTAATATGGGGAACTGACTCAATAACAATAGTTTAACTATTCAATCAAATATGAATCATGTTCTACTATTCCCTATGACTGATGTCACGGTATTCTTTGGTGACAAGAGGGTAATCTAGGTCCTCGTTGATGGATATGTCAGTTTCTGCACTAACAATGGGATCCCTATCCTAGACATTTCACTCATGACACTTCAACACCATTTCCCTATGTCCCATCTAATCCCCTCAAAGGGTAGAAACCCATACATAATAAAAAATATTTAACTTCTCTTATACTACTCTATAACGACCTGACCCACTAGGTCCCACCTTCCTGGTAGAATACCTCGCTTCCACAACCCCAATCCTAAATCCAATAAGCTAGAAGATGGAGTCAAGTGATGAGAAGGAATCCTATTAAATTGAGGCCTTATACTGAGTATATGTATGTACACACACACGCACCCAACTCTATGAAATAGTCTAGAGAATTATAATTAAGACTCTAAACAATAGAGTATAAAGGGAAAGGGGATTATCTATATAATCCCCATGTATTAGTGATTATATATATATCCACTAGGATTCCCCAAAAAATAAAAAAGGAACAAATAGAGGGATATGATGAATTTTTGTTAACCCGTATAAAAGTGAAAAACAAAACACACACACACACACATATTCTTATTAAGAATCGCGATACAGAGAGAAAGAGGATCTCCATCTCATAGCTCATCCAAATTTTATGATCCTACCTATAGTTCTAAAAGTTCATCTCATATTCCCAAAATCATGTGAAACAACATAATAATATGTGTAGAGGGTCCATACCCTCATTATAGTGCTCCACAACCGAGGAAATAAAACTTTTGTGGAGTAATATTAGCCCACCGAAGAATCAATATAGGGGATTACCAAATTGTACATAGAGGACTATCAACCTTATGTGGGGGAGTACTGACGCTACATATTTAAAGAGTATAAGGGACTTTCACCTTGGTTTGATAATGATATACTTACCAAAGCATCAGTTTGATTATAATTCCTTGGCTATTTCCATCAATAAGCATATCCTAAAGAAGTATAATGCTAAAATACCTCATATAATATCTCTAAAGTCTCAACAAAGACTGCAATCCTGTTCCATATAGAATAACACTATAGATTGGCTACTATTGGGACAAAAAAATTTCTCTAAAGAAGTTGATATGCTTGGAATAAATTTCTAGGGGGACACATGGTTTGTTTGGGGGTCCACAGAGTGTGTGACCACACCTCACTGTATGACCATGTTATTCCATAGACATGGCTTAACATTCCATGTTATACCACAATTAATGTCCATTTGGAACATGGTGTGTATGTCCGATCAGGATCATATCCATATACACCAAGCACACAACGTGATTGGTGAAGTAAAGCCCCATGGAATGTCCTTAAAGAAACACGAAATGTGTGGAAACCTTAGTTCCCAAGGTGTGTACAACTAGAACAATGCCTGAAAAAATATCTGGGGTTATACAATATGTGGTCTTAGACACAATTAGTTTTATCCTTAACTCTTCTAGAAACCCTTTACACCATAATAACTAATGAATAAGTTGTGTATTCTTCTATACTACATGAAATATAATAGGCTTTTTCATAAAATCCTCACATCCTTCTTGCAGTTTCTCAATCCTCTATCAACATCTTAAAATATACCATTATTCTATCCAAAGTTGGCTATTTTTGTCTCTATATATCACATTTGGGATACTTCTTGTTGGGAATCAAAGTTTAGAAAGCTTCATAAGGCATGTAGTGCATCCAATTGCCACCTATCACTACTCTGAATCCCTTATACAAGAATTAATAACCTGTAACCCTCAATGAATTCTGATTAATCTAAAAATCAAAATCATGTGCATCATTCATGGAGTTTCCATAAATTTGTGGGTTTTATTGCACTCACACACACCCCAACAATGTCAACCCATGACCCGATGGACAAACATTATAGTATCATAATAATGGTGGTGGGAAAGCCTAATTATTATCTTTAACCCATTATTAGACAAGAATTATCATCCAAAAAATAATATAAATGGGATATATAAGGTGCTAACATATGAAACAATGGTGTTTAATTAGATCAATAAAAGCAACATTATGTCTGGGCTTATATGAAGGTTGGAAAACTCCAGGGATCAAATTAGATGAATTTAAAAATGGTTGATTTAAATAAAGTGTGTATAAATTTAGTAAATTAAATTTTTTACCTCACTTTGGGATCAATCATTGGTGAAGAATGTGTCTCCAGTGATATCAAAGACTGGTTGCATTCACTACCTCTTCATTTGATCAAACATCATTATCCAAACCAATACACTAATGAAGAAGGTCGAAACTACCTCTCAAATTATCTAAGGGTTATTTTAATAACCATGGAATTTTTTTTAAATTTGATATTTATTGATGTTTTATAAAATTAGATTTTTTAAAATAAAATAAATTAATGAAAATAATTATTTTATAAAATGAACCTACCAGCAGATGCCACACCCAAACGTCTAATGTCAAAAACCAGAAGGTTGCACATAAGATAAACCCCATGATCCAGAATCAACCATGGTCTCATATTTTCCATCCATTATCTAGAACAAATGGTAAATCCATTTACCTATAAATTATGCACAGGAATGAATTAAAATATATTAATATTATTAATATGTGATTTATGGGGTCTATAGACACCCTAAAACTATGCCAACTCTAATGATAAATCAAGATATATGCATAGTAATATTCAAATCTCAAATACCAAAAAAATATAGTCTCTACTTCTAACCATAGTAATTATTTTTTCCTAAGGAGAATTTTCTCTAAGCCCATGTATCCTTTGCAATAGTGATATAGAACTCTTACTTAAAAATTGGTTAGTGAACATCCATAAAATTCTTGTTCCAATTCAACACATCCAAAATCAAATAAATTAACATACAATTTTCCTAATTTTAACTCATTGTTCAAAGATTTTAGAGAAATATATTATCTTTAGATCTATTTATGTTTTGACATAGAATATTTATCACTAATGAAATCACTAAGACCGTAAACTAAATATACCATTCCATGAGAATGTATATACTATAATTGGGATCTTAATTAATTTTGAGTTTCTCTTACAATTGATATGTATATTTTATCACCCTTTTTTGATAGTTATATTAACAAAAAAAATATTTCTCTAACAACTATAACCTAAATCTGTATACACTTCACCATGTGGTTATCAATACTAGTACGAGGCTTTCTATTGATATCATATTTAACTCTCCCTTATTACTATTTAGGATACCTCATCTTTTGGTTAGACCTATATGACCTTAAATCTAATCAACATTAGTTAACTACTATGAAACATAAAAAACCAGATTCATTGGTCTTAATTTTATGATCGTAATTAGTCAATGGAAAGTGATATTGTGGTCTGTATCTTGATATTTATAAAGGGAGACCTTGGAGAATGTCACATTTCTAATTTCTAGGCTTTCAGTATTCATATCCAAGGAAAATTACTATCCATCTAAAAGGGGTAAAGAACATAATTTAGTATGTTTAAAACTAAAAAAAGCAGGACTTAGTAAAATATGAGTTCATACATACTATTCCTCTCCACATCAATATATTAGATAAAAAATAGGTTGAAAAGAAAAATACATAAGGCTTATACGGACTACTATTTGACAATATCAAAAGTCATGTAATGCGTTCTAGGTCCATATCTAATATAAAAAGTTAAATCATCCTTTTTTTTACTTGAATATAAATGATTAAATGATGTCATTTAAATTAATTATTTTGGTATATTTGTGATCATGGAAAATTTTTATCATGAAAATCATCATTCAAAAATTCCCATCATGATTTTCATTATGTACAGTCATTAAACACTCTCATATTAAAATTTATTTTCATTGGATTATGGTGAATTGAAAGTTTTCTGCATATTTTTCCCACACATATCCATATAGGAGTAACTTTTTAAGAGGAAACAAATAAATATAGTTCGTTGTCTCATGGATGTTATATATATCAGGATGATGGTAGGTGTGCCACATGGAATAACCCCAACTGTAGTAACCTAGAAGTAGTGTCTACATTATTACATTGGCTTAGAAACAAAGGGATCTATTCCTAAGGGACCTATCCATTTTTAGTCTTGTAAAATGATATAGATACATTATAACCAATTTACATTGGAAATATATAAATAATAACACCAAAACATTATTGGATAAATGATATTATTAACAATATCATTATCTATATCCTATAGAAAAGGAAGAAAATAAAGGGGTAACATAGATTCTTAGTAAGTGTTACATACTATGGAATATATCATGAATTAATAAGGTATAGTCAATATGGAAAGCTAAATAACTGAATACACATGTAATTGAGTGAATAATATAATCACAATATGAATCTATTAAAAAAATCAATGATGAAATATCATTGAGAATAATAAAAAAAATTAACAATGAAGGAAATGATTAATATTGTATTTCATGACTTTATAAATAATTATATCAATACAGTCAAAGCCTTTTTTTCTTGACATTTTATTCCATGGGTTGATATACAGCAGAAAACCATTTATAGTTAGTTTTTCAAATTTATTACATTACACTTATTCATGCATCGAAGGGATATATAATTTATGTTTCCACTTATAATTTAATTTCCATGTCATTTATCATATATTTAATTTTAAATTTAATTCATAAATAATATTCCTTATCAATAAATATGCATATTCAGTAATGAAAAAGGATTTATCACGTTTTCCCCAGTCAATTGAATTAAATTAATATTAAAACACAATATATAGATGTTTTATACATTTTATGTAATAAGAATTTCCATGATAATTAATATTGATATTTAAAATAAATTTATTGTCCATTGATCCCAATAAAGTTAATGTTTCATGGGAATGTTAATGTCTAAAAATTATTTATGTTATGTAAGATGGCCATCAAAATATTATATTTTTTGGTAAAATAATTTATTTTAGATGATTATAATAAAACATTTAAAATAATATTTCATTAATTTTTTCTGTTTCAATTTCATTTAATTCATATAGAATAATAAAAAGGATATAAAGTGGTTTTTTCTTTGGGAAATTATGTTAACGTCATATACCTTTAAAAGAAAATATTCCTTTTTAATTTTTTTTAAATGATAAAATGTCTCCTTTCCTGGAAAAATTATAAATATACCATTAAAACAATAAAAAAATTCATGAATATTATAAAATTTTATTAACAAATCAATTGATTAATAAAAATTACTTCTTTAAAAAAACATTGAAATATATGGACATGGAAGAAAAATATACCTGATCAAAAAGGGAAATAAGATTTGATTTTCTTGTAACCATTTATATTGAAATATTGACTTGAATTGAATGAATAATCATCATTATTATATATTTATACATGTTAAATACTTTAAAGGGGCTGTATATACCCCATATAAAAGTAAATAGGTTCATAATTCCCAATATATCTTAATATAGTGGAAATTGTGATGAGAACTTTTACCTCAGTTCTGACACATAAAATATGATTTTTGACTTTAGGAATTATAAAATTATGTTAATTATTTATTTATTTAATAAAAAAATCCATGTTTCTTATTCTTTTTATTTTTTATTACAATTTTTATGTATTCACATAATCAATTAAACTCACATTTAATGTTTTAAAGATATTTGATTCATATGTCTAAAATTACTTTGGTAAGTTGACAATAGAAAAATAGGTTCTTAATACTTAATCTCATCAAAAATATATATGATTTAATTATCATATTTATACATCTATTATACATCTAAAAACAATAAAGATTGATGGTTATGAAAAATTATCATAATTACAATCCTGGAGATTGTAGGTAGTACGTTTGCATGAGTAACATTTCTATTATTCAAGGACCATGATAGAAAGACTGTAATTATAATTTTTCAATTAAATATATTAATTAATTCTTAAATATAATTTTTTTGTTCAATAAACCTATATATTGCATCCATGTGATGTGGTGATGTAAAAGAATCACATCGTCTCGTGGAGGTGGAGTCCATACGTACACATGTAGAACATTGTCATTTTTAGATGGATAGAATAAAAAGAAAATATTTTATATATTACATTAAATAATGATAAATATTTTAATACATAATTTATATATATATATATATATATAAAATAAAGACATCATTATGACCATCCTTGATAGGAGGTGATGGAAAAATAACTATATCGGTTAGCAGGGCGGTTGTCTACAGTACACATGAATGGCGGTTTCCTTACCCATTTGATGGAAGAAGAGGAAAATATAGAGTATTCAATTAAAATTACGAAATAAAATTGTATGGAAGATATTTTTTATTTTATTTATTCATGGTTAAAAAATATGATAAGTATTTATAAGGTGAAATAAAACCAAAATGCACAGTTAACAACTACGCCTCTTCATTGAACAACCTCTTTAGTTTATAAATAAATCCTAACATTGATGGTTTTCAGATCAAAACAAGGGCTCTAGGTAATGGGTATGGATGGAAGGAAATTATTTGGGTAGGTATATTATGAAAAAATTCTCTTTTATTTTGTAAATAAGATGATATGGGGTGTCCTTTTATAAGTGGGGGAGTGGACACATTTTGAATTTTCTTAAATGAATTATATATATATATATATATATATATTAATTTCTTACATAACAAAAATGGATAAAAAATGGAAAATTTTAGGGTAGAAATACATATATAAAATATAAATAATATATGTTATTAGGTGATTTTAAACCTTTTATCTTCAGTTTACCCCCCCCCCCCATGAAAACTATTTTGACCTTAACCATGATAACAAATTTATATTGTTTTTTATATTAATTATGAACAAAAATTAAGTGGAACATAATACCCAATTTTAATTATGATCATTCAAAACATAGAATCAATATTATAAAATTCAATTTGTATAAGTGTAATAATTTAATTGAAATTCTATCCCTAAAAAACACATATGAAAATCTGTTTATTATAAAATTACCTTTTTAGTATAAAAACGTTTTATAACAAATTGACATATAATATATAATTAAAAGTCCATAATTGGATTATAAATATTATAATTGAACCAATTTTTCATTAAAAACCTTTTTAAATAGAATGGAACTTTTTCAATTAATGAAAATAAAATACAATATTCTTTGAAAATTATTCTTTCTCACTATTCATTGAAAAATTACACTTTTTAGAGTAATATCAAAATTTATACCAAATAAAATTTTCATATCATGATTTCAAAAACAGATTTTATTTTATTAAATATTTTTTATACAATTCTAATAGGTTTTTAAATTACATTCTCAAAAAAATCCATAAAATCATTTTTAAGAAAAAATATTTGTTTAAAATAAAATTACTTTACTACAAAATTGTTGTTTATTTCATAATAATTATTCAATATGTTTTTTTTTGAGTATGAAATTAATATATATATATATATATATATATCATAATTTGGTTATTTTTATTCATAGCCATCTATTCAATTACTAGTTTATAATGGTCATATATATATAATAATATTTTATGGTTTTTTTAGGTTCGATATCATGTGTCGTATACACTGTATAAAATATTGTTCCTATAAAATCAGAAGATATTAAACCACATATCCATCCCAGAAATATACATAAGTTGGAACACAGTTAGAATATAATTAATTAATTCATATATATAATAATTGACTCAAGATTTTTTAATTTATGATTTACGTGATCCATTCCCATACAATGATCAAGTGAATTTAGTTATTTATGATATTACCCTTTTTGTGTTTCAAATTTTATTGTAAATTTTTTTTCAAGATTATATAGATGTTCAAAAAATGGAAATCATTAATAAAATAATCTTTTTCATTAATTACATAAAATGAATGAAAATCTATAAGTCAAATCCCTTCTATGAAAATATGATAAAGAATGAATGGGGAAATAAAAGGAGTTGTTAGAAAAGAACCTAGATGGCCTCACTCTACAAATAATCTTTGTTATTAATTTTATAATTAACTAATTACCCAAGATATTCTCACATAGTGGTATCATCATCTTCCAATATACGTTTCTATTCAATCAGTATATGTTGTTATTTCTTCTTTCACCTGATAGTCTCAATAATGAATAAAACATCCAAAATGTATTCTTTTTTTATTTTTATTACATGATGTTTATATTAATCAATTTATGTGGTCAAAGTGGACACCCCATCACAAATCCATGATTAATCAGTAGTTTTATATTACAGAAACTATATATCTCTCCAAACTCTCTATCATATAGTTTTTAATTTTAAAAGTTTAGAAACAATTCTATTCGATTGATAATTGATAATTTATGATTATGATTCACAATATGATTAAACATGATTCATAACAGTTTAAGACACCTATTTATGGACCAATAAAGATCTTTCTTAGTAAATATAACATAATCACCATCTCTCCTATGTGAGTCTATGTGATCAAATTCCTGATGTTTTTCTATTCCACCATATGTGTTATTTGGTTTATAAAAGCATTATCATCAATATAAGTTTTTTTATCTACTAGAAATATAATTTACACATAATTTGGTTATTTATTATGAATTTACATAGTTTTGATGAATATGTAATCACAATTGAACATGTTATTAATGAATTAAATTTATCCATCTCTTGAGAAATGTGTTTGGAAAACATTGTAGGGAAACGTTTGGTAATAAATGCATATGGTGGTGTTATGTTGGAGTATCACTCTATAAATTACCAATATAAAATATTATGATATATTATTTAGGTATCCCCTCCATCAATTATTTAATCCTAATTAATGATATCATATCATTTCTTCGGTTGCTTCTCAACTTCCCCCGTCACCTAGAAGCATGGTCAGTGAAATCATGGGAAAACCCCTCTCACAAATGAATTGTGAAAAAAATTGATCCATGATTTAACATCCTCCAAAAAATGATTTCTAGATAATTTTATGTTTGAAGAATGATTGGATATCTATAATCCATGTGAACAAACATTATCCTGAGTTTCCATAAGATAATAAGGTGTTGTTCAGAACAGTCCTCAACATAGGGGATGCGATAAATGCTTCCATATATCGAAATTAGAATATGAATATATACAAAAAATAAGCCTCTAAAATGGTGACCTCATCAAAAATATCTATAAGAACCCCACCTAGATGTGAAATTCTATACAAATGGTCATCCATGAAACAAATGACATTAGACTCCAACATTATTATTGGCACCTCATACACAGGGATCATAAATTTAGAATAACTCCCTATAACTTGGTTTGAAACATTAGGGCATAAATTAATAAACTGTACACCCTAAATATCCAAAAATGTGGGCCTTTAGGTTTATTAAGGGTCCAAAACCATGAACATTTAGAAAATTCCAACAATATCATCCTATATTTACCATTGCAAGAATTAGTCCAGACTATATGTACTATGGGAAATTATTACTCATCGAACATTCCCCAATACATGGTAGAGTCTTCCTAGGGATTATTCAACGAGTTTTAATTGTATACCCCATGCTAAATTTTCACCCATAATATGTATGGAACTCCTTACTCTAATGGGAAAATATCGGGATGATATAATGCTCTCATTAAGAAACATCTCCATAAGGCTTACTAGCTGAATACATGAATTAAAATTTGATATGATTGGATTACGACATGTTTTATATTAAATTTCATATGTAATGGACTAGTATGTACTCCATGACTAATTTAATAATATTTTAGGTAGTTTTTATGTGTCATTGACTTCGGTTTTGATCCATGGGAATAGATAAATATCTTAATCCAAGCATTAAAAGGGGTATTAATAGAAGGGTGAGCATATGTTCTCAAATTATCTTTAACTAGATTCAAAATAATCCTATCTGAAATTGGAGTGTAGTCAATTTTATAAGAACCATGGTAAAAGTGAAAATCATCGTACTTATCACTAATAATATTGACTCTCATGGTTTTGTAAAAAATCTTAGAGTTATATGACGACTTCTCTATGTGGTTTATGGAATGTTTTTTTTTTGTAACACTAACTAATAAAAAACTAAAGGAAAATTTAATGATGATTGTAAAATGATATTTTTATGTAAAAAATGGAAATGGCCTTTAAACAATCCACCTAATTAAATAATCTTTGATTCACAAAGTATCACCATTAATAAAAATTATAGAAATTTACTCAAGGGTGTACGTACAACTAAAGGATCAAAATTTTCCGTAGAATATATGGAGAAGATATTTTAATGGTTGAGTATGATATAGTGACATGACCATGTAAATGAGGTCTTTTACTCATAATTATTGGTGAATTGGCTAGGCGTTACATCTTTTTATCACGGATTTCATGAATAATCTATCTTTCAAAGGATATTTTTATCTGAGAGATGCGTCATGGTGATAGGATTCATAATAACTAAATATAAATATCTTATTTTGGAATTGTAACATTGGTGAGGAATAAAACCACATATAGGGAAATTTTATTTGTTAATACGTTATTGAGAAAAAATGATCTAAAAGACTTGACAGATCTTGGTGACGTGGTTTGATATGAGGTTGTGAATCAATATTTATTTAATTATTAACTTCCTTAATGAAGGTATTCATTCCCTTCTAAAGAAATTATTTGATGATATATATACATTTTCTATATGAGAGGCTAATGATATTATCTTCAATATGACATGGAATAAAACATAAAAGATTAGATAAGGATAAATAGAGAAGATGAGATAAACATATAGACCAACAATAAATAATTAAGTTAATGGAATAATTTTTCCCATGAAACTTTTATAATCTTTCTTCAACTAGGTTAAATTTCTCAGCCCTCTTCACTATGATAATTTCTCCCATGTAAGATGTCATTCTTACTATGGGGCACCCAGATGAACATGATAAAACTATAATATTCTTGGCTTCTCATTCCATAGACAGCGTGAATGATATTTAGGTACTTAATCTCACATGGAGTAGATCATGTGGCTTGGGAATAAATAGATATTAATGACTTCAAGATTTAACTGTATTAAGGTATCCATAAAAAGATAGTGTTCCCCCTATTTATCGAACTAGAGCTTCCACTCATGCATACCTATGAATGTGAACCTCTAACACCCAGTTGATATAATCATAGATAGTATCGAATCCTTCCATGATACTGGTACATTATTAGAATTTTTCTTTATGGCTTGTTTGGGTATATAGAGATGAAATTTACACATTATATATACATGTATATATACACATGTGTCCACATTTAGAGATGATTATATAAATATATTTACCATGGTGGAGAAGATATTTTCCGCACTATTTAGGATATATTGTAAAGGTTATTTTCTATATTATGATAAAATTCATTGTATTAATAGTAATATTCACTCATATTGACAATATCTATTTCAAACTACTTTTGGATTCTAAGAATTTTCCTAAATTAGGTGTAGATTTTTCATGTCGTATTAGGGTTATATTTTTTATTATATGATCATATTTTCAGTGACTTGTGGCATGTTGAATATTCTTATTGGAGTTTTAATGGATAAAAATATATATATGTAAATTCTAAATATATTTTTACAGATATTCACAGGATTATTCACTTATAGTGGTTATGATCTTTGGTTGTGCAATAAGGTCCTTATACTAATACCCTACATGTACACCTTAGTGGTTGTGCTGCATAACATTTTAAATTTTGGGTACATGTAGGAAAAAATAATTCCTTCATAGATATTAATTAGTTTATTATGGTATTGGAGTAGTAGACTAGACCCCCACTAGGATTCATACTGATGGTGGATAACATTATAATGATGAATCTAGGAATATCTCCATTTTATATTTCAGTTTTATTTTGAGTATTCTTTCCTATTGTATATATATTCTTTAATTATTATTGGATATTATTTTATCTATATGAATATCTATAGTTCTTTATATTTTTATATAGGTACATCATGAAATACTTGGAAATAAATTTTGAATTTTTGAAATTGAGGATATATTAAAAGGTCATGTATGAATTCCTAAATCTTCTAGAATTTACCTAGTTATCTCTTAAAGAGGATAATTCCTTCCCAAAATATTACTTAGACCCTCAACATTAGCCTCTATCTCAAATGATCAGGTAACACACTACGGTTATGTTGTAGTTTATACTAGGCCAATTAAAGATCAAGACAAGATCATTAAAATTTATGTAGGAAAACTCATTACACAGATGGACAAATGGACAACATGGTATAAAAATATAACTTTTTATGCCTATTCATAAAATGTATTATTACATGGGAAAATTTTATGGTTCATTTAGAAATGATTATTATATTACTATAATAATGTCATGGTTAACAAAGAATAATTATATTATTTTTTAAATTTTAATGATTTTTTCATAAAATTCTCAAAAACCATTGCCAGATTCAAATGAGGATTTAACAAAAAATAACATTAATTTTGGTGGATTTAATCTATGTTTAAAGTATATTTACATTCCTTAAATTTATTTTTTTTGATATATATTATTTATAATAAAATTATAAATTAATTTATATGGTGCATAGAATTTTCATGATTGGGCTAAATATTAAATAGTTTATATTAATTTGTGAATCTTCCATAAATATAAGATACTAATTTCATGTATTAAATTTATTATTATTTATATTTTCTAAAAGTGTGATTTTTTTGTAAATTTGATAAAATATTTAAATAAATTTGAAATTATTTGAGTATAAAGTAATATAAATTTTTTACATTATTAATAGTAAGTGTTCATATATTGAGTAGTATAAATGATTATATTTATTAAAAATAAATAAATTATTATCAGGTATTTCATATAATATCATGTAAATTATGAAATATAAAATTCTTATATTTGAAATATAAATAGTAGTTTTTTATTTTTATATGTTATGGAAGGAAAATAACACATCCCAAAATTATAATGTATTTATAATTGAAAAATTTATGAAAATTTCATAAATTAATATCCAAAGGATGAATATTTGAAAGATTCCTTTATTCCTTTATTTATTTATTCCTTAAATGTTTATTATTACTAGAAATAAATTTCTTATATTATGAATATTTTTTTTATTTAGGTTAATTTGTGTAAACTATTTTATATAAATTGTATACATTGTTTATAATGAGTTATATGCATTTTATGATAGAAGTATTAATAAGATGTACTAAAGATATTATTTTTTTAGGTTATGAACTTGAAAATAATTTTTCTTATGATTTATACATATTTGGTGTCAAGATTATATTAAAATTAAGGTCTCTCAAGAGTACTATTCTAGAGATAGTGAGGGATTTGAATTAGAATTTCCACTAGAATTGGAGATTATTATTTATCTAAATGAGTCGTTGTTGGATACTTGTCACCTCATACATGGTCTTGTAAATATTTTTGTTCTTTATGATTTAGAACCTTTATCTAAATAGTTCAATACATCTTATTCATGATATGTATTTTTATTGGTGTTAATATGAATATATTTTATTTATAGGTTACTATTATTAATCATTAGTTGTAGAAATTTTTGTATATTAATATATTTGAAACCTATTTTTTTAAATTTATAGAATAAAAAAATACCTAAACACAAAAAAACATTGTGTTATTTTCTATTCATAGAAAAAACTCATAAATTACATTATGATCCATTAATTTTTAGTAGATTTATGGGTTGTGGAGATTGAAGATCCAAGTTAATTAAAAGTGTGGTAGTTTTAATATTATATCAATTATGAATTGGTGAATATAGTAAATATATTTACACCGAGTGTTTTATAATTCTATGATCCAATATTATAGATTATCATGTAGTGTTTAGATTACTTCTGTATTTTTATAATGTAATAATTTATTTCATAAAATAATTCACTCATGTGTTTGATTATGGTTATGTGTTATATTTATTGAAAACATGATCATGGATAACTTGGAAGGAAATTACTAATATGTTAGTGTAAGTGAAATGAATAACTATTTATGTCTCTAAACCCATGGCATCGAGTTGAATCATTACACCACAATGGTCTATATTAAATTTACATATTACTCTTACATTTATATCATGCCAAAATTAATATATGTTGTGTCTTATTAGGATTATAAGTAAGCATACGGTCTATCATTCATGTTTATTGAACTATGATATGGATCTATCTTTTTTTGTGTATATGGTTTTCTATAATGAAAATGAGTATCTCACTATAAGCATATGGGTTTGTTATAGTATAATATATCATGTCATATGTTTCTTGGCTATAATTTTTTTATCCACGATAGTTATTTTCCACGTAAAAATCATTGATTTTAATCCATACTAAATTTAATACGAGTGAATGATTTGTATATGTAATGAATATAAAAAAATATTAATTTTGATATATAATCCAAGGATTTTGAATCTTGATTTTACTAGGGATCATGATATAACACACACCATCACTCCATGATTTTTTTAAAAAATATTTAATCGAAGGGTATTAATTAGATAATTTATGTTAATACACAAAGATAACAATATATATATTATAGAGAGGAATCTAGAGAAAATTATTTGGCATTGAGGAGAAGAAAATTAGTAAAGGCATGATCAGTAACCTAAAGGCACTTGTATAGGAAAGAAAGATATTGATCAACATAGTAATTCTCATTTATGGTAATTATTATACATAGAGTTAAGGACTATCATCCTATTCCGATTCATTGTTCAAATTGATAATAATATAAAATCATAAACAACAGCAATAAATCTATTGGACACCAATGTTATAAATATTATAGAAATTTTATGTGAGCCATTTAAAAACTCATGTATCATGTGCATTATATCTTCATTTATATATACAGTCATCATTGAGTAGCTTCATTTAGAGATACTATATTTAACTTTCCTGCGAATTCCAGTGAGATAAAAAAGAAAGTAACATTGTTAGATGCACTGATACACCACTACCCCTCCACAAGGATAATACCTATTATTTTTGGGGGACATCAACTGATAATAGTGAATATTTTTATTAAGGATCAAATTTATTTTATTTATCATATAATTTTGATTTATTTACTATGAAAATAATAAACATAATTATGAATATATAAATCCATATGTTTGATGGAATCCAATTACATTTATAGAAAAGGATGATGGTTCTATATCTTCTATCTATTTTCTAAAATGTTCATGATATCATTGTAAATAATTTTAAAATTCTAATAGTCGGGAAAAACTAAACTATTATTGAAAAATAATTGTTTCTATGAGGGTGACTAATGTGTCTCTTATAACCATCTCAATGAAAAAATTTACATGAGTGATGGGAATAAAAATATAAAATTAAATAATGTTCAAACTCTATGATATCTAAAAGTTAGAAATGAAATTAAAGGATTCACAATTTCATAAAATTTATGCTAAATTTTTAGGGATTTTTAATTGGAGAGGGTGATTCTGTGGTTATATTTTATAATCCAAAATAATATATTGTATGTTTTATTTGATGTTAGGTTGAGTTTCATGAGTACTCAACCATATTGAATAAATTACTGATAATTCTCCAAGATATAATTATTTAAAAAAATATGGTTGCAAGTCATTGTTCTTTGAGTGGACCATTGATAATCTCAAATGATTTCTTAATAACATATTAGAAGAAAAAGGGTCTAACCATGTAGAATAAATGAAAATCTAAAAAATGATACTGCATTTAAAGATTATACAGGTTTGAATCATTTTAAATATAAGAAGTCCCATTATGTGAAATTTTATGTTGAGGATGATTACATGAAGTTTAAAATGTTTATTTCACTCTTCTCAAAAGGCATTCATTGAGGTAAAGATAAATAAAATGGTAAACACAATTTTTGGAGTTTCAATTTTTGAATTATTAGACACTACTCATCCAGTATCCTTGAGATGGATAATGAAATTGAAAAGGATAATCAATCAATATTATATAATAGGAGGAATAGTGTACAAAATTATCATATTAGAATCCCTAATCTATTTCACCCCTATTGTTATTGACTCAATTGGAACAACCCTCATGCATGCCTCCTCATATGAAAAATCTTTTCGATAAGTGGAATTTGTTTGTGTGCAGAGTGGTGAGACAATACCCACATTCTTATAAATTTAGATAAATTATAATAGAATAATTATTTACACAATTTCATTAAAACATTAAGGTGTAATAAATAAGGATATAATAGATACATTACATATATAGTAATTGTATCAGTGATGCTAAATCAAATTGAATAAATGTCATGTCAGAAAATACATATATGTACAACATATCTCATAGGAAGAGTATATAATAGAATTCTAAAAAATAATCAAAATCTTAGAGATATTAAACCATGTGTCTGGTTTCCTTTCCTTGTCATATGTCACATCTCTTTCTGAAGATATTTTATCGAATGAAGTATATCTTCCCCACTTATATCTTGAATGATAGTGTAATCTCTGGTAACAAGGTTCCTATGTAGGGTTTAGGTTCTTCTCAGTAGGTCACTATAAAGGGTTTCCAAAAATATGTCACCAATTTAAAAATTTATGTACAATTTGATATGGTATGAAATATTAAGTAGTAAATATTTATAAAAATAAATGTTTCAGAATTGTGGGTCCTATATAGCCTCCCAGTGTGATCAATATCAACTTCATAATTGTGGGTTCTATATAGCCTCCAAGTTTAATCATTAACTTGGAATCATGTAACATGATATAGTCAATAAGCATAATGATGAATTATAATGTAATACCTAGTATGTTGGAATAAAATACCAATAAATAAATAGAACAATTATTTTAATTTCCATTTAATATCATGATCATCAATAAATGGGTTTCATATCCTGATTACATAGTCACATCCATGGGAATAAAGACCCAATCTATCTTTTAAAATATGGAATGAAATATTGATCACATAATAAATATGGTAATAAATTCCCCATCTATTGGCATACTCTCAAGATGGAAGAGAATTAACAGGCCAATGCTACATCACATAAGAGATGGAATCATTTCCCCCCATTCAAATATCATATGACAATTACACCCCATCCATGAAAGCATCCCATTATTGGATGTACATACCATTGGCATGGGTATTAGTTTAAGACTATGAAAAATATTCTAGAACTATGATGAATAGATTAGAATTGGCTTGTTATTTCATTACCATGGGCATAGTATCATAGATAAAAATCATGCTTCATAATGGGCATTCCATCCCTCATCATTTCCAATACAATATAAGTGGTATTATATCACAATAATTACATCCAATAACTTAGAGGAATATCCTCCCAAAATACATGATAGAACATGTTATAAAAGCATCATAATAAAAAAAACATTTCATTCTATGTTTGGAATATCATTTAATGTACAAAAATATGAAAGGTCAGTTTTCACATTCTCAACCAATATTCAGAACCATAATTGTGGTTTCACATACCCCCACAAATGTTCAAGATAAGGGGGGGGAATCATACCCAATGAATCTACATTCATTCCAAAATGGGTCTAAGGAAACATACTAATACCACATAGGAAAATCACAAACCCACCATTCTAATTCTATATCACTCTTGAGTCCAATGAGTATAAAAGGAACCAAATCATAGTCCTAAGAATGATAGCATTACTAAAATACTCAATGTGTCTTATGTAAATTTTCCAATACACATTATGACAAGTACATGTCCATAGGCATCCATTTCACCATGGTATAACCACCAAAGAATCCATCGTATCCCTAAAAAATCTTAACATAATCAACCTAGGTCAAGGGAAAAAATTTCAATTAAATTTTGTTTAATTGAGAATGTGTGGATAGAACATGAATCAATCATCACCTAAATTGAACATAAACCATAGGGATTAGTTAGGTTACATATAATTGGGAAAAAAATACATTATACTCATAAAATAATATCAGGTTTTTAAACCTCAAATGAGTGGAATTAGAGAACCATAGAAAACCCATAAATTTAGGATTAGTATTTAATAACCAAAGTAATAGTGATTTTTATAGATAGAAAATAGTTGACAGAGTATAAAATGGCCCATAGAAAAACATAGGAACTAATGGAACTGAAATCCAACCTCACTCTATGAAGATGTATACAGGAGATTGAATAACATAGAAGATGAAATGAGAGAGTCACATGCCACAATTCATCCAAGAACGAATGGGGGATATAACTATTTAAAAATCATTAAAATTATTTTCAATATAATTAATACATATTTAGAAACACCTAGGAATCCCATATAAACTCTTTTGGAATCGATTATAAGTCTATTAGGTTGCATAATTGTAATGTTCCATGAGAAGGGCCATTAAAACTACAGTGGCTACTCACAGGGGCTCCATTGAGAATTATTCTTATAAGAAAATTTTTATACCCAAAGATTATCTTCAGAAAAAATTTCCCCAAGAAAACTTTGAATCCATTATAATCTAGAGATATGAAAAAATTATTATAATAAATAGAAAATATATTGAATTCATATTTCAAAAAGGATGGGATGCAACAACCAATCGACTATAGGGAAACTCATCCTCAAGATGCATCAC
Organism: Viscum album; assembly: GCA_963277665.1. Classification (NCBI taxonomy): domain Eukaryota; kingdom Viridiplantae; phylum Streptophyta; class Magnoliopsida; order Santalales; family Viscaceae; genus Viscum; species Viscum album. Next base: position 529,781,007 of record OY728131.1, on the reverse strand, counting down.
TAATGTGCATCAAGCATTATCAGTAAAGAAATCTAGATAATGTGCTTGAATATAAGACTCTAAGATACATGTCACCTCTTAGATATTCCCAAAATATTTCTGTATTCATTCCATTGAATTGTATTCCCATTATTTTTTTATTTATCTGGTCCATGATATGAACTATTTTTTCCTCAAATGATGCGATTAGAAATAAATCAACATCCTCTACATTGATCACATGTGAAAGGTGGGGATAAATTATCCAGATCTATGAATAATGGAAAAATTAATTCATAGAATTGTATAATAAATGATGTGATAACAGTAATAAAGGGTACCAAACCTCTTGAAAACCTTGAATGGAACCACAAAACTACGTTCCAACATGACCTGACTATGAATATGACGTTTTTTAAACATATATAAACTCACAAAAATACTCATTCACCAATGTTTAACTCAATAAAATGATGTATTATTCTAGAATAGTATCTCTTCCTACTTTAAGTGTTAAATAAACACATACTAATCAAATGTATATTTTATAATGTACCATGTAAGAGACATAACCCAACAACTAGCTACTCCTTTTCCATTACCCAACATAGAGGTGATCAATGGAGACTGCCATATAAATCATTAAAATACTCTATTAGAATTGATGCCTGAAATCCATTATTATTAGTAAAATCCTTGAGTGTGATATGAATCTCCCAAAACCACTAAAATTTAGAATTTTGTATTCAATAATAATGGATATAATGGTCTCTCTTCTATGATACTCACGGAAATCATATTTAATCTCAATAAATAGTTTTTCATCTTTCTATAGATATAATCTAACTTTTACACCTAAATTTTAGTATTCTAACTCATAATGTCATCAATGTTATTACCCTTCCTAGGGGTATATACCATATCAAATTTTAAAGAATATAGGTTCTCAACCCACCACCTTACTCGATGGTTCTTGTGACACTATGTAAATAAATACCTAATGATATTATGGTTCAATTATATAAATAACATCTCACTTAAATGATAATTAGAATCTCAATGATGTCAATATTACCACCAATACAAGACCACGAGTTAGATCACCTATCTAATGCAATCTCAATTTCCCTGATCTAAAAGTAACAAAATAATTTTTTTATATCACAATATCTCGCAAACCAATTCCTAATGCATTAAAATATGAGGTAATCTTGCTTTTCCCATCTTGGGTAATTTCAAAACCATTGTTTATTTAAATCATCCATTAAACTCCTTGATGAAACTCTTGTAATAATTTTACCGTTGAAACTATTATTTTTTGATGAGAAAGGCCAAGAATGATTATTCCAATCATAAGAAGTCCTTATATAATCACATATAATAGACTCCATATACCATGTATTTATGTATCTCAAACTCATCATTAAGAAGTTCCAATGAAACAATAGAATCAACCATCCATGGGTATATTAAAATGAAATCATTTGATATTTCAATTAATAAATATAAAACGTCAATGATCCGGAGCTAAAACATTAAAATTTTAAAATAAAGATGATTCTCTATCAGTGTTCTCAGAATGAACATAAAATGATAACCATGGTCCTCTATCAACTCATAGTTTAGAAGAATAAAATTAACAATGAAATTAACAAGGGAGTGTAAATATGGATGAATTAATTGATTCATTACTTTCATAAATACTTATTTCATGTTTATCAAACAAAATATCACCATAATATACTCATATAGACTATACTAATTCTGTAATGTGGTATGAGAAATATTAGAAGACCTTATGTGTAGTATATAATAAACTGATCTCAATTCGATATTTGAGAACCACTTCTCTCTCATCAACGAGACAAAAAATATTGTTATTACGATGATAAGGATATTAGTACTTGGTTATTTCTTTGTTTAACCTCTTATAACAAACATATAATCCTAATGAGTCATACGCCTTCTTGGTAAATCAAATAGCTACGCCCAAAGAGAGACGTGCTAAGATAAATGAAATCTTTCACCTTAAAATACTATAACTAATCCTTTATATCATAAAGTTATATAGGATCCACCTTTTATGGAGGAATATTTGTGGGATCCATAATTCACTATAGTACGGTTATAAACTCAACCTATATCTAAGGTGAAAAAGATAATATTTTCTTAGTAATGATAACTTTAAACCTGTAAACAATAAGAAGAAGGACTATATAATACATACCCATATAACATATAACAACACTAGAAAACAAGGCCTAAATCCTCTGTAAATGTTTATATTATGCTCTCGAATGGCCTGAATAAATATATCACTAACCAATAATGGTGTAATTATCAGCCTCAATAGGCATGATAGATATTCATGAGAGATAATAATTGATTTTCCCTTGATACTAAGTCAACTAATCAATATATTAGATCATATCAAAACTAAACATCGCTAATATAAGGAATTAATAGAGGTAAATATATCTAGAAATCATGAGTTAACTCCTAAAACATCATTTAACACCCTTAAATCTCACCCCATGGGGTGTATATAGAGGCATCACTCAATATATGCACTTTATGGTTTACTCTCTATTGATAGAATACTAAGACAATAAAAATGAATGTAATTAATCCACATAAAATAAAATATATTATAGGGTAGAATATACAATGATCATACCTAATATATATTGAGACCCTACAACCAGGTTAGTGGATATCAACTCAGTAGAATCAAGCTTGATCAAACTTTAGCCTCTTCTATAGCCTCTCGAAACATAACTAACCGCAAGAGAATTTTTGTGTTTTCTCAACAAACCCAAATAAGGTCGACCAATAATGTGCAAGAAAAAGATATATGGACCCAAAAAACCACCCCCTAATACCACACCTACTATATAAAAAACACATTATCCTAAATATTCTTATAGAGACTCGCTTGTTGTGAAGATATCAAGAAAAAATTCTATAAATTCCCTCTCTCGCTCTAAGAACAACAATCCCTAGGGGTTAGTGGCACTGTAGTCAGGTATGTTGTAACATCCCATAGATTTAAAATATTTTTCATTTAGAATTAATTTAATTTTTTCATTATAGATTTAAATTAATAAAACATAAATTTAATATTCATTAAACATAAGAACGTCTTTCTTCAATAACTTATGTTCAATGAAAGATTGAGTTTTTCCAAAAAATAATATATTATTAAAATATTAATATTTAATATAATAATATATAACAACAGAATTAAAATAGAGGGCATTAATAGTATTTTCTAACTTATGAATATATATATAGTTGAATTTATCTCTTATGAATTAATTACAAATGAAAATAAAAAACAATTTAATATAAAATAAATTTTTTTATAAATTCTATATATATGTGCCAAATTTGTTATAACATAATAAATTAAATTAATTAATATTATTGTATTATATTAATAAAATTTATATATTATATATTTAATAAAAAAATCTCACATTTTTCTAATATATTTTTTAGGTATAAGTTATGAAAATATCAAATTTTTCATATTAAAAATTGTATTTTTCAAAAGGTAGTTTTGCCGCCATTTATTACCACACTCTTTTTAAAGATAAATTTGGATTATTTAACAATTTTTTTTGAAAATATAATCTTCATTTTGGAAATATAAATTTCAAAAATAATTTTGGGTGAATTTTTTGTTTTTTTATGAGAAGATTCATTTTTTGATGAGTAGTGAAAAATATTAAATGCTAATTGAAAACTAACATTTCATCTATAAATTTTTAATGTTAAATTAGAATTTAAATTTCTTTAAAAGTGAAATTATTTCTAATATACATATATTAATCCTATTTAGGTCATTGAAATAAGTTTTATAATGAATTTAGGCATAAAAATTAGAAACTTTTGAACATGTTCACTTTAAAAATATTCTTTCTCATTTTGTTTGTGGGAATAATATTGGATTAATTTTTTCAATTATTAACATTAAATTTAAAAATATTGATCAAATATTTGGAATCATCATTACATATAAATAATAATAAGTCCTAATTTTTTTTACCAAATTTATTAGTGAAAAAGATAAAAATAATTTGATAGATTAAAATAAAAATAAGTTTAGCAAGATTGTTAAATATTATATTAAAGTAGATAACGGCATAAAAAATTGTCCAAAAATACTTTGGATGGAAATAAATGGACATTAGACATTCATGGATCAAATTTTGTGCATTATTGAATCCATTTTTAATATAAAAATGTGGTTTACCTAACTTATTTTCAAAAATAGATAGTGTGTCTTCTCCACCACTAGTAAAAGGCCAACCCTCTCCCCCAATATTCACATCATCAAACCACATTGGTTCTTCCAATACATAAACAATCACTCCCCAACATGAATACCACCATTATATAATCCTTATATAGGTAATAAATCTATCTTATTAAGTCATTTGTGCAAACATAATGAGGATACCTAAGAAGAGATAATGTTTTTCTAAAAGCATTTTTATTTCCTTTTCCACCTCCATAATTTTTTTATATCATTATTAAATAATAACCTCAATATATTAAATATAAGGATATTTTGTTATTTAAATGTTACTTCATATTACATAACACACTTCCCTTAAATGGGTTATGAAATCATCATTCATGTGTACAACAAACTACTTCCTTGTGAATCGATATCTTTTATTTTTCCATTACAATGATTAAAGGTTTCAAAAAATGATGTAACTAATATTTATATTTGATCTTTTTTATATTTATTTTTTCTTTATTAATATTTATTTATTTCATAATTCATACCTTCATACATTCCTTTTTTGGGGACTATGATAATGTCGTTCTTTTAAATGACGGACAACCACCTTGCGAAGAATTGTGATTCATTCACACATTTCATGGAATATATTAAATATGGATTTAATAAGAATATGTGACATATATGACATAATTATGTTATTTTAATGATAATATACATATATTTCATTAAATTTTATATATTTAATTTGATAAGAAAATGGATGTAGTTTTCACGAATAGGTACGACTTACCATCTCCATGATCGATGCATTTTGTTTCTTATCACTAAATGTTATGGATTACTCTAAATTCATATATAATGGATATGTGTGATATTAGAATAAATATTTAAATTATATAGTTGACAAAATCATGATCTAAGTTATAGTAAAAATAAAATAACAAAGTAAAACATAATAAATAAAGGGAAATTAACTCTAGAAACAGTGAAAATATTGGAAGATTATTAACAAATGGGTAATATGATTTTATAGAAGAATAAAGTATGATATTATTAATATTAAAATATTTTTTTTATTTAATGAAATTCTTAAACCTATTTTATAGGTGGATAAATATTATTCAATAAAAATTAAGTGTAATGTAAGAGATTTCGTCTAGATTTACATTTCATTGAGACTTATTTTTTATTGTTCACCAGTTAAATTTTATGTAGGGTATATACATACCATTTGAAATGTAATATCATGACTCGTACATAATATAATTTTAATTTCCAATTTTAATTATTTCATCCAATGATATTTGAATTGAAAATTTCCATGTGGTAAAAGTTTTTATCAAACCTCACATTCATTTATGATTGATAACTTTCTATTCAATCAATCACATTTTTGTAATTATTTTTGATTAGAAATTAAATTTATATTGAATATAAATATTATTTTTAATGGATATAATTATTTCATATATCTTACATCATTTTTTACATATGTTGTTTATATTTAAATATATTGATAAATCCTCATCCTTTACGCAATACAATTATTTAATAAGGAAAATTGTTTATGAATTAAATCAATTATTTGATATTTGAGGAATGATTTGGAATGGTATTACATGAGTTAGGGAACATTTAATGTAATTCACTTAATTAATCGTTATTATCTTTAGTTGAAATAGTTGGCCAAATTAGATACGTTTGTACATGGTATGTTTTAAACCATCTTGTGAATGGTCTTGATTGTAAATGTTCTATGTGACTAGTAAACATGGAATCTTATATTTAAGAATTTAATTCAATGAGATTTAATTTTTTATTACTATCAATTATATTTTTTTCTATGAAATTATATATTTATACATTTTATTCCCATTTTCTGAATAAATAGAAAGTGTTTTAGTTATTTACCATATCATATTGGTTATTTTTTACCATGATATTTATACAATTCATTATTGAATATGATTATTTAATCCTGATATATTCTTTTGTACTAAAACCTTACTGATAATTTTATTTCACCCTTTTTTTCTTTCATTTCTTGATGTTATAAAGATGAGTCCTTTGAATGAGTTTTTAATGATGATAAGAATTTTATTTTTTTATGTATTATGATTCATTTTCTATTTCTAGTTTATAATTTATATCATGTGTGTAATCTAGTTTTACATAATTACAAAAAACATTAGTCCATTCAGATTTGAATATTGTATCTATGCCAATGTAATGAAGTTTGTAAATGGATCTAGGCTGGTGGGTTAAGGGTCTTTACAGTTTGTATCAGAGCATGTTTAGTAAAAACCATAATAACTATATTTTGGGAAAGATATATTCTGTAACATGATACTATGATAGAATTTTAGGATATGTATAGAATAACATCCAATAATTTTGGTATATTAGAGGTTATATGAGTATTCATTGAAATAGATCATTTTTAGGATAATAAAAGTGTATGTCGTTCTATAATAGATGTACCTAAGGGGTAATAACTCTAAAAAATTCATGTTAAGCTTGACTCGAGCATAACCTGGTGCATGAATATAGGCCTTACTTCACTCCTTGTTTGAAACTCCTAGGGGATATGCATATGATAATTAAACTTTTCATTAAAACTCATTAAGAATGATTTGAATGTAAATATATCTCAAAAGAAACCAATGTTTTTTACTCTCTGATTAAAAATTAATTAAATTTTATTTTATTTTTAGAACTACACCATATTTTAAATTATACATTAAAATTAAAAATTTATAATTTTATGAGATAAACTAGTATATTCCATTATTTAGATATGGTTTCTAAAAGGAATAATAGTATCAATACTCAATTATAATGTATAAATTTCTCTATGGAATAATCCAATATAACTGTTTCTATAACAGAGAAAATTATGTATATATTATACAAGCATAATCATGTTATAAAACATTATTATTCCCATATAGAGAATCATATTCCACCAGAGGACTCTCATCTATGGGATCAAATTATTTGAGACAATCACCCATCATTTATTGGGACTACTAATCTAATTATTTCTGAGAAATGGATGAATTCCCTATAAAAGATATTTATGGCCTTGGGATGGAGTGAAAAGGAAAAGGTTGCACTTTGGGTGTATTTTCATATAGGAAATTCTAATCAATAGTGGTGTTTGTTCTAGAATACTACAGAATAAGTGGAAATATAAGTCATGGAATGGAAACTTTTAAAGAGACATTTTTTATAAACATTTCCCTGATGAAAAAAAAAATTAGATGAAGAGAAATTTCCTTGGATTAAATAAAAATCAATAATAATGTGTCATAGGTTATGATTATACCCATAGAATGGTGGAAAGGATAATAAAGATCACATAAGAAACATGTAGTGCGTTTACCTTATGAGAAAAAATTTGATATGAAGAGAAAGTTCCTTGGATTAAATAAAAAGGATGAATAATGTGTCATAGGTTATGAAGATACCCTTTGAATTTTTTCTAGGATAATACAGATCACCTAAAAAACATGTAGTACGTGATTGACCATTTATTTTAATGACTTAACCAAAGTATTTTAAGGGTGTTGGTATCTCAATCCTTTTCATCATACGATGAAATAGTTTTATGAACCATAAAAAATTAGAAGGAATATTATATATTTTACATATTCTTTAGAAAAAAATAGTATAATAGGTCATATAAACACCATTAAAAATGAAATGAATCAAACAAGAAGAATGAGAAGATGAGATTCCTAATTTGTGAGAACTGTGAATGGAATTACCCTTGGAAATGCCTGAAGGGATTGTGAGTATTTTATAAGTGTGGTAAAAAGGGTCATCATGCTAAATAATGAAAGGGGATAAGGTAAAAATTTATATTTAGTGTTCCAACTACTTGAAGTTGGGGGGCTATGTAAATGAATTCCCTAAGTATCACGGGAATCAACCACAAAAGGGGACAATGAGAGATGCATAAGCTTATGCTATCACTATAGCTAAGGAAGAAGTTATTAATGATGTGATGGTTGGTACATTAATCTTATCATTAAATTTATCCAAAGATCTATTTAATTCTGGATCTGCCCAATCTTTTATATCTACCGAGTTTTATAATAAAAGTATACATTTACATTTTGATTTAATAAGGTGTTTTTAATTAAAAACATATAAGGGAAGTATCATTTCAAAAAAATATGTGTTAGAAATTCCCCTTTATAAAATATAAACATGCTTTATTTTCTAACATTATTATTATAGACATTGTTTAATTCGTTAAGATCCTTGGTATGGATGGGATTTCAAAATATGAATAAAAAAATTAATGTAAAAAAAAATATGATTTGTGAGGTAGATATGTAATTATTAATTTTTAGAGAAGATACTTCATCATATGATTCTTATCTAGATCCACCACCAGTATCTATACTAAATGAAATTATTACGAATGAAGATAAAGAAGCATCTAGGGATTAAGAATGTAACATTCAAATTTACTATGTACATATTTTACATGAATATAATGATGTATTTATAAATAATTACCATTAAATAATCTAGATCATGAAGTTGAATTTTCCATTGGTTTAATCCTTAATTGAATACCAATATTAAATGCTCCTTATAGAATGGACACTATGGAACAAGTTGTTTAGAAGAATCAACTTGATAATTTGGGAAATAAGGGATTCATGAACCCTAGTTTTTCATAATGTGGAACCCCCATTATCTTCATCAAGAAGAAACATGGATCCTTGATATTGTGCATTGAATATTGGGAAATCAATTCTGTTAATATAAAAACCAAATATCCTCTTACATGCATGTATGACATGTTTGATCAACTTCACAAAGAATAATATTATTCAAAGATTGATTCTCATTCTGGGTATCCTAAATTAGGAATAAATAAGAAAACATTTTGATGATAGATTTTTGAACGAGGTATGAACATTATGAGTTTATAGTAATTCCATTAGAATTGACTAATGGACCTTCTATTTTTATGGATCTAATGAATAGAGTATTCAATTAAAATTGTGATTGTTTTTTTATATTCATTGTGGAAATTCTATTATATTGTAAAATCTATTAGGACCATGAGAATTATTTGTGGATCATTATTAATAGTCCTTTAAGAGAATATTTATATTTGAAATATTTTAAGTATGATTTCTAGGTTACAGAAGTTCCTTTTCATGGAAGTATTGTCTCTAAAAATGGAATCCCAGTGGGTCCTATAAAGACAAAGGTATTCAGAGAATGACATACACCAGTGAACATAACTGAGGCATACTGTTTCATTTTTAAACATGTTATTGTCTGTGATTTATTCAATTTTGTTTTGTGATTGGATAACATTTTAACCAATATTAAAAAAAGGTGTTTATGTTTTATTGTATGGAAAAATTTGAATAATGTTTTGATGAACTAATGATTAGATTGATTAATGATATGATTTTTACTCTACCAGCAAGATGTGATGGGTTTGTGATATATAATGACACATGATAGAAGGTACTTGTTTATGACATAATAAAAATGATAAATTTATTTTATATGCCAAAATTTAGTAGATGACTCATGAAAATAACTAACAAACCCATGATCTTATGCACACAACCATGATATTTCTTATTGATATATGGAGGCATTATATATATGGTTAAAATGTGAGATATACATCCATCATAAAATCCTGAGAATCATATTATCACTTAAAGAACTCAATATGAAACAAAGAATATGGATCTATATACTCAAAGATTATAATTAATAAATACAATACCACATTAAAAAATAAAATATGTTTTTAGATGCATTATGTATGAAGGATAATAGAATTATAACCCTAATTAAGATTGAGGGGGATCCTATGTTCATGGATCCATTATTTATTGATATTGCAGTTACTTAGGGAGGGGATAAAACTATCATTATTAAAATGACTGAAAAAACCGTCTTTGTTAGAGAATATAATGAATTCCCATTCAAATGATGAGATTATCCAGATGAAAATTAATATCACGAACGATAAAAAATTAATACACCATATTTGTAATGATGGTGTCATAAAATTTGGATGTATATTATATTTTCCATCTATATCAAAGAAAAAAAAGGGAATTGTTGGATTGAACCCATAACTCAAATTTCTCCATAAACCCTGGTATAAAAAAATGTAATGGGATTCGAAGATAAATTTTTTAGGATAACATTAAGCATGAAATTGTGGATTATGTGTCTAGATGTTTGGATTGTCAACAATTTAATGTTTTGAGGTAGAATCTGAGAGGAGTCATGAATTCTATTCTTATTATAGTGTAGAAATGGGATGGTATTACTATGGACTATCTCATGGTACTATAAAATAATAATAAAAATAAATTTGTAATACATGTTATCATTGATCGAATTAACAAATATGATAATTTATTCACTGTAAGAGAAGATTTACCCCTCCAGTTCCTTTCATGGATATATATTGATAAAGGAGTGAGACATTATGGAACACCTTTATCAATTGTTTTTTATTGAGATCCAATATTTTCATAAAATAATCTAGAAGATTCTTTAGAATTCTCTTAATAATAAGCTTCATTTGAGTACGGTCTATAATCCTCAATCTCATGGATGGTCTGAATGAATCATTCAAACAATGTAGGAAATTTTGAGGTCATGCTCATGTTGGGCGGAGAAGAAAAGAGAAGTGATGGCAAGAGGGGGGGTGAATTGCCTTTTAAAAAATAAATAACAATTTAAAATTAAAGTAAAAGTGCAGCGGAAATAAAAGAGGCAAGACACGCAACTTGATAACGGAGTTCGGCTTAATCCCAAGTCTACGTCTCCGCTCCCAAATCAACCGTTGAGAGATTTACTACCGCTTTCTTTTTAATGGTTTTAGCAAGAATCCCACTAGACTTTAAGGTTAGTCTAGAACCTATTACAGCTTGCTTTTGATGGTTATGCAAGAACCCACTTGCTTTCAATGGCTGAGAAAGAACCCACTAGCCTTCTTACAGGTGAAGGCTAGCTCACCTATGTCTCAAGACTTTTAATGGAGAGGCTTGACTAACCTCTTCACACCTTGAAGGTGGGGTGAAAACCCAAATGAAAGGGAGATGAGAGAAAGAGGGGTTTGTAGGTACAAACCCAAATTGATGCTCAAAATAAATAAAACAATGAAAAACCGTAATGGGGAGAAGCCTTGGGCGCCAAAGGATTGATGGAGTTGATGAAGGGCGCTCCCAAGCTTCTATGGTGGTGCTCCTTGGATGAGGAAGTGAGTTGGAGCTATTGGAGTTCCTTGGAGGAATCCGCCGGAGGTTCGCCAAATGATGGAGAAATGTGTTAGTGGGCTTTCTTATGGCTTGGTTTTGTTTCCGAGGGTTCCTAGTCCTTTATTTATAGAGGGGGAACCCTCAAATGGCCTTTGGGGGTCTTCGGAGCCGTTGGAGAGGCCTTCGGAGCCGTTGGGAGGCAAGTGGACAAGTCTGGTCAAAGGCCCAACGGCTAGTTTGACTGGGCTCACCGGCTGACCGGTACAGAGCCACCGGTTGGCCGGTGCTTGAAAAATGGAGAGGCCTTCGGGCTCAGGCACCACCGACTGGCCGGTGAGGAGACCACCGATTGGCCGGTGCTGAGGTAGTAGAAAACACTATTCATCTGGGTGCCACCGGCTGGCCGGTGCTTAGGCCACCGGTTGGCGGGTGCTGAGGCAGTGGCTCAGCCTTCTGTCTGGGTTCCATCGGCTGGCCGGTGGTGAAGCCACCGGTTGGCCGGTGGACATGAAAACAGTCCACTTTGGCTTCTTGCTTTCTTGGCCCAATTCCTTGGCCACCTGAAATCATGCCTATCATCCAAAAATACTTAAAACAAGATTAGATAAAAAAATGAGTGATTGTGATCATGAAAATAAAACCAAGAGGGGTACGAGAGGTACAACAATCTCCCCCTATTTTGATGATCACAATCACCAAAACAAGCAATGTAAAAATGCTGAAATAAAAGGCATGCTTTAAATTGTTTTCTTTTCAATTTATCCTTTAAAGCATGAGAGAATGATTTCTCCCCCAATCAACCAAGAATTTCTCCCCCTTTGTGATTATCAAAATAGCACGGGGCATAGAACTTGATTGAGGGAAAATGAGTTGAAAAACAAGATAGAGATTTTAAACCAATTGAAATTTTTGAAATTTGAATTGAAAATTTTGAATTGAAAATTTTGAAATGAAAGTTTTGAAGCGAAAATTTTGAATTGAGAATTTTGAATTGAAAGTTTTGAAATGAAAATTTTGAATTGAGAATTTTGAATTGAAAGTTTTGAAACGAAATCAAAAAGGCTTAAACGATCCTAACTCCCCCTAAATAAAAACAACAAATCACCGGGGAGAGGTTTTTGAAACCGAGACAAATTTTGGTCCGGTAAGACTCGCTAAAAGGGATTTTTCAATCCATACCTGTCTAGTGGCGGGTCTTTTCCTATAAAATTCATCATTGAAGAAAAAAGTTTTTGGCCTACCATACCGGGCATTTTTGCAATTGCACTCATAAATTAAGTGCCCAGGTTTTTTGCAATAGTGACAAAATTTAAATTGGGAGCTCCCCCTTACAAAAATAGTTGGAGCATGGGAAGAGGAAGCTTGCATGGAATAGCCAAGCCCTTGGGTGGTTCTAGATACACGTTGGGAACCTAGAAATTTGGTCAAATTTTGTTCCCCTTGGGTGAACTTGGCAAGAGATTCCCTTAAGTCCTTGATTGTTGATTCCATAGAATCAACATCGGGAAGGTTTTGGATTTTGAGGGGCAACTCCTCCTTTTCTTTGAGAAGTTGTTCCTTTTCGGAAGAAAGTTTTTTGAAATTCTTTTTTAAAGCAACAAATTTGGAAGAAAGTTCGTGAAAACCTTTCTCCAATTGATCTCTAGCATGTTGGAGATCCTCATAAGACATGTGATTGAAAGAATTGGAAGAACTAGAGGATGAGGATTCAGAAGGTGTTACCTCATGAAATGCCATTAGGCATTTGTTACCGTTGTCACTTGAGGAGGAGGAGGAGGAGGATGATGAGGAGATATCACTCCATGTGGCCTTGAATGCCTTCTTCTTCTCCTTTTGCTTGGCCATTTTCTTTTTGAGTGGACAATCGGGCTTGTAATGGACTTTCTCGCCACACCCGTAACATGTTACCTTGGGCTCGGATTTTTCGTTGGGTTGAGCCTTGCGGGATTCCTTCTTCTTGCGCTTCTTCTTGAATTTGTGCATCTTGCGGGAAAGATTCTCCATTTCCGAATCACCGCTTGAAGAGGAAGATGATGAGGAGGAGGAGGAGCTTTCTTCTTTTTGAACTTTGAAGGCGATGTTCTTTGGAACTTTGATTGGTTTGCCTTCCTTTTCAGCTTGCCTCCTCATGGTGATCTCATAGGTCATGAGGGATTCGATGAGCTCTTCGACTGGCATGTTCTTAATGTCTTTAGCTTCTTGAATTGTCGTCACTTTTGGTGCCCATGTGCTTGGTAGGATCCAAAGGATCTTCTTGACCATCGTTTCTGCAGACACATTATCACCAAGAGATTTTCTACCATTGCAAACGTCAGTAAAGTGTGTAAACATTTCAGAAATAGATTCGGATGGATGCATGGTGAAAGACTCAAAATCTTGACGGAACATATCCAATCGAGTATCCTTCACTTTGTTGGTCCCCTCATGGGTAACCTCCAAAAGTTTCCAGATTTCATGTGATGAGGTGCATGTGGAAACTCGATTGAACTCATTACGATCAAGGCCGCAATGTAGAGCGTTCCTATCTTTGCCATCAAGCTCGAAATTTTTTATATCGGCTTGGGTCCATTTGGATTCATCGGGAGAAGAGAGAGTGTAACCATGCATGAAAATTTTATAAATAGGATATCCAATGCTTTTAAGAAAAGTAGTCATGCGGGTTTTCCAATATGTATAGTCGGTTCCATCAAAGAATGGAGCACGACCAAAAGAATAGCCTTCGGGGGCGAAAGAGGTTGAATCCATCACAATGGATCTTGAATTTGAAACCGGTTAGGGTATTACTCAAATTTTCCTCTGATACCAATTGTTGGACGGAGAATGAATAAAGAGAAGTGATGGAAAGAGGGGGGGTGAATTTCTTTTTAAGAAATAAATAACAATTTAAAATTGAAGTAAAAGTGCAGCGGAAATAAAAGAGGCAAGACACGCAACTTGATAACGGAGTTCAGCTTAAACCCAAGCCTACGTCTCCACTCCCAACTCAATCGTTGAGAGATTTACTACCGCTTGCTTTTTAATGGTTTTAGCAAGAAACCCACTAGACTTTAAGGTTAGTCTAGAACCTATTACAGCTTTCTTTTGATGGTTATGCAAGAACCCACTTGCTTTCAATGGTTGAGAAAGAACCCACTAGCCTTCTTACAGGTGAAGGCTAGCTCACCTATGTCTCAAGACTTTTAAAGGAAAGGCTTGACTAACCTCTTCACACCTTGAAGGTGGTGTGAAAACCCAAATGAAAGGGAGATGAGAGAAAGAGGGGTTTGTAGGCACAAACCCAAATTGATGCTCAAAATAAATAAAAAAAATGAAAAACCGTAATGGGGAGAAGCCTTGGGCGCCAAAGGATTGATGGAGTTGATGAAGGGATCTCCCAAGCTTCTATGGTGGTGCTCCTTGGATGTGGAAGTGAGTTGGAGCTATTGGAGTTCCTTGGAGGAATCCGCCGGAGGTTCGCCAAATGATGGAGAAATGTGTCCGTGGGCTTTCTTTTGGCATGGTTTTGTTTCCGGGGGTTCCTAGTCCTTTATTTATATAGGGGGAACCCTCAAATGGCCTTTGGGGGTCTTCGGAGCCGTTGGAGAGGCCTTCGGAGCCGTTGGGAGGCAAGTGGACAAGTCTGGTCAATGGCCCAACGGCTAGTTTGACTGGGCTCACCGGCTGACCGGTACAGAGCCATCGGTTGGCCGGTGCTTGCAAAATGGAGAGGCCTTCGGGCTCAGGAACCACCGGCTGGCCGGTGAGGAGACCACCTGTTGGCCGATACGGAGGCAGTAGCAAACACTATTCATCTGGGTGCCATCGGCTGGCCGGTGCTTAGGCCACCGGTTGGCCGGTGCTGAGGCAGTGGCTCAGCCTTCTGTCTGGGATCCATCGGCTGGCCGGTGGTGAAGCCACCGGTTGGCCGGTGGACATGAAAATAGTCCACTTTGGCTTCTTGCTTTCTTGGCCCAATTCCTTGGCCACCTAAAATCATGCCTATCATCCAAAAATACTTAAAACAAGAATAGATAAAAAATGAGTGATTGTGATCATGAAAATAAAACCACGAGGGGTACGAGAGGTACAACAGCTCACTCAACATCAAATGCATTCGGTATCAAGATTTACCTTTGTTAAATTTTTCTTCTTACAATATTTTACATTAATGTATTCAAGGGGTTTTGTATAAAGAATTATAAGGAAAGCGATGTCTAACTCCAACTTATTGGGATGATGGTGGTGAAATGATACTCATAGGCTGAGAACATGCTAAATAGAAAAAAACAAAGGTAAAGTATATTAAGGATAACAATACAGTATCTCAAAGTAGGAGAATGATTTATGTTGATAATCATAGGAATTATTTATAATTCGATGTGAGGGGTCACATTTTCCTAAATTTATCTTCATGGAAGGGTGTTATAAGGTATAATAAGAAAGGGGAACTGAACCCCAGGTATATTAAACACTTTTAAAAATAATAAATAATTGGAGGTTTTTCTTATCTTCTGTAAATTCATCCAAAACACTCAATATTACTCTATGTGTTCCGTATATCTTTGAAAAGGAAGTAAATGTCAGACCCAATTCATGTTCTCACCTATGATGAAATAGAGACAGAACATAAAACATCTTACTCTGAATAAGCCATACATGTTCTGGATACCATAGATTGATTATTGAGGAATCATATTACTTTTCTATTAATGGTACTCTAATGGAATCTCAAAATAGAGGATCAACATGGGAACCATAGGATATTATGAAGAACTACCTGAAAATGTTTAGAATGTAATATCCATGAAATTTAATGGAATATAATTTTATAGGAGGAATTAATATAACACTTAAAGACATTACAATATTTTCCTATGAGAATAAATTTAATTTTATAATAAATAATTAAATAAATGAAAAATTGAGTTATCTTACGTTACGCACAAAAATGAATTTCTTTGATAGTTAGTGTTACATGGAAGGCCATGTTTTATTGAACAATAATATATTATAAAATAAAATTATTTAATATAATAATATATAAACTATAAGATAAATTTGATGGTATTAATAAGATTTCATATATTTTGAAAATATAGATTTGAATTTTTTGGTTACCTAATAATTAGAAATAAATATAAAAACTAATTAAATATAAAGGAAATGTTTTTAAAAACCAAAATTATATATTAAAAAATATGAAATAATAAATTAAATTAATTTCTATTAGTGGATGATAATAATGAAATTTATATACTACATATACAATATTTTTTTTCCATTCATACCATAATTTTTATAGGCATAGGATAAAACAAATACAATTTTATGCAAAAAAGTTATATTTTTCGAAAGGCAGTTTTGCATCTTCTTAATGGCACAATTTTTTAAAAATAAATTTTGAAACAATTATAAATTTTATGTGAAAAAATCAATTCATTTTTATACAAGTAATGTAAAAAATGGATTAGGGTGAATATTTTTTATTTTTATGAAAAATTTCTTTATTTAATGAATAGTAAAAATACTAAATTTTAATTGAAATCTATCTTTCCATTAAAATAATTTTTAATGTAAAATAATATTATAAATTGGTTTAAAACAAATTAAATCTATTATTGATATGTTAATCCATTTTAGGCCCTTAAAATATTATTTATATTTAATTTAGATATAATAACATAGTACACTTTGGAATATTTTCACTTCTAAAATCTTGTTTCTCATTTAATCTATGAGATCATTTTTAAAATAATTTCTCCACATAACTAAATTTGTATTTGTAAAAATGGATTCAATATTTTGAATCAAAATAATTTTTAATTAATAATAGGTCTAACTTAACTTATTATCAATGTGATTAGTGAAAATATTTATAATCAATTACAGTGATTAAATGAAAAAACGAGTTTACCAAGGGACTAAACATTAAACTTGTGGATAAAAACAACCTATAGACTTTTACAAATCCCAATTTATGACCATATTTATAACTTAATGACTAATTTATGTAATTGCATTCTTTATCAACAACTTTTTATTCTAAAAATTGGGTACAACCAACATCTTAAAAAAATTCCACGTGTGTCCTATCCATCACTTATATAAGGCCATTGACTCCCCCCATTCTTAACAAAATAAATTGAATAAGTGTGTCTAATACATACCCATATATCTCAAAAGAATTCCCTTTCATCATCCTAGAATCCTTATATTTGGTATAAATCCAACTTAGGAAGGAATTAGTGAAAATATAATTAGGATACCTAAAGAAGAGGTAATGTTTTCTAGAAGCATTTTTATTTTATTTCATTATTCGCCTCCTTAAATTATTTTTATATCATTATTATATAATAACCTTATTATATTAAATATAATATGATTTTCTTGAATTGATTTCATTTTTTCGTTACCACATTTCAATGTTGGTCATAATGATGGAAATTATTTATATATATAACATTTATAATATATTTTACTTATTTTATGTTTCTATAATTATTATATAACACATACCTTCATAAATTATTTTTTTTTGAGAATACAATAATGTCTTCCATGTTTGCGACAGATTACCGCCTTGAGAAGTGATGTGATTCATTCACACATTAAATGGAATGTAATAAATATGGTTTTAATAAAAATATGTGATATATATTAAAAAAATATTATACTTTAATCATAATATAAATATATATAATTTATATTTATTTATTTTATATAAAAAGAAAATGGTAGTGGTGTTCATGTATACATACGGCTTACCATCTCCGTCAACAGTTCATTCCATATCATGTCACTAAATATTAAGTATTAATTAAAATACATATATAGTGAATATATATGATATTTCCAATATCATTTGAATTTTGGATATGATAAAATCTAGATCAACATTTGAGGAAGAAAAAAATAACAATTAAAATCAACTCAAAAAACATGGAAATAAACACCTGAAATAGTAAAAATAATGAATTATTATTAACAAATGGGTGGTTAGATTTAATAAAATATTCATATATTATATAATAAATATTAATATTATGGTTTTTAAAATTAATAAAATTATTATAACCATTATTTATGATCTTAAAGGGTGTTCAACTAAAAAGAAGCATAATGTAAGTGAGTTTATCTGAATTTACATTCCATTAAGACTTATTTGTTATTATAAACCAATTAAATTATATGTCATGTATATAATTACCCTTGGATATTTAATATCAGGATTCGTAATTAATTGTATTTTAATTTCTAATCTTATTAGATCTAATAGGATTTGACATGAAAATTACCAAATAATAAAAGTTACTATGCAATCTCACTTTCTTTTGTGATTGTAAACATTCTCTAAAAACAATCACTTTGATATAATTATTTATCATTGGAAATTAAATTTATATTGAATATCCATATTATTGGGTAATGGATATGATTATTACCAAAACAATATACCATTTTTTATAGACAGTTCAATTTGAATGAAATTGAATAATACTTATACTTTAATCAATAAAGTTATTCTATAAGGCACATTGTTTATTGATTAAATATATTATTCAATATATAAGGAATTTACTATATATTCATGAAAAATATTGGAGAAAATTTAAGGTAATCCCCACAATGAATTGTTAGTCTCATGAAATTAATCGTTTTTTCAAATCATTTGTGTTTCTATAAGGTATGTTTTAAATCCATAAGTGAATGGTCTTTAGGGAAAAGGTTCCTCGTTCTTAAGAAACATGAATTCCAATATTTAATAATTTCTATCATTTAGAATTAATTTATTTTTAAATTTAATTAGATTGTTTCTATGACATTATCTATGGATTCATTTCATTTTTAGTTTATGGAATTAATCTCACATGTTTTAGATATTTACCTCTCTATATTTATTATGACTTATCTATATATTTATGTGGCATGTGTGATCAGTTATATACATTTCCATGATGATTAAAATTATTGATTCATGATATCTTTTTATTGTAATTAAAAAATACTAAGAATTTTATGTCACCATTGTTTTTTCTTTTTCCCTATATTATGATGTTGAATCCTTTGAATGATTTTTCATGGAATTTGAGAATTTTCTTATGTACTATTGTTCATTTTCTATTACAAATGTAAGATGCACTTCATGTATTTAATATCATTCTCCAAAAATGCTAATCTTTTTGGTTCTTTGAGATTTGAATCTTAGATCTACTCCAATGTAATAAAGTATGGAATTGGCTTTGGGATGTTGGGGTTAAGGTCATTAAATATTCCCCAACACTCCACACTAACAGAATTATGGATGATACCACCCAATATGAGAAGAAAAATAGACACAGTCTTGACTATACATCCAACTACCTATAATGACCCAAGATAAACATAACACAACTAATTCATTAATCTCAATATTTAAATAGTACATATCACAAAAAGTCTTACAACCGATGGAATGAAATGTTTAGTGTCTCAAATAATATCTATATAAACCAAATATTTTAAAAAACATAGAAAACATACAGTAAAATCATGCTCCTCTAGACTAGCTTAGACATCTCACATTACATAATCATCTTTATAAACAAGATGTTAGAACAATAAGAATTCACTGATCTCAGAATTATTATAAGGTGAAACATATAATAATTTGTTAGACCATAAAAATGATAGAGAATATGAGAAAAAAATCTATATAATAATTAAATATCTGATGACTAAAAAGATAATCATAGAAAATGATATAGAAACTTAGGTTCATAAAAATTTATTTATGTAATTGGAAAATTTATGTTATTGATTGTAATACATGTCAGTAATTATAAAAAATCAGAGAACGATATAAAATCGTACAATGATTTTAAAAATAATGATCTAAAAACCATGAATATGATGAAAATTAATGGAATATAGTAATTTTAGAATTATAAGATAAACATATAAATGTATAAAAACATGATAAAAACATGAAAATATGGCCCAAAAATTGTAAGAAAAAGATTGTTATAAAACCCATTATTATCATGCATATGTTACAAAAATCATTATGTACATGCTTAAAAATGTGAGAAATACCATTTTTTACAATATTCTGTGAACAAATCATTATATAAATTCCCAAATATCTCATGAGATTTAAAATTAAACACTTGTAATTTCCCAATATGGGTTCCACATACCAGTTCCATGATCTGGTGGGTTTCATGACCTCAAGTGTGCCACCCATTATTCTAGAGGTTGACATCTAGTATAAAAGACCATATATAAATCATGGGGATACAATACCCTCTTTATTAGAGTACCAAAACAGTGGAAATAAATAATCAATATCCAATTAAAAATGACATACAACCAAAATACTACCACAATCATTACAAACTAGTATCACATGATAATCCAAAACTGGGATAACTGACCATAACAAAAATAGTAGATATGTCATGATAAAAAATTTTCATATGGAAAATGGAAAATCCAAATGTAAATACACTGATGAATCCCTAAGAAGGATCCGAAATCATTTTAGGATATCTCATCCATGCATCATAACAAATCATCCATCTAATATAGGGATCTTTACTTCATCATGTTCTACAAACATGAAGTCAATTTAAGTAATTATTAGGTTTCCTGAATAGGGTGTGAATACAAGTAAGTATGTCACAAACAATTGTGTGTAAAAAACATCGATTATATAATTTTTTAAGAATTTTTATAAATAATAATGTAAAAGTGATAAAATAATCATTTTACCAATACAATTATTCATTAATTAACCACATAATTTACCCGATTTAACAAAGACACCCAAATCACCAATACATTCTTTAGCCGATATTGGAGTCTGAACCATATCATATAGAGATTCAAAATTCATTACCAAATGATAATTCATTATCCATTTAATTACAATATCATATCCTATCTATTTCAAACCATATTCAATTACCAGCATCATGGTCCTATAAAATCATGTCTAGATCGATGTGGGTATTTGGAGCATTGGTCCCTATCCCACACCTCATTGTTTTCACATCTGGGGTTTAGAAGCATTAGTCAATGGATTAAACTAGTATTTATCCAACATGGGATTTTGAAGTATCAATCCTTATTCCAAAATCATTATCACATATATCACAATATCACGAATGTAGCATAGATCACATTTATCAAGGTAAATAATCATTATCCTTCTTATCAAACATTTTCATCATAGTAAACTATTTTAATTTATTACAAAAAACAAGGTTCTTCACATTAATCACATATAATAATATGAGAAATTTACCTTTAAAAATTAAATCACCATTTTATCATATTATTAATTAATCCTTATTGATTAAGAATGTAATACTTCAATTCTCATTATCAATAAATTAATAATCCCATTAATCAATCAATATCATAATCATAAATCAACCAATTAAAATTTCTTCATATTTGACATATTTCATTATCCCAAGGTGATCCAATTAAATTAATTAAATTTTGGATTCATTTTACAAACAATGGAACATTTAATGGAATAATTACACACACAAAATTAAAATTATTAATATGGGAATTGAAATTAAGACCGTCTACCTCAAGGTAATCGTTGAATGATCACAAAACCAGAAATCCCCAAATTGATGTGAATATATCAAAATCAGAACATCATGGGAGTCTTAATACCAAATACTGAGATCCAAATCAAGTATATTCAATCGATGAATATGTTGATATAAACCATCAGAAAAGGGAATACAAAATTTCCCTTTATCCAGAATGAGAGTTGGGAGCGATAGAAATATCAATGGGAAGATATTACATATTGAAGGGGGGTGTAGATCCATAATTCATATTTTAGATTCATTAGTAATGGAGTTCCAGGAGACTTGGAACCCTCCAGTAAGCTTCAAAATTAGATTAATAGGATTAGGGTCGAGCTCGAGTTTTTTTGGGGTTAAAACTGAGGATTTTGTATTTTAATTGAAAGCATTTGGAGGAATAAAACATGGACACATGGTTTCCCGAGATGGGGTGCACGATTTTATAAACCATGTGTCCTAATTTTATTCCTATTCTTAAGGGTTAATGTTTTATAATAAGAGTGCACATATTTTTTAACCCATTCACTAACTATGAAATCCCTCTTTATCTGGGGATGCATGATTGGGGGGGTAGGTGTATGGTTTGTGAAAACCATGTGCCAACCATGAACCACCCCTTCTGCTTCCAAATTTTCTAAATTTCTCCAAAAAGTCCCCAAATCAAATAGCAACCCATGATATATATAAATAATGTTAAAATAGTACATGTAAATTAGGACAAGAAATCCCTAGAAAAGTTTGAGATCTTACATTCTCCCTTCCTTATAATAAATCATCCTCTGGACGTACTGAGAAGCATGTCTATGATTCCGAGGTAAAAAGATTAGTCCACTTATCTCACATATCAATTTCACAATCCAATGTTTCCTCCTTAACATGGCCATGTTTCCACAATACTTGAACTATTGGAACATTATTTCCCTACAAAACTTTCACATTGAAATCCAAAACACATATCCGATTCTTTTCAAAGGATTCATCAGTATCAGTCTCAACATCACCAATATAGTTCTAATGAGAAGAGCTTGGGTGATACCATTGAATTTGTGACACATGATAATATCTTGATTATTAATATTCCTATATGGAAGTTCCAATCAATGTGCCACCATCCTGACCCTCTCCACAACAACAAAAGGTATGACAAACCTAGGAACCAACATTCATTGTCTATGAATCCTATAGGGAACAAATCTAGGTGAAACCCGAAGGAACACATGATCACCCACTCTAAACCCAAGGGGTCATCTAATTCTATTAGCATATGACTTATATCTTATATAAGCTATATCCATGCATATTAAAGTCACCTAAAGCTCCTTTCTGTCTCTTGTATGAGTCTTGGTCCCAACAAATCTGACTCACATGCCTCCATCTAGTATAGATGTGATATGTATGGCCTACCATAAAGTGACACATATGATTCCATCTGAATAAGAACCTGATAAATATTTTTATAGGTGAACTCAATTAGTTATAGGTGATTCTACCAAGACCCACCAAAATCTAGGAAACACTCTCATATCTTATCATTCATAACCTGTATTGTACATTCAGAGTATTAATATGTATATGGGAGTAAATCCATACTTTAAAATACCTATGATACAAGTTCCTTCTATGAGCCGTGATAGAATCAATATGTGAGACATGTGTCATTATGTGAAACTGTACTCCATGGCATCCCATGTAGATGGACTATATCTCAAAATTACAAGTCTCACAACTAATACACTAAGAAAGACTCTAGTATATGTATGAAATGAGATACTTTCGTCAATCGTTCCACAACAGCCCCAATTGAATCATTATAATGATGTATAATTGGGACACCCACCACAACATACATGGTCACAACATCCACCTTTCAACATGGAATGGAAAATTAATTTATTAAACCACCTAGTCATAGATGCTCGACCATCACCTATTTATAGTTGTACCATTGTGTTATGAACCTTGAAAATTCATTTATAATACTTGACCATAAATATTGTTGATGTAGGTCGTGGTATGTTATGGTCAAAACTAGATGCATCAACAAATTCAAGGCCTGAAATTCATGAATTAGTTTCTCTCTCATACAAAAAGGCACAACAACATGTTTCCTGACATTAATGATGTCATCCTCATCTATTTTATAGTCTAAAGTCGACTCACTACATTCATGAATTTACCTTAATTCCAGACACTCTAGATACTCATATTCCCTCTCCCTAATATTGTTCAAAAGTTTGGAATCCATTAATACATATATTGGGTTCATTTTCTCAAGGCCCTCCTAATCCACAATATGCATCTCATACAGTAAATTCATAATCTTCAACTCAAATCTAATCCCATTCACTTCATAATTATGTTTTTTTCATTATCAATGAATCAACAACATTATTTCTTTTTTCCTTTTGTATATTCTATCTGAAAATAAATTTAATTTTTTTATACATCCCACATCCACTGTTGTAGATTCAAATATCCTTGAGAAAAGATATAATTTAATCTCATGTTATCAATATAGACATCAAACATTTCACCCCATAGATAATTTCTAAAAAACATAAAATAATAAACCACTGTAGTTTACATAAGGTTATATATAGGGTAATTATATTCATGTATTCACAACTACCATGAACTATATTCCATAACGCAATACCCATGCCTCAACACTTATCCATGCATTATCTAAGATGTTTCACAAAACTCTATATACTCCTCCCTTGGATTAGGTAGGATCAAGATCAGTGTGGTAGTCAAAATCTTCACTAACTCATTGATATAACAATATTCTTATTCAATCCAAAAAGTGGTGATGCGATGAAAGAAAATTCCTTCATGAACATCCAATATTAGATTGCAAAAAATAGAAGGCTATAGATGTCGAAGACATTCTTGGAAAGTTCATAATAAACTACTACATGTACCTTATCCAGCTCAAATGAAAAACCATATTTTGAGATGATGTGTCCCAAGGAGTTTACCAAATTAATCTTGGATTGAAACTTATATATATATTAATATAGAATATTCTCTCTCAGTGTACTCAATTTTTTTTCAAGATGTTCAACATGATCATATAGTTCCTGGGAGTACACTATGATGTAAGCCAAAAAAACAACCAGAAACAGATATTGGTGCTGGTGCAATATTATGTTCATCAAGGATATAAATGTGCTAGGGGAATTCTTAAACCCAAATGGCAACACAACGAACTCATAAATTTCATACATACTTCTAAATTATTTCTATGATATATTAGAGGGATGAACTCTAAGCTGATGATACCCTGATCTCAATCCAATCTTAGACAATACACAAGATCCTCTCAACTAGTCAAATAGATCATCAATACACTGAATATGATAATTATAATGACCTACACTTAATAAACATAGACATTACATAATTTTATATTAATATTCAACACATTATAAAAAATCAATCCAAGTGACCGAAATAGATTATTGTATTTTGAAACATGGAAAACAAATATTCTATCTAAATGAATTTTATTAAAAAATCTCATGTAAATATCATCCCCATTAGTACTCCTACTTAAAAAATTTCTTCATAACATATGGAAAATGAAATATATAAATTGGGTGATCTTAGATTCCAAATATAGTTAAATAGGGGAGATACATAAGGATAACATGAGAATAATTGTATGAGAAGATGATCATAACAATATAAGGTCATACCCTACACATCAAAGATCATAAAAATGAATCATGGAATAAACATTTGTAGTTCATAAGACATGAATCATAAAGAAGTCAATTTAATAATCATTGAAAGCATAAAATAATAATTAATCATAGAATTTTTGGTAGACACATAAGAATATAAATTTTTTTCCATAGTTTTCAATTCATCACTACTAAGTCAATCTTAGTAGTATGGGTTTACTCCCCACACCATATTGGTAGTCATATTTCACACCCATTACCATCTTAGTAGTCATGGTACACTCCAAAGACAATCTTGGAGGACAAAGTACTTTATTTTACCAATTTCACTCCACGAACTAGTGATTTCTATTTCATTAGATATAAATCATTTTCCAATACATTAGAGGGAGATATAAGTCCCACCCATATCATAATGAAATCATACATATGTGTGCTACTAGATCAAAAACATTCCTCATATCATAACCCATGAAATAAAATGGTTATCCTAAATATTTAATCAATCATTACCTATGGAAAAGGGTGATTTTTCATAATCATTTCTTCAAATCATACCCCATGAAATGAAACAGGTTTCATAAGCCTATAACCCATTAAAGTGAGATGTGTTTTATAATCATCATTACATAAAAACATTAATTATTCAAAGAAAGAGTATGAATGGAACCATTGGATCATTTCTCCATAAAGTCATGAGTAAAACCAAAATATGTAATCTTATATGGAAAATATTTTTGTATTATATTTTTAAAAAAAATTTCTTGAGGTAAATATCCTTTATTCTTTGAGAGACAGTTTTGAAAATAAAGAAACATTTTCCACTATTTTCTATTAAAATAAACTTGAAAACTTATAAAGATTACTATAAAAAAATTTAAAAATTTTTACATTAAAAAATTTAAAATAAGCTTCAAAAAAGATTTAAAAAACTTTTACTTGAACAATTATAAATCAATATAAAAAATATTTTGAAAAACTTTTTCATAGAAAAATTATAAAAAAAGAATGAAACAATTTTGAAAACCTTTTTTATTGAAAAAATATAAAATAATATTTAAATAATTTTAAAAACAATATTTACATAAAATATTATAAAATAATTTTTAATTCTTTTTGGAAATCATTTTTCCTTGAAAACATTTAAAATAAGTTTGAAAACATTTTTGAAATTAGTTTTCATTAAGGACTTATAAAAAAGGCATGATAAAACTGTTTAAAACCATTTACCTTAAAACCTAAAAAATAATAATTAAATAATTTTAAAATCTTTTTAAACAATTTTATTGAAAATATTTTTATAAAAAAATATTTTGAAAGAAAATATATTTCTAACTGAAGAGTTAGATATAGTCATATTTTCTAAAAACAATTATTAATTATCTTAATTACCCAATGGTAGAAAAAATGAAACCATTCCATGGATATAAAATTAATAAACATATGGAATGAAAATTCATGATAGTTCATAAGATATGGATCATAAGATTCCAATAATGGAAGAATAATCGTAAATAATCTTGATAAACGATGATATTTTAATAATAAACCATTACCACATTGGTAGCATTGAATCACAATAAAATGGAAATAATAACATTAAATGATGCTAAAAAGTCATGAAAATAAGGATATTAATTATATAACTTGTCAAAGGTAGTATATACACATCGTACAAAAATATAGGTGTATAATAAGGCACGTGTCTTAAAGAAGAAAAAATTGATACAAATTTACATTACCAATTTGGTATCTTTTGAAACATAAAACCCAAGAAATAAATATAATCAAATGGATAGGTAAATACCTATAAATTTAATTATAGGAATCATATAATACATCCATGGTAATTATAAAAATAAAATATTAGAAATAGGAGGTGAACATGGATTATTTTTTATGGAAAATAAAAATGAGATGAGAAAACGCATACATTTTGTCTTAACTGTCGACATCCTCATACAAAACTATTATATAATAAATATAATTACATTATAAATATATTACATAACCATATTATTATATCTAATACAATATATTATTGGATTATTACTTTATAATACCTTTTCATTAACAATTCCATGTTAATGTTGCGCTTTGGGTATTATACCCTTTGTTTTTCAAACTTATTTTCACTTGTTATTCTTGATCCTCTTAATTATATAACGATTTAATAAATTTTTGAATGTAAAAAATTATATAAATATAATATATAATAATTATATATATATTTATAATAATATATTAATGACATAGTTATGAAATTTAATACATCATTCATGGAGACGTTAGGTCGTACTTACACAGGAATGCTATTTCCGTTTTATTATCATATTGAAAAAAATAACTTAAATGAAATATATTTATATGTAAATATAAGACTTTATTATAATAAAATCAATATGTCATATATATCATATAATTTACCTAAACCCATCCTTAATACATTCCATGTAAAGTGTGAATGAATCACATCGTTTTGAGGTGGCGGTAGTCCACACTTCCACAATCAAAGCTATCGTATTTACCTAAAATGGAAATCATAATGGTATGTTTTGTATAAATAATCTAGAATCATAAAATAATAATAAATATAAAATTTGTCATATAAAAAATATTTTCCATCATAATTGCCACCCATGAGAGGTTTTAAAGGAAAAAACAAACAACGTCATTTCATGAGGGGGTAGTTTATTATACACAAGAACAAAACGTTGGTTACCCATTAGATGAAAGTGACTGTAAGTGTATGTGAAACCATTAGAAAATAAAACTTATTATATTTAGTATTATTGTTTTATTATTAAATTACATAATAATAAAATTTTATGTGGTGGATAATGAAAATAAAATATAGGATCTTTAGGAAGGATGTTACCCCTTTTTTGGATAACTCCCCTAATCTTCAACTGAAGGGATTCCATGGTTGGATTTATTCCCTAATAAAGGACTATATTATGAATTGAGGTATTTCTTGAGACTATTTTGGATGTTTTTGGACAATCAAAACTATCTTTAGAGGTGTGAGGCCGGGGAATAATGAATTACTTTTTTATAATGGAGGTGGAGTTCCATTCTTGTAAATAACAAAAAGTATACACTATTTGGAGGTCTTCTTTACATTATATGAATAAAAAATGGACAAATAATATATTATAGTGAATTAATGGTCAATAAAAACCTCCACCACATAAAAATAAGTGTATTTACATGATCGTTTTTCTTAACTTTTATGTTTCCCCAATTTAATAATTTTTTTTATTAAAGTAATTATTTTTCTAACTAATGTAATTTAACCACTAATAAAAATTTAATGATATATTTTTTATAATATATAGACCCACTAAATTAATTTTTTTATCTAATTTAGAAAATATAAATTCTATGTGTGATGGAAATCAATTTTAAAACAAGTGCTTGTAACGGGAAAAAACACTGCTTTAACCCAGACCATGCTAACAATGTTTCTACTATCTATAGTTCTAAATTTTCGTTATAATTGATTTTTTTCCATGAATATACTATATTTTATAATTATTAACAAATAAAATTTACATGAAAAATTATAGGGTTATTATTAATATTAAATCATTTAATAAACTTCAATTTATTGTAAAATAACATTAATATAAATTTTGACATTATTAATTTAATTTTAATTTAAAAATATAAAAACTTTATTGGAATTAAAATATATTAGGTTTATTTTTTAAAAAATGATACGTGTATCTAAAAAAATAATTTAACATAATAATTCATTAAATTTACTATATTTTTATTGGTTTTAGAAATATTGATCTCAGTTAATTGTAAACAAACTAATTAGTACATTAGAATTTCTTAATTGTTTAGTGTAACTAATTAATATATAAAAATTATTGTTAAATTTTAATGATAAAAGAAACACATTTAAATTTCAAAATAATTTATATAACCAAAACTATGTATCTTCTTCCATACTCTAAATCTTTATAAATGTAAAATGTATAGAAGCTTCCTTCTTTTGGCCTTTTTCCATACTAAACTTACTATATGGGTCAATTTCATGAAATTTATACCAATAACTCATAAAATTAGAATAAAGTGGGTTTAAGGTTAATATATGGGAAGCCAATGTATTATTGAAAATTTTCTAGGTCATTCTGGCCCTTAAGTTTAACATTTACTCCCTTTATAAGTTTAATTGTACCTAAATCGCTGTAATTAATTTTAATTACTTTCATTAATTATTTTAGTCAAATACATATTTGATATTATTAAACTATAAAAAATTCACTAAATATAATATTTTATGTCCATTTTTACAAATTTAATTCATAGATGTTGAAAAATTATGTTTAAATATAATCTCGTAGGAGTTGTGAGACAACATATTTTCTAATGGAAAAGTTAAAATTTTTGAATTATTGTTATATCCAATTTTAATGGGAAATTAGTTCCAATGAAATAAATTGGATTCATTGATTTAGATTGATATAATTAAATAAAAAATTAAAATTACAATATTATTTACCTATATAAATAATTTAGATAAAATGGATGTTTTGAATTAAAATTATGTATTTTTCATTGTGAATACAAAAATGAAATATTTCAGAAATATACCTACAATTCATTCTAAGATAATTTTCACATTATGAATTAAAATATGATTTTTATTTTTTCTAATTAATGTTTTAAAATTTTATAAAACTAATTTCATTATTGTTCATAGAATGACATAATCAGCAATTCGTTTGATAAATTGGTATTTCCAAACATATAAGTACTTTACTAAAACTTATATGTTTTATCATCATTATGTTTTATTTATATAAAACCAATATAAATAATATTAAAAAATTAGGACTTACTATTCATATTAAATTGTTTAAAAAATATTTTGTAACTATCTCATTTAAATAATTATTATAAAAAAATTGTTTTGTAAAAACTTAGTGTTGTTACTCATGGAAGCCAAGTCGGTGTTGTGTGTAGCATGTGATTTACATGGGGTAACATAAACCCCCATTAAATCTTAATTCTTGCATATGAACAAACTATATTTCAGTTTTTTGTGAAATGAAAAATATCAAAAAGATTAATTTAATTCGAAAAACAATATTTCACAAAATAACAGGGTGTTACTTTATACCCCCTTAAAATTAAATTCACACTTGAAATTTATCTGGTTTATCAATGGTTTAATTAATTAAATTTATAATAATATAAGTCCACATAACAGGGAATGAATACTAAATCTTATGTTAAAAATAAAATTTGGAACCATAATAGTTACCCAAAGTTACTCATAACTAGATCTCCATATAGGAGAACTTAATTTGTAAGTGAAAACATAAACATAGAAGAAACATATAACCATCATGTTTTGATTGATAGTGATAGTGAACATGGTTTTGATAAATTTTAACAATCATAAATTGATAACCTAAAGAGTATTGAAAAAGATCATTTATATCATAAAAAATTATGAAAACTTTAAAACATATTATTTCCAGTCCCTTTTTCTTAATGTTAAACAATTTTCCTGGGAAGATATACCTAATCGATTTCAACACAATCAATCCCTTGGTCGTTCCATGATCAACATAGACTTCATCTCTTATTCTATTAAATGGATGTTAACTTTTCATTATTAAATAATTATCAGATCATTGAATCCATAAATAGAATGATAATTCATTCCTTCTGTTTGTTATTAGCATCAAATAAAAATGGATATAATTGTTTATCCAATATGAATAAATCCTCATTTGTTGAAATAATAAATTAATTTCAAAAAATTCATCTTATTTTTATCATAAACAATTACATAAATGGTAATCCTTATAACCCTTCTAGAAGATGAAAATATAAAACATTAGAAAGAAGGTCAGAAAATAAGCTGGAAATTTATCTCACATATATTATAATTTAGCTCTTTGTTTTCACATTCCGAACATGTGAATTCCCTCATCAATTATTCTCATGGATCATTTAAATAACCTAAATTACCAAAAATAATTTATTAAAACATGCATACTAATTAATTCAAAACATTACTGTATATATTCCTTAAATGCAAGAGGTTGAAAACTTCATACATGACAACTTAGAAAACATTTTTAACAAAAACATTATCAATTCTAAGGTATCAATACCACCCAGTTTACTTATTCATAACTAACATATGTTTATTCAAACATCATTATGTCAACATCGGGAACATATAAAGGGTTACATTACCTTAATAAAAATATCAAATTTTAATGAAATCACATTTCAAACTCATCAGAACCATATAAAATATCCCTTTAAATCCTTAATTAAAAAATTATACTGAAAACAATCATATATTTCATGATTTTTATAACATAATCTTTGGATTCAAAAACATAAATACCTCATCCATCCAAATTTCTTCTCAAAAAATTTAATAAGCATCATCTTCTTATTCCATAATTCCCTTTTAAAAAATAAACTATACTAATAATTTATTAACATTTATCAAACTCGATTTAATCATGATTATAATCAATACTATTAGAAAAAAAAATATCATTCAGATTTCATTTGTGGTGTCTTCATCATCAGCTAAAAATATTTACTTGTACCACCTTATATATTCTCATCACAATCCCTTAATACAGGACATATATTTTCAT
The DNA here is from genome assembly GCA_963277665.1 of Viscum album. NCBI lineage: Eukaryota > Viridiplantae > Streptophyta > Magnoliopsida > Santalales > Viscaceae > Viscum > Viscum album. The sequence goes on along the minus strand of OY728131.1, from coordinate 529,748,604 downwards.
AATTACCATAGATTGCATATTTAAATAATTCATCAATTAATAATACCTTAAAGAGTCCAATGTTCCAATCCATTGCATTAAATGATCTTTTCATTTTTCCTTTGTATTTACATTATTTTATTCCATATATTCCATTTTAAAAACATATTTTTGTCCCACTAAGACAATGAATTGGGTGATTTTTCCAACATTATCGATATGCAGGAAACTGAATAATATTTACTCCATAGTCTCCATTACACTAACTGTAATAAAACTCTTTAATTATCTTATTTTTTGAGTTTGAGAGTTGGTTAATTTATAAATTGTTAATCATGTTCTGGGAAAACTAATCGGGCGTGATTACAACGTCCTTTACTCTAGTGATTAATCCGTTTGACTTTTAATCAGTAAGTTCTCCATCACATTAATTGTAACCAAATTCCTTATTGTTCTCACCATTCACAAAAAACTAGAAAGTATTGTGTGATAAATACTTATCACATTACAAAACCACGTAATGATGAGAATTTTCATATAGAATTTATAAATAATGAAACCTAACTTTAAACATATTAAACCTTAGTCACATCATTAGAGATATACCTACAAATATCCTTATAAATATACCTAGTGGTATCACGAAAGTTTTCTCAACCTAGTTTCCAAATGTTGATAAAACGATTCCTATGATACCAACTATTGAGACCCATGATTGACATACATGGATATTACATTATTTTAGAAGAATATTAAGAACATTATAATGATAAATTTCAGAGGACCGTAATATTTTTTTTCAAAACATAAAAAAATAATATTGAATTATTTTTTGAAATATTTTCTTTGAAAACTTATAAAATAATGTTGATTTTTTGAGAACCTTTTACCTTGAAAACATAAAAAAAATATTGAGAATAGTTTTGATGAAAATTTTTCTTGACAAATTATAAAAGAATCCTAAAAAAATTAAAAAAATTTCTATTCAAATAATATAAAATAATTTTGATAACATATAAAAATAATTTAAAACATTATTCATTTTTTAAAACCATTTTTGAAAAAAAAAAATTAAATTAACATGGATTGTCAACTAAAGAGAGGGATATAGTCATATTTTTTAAAAAACACATTCTTAATTAATATATGTAAAAAAGGTGGAAAATGGTACCATTACATAGATATAACATGAATAAAAATAGGATATGAAAATTTAATATATTTATTGAGAGATGGATCATAATATTTCATCAATAGAAGCATAATAATAATCAATCTCGATAAATGAGGAAATTATAGAAATGAACTGTTACAACTTTGGTAACATTGAATCATAATTAAATGGAATGAATAAATTTACATAGAGATTAAAATATATTAAAAATAATATTATTCATGATATAACATAACAATTTAAGTATATACACATCATAGAAATATATAGGTTCATATCATGGCATGTGTCTCAAAGAAGAAAAATTGAGACAAAATTAATTTAACAATTTGGTAAATTTTGAAACCTAAACCCTAAGAAGGAAATATCATAAAATGGATATGTAAATTCCCATTAATTTATGCATATGAATAATAAAAAAATACAAGGGTAGTATACACACCATATATAATAAAAAGGAGGTGAACGTGGCTTGTGTCTCATAGAAAATAAAAGTGAGATGAGAGACCCTTACTTTATTTCTTAACTCTCATTGTACACATAAAAAACTACTCTATAATAAATATAATTTTATTATAAATATATTATAGAACCAAATTATTATATATAACACTATACCTGATTGTATTATTACTTTATATTACCTGTTTATTAATAATTCCATGTTAATGTTACACGTCAGGTATTATATAATTTGTTTTTCGTACATGTTTTGACTTTCTATTCATGATCCTTTTAAATATATGAAGATTTAAATACATAAAAAATATTAAAAAATGCTATAAATATATTATATATTTTTTATATAATTATTTATAATAATATATGAATGATTGATTTATAAAACAGAATACAACGTTCATGGAGCCGGTAAGCCATACGTTAGCATAAACGACGTTTCCGTTTAATTTTAGTATTAAAAGAAATAAAGTAAATGATATATATATATAACATAATTATATCGAATTATTAAGCCATTTAATTTCACTACTACCATCCTTAATACATTCCGTGTAATGTGTGAATGAATCGCATCGCTTTGTGGAGGCGTTAGTCCACACTTTCATAAACGCAGTTATTATATTTACTCAAAATGGAAATCATGAAGATATGTCTTGAATAATAATTAAAAAAGCATAAAGAAATAATAAATATCACATATATCATAAAAAATATTGTTTCCATCACAATTCCCATCCATGAGAAGTGGTAATGGAAAAATGAACAATATAATTATTTGAGGCGGTAGTTCATTGTACATAAGAATAGTATGTTCACTACCCATTAGACGGAAGTGTTTGTAAGTTTATATAAAACCATTATATTAGAAAAAATCTCACTATATATTATATAGTGATGTTATTATTTAAATATGGAATAAAAAATTTTGAGGGTGTGGATAATGATTATAAAATAAAGGAGCTTGAGGAAGGATGTTACATCGTCATTGGGTAACTCCTATTGGTTTTTACCAAAGGGATTCCATGGAAGGATTTATACACAAAGGTTGGATTCTAGGATTAATTTAAGGATTTTGGAAGACTATTTTGGCAGATTATAGACAATACAATGTGGATTTAGTGCAATTTGGAAGAGGAAAAGTGATCTTCTTTTTATAATGGAGGGGGAGTGGCATTCATTTAAATAGAAAAAGGTATAAACTATTTCCAGGTCTCCCATAACTCGTGTGCCTCCAAAATGGACAAATACATGAGTAAAGTGGAGTTATGGTAGAGAAAAAACACCACAAAAAAAGTGAATTTTTATAATTTTGATCCTTAACGGCTATGTTTCCCCGATTTTATCATTATGGGTTTTTAATAATGTAACCAGTTTTCTAACTTATGTAATTTAACCATTAAGAATAAATTAAAGTGAGATTTATTAGGAAACAAAAATCCACTAAATTATAAATATGATATATAATTTGAAAAATACAAATCCTATGTTTCCTAGACATTAATTTTATAACAAGCTCTTGTAATGAGCATAAACATTATTTTAACCCATACCATGTTAAAAATATTTTTACTATATTTGGGCCAAGATGTTAATAATAAAAGATGATTTGGTCCATGAATGGAAAATATTTGATATTAATTAACACTTAAATATCACTTGGATGAATATAAATATTTTATTATTTTTAAATCCTTTTATAAAATATCATTTATTATAAAATATCATTATTAATAATGCTGAATTTTTTTATTTCATTTTAATTTATAAATATCTAAAAATTATTGGAATTATAAAATATTCAAATAAATCATTTTTACATGATATATTTATCTCTAAAATTAATGGAAGAAAATAAACCATTAAATTTATTATTCTTTTAATTTTTTACCATCATTTTTATTATTAAATTAATAAATAAATAATCCCTGCATTAGCCTTTTTCAATTTCTTAATGTCACTAATTCATATCTAAATTTTTATATAAATTATTATGATAAAAAACAAATTAATTTTAAAAATAATGTATATAATCAATATTATGTATCTTGTTCTATACTCTAAAGCTTTATAATAGTTAATGGCAAGGATGGTTCCCTTTTTATCATTTTCCCTTACATAGTTTATTATATGGGATACTTTAATGAACTTGTGTCACAATAACTCATAATATTTGAACATAGAGGAGATAATGTTGATATATGTGCATCCAATGGATTTTGGATAAGTGTCTAGGTCATTTGGGAACTTATGTTTCAGGTTTAGTCCCTCATTAAGTTTAACATTACCTTAATCAATGTAAATAATTTATTTACATTCATTAATAATTTTGGAAGAATCCTATGTTTATCTTATTAGACTATAAATATTACATTGATTAAAATATTTTATATCCATTTTTCTAAATTCAATTCACAAAAGTGTAAAAATTATGTTTAAAGCTAATCCTGTAGGCACTATGAGACAACAGGGTTTTAAGGAGTGAAGTTCAAAAAAAATTGGTTCTCATGACCTAAATTTGATTAATTGATTTAAAATTGATATAATTAATTGTTAATTTCAAATTAAAATATGATTTAACTATATAAATATATTATACAGAAAAGTATTATTCAATTAAAATTCAGTAGTTTTCACTATTCATCAAAAAATAAAAAAATTCCGAAAAATCCCAAAAAATTTACCCTAAGTTAATTTTGACATTATAAATTTATGTATTTTTTTAGTTGGTGAAATTAATTTTCTAAAAATATATAGAGTTAATTTTTTGTATTTTCTACAGAAGGATATAAAATGAAGTTCGTTTGAGTAAATAATATATCCCAATATTTATTGGCTTTACAAAAAAGTATATGTTTTTGCATGATTATGATTTATTTTTATGAAAACATTTTAAATAATATTTAAAAAGTATTTATTTATATTAATATTAATATGTTTAATGGATATGTTATAACGATCTCATTTAAATAATAATAATTTAAAAAAATTCATTGAAACTCAGATTAGCATGTAATACAAACTAAGTTAGTGTTACGTGTAGTGAAATATTAACTTTGATTATAGTATAATCAAAGACACACATAATTATTTAATATAAAAAAACCAAATTTTAGGGTTGTGTGAAGTGAAAAATATCAAAAATATTAATTTAATTTGAAAAAATATATTTCACAATATCTTTAGAAGTTATAATATCAGTTCTTCACTATCATCAGGTACAAATTTTGGTAATCGACATGTAAACGCAAGGATTATTCAGCCATCTTATAAAATAATACTAAACAACCCCTAGGAAATATACTCTAATGGATAATCCATAATCCATTGATTCCTCCAGCTGAGTCTTGAGCTCCAGAAGCTTGGTTGGTGTAATTATGTGTGGTGGAATAGAAACTAGCTCAGCCCCGGAATTCACTCAATTGTTAACTCCACATTCCCCTCATGTTGATGTCTTAGAATGTCCTTAGAAAACATTTCCTAGTACCAGTATACTATGTATAGAAATACATCCTAATTCACACCACCATCATCCAGAAACAGACTTTCAACCTAGGCAGTGAGATCCCCTAGTTACTGATGAATTTTCCCTTCATGATACGCCTTGATATCCCAATATCCATAGTGAAAATAATTCTCACCCTAAGGAGAAATTAAAGTAAATTTTTCATAGTAACAATCCAGAAATAATTGATATGCTTATAAATAGTCTATAAACAAGATCAATTAAAAGCTAAACATATCAATTATGTATTTATCCCAATGAAAATTATACACCCCACCCTCAAGAGAAAACCCCTTACATATGAAGATGTCACTTTACCATACTCCCAATAGTGTATCTGTCATCATTATCTAACTAACAAACTCAACTTCTAAACTCAAACCATTAAAAAGATTTTTAGATATAAAATAATGTGATCTAACAGTATAAAATTACTCAATATAAATCATTAAAGGTATAATAATTGTACCTCTAACTATATATTCTTTATCATCACTCCCAAAAATTGTATGTTGGAATTCATGTTTATGTCCTACTGCACTTCCCTATGATTCTGTATATGTTTCCTAAGCTACAACACTCTTAGAATATGGGAACTCTTTCCATGGAGTACTGTGTACACTTCCATGAACAGCAGAGCTTGTAGAACTCTAAATTCCAGACTGATATGGGGTATAAAACCCCCTTCTTGTACTCTTACCTGGACTAGCTATATAGTCAATACACTTTTATTGTGGGTTCCTACAGAACCATTTTATATTTATCCACCTTTGACAAGCTCAGTACCCTATTTGTGGTCAGGGACACTATCTACCAAGGTGTCCCTACCTACCTCACTAGTGGAAGGTCACTCAGTAAAAGTCATGTGTAACTAACCCCTTACCATGTCCACCCTTATTTTCATTTACCTAGTTAATATTCTCAAAGAGACAACTAAAACTATTATAATATGTACCTTATTTTCATCCAGAAGAAAAAACTAGTCCTCTACTGGAAGCCTCAATTTGGTTTCCTATAAATACGAGATACTAATTCACCACATACGAAAACTAATCAAGCCTAAAGATATTATACTAGGACATAATCTCACATTTATGACCATCCTAAAATAATTTTTCAACACTCTCCTCATCTCAGACCAATTATGGAACAAATCACATCAAACCAGTAGTGTGACCATCATAGTCCATCATAGACATACTTCCTTGGGTTAGCTTCATGAACTCTTTTTCACTCTCCTTCGTGAGTGTCTTGAGGTAAAATTTCTCCATGAACATATCTTTAAATTCCTTCCACTACATATTCTAATGTTTTAAATTACAAGTGTGTATTTCCTGATAACACTACACTTTACCATGTAACATATAAGTATCTAGTTTGGAAATCTTATTAGAAGGAGTCTCTAAGTAGTCAAGGATTATCTTGATAGACTCAATTCAGAACTCAACATCTTTAGGTCCACCATCGTAGGTTAATGTTGGATGGTGATTTAGTTGGAAATTCTATGTGAAGTATATCATACTCTTTATATCTTTCATAAGGACTTTTTCAATATATTTCATAAAGAGAGATAATTTCCCATAGAACTTCTCTCCCGAACATTCATCCGAAACTTTCGGGGCCTCAAGTTACACTACTAGATTCACTTTTCAAGCCACGTCCACCTGTAATGCTATCAACAAGATCCATCATAGAGTAATATCTCTATAATTCCAAACACATGTATTTTTAAAAATTACACAACATTGTCACATTTATATAAGAGGGGTTCACATTAAACCATCACAAGTCATCCCAATAGAGAAAACATTACCAACAGACTAAAAATTAAACTACAGTGAAAAAATGTCTTTTACACTTTCCCAAAACCTAACTATAACCATATATAAAACTAAACCATTAGTTTCTATAATTGGGTTCATTATTAACACCTTTTTAGGTTAAGAAATGGTTGTATGTACCTTCTTCTAAATAAATTTTAAGTCTATCCTTTCCCCCACTTATAAAATGACATCACCTCTCCCCCATTAATCACACCTTAAAAAACATAGTTTCATACAAGAACTACCCATATCACTCCCAAAATCCCTCACCTATTACTATAATCCTTATATTGTGCATAAATCCTACATATTAATGAATTAGTACATACCTATGGGGGATACCCGAAGAATATGTAATGTTTTTTCTAGAAGCATTTTTATTTTATTTTATTCACCACCTCATTCAATTTTTTAATATCAGGTTTAATTAATAACCTATGTATATATAATATACAAATATTTTATTATTTTATTTTTATAACATACAACATCACACACTTCTATCAAATGGGTTATGAAATCATCATTTGTGTGTACAACAGACTGCCACCTCATGAATTAATTTTGTTTGTTTTTCCATTACCACCATTCAATGTTGGTCATAATGATGGAAATAATATTATATATTATATTTATGATATGTATTTTATTTTATTTTTCATAAATTATTATATAACACATACCTTCATACTTTCTGTTTTGTGGGAATACAATAATGTCGTTCGTGCGTACCACAGACTACTGTCTCACAAAGTCATGTGATTCATTAACACATTATAAGGAAGGTAATAAAAATGGTTTTAAAAAAAATATTTTATATAAATGAAATAAAAATGATACCCTAATGATAATATAAATATAAATAATTTATATTTATTTATTTATAAATAAAAGAAAATGGAAACAACATTCATGTGTACATATAGTTTAACATCTCCATCAATAGTACATTTCATTTCATATCAGTTAATTTAGTGGATTACTATAAATAAAAATATAATGAATATTTATGATATTTACATCATTATTTACATTTTGGATATGATAAATTCTCATTTTATGTAAGAGGAACAAAAAAAAGTGAAATCATAAAAAAAACATAGAAATTAACACCTAAAACAGTGAAAATGATGAATGATTATTAACAAATGGGTGGTAATATTTTATAAAAGAGTCATATATAATATAATAAAAATTAATATGGGGGGTTTTTTATTTTTGTAAAATTATTATAAACATTATATAAGATCTTAAAAGGAGTTCAACCAAAAAGAATCATAAGTGAATGGATTTCATCTCAATTTACATTTCATTGAGACTTATTTTTTATTACACACAAATTCACTTTTATGTAGGGTATATATGTCCCCATTGATATGTAATATCATGATTCTTACATCATGTTATTTTAACAATAAATTTGAATTATTTTATCTAATAGTCTTTGACATGAAAATTACAAAATGGATAAAGTTATTATGCAATCTCACTTTCTTTTGAGATTGTTAACTTTCTCTTAAAAAAATCAATTTATTGTAATTTTTTTATTTGAAATTAATTTCAATTGAATATATATTTTATTTTTAGTGGATTTGATTAATACTTATCCATATACCATTTTTTCATATATTTTCTACTTTGAATGAAATTGCTAAATTCATATCCTTTAATGAATAATGATATTTGATAAGGAACATTGCTTATGAATTAAATATTTTATTTGATATATGAAAAATTCCTTGGAATAGTATGTCACAATTTCAAGAAAATTTAAATTAATCCCCTTTTATACATTGATATTCTCAGGAGATGAATCATGTGACCAAATAAGATGGGTTTCTACTTGGTATGTTCTAAATCGTCTTTTGAAAGGTCATGTGGGTAAAGGATCAATGTTCTTAGGAAACATCAAGTCCAATATTTAATAATTTCTATGATTGATAATGTAGTTATTATTACAATAGATGAGATTTTCCCAGGACATTATATATTGATTCATTTCATTCTTAATTTATTCACCAAATTTCACTTGTTTTAGTTGTTTACCTTTCCAAATTGATTATTCATTATCTAGATATTTATGTGGCATGCGTTCTTAGTTATATACCTTTCCATGTTGATTACGATTAATGATTCATGATAGATTCTCTTGTAATTAACCCTTAATGAGTATTTTTGGTCAACATTATTTTTTATCTTTTCCTAGGATATGATGTGGAATCCTTTTAATGAGTTTTCAAGGATGTCGAGGAATTTAATTTTTTATGTATTAGGTTAATTATCAATTCCCAATGTAAAATAGATTTCATGTATTTAATCATGTTTTTGATAAATTCTAATCATTATGGTCCTTTGGGATTTTAATCATGTGTCTATGATAATGTATTAAAGTATGGAACTGCTCTGGGATACTAGGGTCAAGGTTGTTAAATATACCCCAACATTCCACAATAAGCGAAAACTAGATGATGCCTCTCAATATGAGAAGAAGAAGATACATATCCTTGACTGTATATACAACTATCTCTAATGAACCATGATAAACATAAAATAAATAATTCTTCAATCTCGTGATTTAAATAATATATCTCAAAAACAGTTTCACAATCCATGGGATGAAAGGTTTAGTGCCTTGATGATTATATATATAAATAACATATTTTACAACACATGAAAATTCTACATTAAAATCTTCCTCATCTTGACTAGATTTTACATCTCACATGACATAATCATCTTCATAACCTAGATGGAGAAAAAATATGAATTTGGTGAACTCATATTTATAACAAGGGAAAAAATATCGTCATTTGTAAGATCATAAAAATTACAGAGAACATGATAAAGACATAAATATAATAATAAAATAACTTAAGACTAAATAAGTTAACTGTAAAACATGGTATATAAATATTGGTTCATAAAAATTTATTTAAAGAAGTTTATAAGTAATTACATGGGTTGAAGTCCATATGAATAATCATAAAACATGGGAGAATGATATAAAATTATAGATTTCATTAAAAATAATGTAGAACATTAAAAAACATAATATTATAAAAATTAATGGAATATAGTAGTTTTAGCATAATATGATAAAAATAGAAATGTGGTGTAACTTGATAAAAAATATGAAAATTTGTTCCAACAATAATAATATGAAAATGGTTGTGAAAAAACCATTTTTCTCATGAGTATGTGAAAAATCTTGTTATGTCCATGCTTAAAAATGTGATAAATTCCATTTTCACAATCTTGTGTAAAATATTAATTATATTTATGACCAATTATCTCATGAGATGTATAATTAAACCAGTTGTAACATCCCATTATGGGAGCCACATACCATTGACTCTAGCCAATGGGTAGCATGACCTCGAGTCCACCTCCCCATATTTTAGTGGTTTCGTACAAGCAGTGAGAGTCATGTATAAACTGTTGGGAGACAATACCCTCGTTTTTAGAGTAATAAAATAGAAAAAATAAATAAATAATATCCAAATTATAATAACCAATAACCAGAATACTAATAAAACCATTAAAAACTAGTATCACATCATAATCCAGAACAGGGATGACTGTCCATAACTAAATTAGTAGTTATTTTAGGAAATATAAGTATCAAGTGTAAAATTTAAAACCCTAGAGTAAAATCATTGATAAATCCCCTAGAAGTTTCTGACTCCATGTATGGTTACCTCATCCATTCTCAATCCCAATTCATCCATATAACTAATTGATATTTCCTGTATCATGTCCTACAAACATGAAATCTATTTCAGTAATGATCAGGCAGCATGAGTAGGGTGTGAGTACAAGTAAGTAATCCACCACCAGTGTTTCCTAAAAAAATCTACTCTATAATAGTGTATGAAGTTGTATAAAGAATAATGTAAAAGTGATAAAACAATCAGTCTACAAATTAAATTATTATTTAATTAACCACATAATTTACCTGAGTTCATAAATACACAGAACTCACTAATAGCTAGTTCAAATGATGACAGATTATGAGTAATATCACATAGAGATTCACATTTCATTATAAAATGGGAATTCATTATCCATTTAATTCCAATATCATGTCATGGCTATTGTGACTATATTCTAATGCCATCATCCTTTTCCTAGAATTCCATATCTATAACCTTGTGTGTATTTTGAGAATCAATACCTATCCCACACCTCATTATTTCCATATATGGTTTCTTGAAGCATTAATCCATGACCCACACTCATAGTTATCAGAGCTGAGATTTAGAAGCATCAATCTGTGTCCCAAATTCATTATCACATATATCATATTTATTAATATTAATCATAATTAACCTTCTTATTAAATGATATCATCATGGAATACCATTTTAATTTACTACCACAAATACAGTTCTTCAATTTAATCACATTGAAGAATATGAAAAATTCACCATGAAAATATATCATCATTTTATAATATTAAAAATCAACCCTTCATGGTTAATCAAAATATCCATTAATTATAATTATAAATCCTATAATAATCACATTAATAAACAAATTTCATAATCACAATTCACCAAATTCCAATTTCTACAAGTTCGACCCATTTCATTATCACATGGAAATCCAACTTAATCAATCCAATTTTGCATGAAATTTCCAAATCTGGGAAATTGAACTTGCAAAATTTCATACAAAAAATTAAAATTATGACTATGGTAATTGAAATTTAAATAACCTACCTCAAGGAAGTTGATATATATTAACTAAAAGAGAAATAACCAAATTAATGTGGAATAATAAAACTCAAAACTTCATGGATTATCTAAAAATAGATCACAAGATCAATGAACCATCAGAAAGGGGGAATAAGAATTTCCACTTTATCCATAATGAGATATCAATGAGAGATAAATCTCAATGGTAAGTGATTACATACCGAAGAAGGTGTAGATCAATAAACCATATACTAGATTCATCATTAATAGGGTTCCAGGAGCCTTGGAACCCTCCCAGGAGATTCAAAATTTGTAGGAATAGGTTACAGGTCATGCTTGGGATTTTGGGTGTTAAAACCAAGGATATGGATTTTTAATTTAATTTATTTGGAGGAATAAAACTATGGGGAATGATTTCCCAAGATAGGGAATAAGGTATAAAAAATAACGTGGCCTAATAGTGTGCCTATTAAAAGTGGTTCATGGTTTATACTGATAGGTAACATATTTTTTCAACCCACACACCAACCATTAAATATCTCTCTTTCTGGGGATGAATGGTTTTATGGGGCTTGGTGTACAGTTTTAGAAAACCATGCACCAATCAGGCACTACCCCATTTTCTTCCAAAAAATCCAAACGTTTCTCAAAACACCCAAAAAGAAATCCCTACCCATGATGTTTTAAAATAATGGTAAAATATTACCTTTAAATGAGAATGAGACATCACAATAAAAGTTTGTAATCTTACAATCTCCCCAGCTTATAATAGCTCATCCTCAAATTTTTCTCCCAAGAATGTCTATGATTCTAAGGTAAAAATATCATTCTTGTGAGCTCACATATCCTTTTCTCTATCCCATGTTTCCTCCTTATCATGGAAACATTTTCACAATTCTTGAACTATCAGATAATTCTTTCCCTACAACACATTCTCAGTGTGATCCATAACACATATCGAATGATCCTCGATGGATTCATCCGTATCGAGGTCAACATAATTAACATAATTCCAATGATAAGTGTATAGGTTATAACACTAATGTTATGACACATGAAAAACATCTGTAAAAGGACTATTCCCTTATGGAAGCAACAAATGGTACACCACCATAGTGATCCTCTGCACAACCTCAAAAGATTTAAAAAACTTAGGCCCCAAAATTCCCTATCTCTAAATCCTACAATAAAACAATATTTCCAAAACCTAAAGGAACACATGATCACCCAATATAAACCCATGGGGTCCTTAATAAACATCAAAATATGTATTCTATATACTTTGAGTTATAGCCATCCATTTCTATTTCATCTGAACCTTCATTGTTGTCTCCTGTATGAGACTCAATCCCAATAAATCTATCTCACCTACATCAATCTAGAATATAGGTGATCTACATTTACAACCATAATGTACCAGATATGATTCCATCTAAATAGGATCATGATAATTTTTATTATAGGTGAACTCAATTAGTTCAAGGTTCTTCTCCCAAGATCCACCAAAATCTTGTACACACACCCATATAATATATTCCAAAAAATTGTATTGTACATTCTGACTACAGATCTATCTATATATGGAATAAAGTACTCAAAAAATTCAGGTGTAAGAAGTTCCATCTTCAAGCCTTGATTGAATCACTAAGTGGAATAGGAGTTACAGCCTAAAGATATGCTACATGGAAATCCATGAATTTGTACTATCTCTCGAATGTACAAGTCTCCAAAACGGTCCACCAAAAAAGTATCATATATATGTATTCAATGTGATACTTTCATAAATCATTCCACAACCACCCAAATTGCATCATTATTTTGAGGCATAATTGGGAGAACCACCATAATGTACATGGTAACATCATCCTACTTCCATTCTGGAATGGGAAATGGTACTAGTAAACTACTTGGTCATGGATGTTCGAAATTCACATTTTTATAGGTGTAACATCATGTTAAGAATTCTAAATATATATTTTTTAATGCTTGGCCTATAAAACTATCGAGTTAAGTCATGATAAATGTTTTTCAAACCTAGATGCACCTCCCACTTCACAGAATGAAATTCAGTCATTATATCCTCTCACAAACACGAAGGCACAACAATAATGTTCATAACATTAATAATCTGATCCTCATATACTGTATAGTCTAATGGTGTGTCACCATCTTCAAGGATTTCCCTATGAGGATAGACAATCTAGATCCCCATACTGCCTCTCCCATATCTGGCTCAAAAGTATGGAATCAACTGATACATATATGGGGTCATCTTTTCTAATCCCTCCTAAACCACAATATGCATCTCATCCAGCAGAGTCATCGTCTTTCACTCATAGCCACACCCCATAACCACCTGAGTATGTGTTTTATAAATCAAAGCCTCAACAACACTACTTCATTTTCTTGGGGTATATTATAACTAAAAATTAAATGAATTATTATATTTAAACAACCTATACTACTAGATATTCAAATATCATTGTGAAATGATAAAATTTATGATCATGTTATCAATATACACAGTAAAATTTTCACCCAATAGATAATTCTTCCAAAATATAAAAGAATTAACCACTCTATATAACATGAGGTCATATATAGGGTAATTCCATTCATGTGGTCTCAAATACCTTGACACATATTCCACAACTTGTTCCCCTTGCATAAACACTTCTCCAATTCCTATCTTAGATACGTCACAAAAAACTGTATACTCCTCCCTTTGATTGGGTAGGATCAAGAACGATGTATTTTTCAACAGATTCATCAACTCCTTGAAATCATTATTAGATGATATAGACAACTCTAATGTAACAACCTTCTTTTTCAAGCCTGAAGGTGGTGCTTCCAAGAATTAAAAAACATGTGTGAACCTCAAATAGTAGTTTACTAAAACTAGAAAGCTACAGATTTAATAAAAATTCTTGGGTTGTTCCAAATAAATGACTACATGCTCTTATATAGGTATACTGACAAACATTACTTTGAGATGATGTTTCCCATGAAGTTTACCTAATAAATATATAATTGGCACTTTTATTGATTGGCATATGGCGGATTATCTCTCAATGTACTTGGGGTGATTTTCCAGATGTTGGGCATGATCTTCAGGAGTTTGGGAGTACACCATGATGTCACCCATAAACACAACCACAAACTAATATAGTCGAGAGTGGAATATTTTTTTCATAAAGGCTATAAATTCACCTAGTGCACTCTTTAACTCGAACGACATCACAACAAACTCATAAAGCTCATACCCAATTCGGAAGTATTTCTATGGTATATTAAAAGGTTTAACTCTAAATTGATGATACCCTGATCTCAAATCAGTCTTATATAATACACGAGATCCTCTCATTTAGTCAAATAGATCTTCAATACACTGAATAAGATACTTATAACGACCCAATATTAACATACATTGATGTTACATCATTTTAGATGAAGATCTAACACATTATAAAAATACTATTCCTGAGGACTATAATAGTTATTTTTCATTCGAAACATGGAAACAACATCTTTTATCTTGGTGGATGATCTTCAAAATCTCTAGTAAATATCTTCCCCATTAGTTCTCCTACATAAAAAATTTCTTCATAACCTAGGAAAAATGAATCATAAAAAATGGGTGAGATCAAATTCTTTTTAAGGGTAAACTAGGGAGATTTGTATAGATAACATGAGAATATGTTTATGAGAAGATGATCATAATAATAAAATATCATACCTTGCATATCAAATATCGTAAACATGAATCCTGGAATCAATATTGGTAGTTCATAATACATAAATCATAAGGTAATCAAGATAATAAGCCAAGAAGGCATAATATTGAAATAAAACCTAAAATTTGTGGTAGACACATACTAATATAAAATTATTTCCATAGTTTTCAAGGAATCATTTACATGTTCATATTGGATGTATTGATTTACTCCCCATATTGTCTTGGTATTCATGGTTCACATCCATGAACATATTAGAAATCAAGGTTCACTCCCAAGTCCATCTTATGGGACAAATTCCTTTATTGTCTGGAGTTCACCCCCTATTCAAGTCGTGTCTATCTCACGAGATATAAATATTTACCCATTGAATTGTATGGTGATATAGGTCCCACACATCTCATTATAAAATCATACATATGTGTTCCACTAGATCATAAACATTCATAATATCATAACCCATGAAATAAAATGGGTATCATAAACATGTAATAAGATCATATCCTCTGGAAAAGAAGAAGGTTTTATAATCATATCATCAAAGAATAACTCATTTAAAGAAGTGTGTTCCATAATTATATAAACCATTTAAATAAAAAGGGGTTCATAAAAATCATGATATAAAAAAATAAACCATTTAAAGAATGACTATAAATGGAACTTTCTGATCATTTCCCTAGAAAGGCATGAGTGACAACAACATATGTCATCTTAAATGGTAAATAAATTTGAACTAAATTTTAATAATATTTCATGAGGTAAATATCTTTGACTCATTGAAAAATACTCTTTAAAATATAAAACCTTATGAAAATAATTTTCAATTAGAAAAAACATGAAAATGTATAAAGAAATATAGAAAACATTTTGAAAACCCCTTTCCTTCAAAACATATAAATGAAGCTCAAAAAAATTACAAAATCCTTTTTCATTGTAAATATATAAAAGAATATTGAGAAAATTTTGAATATAAATGTTCTTGAAAACATATATAAGAGGATTGAAAAAAATAAAAAACCATTTTCTATGAACACTTATAAAATAATGTTCTAAACTTTTTTGATAAAGTTTTCATTGAAAGAAAATAAAATAAGTTTGAAATAAATTCAATAAAATTCAAATTAAAATATATAAAATATGTTTGAAAAAAATTTCTAATACCATTTACAATGAAAACATATAATACAATATTTAATATTTTTTAAACAATTTTTAAACATAAACCATTTTTGACAAACTTTTTATAAAACATGGTTTTGAGAGAACATAGATTTCCAACCAAAGGAAGAGATAGAGTCAAATTTTCATAAAAACAAGTTATTAATTATCATAAGTGAAAATGAGTGAAAAATGGTACCATTAATTGGATATAACATTAATACAAATATGGTAACAAAATTCATCAGAGTTTCTAAGATATGGATCATAATATTTTATCAATGTAATGATAATCATAAACAATCTCGATATGTGATGAGATTCTAGAAAAAACCATTACCACATTGGTATCATTGAATCATAAAAAATTGAAATAATAACATTAAACAAAGAATAAGATATCATGAAATTAATTATATTAATTATATAACATTTCAAATGGTATTATATAAATTCCATATAAAAATGTTGGTCCATAACGAGGTATGTGTCTCAAGGAAGGTGAATTGAGACAAAATTATTTTACCATTTTTCTAACTTTTGAAACAAAAACCCCATGAAATAAATATAATAAAATAGACCTGTAAATACACATAAATATCATTAAATATATAATAGAATACATCTATGGGGAGTATAAAAACCATATATAAGAAACTGGAGGTGAAAAAGGATTTTTTCTCAGGAAAAATAAATTTGAGATGGGAAACCCCATACATTATGTCTTGACTCTCATCGTACTCATGAAAACCTCTAGTATAATAAATATAGGTTTATTATAAATATATTATATAATTTTATTCCTATATCTAATACCATATATGATTCTATTAGGACTTTATATTACATATTTATTAAAAATTTCATGTTAATGTTACGTTTCATGTACTATCTACATTGTTTTTCGTACATGTTTTGACTTGTTACTCTTGAAGCTATTATATAGATCATGAGTTACTTAATTACAGAATTTAAAAAAGAATAAAAATATAATATATATTTATTTTATATATATTTATAATAATTTATTAATAAAATAATTATAAAATTTAATTCACTGTTCATGGAGACAATATGGAATACCTACGCATGAACATTGTTTCCGTTTTATTGTCATATTGAAAGAGTGAAAGTAAATTAAATATATATGTATATATAAAATCATTAAATTAGAATTATTATTTCATATATATCTTATATTTTTACAAAACCCATCCTTAATATATTCCATGTAATGTGTGAATGAATCACATTGCTTTGAGGTGGCGGTAGTCTACTCTTCCACAAACAAAGTTATCCTGTTTATGAAAAATGGAAGTTAGGAAGGTATATATTTAATAAAAATTACATAATCAAAAATAAATCATCAATATCACATATATAATAAAAAAATATTTTCTATCATAATTACTACCCATGATAGGTTTTATAGGTAAAATGAACAACATTATTTCATGTGGTCGTAGTTTTTTATACACTAGAATGGCAAGTCAATTACCCATTAGATGGGAGTTTGTGTAATTTTTGGATGAAACATTAAAATAAAAACAAATAAATATATTTACCAAACTGGGGTTATTATATTATTAATTTATAATAAAATTTCAGTGAGGGGATTATGAAAATAAAACAAAGGAGCTTAAGGAAGGATGTTGCCTCTTCATTGGTTAACTCTTGTTAGTTTTCACCAAAGGGGTTGTATGTATGGATTTATTCCCAAATTAAGTAATCTAATAAGAATTTTTGGATTTTGGTACACTATTTGGTCAGACATTGGATGATCAAAAGTGTCTTCGGAGGTGTGACGAAGGGTAAGAGTGAATGACTTTTTAAAGTGGAGGGGAGTGGAATTCTTGTAAATAGTAAAATATATACACTATTGGGACGTCTCTCTTACCTCATGTGCTGAAAAATAGAAGAATAATTTATTATAGTGGATTAATGGATGAGGAAAACCTCCAACACATAAAAATAATTCATTTTTATAACTATTTTCTTTAACTTATATGTCTCTCCAATTTAATCATTTTGGTTTTTTTATAAATTTAACAGGTTTTCAAACCTAAGTAATTTAACCACTAAAAATAAATTAACGTGTGATTTTATAGAAAATATATAAACACTTAATTATAAATTTTATAATTAATTTAAATAATATAAATCCATTTTGTTTTGGAAATTAAATTTAAAACATGTGCATGTGACGTGAAAAAACAATGCTTTAACCAAATTCGTGCTAATAATTTTTTACTATATAAGGGTCAATTTATTAATTATAAAATATAAATTTTCAATTAATTGACCATATATTAAACTAAATAACACATATAATTAACTTTCAAAATTTTAGGGTTTTCTATAAATTTTAAAACATTTAATAAAATATCTTCTATTGTAAAATAACAATAATGTCAATTCTGACATTATTTGTTTAATTTTATTTTTAAAATAAAAAAACATTATTGGAATTATAATACATTATGTTAAATCTATTAAAAATGATATGTTATTTAAAATAATAATTTAACAAAATAATTATTTTAATTTATTATACTTTTAATATTTTTAGCAACTTTATGTTACTTAATTATTAACTAAATAATCCATTAGTTAGCATTTGTTAAGTGTTTAGTGTAACTAATCAATCACTAAAAAATTCAGTTAAAGTATAATGGTAAAATAATTCCATTTAACATTAAATTTAATGTATATATACTAATCTATGTAGATTCTTATATACTTCAAATCATTACAAATGTTAAATGTATGGAATGTTATCTTTTTGTCTTTTTTTCCACACATAACTTGTTATATAGGTAAAGTTTCTGAAGATGTGTCGCAATAACTCATAATATTATATAAAATATGTTTTATGTTTGATATGTGGGAAAAAATTCATTTTTTACAAGTTTCTTGGTCATTTCTTCCCTTTAGTTTAAGGATTATTCCCTTCTAAAGTTTAATTTTACCTTAAACACGATAATTAATTTTAATTACTTTTACTAATACTTTTTGTCAAAAACTAATTTTATATTATGAAAATATAAATATTATAATTATTAAAAAATTTAATGCCCATTTTTTCCAAATTGAATTCATAGAACTAGAAAAAAAAGGTTAAAGTTACTCTCACAGGCGCTACGATACAACAGGTTTGTTAGAGGAAAAGTTCAAAATATTGAACAGTTGTATATCAAATTTCAATGTGAAATTGGTTCCAATGGCATAGAATGGATTAATTGATTTTAAATTGATATAATTAAATTATAATTTAAAATTAATATAATATTTAACTATATAAATAAATTAATTTAAAAAGTAGTTTGGAATCAGAATTCTGTATTTTTCTCTACTAATCCAAAAATGAAATATTTCAGAAAAATCTCATCAATTCACCCTATGATATTATTTACATTATGAATTTATATAGGATTTTTATTTTATATATTTGATTTCTAAAATTATCAAAAATTTATTTTATTATTGTTCACAGAATTATATAAAAATTAGTCCATTTGAGAAAATAGCATTTCCAAACATATAATGATATTATAAAAAATTATATGTTTCATCATAATTTGGGTTTATTTTATATAAAACCATTATAAATAATATTTAAAAATATTTTATTACTATTCATATAACTTTGTATATATGCTATGTTATAACTATCTCATTTAAATAATTATAATAAGGAAATGATTTTTCATAGAAAACTATTGTCATGTGAAATGCAGGACAAGTCAGTGTTGCATGAAGCACTTCCTTAACTTCCTGTAATATATAATCGCTTATAATCAAACTGATTTCATATAAAAAACTATATTTCCGTGTTGTTTGAAATGAAAAATATCAAATATATTAATTTAATTCAGAAAATATATTTTAGAAATTATTGGAGTGTTACATTATTCCCCCTTTAAAATGGGTTTTCCCACAAAATTCATCTCGAATATCAATGGTTTAATACGTTAAATTTCCATTCATATAATAACACATCATGGATAATTATTACTAAATATTCATTTAAAAATTAAATTCTAAACCATAACAGTTACCCAATGTAACCTATAACTAGGTCTCCAGGTAAGAGAAAATAATTTGAAATTGAAAACATGAACATGGAAGAAAAATATAACCATTCCTTATTAAAGGATAATTATAGATTAAATGGTTAATAGAAAGTTAAAAAACACAAATCCATAACCCAAAGAGTCTTGAAAAATGTCATTGATACCATCAATAATGATGATAACTTGAAAACATTTTATTTCTAGAACCTTTTTCCTAATTTTGAATAATTTTCTTCAGATGATATACTTACTCTCTTTCAACACAATCACACCCTTTGTTATGACTTGATCAATTTATACTTCATCTCTTATTCTATGAAATGATGTTTAATCTATCATTCCTAAAAGCATTATCAAATCATGATATCCATAAATATAAACATATTTTAGTCATTCTTTCTTTTATTATCATCACATAAAAATTGTTATCACATGTTATACCACATGAATAAATCCTCATTTAATGGAATAATACATTAATCTCAAAAACATAATCTAAATTTTAACAATAAATATTCCGTAAATGGTTAACCTTATAAAACTTCTAAAAGATAAAAATTCAAAACATTGTTAATAAGGTCACAAAATATGCTTGAAATAGATCCCACATATATCATAATGTATCTCTTATTTTTTACATTCCAAACCTATGAATACACTCATTATATATTCTCGTAAAATGTTATAACAACCAGAATTTACATAAATCAATTTTGAAAACATGCAATATTCCTTATTCAAAATTTTACTGAATATATTTCTTATATCCAAGATGTTGTAAACTTCATCCATGATAACGTAGACAATTTTTTAAAAAAATACATTACCATTTTTGTGGTAATTAGTACCATACAATTTAATTATTCATATCTAACATATCTTCATCCATACAACATTATCTCAATATCTGAAAAATATTAAAGGATACCTTCCCTTTATGAGAATATCAAATTTCCATGAAATCACTTTTCTAAATCACCAGAACTATTCAACATATCATTTCAAATCCTTAATGAGAAAATTATACTAAAAATACTTATACATATCATGATTTATATAACATAATCTTTTAATTCTAGAACATAAATACTTTATTCATCCAAATTTCATCTCAAACAAGTTAATAAGATTCATCATCTTTTTTTAATACCATTAATAAAATATTAAATTATAATCATGTATTAACATTTATCAAAGCCAATTTACTCATGATTATAAATAATAATATTATAAAAACACATACCATTCAAATGTAATTTGTGTTCTCATCATCATTAGTAGAAAAGCATTACTTGCCTGTCCTTGCCGATTCTCTTTATGAACCATGCACTTAAGAAATAGATTTCCATAATTCCCATACATTACACATTTAAATAATTCATCAATTTATAAAACCTTCACGATGATAATGTTCTCATGTAATGTGTTTAATGAAATTTTTATTTTCACTTTGAAATTACATTCTATGTTTTCTTCTTTTCCACAGTAAAAACATCTTCTCATTTCTCTAAGACACTAACTTGGGTGCTTCTTCCCACATTTTAGGCATTTAGGAAAATGTATCTTCTTTCCTCTAAGGTATCGATTACCCAGAATCTTAGTGAACACATTACTTATCTTATTTGGTGAGTTTGAGGGTTTTTTATGTTAAACATTTTTAATTATGTTCTAGTGATATTGATTAGGCATACATAAAATATCCTTCACTCATGTGACCGTCCCATTTGGCTTCCCATTAGTAAGTTTTCAATAACATTCCACATTAATCTAGTTCCTTATAGTTCCTGCTATTGAATTAAAACCAAAAATCTTTGTGCGAGAAACAATTATCAATGTAGATATCCACATATTGATGAATTTTTTTATAGTATTTATAAATACTAATACAAACTTTTAAACATATAATACCATAGGCTAATCTATAAACAAATCACCATAAATATCTTTATAAATATCCCTTGTGATCTGAATATTGTTTTCTCACCCTAGTATCTAATGGGAAACTAATATATTCCATTGATACCAACTATAGTCACCCAATATTAACATACAAGGGTAATACATCATTAATGTTGAATAATCAACAAATTAAAAAAATAAATTCATAAGGACTATAATAGTAGAGTGTATTTGGAATATTTGATAAAAAATATTCTATCCTGGTGAAATATATTCAATATCTCTATCAATATTCCTCATTAGTACTCCTACATAAAACATTTCTTCATAACCTAGGTAAAGAAAACATAAGAATGAGGTGAGCTTAGAATCTATGTGAGGGTAAGAAATTTATATTTGTTATCATAACATGAGTATGAGGGCATGAGAATATGATCATAATAATATAATATCATACCACACATATCAAAGATCATAAACATGAATTCTAGAATAAATTTTAGAAGTTCATAATACATTAATCATAATGGAATTAACATAATAATATATGAAATCATAAGATAGTAATACTACATTGAATTTGTGGACGACACATAAGAAAATAAACTAATTTCAACTATAGTCAAGGCTTTACTGGGAAATCCATCTTAGTAGTATGGGTTCACTCCCCATACCATCTTGGTAGTCATGGTTCACTCTCATGACCAACTTAGCAGTAAAGATTCACTCCCAAGGATATCTTAGCAGACAAAGTACATTACTGAACTAAGTTCAATCCCCATTCCTGCCATGTCTATCTCATTATAAATAAATCATTAACCAATGCATTAGAGGTAGATATAGGTCACAACCATAACATAATGTAATCTTACATTTGTGACCACTAGATTATAAACATTCATAATAGAATAAACCAAGAATTGAAATGGGTATCATAAACAAGTAATCATATCAAAGGCTATAAAAAATTGATTGGTTTCACAATCATTTGATCAAATAATAACCCAGTAAAAGAAAAAGGTTTTACAAGAATATAACCCGTGAATGTGGACTGGGATTCATAAAAACCATTCCATCAAAACATAAACCATTTAGAGAAACAATATAAATGGAACCATTATTTCAATCCCACAAAAAGGCATGAGTAACACAAATGGATTTCATCTTATACAGAATATAATTCTTAAATATCACATAAAAAATTTCTTGCGGAAAATTTCCTTTATTATTTGAGAAATAAATTTTAATACACAAATCCTTCCTAAAATTTTTTTTCTAAAAATAAAATTGAATGATTATAAAGATGTTTACAAAAAAATTGTAATCTATTTTCCTTCAAAAATTATAAATTAATATTGATAAAATCTTTAATACACTTTTCCATGAAAAATATAATTAAAGGCCAAAGTCATTTTGAATACCTTTTTCCTTGAAAACTTATAAAAGAAGCCTGAAAAGGTTTTGAAAACCTTTTTTCTTAAAAACATATATAATAGTCTTGAAAACACATTGAAAATAATTTTCCTTTAAATCTTATAAAATAAGTTTGATAGAATTTATGAAAACCTGTTTTCTTGAAAGAAAAAAAATATTAGTGAAAATATTTTTGATAAACATTTTCCTTGACAAATTATAAATGAATGTTGAAAAAAAATTAAAAAGTTTTTCCTTTAAAAATTATAAACAAATATTAAAAACATTTAAAAAAATTTAAACATAAAATGTTTTTGAAAAACTTTTTAAAAAACATGGTTTTGAATGAACACAGATGTTCAACTAAAGAGTTATATAGAGTCTGATTTTCTTAAAAACACATTATTAATTGTATTATATACCAAATTGTGAAAATATGGTATAATTACATGGATTTAACATTAATAACCCAAGGTTAATAAAATTTATGATATTTTTTGAGATATGAATCATAATATTTCATCAATAAAAGCATAATCATAAACAATCTCGTTAAATGATGATATTTTAACATTAAACAATTACCCCTTTGGTAGATTTGAAACATAATTATTTGGAATTTATATAATTACATGAAGCTTAAAAGATAAAAAAAGGATATCTAAAATTTAACATTCTATAGTATGTATATACCCCTCATAGAAAAAAATAGGTGTGCAACAGGGAATGTGTCTCAAAGAAGGAAAATTGTGAGGAAATTAATTTACCAATTTTGAATCTTTTGAAACATAAAATCCAAGATAGAAATTTAATTTTATAGATCTATAAATACACATAAATTTATGTATAATAATAATATAATAAACCCATGAGTCTTATACACATCACATATAACAAATATGAGGTGAACATGGATAGTGTCTCATGGAAAATTAATGTGAGATGAGAAAATCCTTAATATCTTGACTCTCATCACACTCATTCAAGACTCCATTATAATAAATATAAGATAATAATAAATATATTAAATAAATATATTATTATATCTAACACCATATTTTATTGTATCATTACTTTATATTACTTGTTTTTAAAAATTCAACGTTAATGTCAAGCTCTAGGTATAATCTTCTTTGTTTTTTCAGAGATATTTTGACTTGTTATTCAATATAATATTACATAGATGATGATTTACTTAAATATATATAAAAAAAATTATATAAATATCATAGATATTAAATATATAATTATTTATAATAATATATTATTTATATATATATGAAATGAAATACACCGTTCATGGAGACGATAGGTTGTACGTGCACATGAACATTGTTTCTATTTTGTTGTCGTATTTAAAGAATGAAAGTAAATTATATATATTTTTATATATAAAATAATTATAGTATCACTATTATGTCATATATGTCATATAATTTCACTAATAACATCTTTAATACATTACTTGTAATGTACCAATGAATCACATCGCTTTGAGGAGGTAGTAGTCCATACTTCCCCAAATGAAGTTATCGTATTTATAAAAAATGGAAAGAATGAAGGTATGTTTTATATAATTATTCCAAAAGCATAATAAAATCCTTAATAGCACATATATCATATAAAAATAGATTTTATATCAAAATTCCCACCCATGAGGGGTGGTAATGAAAAACAGAACAACTCCATTTCGTGGGGTAGTAGTTTTCTATATGCAAGAATGGTAAGCTAATTACCCATTAAAAGTAACTGTGTTTAAGTTTATATAGATTCATTATAATAAAAAAATATCAGTATATTGAGAATATTAATTTTATTATATAAATATGGAATAAGAAAAGTTGACGGGGGAGGATAATGAAAATAAAAAAAGGTTCTTGAGGAAGGATGTTACATCTTTTTTGGGTAACTCCACATGGTTTTCCCCGAAGGACTTACTTGAATGTATTTATATAGAAAAGGAGGCTTATTGGATGAATGTATGGATTTTGGGAGACTATTTGGACCAATTTTTAACAATACAATGTGGATTTAGAGGAGTTAGGAAGGGGAAGAGTGAATTCCTTTTTATAATGGATGGGGAGTGACCTTCTTTTTAGTACCAAATATTTTAAACTCTTGAGATGTCTCAGTTACCTCACATACCTCAAAAATGTAAAAATAATTGAGTAAATGGGAGTTATGTTTCTGATAAACCACCTAAGAAAATAATTTATTTTTTATAATTTTGTTCCTTAACTATTAGGTTTCTCCAATTTTATCATTCTGGGTTTTTTTAATAAAGTTACCAGTTCTCTAACATATTTAATTTAACCATTAAGAATAAATTAATGTGGTAATTATTAGGAAATAAAGACAAATTTAACTATAAATATTATATCAAATTGATTAAAAAATAAATCCAAAATGTGTTGTAAATTAATTTTATAACAATCTTATGTACCGTGAAAAAACATTGTTTTAACACAGACTGTGCTAACAATGTTTTTACTATCTAAGGGAAAATATATTAATTATAAAAGATAAATTGGTATGTGACTGGAAAATATAGGATATTTATTACCACATAAATTTTACTTGGATGAATATAGTGTTTTTATTATTTTTAAATCCTTTCATAAAATATCATTTATTGTAAAATAAAACTAATATCATTTTTACATTATTTATTTAGATTTAATTTTAAAATATAGAAATATTAATGGAATAAAAATATATTAAATTAAAATCTTTGTAACATGATATATTTATCTACAAAAATAACTGAACACAATAATTATTACATTTATAATACATTTAAATTTTTTAGCGTCGTTTATCTTTTTCAATTGTGAACTAAATAATCCATGCATTAGCATTTGTTAAGTGTTTTATGTAACTAATTCATATCTAAAAAATTATATATAAATAATTATAATAAAAATAAAAAAATACTTCAAAATAATGTATATAACCAAAACTATGTAGCCTCTTCCATACTCAAAATCATTATAAATGTTAAAGGTAAGTAAGGTTCCCTTTTTGTCAATTTTTCATTACTTAAATTATTATATGGGTCACATTCATGAAAATGGGTCAAAATAACACATAATATTCAGAAAAAATAGAGTATAATTAATATATAGGGCATCCAATGGACTTCTGACAAGTTTCTATGACATTTTGGAACTTAAGTTTATTGTTTAATCCCTCTGTAAGCTTAATTTTTCCTTAATCGCTGTAATTAATTTAAATTACATTAACTAATAATTATGGTAAAAACCTATTACGAAATTATTAAGAATAAAATAATTATAATTACTAAAACCTTGTATTTCTATTTTTCCAAATTTAATTCATAGAAGTGAAAAAATTAAATTTAATGTTAATCATGGAGGGGCTACGAGATATCAAGTCATTAAGGGGAATATTTCAAAAAGAAATTCATTCCAATGACCGACATTGAATTAATTGATTTAAAATTTATGCAATTATATTTTAGAGTTAAATTAGAATATAAATTATCAATATTAATAAATTATATTAAATTTTATTTTTTAATTAAAATTCAGTATTTTTCATAATAAATCAAAATATGAAATATTTCTAAAAAATTCAAAAAATTCCCCATATGCTAATTATGAAATTATGAATTTAGATATGATGTTTATTTTTTCTAAATAAATTAATAAAATTATATAAAATTATGTTTACTGTTGTTCACATAAGGATATAAAAAGCTGTTCATTTGAGAATATAGTATTTCCCATCATGTAAACACTTTCCGAAAAAATATATGTTTTAGAATCATTGTGGTTTATTTATATGAAAACATGTTGATGCTCCATTCCTTCACAAATTACAATGAATGGAAAAGGGGAATAACTTGAGAACAAAGTGGGTCACCCTTTGAAGAACAACAAAAATTTACAAAGGCATGAACTAAAAACCCATTAGGAGGCAGTCGTGTGAGTTTCCTACGAGCCGCGCAAGTGAATTGCGCACCACCTATGGGTCGTGCAAGTCACTTGCGCGCCCTATTATTTTTTTAACCCAAGGTTCCCGGTGACCTATAAATATCACTTTTGGGCCCCCCATTTCAAGGATGGATTTTCCTAAACTCAGATTCATGATCTGGTCACCCAAGGTTTCAACTCAACTTTTCATAAAGATTCTAAGGTAATTTTTTACCTAGAATGGAAGACTTATAGGATTAAGATAAGGCCTTAGTGTTTAAGATTCATCAACATTAGCATGCCTATATGTCTAGACCTCCTTAAAAGTGAAAAAACTTTTGCTTTGTCCTACCCTTTCAATGAAACCTGTGCGCCTCCCTTTTGGAAGCATCTTAGGATAATACTAAAATCTTTAGATAAGTTTCGTCCAAGTATTACCTTATAGATTATTCATTGCCATGTGAACCCATGTCGTGCTAGTATGCATGCGTGGAAAAGACATGAGTTCCAAATGATTTTTTTAGCCATACTTGCACGCCAAACTTTATTTGTGTACCTCTCTCCTGTTCACCTCTCCTCTTCAAGATATTATCCCTAGAACACCTTTTAAAAGCCATTTATGGCATGGTTCCTTTGTTGGCTTACTTATCTAAAAACAATTCTGTGAGAAACTCTCCAAAAACATCATGACTTACATGCTTTATGTCACCACAAATAGAGGTTTCCTATATAGCCTCATCCTTTAAGATGATAGGATCTTTTGACTTGGTTCTCCTTCTCAGGAGTAAGCCCTAGTCACAAGTCACCTTAAACTAGGACACCTTCTCAAGAGTAAGCCCCAGTCTTAAATTTCTTTTGATTTGGCCTTCCTTCTCCGGAATAAGCCCCAATCATAAGTCCCCTTTTAATTTGGGTTTCCTTTTCAGGAGTAATCCCTGGGTTAAAACTCCACATCTCCATAACGTACAAATACCTTTATGGACCCTACTCCTGAGATTATTTATTAAAGTAAGTCCTGGACTTCATTTACTTGGGTAGTCATAAATTTGTAAGCCCCACATCATTTCTTTTGACTTCCTCTTTCATGGCGCAATAATCAGGTTTACTGATACCTCTTATTTATCACACCGAGCATTACTCACGTGAGCTTAGAGTGTAAAGGTAATCACAAAATCTCTTTTGGGACGTTAACCATGCATAAGTCGCATATTTATTTACCTGAACTACGTGGACTTTGATCTTTTCCTTAAAATTAGAGTACGTATGAATCCATTCTAAGGTTCAAGCCCATTATTCATTAATTATTTCTCATTCCATATGATGTTAAACTATATCCTTCTTATCGAACTACGTGGGTTCTGATTACTTTTTTAACAAGGATATGTAGGTATCTAATCTGCGGGTACGATCACAACTCTGAAATAATCCTTGTCTTTCTGAAAGACAATAAACTTCAAGTGACCCACAAAGTGGCTTTAAAACTAGAATGGTCATCATATTGACTAAGATATTTCTATATAATTTATTGAAAGATATCATTGAATAAGAATCTCTAATACATATGGATGATTTTCCATCGATGAAGAACCTCAAATACATATAAATGATTCTCTAAATCCCATAAATATCAATCATTGATTTCTAAATATAAAGGAAAACTCATTTTCATACTTGCTGAATTGATAAGGATTCATAAACATAACTTAAATCTATAAGAGAGTCCCAGAGTAGGTAATAATCCCCCCCAAAAAGGTGTGATGAGCCTGACCTCCCATCCTCTCAACCAATGAAAATTCTTAAGACTCATCGGTCCACAACTAATGAGAAGATACCTTTGGAAAGTAGGTCTAAATGGATATAGAATCATTGTATGCTTCTGGTTATAGTAATAAACCCATTAGAAACTGATTGGAATGTTTGAACCTTAACCAAACAAGGTCATTCCCATTTCTAGAAGAAACAAAAAATGGTGAACCCGATGTGAATCCTTAACCAAAATAAATGATGGTTTACTTTTTTTTTCCTGTTAAATTAAATATGAGGTCCAAAAAATAAATCAATAACATATGTGCTCAGCCAAAAGATGTAGTCTGGCTAGACTTATCATGATTGTGTCTTCTATATCAAACAAGTACTCTTTTTCAAGATCCCTCTACAACACAAAATGGCTTCTTTAAAGATCACACCTGTGAATGCCTCGGCCATTACTCCTGATGGATCCTCATCTGCTCTGAGGAAGACATCACATACTCAGTGTCTTCAACACTGGGTCTCAAATTCATTTGTGGGGGAATACCATCAACACGGTACCATCCTGGCTTTGGAGGCTGCTCGATAAGCCCTCCAAGTTAACAACTCACCCTGGTTGTCCAGATAGCAATGACCAGTGGTCAGGAAGTAGGTGGTTCCAACCACTATCTCCAACCGTTTCGAGTCATTATCCTTGTAACACAACAACCAGTCCCTCCCATATAACTGGGATGAGAATGAAGAGGTCACTCAAGGCCTCAGTTTAAAAAGACAAGAGTCCTTACTAAGGACTCCCACCAACAATTTCCGCCAGACTCGTGCGGTAGTGCACCCTAAACATGATGAGGGTATCACCTCTAGGTGTTTGGCTTAGGTTCCTCAAACCCGATAATGCAAGAAGAACCGTTGAAGTTGAAATTCATCCAATAGGGAGCAGGTTCTTACCTCTTCCCCCTCCGAAGAAGTCCATCAACCCAACTTGATGGAAAGCAACGGGTGGGTATATATACCCATTCGTCCTAATTTTACATCCTAGTAGACTTGTCTGGAAGTAAAAAATCAATCCTGCTAGGAAATTCCGATGGAGTACTATACGAAGGCACATACACTTGTTTATAAATCATCAGCCAGTCATCAAGCTTGACTGACTGCATCAAAAGAATCCTACCAATCAAATGTGGTGACCACCTATGAACAGGCACATACACTTGTTTACACTAATCAATTATATCAGTAGTCTCATTTTCCAGGATTGAAGTATGTTCATCAATCATATTTGGTGGAGAACAATCAGCAGGCACATACACCTGAAATTCATCAAGCTAACCAATAGTCTCATTTTTTAGCACCCAGAGATGCCAATTGGAAATCTCTAATGAAAAATAAGAATTAGATAAGAATTTATACCCCCACACATGAGTACTTTCAGAATTCATTGATAGGAAAAGGAGGACAGGAGCAGGAACACACACCTACTCCAACACAAAATGGACATATATTCCCATTCCGACAGTTGAAGTCACAAAGCACATTCTGAAAATGGTGAAAGATTAGAAGAATATCCCTACCCATATTCTAGATACCTATCAAAATATTATAACATCTTGAGTGACATCACTGGGAATGAAACATAAATCTATCCCTATAAATGGAGTGACTCATCAACATGCCACTCCGGAGTAGATACACACCTTTGTTCCAGTCCAGGTGGGTCATGGAGCATACTCCACCATGTCATATGGTCAATCAAGTCGGGCACAAACACCCGATTTAAATGGAGATAATCATCGTAACCTGACCATTTCTCTTGAGCAGACACATACACCTTCCCATAATAAGCACTTTCATCAACAAGTGGTTTCCAAAGTTCGTAAGAAGAAATCCATGAAAAAGACCCATCTAGCAATATTAAAAAATCAAGATCCGATCTACAATAAGGCATTGCTCAATGTAGGATTTCTTGAAGCCCTCAGAAAATTATCTGTTGCAACTCATGATTCTAGTCTCTAATTTACAAATTCTGTAAGTGATAATAATAATTTTTAAGGTCTTCATCAGATACTACCTCATGAAGGCTTGCTTCATGAAAATTCGGTCAATCATGGAGTATCATCTTCAGATGAGATCCACGATAACCCTCGACGAGGCTAGAAGACCAAGGAGCAAAAAGTATCATCTTTTTCTATAAACCCCCATGGTGGACCTCTCCATGATGATGAATTTAGCTACTAAATTACTCTCTGCAGTAGTATTTCACATTTCCTATAAAATTCTTCAATGGAAAATGCAATAATGAGAAATCCCTCTTATATTGAGGCACTTGCAAATGTAAGTCCAGACATGTCTAGTGGCTTACAATTAGAAGGTGAAATACTTTCTCAATCAGAAGATATCCCTGGGCATAGGTCATTCTTAAAACAACCCTTGGGTCATTCATCTTCTTTTTTTACAAATTAATTCTCTACCAATCATGATGAATCTAATGAAGAAATAAATAAGCACCATCTTTGGTCCAATCAGGTAGAAAAATCATCATCAAATGAAAAAGAGGAAGTGATGAATATGAGAAAACCACTGGTAAGAGGTGAGATACCAGTCATATTTTTTCCTTTGGCTAACTCTCAGTATGATATTCCAGAAACAATGATAGAAGATTGTATTCATGATATTCATCTCAACATGTATAAATCTCTTTGTCACTTATAGTAAAAAAAATATTATCTTATGATGAATATCAAAATCATGCTAAGGTAATAAAAGGGTTGCAACGCCAAATTGACTTGTCATTTCTCTCAGTTTCCTGACATCCAAAGGTTGAAAAGCAGTAGAGAACCCTTCAGTGTGCATCCCTTAGAACATGAAAAAGGGATCTCCAGTTAATTACCAATGCCCCATATGGTATTCATATCCGGGGATGGGGTGTTCATGGAGCATTTCATTTCACTGTGCTCTCTAGTCTACAAAGACTGCCAAAAGTGGTATCATGCAATGTTATTGCCCATGGATGGCCACATCTAACTTGTTATGTGTGTAATCAATGGATTTCTCAAGAACATGACTTAACTAGTTCTTACCAATGTCAGGCATATAATGAAAAAGTTGTGAATTACTCTTGCATCAAGAAAATGAGAATATCAAACAGGCTTCTCATTTAGATCATGCACATAATCAGGTGATAGAAGTGTCAGAAATAATCTAACGGTCATATTATCCAGGTGATTTGAGTGGATGTAGGATGATGCATCCGACTAATTTCTGAACTAAGATCCACAAAATTAGGAGAGATTTTAAAAAAGTTTCAGATATAGTAGCTCAAGAGCCACCTCAGAATTCTAGGCTAGGTAATATTTTAATCCAACCCTCGGGTCAAAATACATTATTCGCGGAGTTGAGCGGAAAAAATAGGAACAATCCCAGTCCATCGGACTGGGTACTTTTTCAAATTCTCAATCTCCCCCTCAGTGAAAGTCAGACTTCTATCAATTAGGGAAGAATCCAAAAGAGGAATGAAGAGCCGAATTATTAGGAAATTCTCTCTAAATTATTATTCATAAAGAAGTTCTTGAGGGATCAACCAACCATAAGGCTATGTATCATAAAGTCCATGAAAGAATATAGTATCATAGAAACACTGACAGAAGGGTTTCACTGCGTTATTCATGAATAAATGTCATCAATTCCATTATCACTTATCCCCCAAAACATGAGGCTCACTTAGAGGAATCAGATGAAGAATTTCATATTCAATAGGCTGTATACACCGAAACAAATGAAGAAGGTGTGGATACCCAAAATCAAAGGCTTACCCAGAATCTAGGTATTATTTCAAATAAACAACTCCCCCCTCTCCGAAAGGCATCCAACAATGGGAAAGGAAAAAATTCTGGTTATATTACACCCTACCTCTAAAGAAGGAAAATCAATCTCATTAGAGGGAAGGTTCACACAAGATGAAGAACAAATGTAGAAGTTATGGAGGTTGAATGAAAAACTACTTCAAGGTAGTCTTCCTCCTAAGCATGTTGGATTTAATCAAACAAGAGGATTTGTTTCAGCTACTAGGATGGATCAATAATATCCCCCATTACAAGTACACCTTCACAGGTCTAATCTTATTGGTCATATGCGACAGCAACCAACAATACTACCATCTGTGACAATACCTGTCACCACACCCTTCCAAACTTCATTTATTGCACCTGCACATAATCCAGGTCAAACAGATGTTTCTAAAACATTAATTACTACCATTGAGTCATTAACAGCTTGGTTGGAAGCTATGGAAGAATGATTTCCACCAGTTCAACTGGAGAAGAGAGCTTACCCTGGATGGGTGGATGCAATTCCTCCCCCATCAAATTTTGCGAGTAACATATTCCCAAATTTTAATGGTTTGGGAGATCCAGAACAACACTTAGCACATTTTGTTTCTCATTGTGATCCTATTATGGGAACTCCTCTACAAAAATAATCAGTTAAGCTCAGGTGTTTTGGGCAGTCATTACAGGGACCTTCTTTTGTATGGTATAAAAGTTTGCAAAATCAGTGAATTACTGGGTGGGAAGATCTCTATCAAAAATTCCTTCATCAATTTAGCTCAACATTAACAAAGAAGACATTTTTTATCTTAACAATTGTAATAAAATTGAAAATGAAAGACTTTCGGATTTCATTGCTCACTCGAAGGGATTAACATATTCCTTCTGTTTAGCACTCCTTCAAGAAGAGTTGTTGCCAATTTGTGTGGAAAATCTGCATGATGAATTACGCACATCGTTGATCCTACGAAATAAATAGGAGGGTTTTGGGACCTTACTTCAATCACTCAGTAGATAGAAGGCTCTGTAATAAAGACTAAGGCTAAAACTTGTATAATTACATTAGTTCCGAGAAGGAGAATAGTGAAATCACAGACTACTATAGTTACACTTAAACAAGCACCTGTACATGCTTCCACTTCAAAAACTTCTTCATATCAAAGGGATCCACCTCTTGAGAATCAACGACAATGGCTACCTCATCAATATTATCAATGAGATCAAAAGCAGAAACAGTTCGAGAATTTAAAGAAAGAACTTTATTCTTTCTGGAATGAACATGTTCTTCTTTACTTCATCACGGATCTAGAAAACAATCTGGTTCAGTTACCAAGGCCCAAAAGGATGAACAAGGAAGAAGGTGAAGACCTCCCCAACTATATCCCATTTAATCAGATTTTGGGATGACCCATTCAGAAGTGTTTTGTCTTCAAATACCTCCTACAAAAGATAGTGGACTCTGGAAAAGTGAAACTGAAAGGTTCTTCAGCCCAGGTAGCATGTGTTACTACTACTGATCCAGATGAAAAAGGCGAGTGGCATGAAGTCAAAAGTAAAAATTCACAGAAATATGATGATTGGATGGTCAAGAAAACGATCAACCAAACTCATGTCATTTTACAAACACAATTGAATCAAACAATTGTTTCTTCTACTATGTCTTCCATAGAAAAACCCCCTTCATTAGAAGAAAAACCCTCAAAGAAGCCAAATAATTTGAAGAAATAAGAGAAGTCAAAAGAGGAAGATCTCGTGTCAGATCCTAAGTTGTCTTTAACTCTGGAAGATTTTATGCAGTCTACTTCAAAAGCATGGGCACCACCCCGCAAAATGGAACAACCTGAACTGGTTCATCAGGTAGAATATTCATCAGACGAATAATTGATCTTTGGTTCTATTAACATGATTTATTTAATGGATCCTTATGCCAATGACAATTTTGATTATGGTGAGCCTATGTTCTCTGTATCTAACAGAGGAATTAGATGAAGAGATAGAGGTCTAGGATACAGGGGAAGATGTGGATGTTCTAGAAGAAACTATTTCAATCCTACCCCTTCAAGAACTGTATATGTAGCAGAAACTCATGGAAAATCCCTTCAGTGGGCTCAACTTAAATATGAACGTTCTTCTACGGATGGAAGATTCAGTCCTGATACAGTTATTTTGGAGGACCGGTTAGAGGTTATACCTTCTTCCACTTATAAAATAGATATACCTAGTCGGTATAATTTACCGAAGCCAGTAGTGTTTCCAATTCCAACCTCGATATAGGATGCATTTACTTCCAAAGCATCAACCTCCAAGGAACCAGCAAAAACACATTTTTGTGATGGGAAACACAGACCTTTGGACCAAAATTATGATGTCTTGATACATTTGGCCCAAGTACCAACCAAGTTATCAATTATGGATTCCTTGAATCTATCAAAAGATCATTAGGAGGCGCTTATTGAGGCTTTGTCAAGTACTCAAGAATTTGAAACTAAAATTATTGCGGATGAATTCTATAATATAGATAATGTTCCTATAGAATTCCATGCAGTGATATCTTTTAAAAATGAAGATGAAGATGAGGTTGTACATGGACATATCAGAACTTTGTATCAATCTAGTAAAGTAATTGACATAAACATTTGATGAGCTTTCATTGATAATGGCTCAAGAGTCAACCTCATTCCTATTCAAAATCTTCATCAATTGTGACTCACTGAATCTAATTTATCTCTATCTACTTTGTTGTTTTGTGGATATGATAAGAATGAAAAAGAACCTCTGGGAGAGATTACACTCAGAATTTAGTTTGGATACCTTGTGTTTAATTCAAATTTCATAGTTGTTTGTCAGGACACAACCTTCAAAAAATTTCTTGGAAGGCCTTGGCTACATCAACAGGTGTTCGTACCCTCGTCGTACCATCAGTGTCTCAAATATTGTTTCAATGGTCAAATTGGGACATTGTATGGTGACAAGGCCCTATTCAAAACATGTTAATCTCAGTACATTGAGGTATAATTTTATCACATGGAGGGAAAGGAAAAATCCACGTCAAAGAAGGTCACCAAAATTAATGCTCCAAATGGTTTGGAAAAGATTCTAGTAAACCCATTTGTACATGTGAGTACAGACTATGTGTTGCCTATCAATTAAATTGATAGGATAGACCTAAATCCAAACACTCTTATGGAAACATCCATAATATCAATTACGGTAATCAAGCTAGAAAACATGTGAGAAATTGTTGATTCACCAAGCAATGATGAAATCATAGATTGAGATTTCTTCATTTAATCCGCTGAAATCTAGAAATTCTATACTTCATCAACTAGGTGAGAAGAAGTTATAGCAATACCAAGGGAAAAAATGATATTGATTCTCAATCAATAATCTCCTCTCTATTACCCCAGGAAGACCCTTCATCGTCAATATGGTCAGAAATGGCAGCCTCTTTTCCAAGATGTTCAAATTTTAACTTTTCCACTGACCATGGAAATTCTACTTCGCCATCTACTATGAAAGTAGAAACAGAAGAAGTAACACATATTGAAGAAGAAGAGGAAGATCTCAGGGAATCTCCTCCATCATTTGAAGAGGGTATCTCTACATATGTGGATAAACTCAGAGAAATTAATCTTGGTACAAAAGAAGATCCACGCCCCACTTTAATTAATGTATCCATGACTCTTGAAAAGAAAAAAAATTTACCCTTCATTTCTAAAGAAAAATCAAGATGTATTTTCTTGGAATTATACAGAAATTTTAGGACTTGATCCCAATGTATCCACTCATCATTTGAGTTTTCCATAAGAACATCGAGGATTCAAGCAAGCAGCATGAAAAAAAACCCAAATTATGCCACCAAAATTGAAGATGAAGTTGATAACCTTATCAAGGATAACTTCGTCAAAGATGTTCAGTATCCTAAATGGCTGGCTAATATTTCCCCTATGAAAAATTTGAATGATCTAATTAGAATTTTCATTGAATTCGGAAATATTAATCGGAATTGTCCCAAGGATGATATTCTAGTTCCGATCACAGTACTTCTAATTGAATCAACGGCTGGCTCTGAAGCACTTTCTTTCATGGATGGTTACTCTGGGTACAATCAAATAAGAATTGCCACAAAAGATGAGGAGTCTATAGACTTTAGATCTCCTCAGGGTGTGTTTTTCTATCGGGTAATGCCCTTTGGCCTGAATAATGGAGGTGCAACGTA
Source organism: Viscum album (assembly GCA_963277665.1). Taxonomy (NCBI): domain Eukaryota; kingdom Viridiplantae; phylum Streptophyta; class Magnoliopsida; order Santalales; family Viscaceae; genus Viscum; species Viscum album. The sequence goes on along the minus strand of OY728131.1, from coordinate 529,710,969 downwards.
TCAACATGCCATGCACCATATCTTAAAACCCTTTTTAGAGAAATTTGTTGAATATTATGTGGATGATTTGGTGGTAGAATCTGGATGATGTTATGATCACTTGGCCGATCTGGAAATCATATTCAACAAACTTTGACAACACAATTTGAAGATGAATCCCTTGAAATGTGCTTTTGAGGTAACCTCAAGAAAATTTCTCAGCTTTTTTGTACACCATCGTGGTATCGTTGTTGATCCTAAGAAGAAAAAATCAATCCTTGACATGTCACCTCCAAGAAATTTTAAGTAATTAAGAGGAATTCAAGGACACATGGCCTATATTCAGCATTTAATTACCAATTTGGTAGGCAAGTGTTTTCCATTCAACAAATTAATGAAGAAGGGATCCACCTACCAATGGACTAAAGAATATCAAGAAGAATTCGATATAATCAAGAAATATCTCTCGAGTCCACCAGTATTAATGGAACCTCTTGAAGGAAGACCACTTATTCTCTATGTGAAAGATTTAGAGCGATCATTGGGTGACTTCCTTGCCCAAAAGAATGAGGCTAGGAATGAAAACATCCTTTACTATCTCAGTCGGACTATGCATGAGGCATAAACACGATATTCAAGTTTGAAAAGTGATTCCTAGCATTACTCTTTGTAGTTCAAAAATTGAGACACTACTTACAACATCATGAGGTCCAATTGTTATCTCGTAAAAACCCACTCAAATTTATCCTTAGTAGTCCAATGCTTACATGACTTTTGGCATGGTGGGAAGTTATTTTGCAACAGTTTGATATCCAGTATGTGTCTCAAAAGGAAATAAAGGGCCATGCGTTGGATGATTTCCCTGCTGAACACCCATCTGTAGAAGATACATCTTTAAATATTGAACTTCCTAATGAAGAGGTCTTCTCTATTCAAGATAATTCCTAGACATGGGAAATGTATTTTGATGGTGCCTCCAGAAGTCCAATAGGAATGAAAATGAAAGATCCTAAATTCAACATAGGTGGGTTAGGGATCATGCTTATTTCCCTAGAAAAGGTAGTTCTACCCTATTCCTTCTTATTGTTGGAATGAGGTACAAACAATGAAGAAAAATATCAAGCTCTCATTACAGTCTTGGAATTGGCGCTTCAAGAATAGGTGAATCACTTGAAGGTAAAAAGTGATTCAGATTTGGTAATCAAACAAATAAATGGGGATTATTCCATCAGAATGGAAGAGGTAATCCACTTTTGGGATTACGTTAGAGAGTTAATGGCGTAATTTCCTTCGTAACCGACACTTTCTTATGTTTCATGATCACAAAATGCCCAAGTTGATGCACTGGATAATGTAGCCACAACACTAGCAGATCCAAATCGGGATGAAATAAACATAAGTATTTCCCACCGTTGTGTAGTTTCATATTTTTTTCAAATCAAAATAGAGGAAATAAATGAAATCAGTCCCATTTCTGAACCATATGTTCATACTACAGGATGTATGACACCTAGAAAGAAATACCTTCAAAATGGAACACTCACACCAGATAGAGCCAGGAAAGATCAAGTCTGGTGACGTGTGGTCAATATTACTCTTTATGACAGACCAGATCCCCAAAAAAATCTCTACAAGAGTGGTCGTGATGTAATTCTCTTCAGATGTATTGATGTTGAAGATACAATGGCTATCAGGAATGAAGTACATGAAATAGTTCGTAGTGCCCACCTGTCTGGACATAGGCTTACTGGTCAAATATAAAGGCTTGGATACTTCTGGACTTCAATGACGCAAGATTGTGTTGATTTTCCTAAGAAGTGTCATTCTTTACATGTATGTTTCAACTTCATTCATCAACCCCCAGAGTTGATTCATAGGGCTAAACACTTCTGGCCATTCGCTACATGGGGAATGGATGTAGTAAGACCTTATCCTCTAGCTATAGCTAAGTAGTTTAAGTATATTCTTACTGCTACTGACTTCTTTTCCAAATGGGAAGAGGAAATACCTCTCAAAGAAATTGGTGCTAAAATAATTTTTAGCTTTCTCAAGTCTAACATCATTACCAGATTTGGTGTTCCTCATACCATATTGATGGATAATGGCACTAACTTTTGATCAACTGAAGTATGGAAATTGTATCAAGAATACAATATCAGATCCAACCATTCATCTCAGTATCATGTAGCATCCAATGGTCAACTAGAGGCATTCAATAAGACTCATTAAAACATACTTCAAAATATGGTGTATAAAGATAAGAACTCATGGCCTCATAAAATTTTTCAGGCCCTATGGGCTTATCGAACAACCACCCGCACTGCTACACGATCAACTCCATATTCATTGGTATATGGAAAGGACACAATTTTTCCTATTGAAGTCCAATTACCTTCTCTTAGAGTCTCTATTTTTGATTAGTTATATATAGATGAACAATCTAAAAATAGATTGGATGAATTGGAATGAATATATGAAAACAAATTGTGCACACTACACCATTTAGAAATATATCATTATCAAATAGCATGTGTTTTCAATAAATTAGTTCATCTTCAGTCATTCATTCAATTTGAATTGGTGTGGGTCCTCAGAACCCCAATGATACTGGGAAAAAATCCTCTAAAGCTTGAGCCAATGTGGGAAGGAATTTACTCAATACATAGGGTTTAATCCAATTGATCTTATTATTTAATCTCTATTAATGGAGAACTCATTAAAACTCCAACGAATGAATCATTCTTAAAGAAGTATTTTGGGTAACACAAATACACCTATTTTCCTTTCCGAGGAACATTAAACTGCATAGTCCTTATAATCGTCTAACATGATGTTAAACTGTGCATCGTCCGAGCTTCAAGACGTTGAAATACCAAGCACACCATGTCTGTGACACATGACATTAAACTATGATCGTCGCATGAACAATTGTCTTTTAAACACTATTTCCATGTGTGCCCCGGGAAGATAACCATGCATAAGCCCCACACCATCCTTCGTGGTCGCAGCTTTCACGACACGATCATCAGGTCTGTTGTTGCGTCTTGTTTCTCACATTGAGCATGACTCACGTGAGCCTAGAATAAGCTTTTCCCTTGAAATTTTCTCTGGGATGCTAATCACGCTTATGTCCCAATATCAACTTTGGGTCACTGTCCTCAAGCACACCCCGATCGTCAAATACCTCTCAATTGAACTCTGCAGACTTTGATCCTTGCCTTCTAGGCCTGGTACGTAGGCAACCTCTTGAGGTTCAAGCCTCAAACCAGTTTCTTCTCATTGATTCACCTTCATCCCATACGATGTTGATCCATGATGCCTCTATCAACCATCTTATTCATATCATTTCACTTTTTTCCAACATGAAGTTAAACCATGTATGTAACATCTTCCTAGATATATGACATTAAACTATACAGTCCCCCATTATCCTTGCAACATGACATTAAAATGCATAACCCTGGTCCATACATATGACCTTAAACTATTTTTGCACATTTTTTCATGTACGAAAATAAAACTGCAACAATCCCCGATACCCTCACTCGAGAGGAATCATCATTGACATGGTCTCCAACCATGTCTTGTTACAAAAACTACGTGAAGATTGATTTCCATCCTCATTGGATACATAGAAACACTCGAGCATTCCTTGAGTATAGCACCGATCTTTTGGGCCTAAACCAAAACTCCACTTTCGGTCTTTTGGCTAAAAAGTCCCCCTAAGAGCACATAGTGTGATGTGAAACACCCTGGTCATTATTCACATCATATTTATAATAAATGCATGATGTGTCTCCCCCACTATGGTCCGAGATCTATAAAACTAAACTACGATTTTCTATGCTCTCGCCCTGCATGACGTTAAACTGTATTTCAAGAACTACGTGTGGCTTGATTCTCATCCTAATGAGATACGCAGTGAAATATAGAATTTTAATTCAGGACCCAGCTAAAACTTTATAAAAATAAAATTCATGGTCTCCATTACTCTTTTTTCTTTACTTCTGGTCACAAAATGTCTGATACCTGAGAGTTCTTTTGTCTAACTATACAGTACGTGCCATTAGGTGGCCTTGCATAAGTTGTCTACATAACGAACATGTTAGCCAAAAGATGCTAATATTTGACTATGAAACTTATTCCCTAGTTGGCCCTATATAATTCAACCTCCAAAATAGGTTTTTCAAGTAGTGGTAACTTCATTCTTAGGGGAAGCCTCTTTTTTCCCTATTGGTCTTAACAACGATTTGTAGTGATCTGCAAAAAATATAAAAAAACTTCCATCCTTAATATATTTGTTCCATACTATTTTCCATGATCTGAAAATATTATGTTGTATAATGTTTCTATCTCTGGTTTTAGTCATATGATTCAAATCGACAAATACCTTTTTTCCTACGTTTGGGTCAGACCATCGTAGAAGTCACAATCCTCCAATTCCTTGACAATTCTGATTGGAAATATCATCTCCATTTTCATGTACATTTCTATATAAAGAAAACTCTGTGCTTTGGAAAATTTGAATCCCCATAAAACTTTATTCATCTTTTAGCAATAGAAAGTCAAATTTATGGGAGTTCTTTTGCCCGAATATGAAGCACGTTCCCTTAGGTGGCCTTGTATAAGTTTTCTACATAACAGACATGTCAGCCAAAAGATGCTACTATTTGACTATACAGCTTATACCCCAGTTGGCCCTGCATAATTCAGCCCCTATAACAGGTTTGTTAAATAGTGGTAACTTCATTCTTATAAAAGACATCCTCTAATTCCTTTTAGCTCTTTCCCCATGTCATTCCTAAGATTAAAAATTTCTGAAGTCATAGTTTACAATTTTCCCCCACCATACTTGAATATGGTAATGTGTTTCCAAAAAAATTATCAAGAATTGAGTCAATATCATCCATTCAGTCAAAGATATTTGACCTTAAATATTAGCATTTTTATAGTCCAACATGCATGAATTAAAATTTCCAGTTACAAAATATTTGTTACTCACTAAATTGGAAACCTATAAAGTGTACTCTAAGCAAAAGTAGAGTCATAACTCTCTAAACATACATTCTGTATGATTTATGCAATATTGATCAATTAAAAGATAACGTTTATGGGGTTTTTTATATAACCCTATTAAAAAATCAAACTATATCTACCAGGCCCATTGGATTAGGTAAAAAATAAAGAGCAATTATCATGAATGAAGATGAGCAATTTTTCATTGATGAACATGATTAGAAGAACATCCAAAAACTAAAGTCTCTTCTATTTTCTTTTAGAAATTACAGAAGACATTCAACATGACTTCTAAATTATTTCACAGCATCCCAAGCTTCGTCAGCACCCACTTGAAGTTCATTTTCACGACAAGCTTCACTCTCTTCATCTCTATGAAGTGCTTCTTTTCATCATTGATGGATTTTATACCATCTGATTGGACTTCATCCAACAAATTATGAAGCTGGTCAAACTCCCCAGTGACAACATCTAGCTCTCACTGAAGGTGAAACTACTGGAAAATCTTTTCCTTGAACTTTTTCTTCAGTTCCTTCAGCTTTGTAGCACGATCAACATCATCTTGGCACACTGCAACCTAAAATTCACCAATATCGATAATCAATCTAGCTCTGATAAGGTCTTGACGACACCTTTGCTCTTACTCCCTCCTTCGAATTACTTGTTTCACTACGACATGGATTTATTGATATTGAAAAAAACCATGCCCTAGCATGATGAACAGGGATGAATATCTTAGAATTTTAAAAGGCATCTCTTCAAGAGGCACCACAAATATTATCTTCCATATATTTTTCCAAGCCTTGTGACCTGATAATTGAAGCGCCTTTTTACCTCTGGGTCTGATTCAACATCACTATCACAGGGAGGAACATATTCTAATATTAATGCACTTAAGGATGTGCCCTATTCTGTTCCTTCCCTGACCCTGGTAGCTTCACCTTCTGCTACTTTTTGAGCTAAGGTTGAGGCTTCACCTCCAGATCTATCCACTGAAGTTGACATCTCTATTTGGTCAATTGAAATTATGGTTAGTTTCAAAGGACAGTAAAAGTTGATTGATTTTCTTGTAGATTATGTAAGCCACAAATATCATAATCTTTTACCTAACAGTAGATTAGAAACTTGTGATGACTCCTCCCCACATATTCTAGCTTTAATATAATTATCCGGATGAGTTTTAGGAGGGTCTTCTATGTTAAGTTCCACATGAGCCAGTTTTTCTGCAATGATAGGGTTGACATCAATCCTTTCAAGCATTGTTGTCTCAACAGACTCTTTTGATGGAACTATACATTTTTAACCAAACAGGGTTAGAAGTGTAATAATAGGAAGATTAAAAGGACAAATGATGAAACTCACATCTAGTTGATTAAATAACTAGATCATCAAAATCTTTTAAATAACATGGTAATTTAACATGATATAAAATTTCCTCAAAGGACATGCCATGTTTCATCATTGTTTCAAATGATTTCCTAGATCCTAGGTTAGTCTCACCAGTGGGAGCACTCGGCATGTCTTCTTCATAACTTTCATTTAGAAATCTCTGATCCCAGATAGCTTCTTCATAGACAGTTGTGGGGTCAGCTGTGGTGGTTGCCAAATGTTCTGGTGCTTGTGTTGAACCTAAAACATCACAGAATTGATGTCAGTCATTGTCTTATTTGATGTTATATGAAATATTTTTAATTTACCAAAAGTATTTTCTCTCCTAGCATCAGAAACAGAAGTGGTGTTGAAAACAAACGCTGTCTCATTTGATCTCAGTATTTCTTCAGGAACATCCATTTGAGCAGGAACTTGTGGATATTCTCCAACATCCTCATTTTTACTCTGAGGATGATCAGTCATTTCCCTTAAAAGGGAAAGTGAAGAATCCCCAGCAATCCTAAGAAGATTGAGCACTTTTTTAGAAGTTAAGATTCATGACTACCAGAAAGACTTACCTTAATGATAATGAATTTCACTGTGGTATTATTTCTTCGATGCTTTGGCTTCTTGTCCTTTTTGGGTGGAATAGCGTCATGATCTCCAAAAACAGGTATCAGAGACAACAATTCCCTTTCTAATTCATCATCCATGGATTACTGGCCTAGAGATACTTCGCCCGACTCACAAGGAGATTCACTAGCTCCAAGAGCGGTGCCACCAGGGTTATACTGCAGAAAAGTGATTTCAGTGGTTCTTTCCTTTATAAGCTACTGGATGAAGAATATTATTTCCTTAAATAACAATTCTTTGATTAAATTCAAATTGAAAATAAAATAGAAATATTAGAAGAATGAAAACTTACATCTTCAGGAGCCACGTAATCACACCACTCTTTGTCTAATGAAGGACCAATCCCCTCAGTGGTCCATGGTCCATCATTTCCTTCAACCGTTTGGTGATATGATCTAGCTTATTAGTGTCATATATGAGCATTTCTAGCTCTTTGATGTAAACCCTCACTTCATTGGGGTAGTCCTCAAAATTGATGTCAGTGGAATTCTGATGATTCCCCACTCTAGGGATATGGAACCCTTCGTATAAGTCGATCTAGGCGGTTTCAGCATCACAATATAAACTCCGCTATGTCCAGATAGCCTCTGGTCATAAGTATTCAGAATGGGAACCAGAAGGTCGTGAGGGGGTTTCTACTATCTGGAACTCAACTTCTTCCCAACTCCTACAATAAAAAATAAAGGATAAAAATGATACTTTTTTCTCTATAAAATAATGGCGATTAAATTTCCACAATGATATAACTCACCATAATTCGATGGAGTGGGTTAGTTGACTCTAGAAGGTGGATTATATCTGGCACGAGGCCGCTTTAACACATTTCGTGCCTCATCATCCCCATCCTGCGAATTCGATGAATTATCTCTTGTAGAGGAAACTGGTGAATTAGCTCTGGTTGAGGATGAATCACCTTCCAAATGAAAAGCCTCCTTCCTAATGGTCCTCTTCTTTGTCCCCACCCGAGGAACCGGCTGATTTAGTACCCCTTCTGGGTATGATGTGACCCAGATCTCGGCATACCATGTAGTCAATCGACTTGCCGCTCCAACAACTGGTAGATCAAACACCGCCCCAATCTTCTCCATAGATTCCAGCAAACATAGTTGATGAGAAACAATTAGATGATTCTCTAACCTGACATGCACTGGAGGGGATATAGTAATTTGTTGTAGAAATTTTAATTGACATGTGAATCTGTATGGAGAATATGTCTCACATATAATTTCTCCATCAATCCTCATGGCCGATGTACCATCTCTACATGCCAGCATATATGCCCTTAACTATAGGCTGTATATTCCATCATCAAAAAATCACCTTGTGGGCGGATTTCCATAAGGGAAGAAGTGAAATTCCGTGAACATACTTAGCCTTATTTTTATTTCATAAGCGTTGAGGGATAATGGAGAAATTCAAGAAGACGCTTGAACAGACCGCCAAAAAAAACTTCCCAGAACATGTACCCCACTTTATATGGAATATGCCTTAAATTAAGTGGCTATTCAACCCCATATACCTTGGAATGGTCCCACTATTCTTAGAGGATACTTACCAATATAACCATTAAGTAAGATCCTATGAATCTTTGCCAAAACTGGGGTGGTCAACCCAACCATCTTCCTTTCAACCAGCTTGGATGCAATAACAAAGGTCCCTGGCTTCATGCCTCCTTTTGAATCCGAAAATGGTAAAAGGTAAACACTGAGCCACAAATCCAAAAAACATGCCAGATGGGTCTTTGTATGAATGTTATTGTTCACTTCATACCCCCACCTGTCGAACTCTCCTGCTTCCAAAATTAGCCAAAATGTGCCCAAATCCCCCCTCTTTGCTGCTCTAGGGAAACTGGTAGGACAAGTGCATGATGGTTCCAAATCTTTATTCGTAATAAGAAACATGTCCATAAAATCCTCTTTTTGGATATCTTTTCTAGAGTGGGTTTTCGTGGTGTTGGTATTCTAATTCTTTTGGAAACTTTTCATCAACTCCCAACCCAAAGACAGAGTCTTCTCTAAATCATTCGAGGTCTCATTGGGGGGGATAAATTCATCATATTTATCTCCCTAAATTGAATCCCTTGAAATCTTGTATACATCCCACAAATTAATGTCGACTTCTCCATGAGTCAGATGGAATGAATTCTTTTCCGGTCTCCAACGACTGATTAACTCTGGCACGAAATTGTCATTCCTGTAGACATATGTCTGCCCAGCCCAGATGGCTTCATATATTGTAGCTCACTTCAGATCATTGACAGCATATGCATAGGATTGTCACACCCAGTATGCCCACATCCAAGTAATCTTCACTCCTCCTTTAGGATGGAAATCCCAACTCTTTTTCCATCCCTTGGATTGGTCCATCTGTGAATTTCGGAAAATAGAGGGATAGAAATGCGGCTGCAGATCAGGCCTATGAGGCTTCAGAACTAGGGAACATGGGATATGATGCATTACGAATTCTTTCTCTACTTTTATTGCATTGGAAAATGATCCAGTAACATAGACATTTTCCAAAGAGAATTCGGTGTAAGTCTGAAACCATGAATGATGAATATAATTCTTTGCCTCTGGAATATTGACTCCTTGCAGATGACAACGGCCTTATAAAGGAAAATAGATGCTCTGTGAAAATTTGGCATGATATTTCTTCAAGTACATAGGAAAATCCGAGAGAGTACTGTCACAGATAACAAAATAATCATGGCCGACACGGTTCATCATGTCATCCATTCACTTGATGGCCAACTCATCAGCTGATCTAATTCTTCTGGGAGCCATTGAATCTGTACAAAGATCAAATAGAAGAAACTTAAGTAAATTTGTTCTGTGAAATATTGTTGAAGTAAATCAAAAAAATGTTCAAGGCATTAAGGCGTGCAGGTCCCAACTTGGTGCTCAAGTCAATCAGGTTGCATAGGTTTTTCCGCACTAATCATGACGCCCAAGTCAAATACCTTCTACAGAAGCGCGAAAAAAATTCAGAAGGCCGATGACTGAAAACCGAAGCACCTATGCAACGATAAATCGAGTATCTAGAAGTTGAATGAGTTTGTGTGGGAGTGAGCCTGTATATATAGGTGATCCGAACCACCTGTGCATCATAGTTGCATGCCCCAGCATCTGATCACCGAACTTGTGCGCCATAAACCCTTGGTTCATTGGCTTTACCATAGAGTCAGATCCTCTTTTCTTTTCAGATCCAACTCTGAGGGGGACTTTTGTTGATGCTCCTTTCCATTACAGAGTCCAAAAAATGGATGAGGGGAATACCATAAGCAAAAATAGGGTCACCCTTTTAAGAACATCAAAAACTAACAACGGCATGGACTAGAAACCCATTAGGAGGGAGTCGCACATGTTTCCTGCACGCCGCGCAAGTCACTTGTGTGCCACCTATGGGTCGCTCAAGTCACTTGCATGACCTTTTCTTCCATTCTCCCTAGATGCATGGTGGCCTATAAATAGCCCCTGTGGGCCCCCCATTTCGAGGACGAATTTTCCAAAACATATATTCAAGATTTGGTCACCCAAGTCTTCAACTCGACTCTTTTGAAATCTTCTAAGGTATATTTTTACCTAGAATGGAAGACTTGATAGATTAGGATAAGGCCTATGTGTTTAGGTTTCATGAACACTTCCACGCTTAAGTGTCCAGACCTCCATAAAAGTGTAAAAACTTGCGTTCCGCCCTACCCTTTCAATGAAACTTGCGCACCACCCTTTTGGAAACATATTGGGATAATACTAAAGGCTTGAGTTATGTCTCACCCAAGTATTACCCTATAAATTCTTCGTCTCCCAGGTGAACCCATACCATACAAGTACAATTGTTCAGCCAAGACTTGTGATCCAAATGATTAGCGCATCCATACTTGTGAGCCAAACTTTATTTATGTGCCTATCTTCTGTTCACCTACCCTCTTCAAGATATTATCCCTCAAACACCTTTTGAAAGCCATTTTTGGCATGGTTCTTTTGTTGGATTCTTTATCTGAAATGAATTTTGTGAGAACCTCTCCCAAAACCTCGTGACTTACTAGCTTTATTTCACCATGGTTAGATGTTTCCTATATAACCTCATCCTTTAAGATGAGAAGATATTTTGACCTGGGCCTCCTTCTCAAGAGTAAGCCCTAGTCACAAGTCTCCTTAACCTAGGCCTCCTTCTTAGGAGTAATCCCCATTTTTAAATTTCTTTTGATTTGGGCCTCCTTATCAAGAATAAGACCCAATAATAAGTCCCCTTTAATTTGGGAATCCTCCTCAGAAGTAAGCCCTAATCTTAAATTTTTTTTTGATTTGGGATTTCTTATCAGGAATAAACCCCAATCATAAGTCCCTCTTAATTGGGGCTTCCTTTTTAGGAGTAAGCCCCAGAGTAAAAACTTCACATCTCCATAAAGCACAACTACCTTTATGGACCATACTCTGGGGATTCATTCTTGAAGTAAGTCCTAGTCTTCATTTACTTGGGCAGTAACACATACATAAGCCCCACATCATTTCGTCTGACAACCTCTTTCATGGCCCAATCGTCAGGTTTACTGATACCTCTTTTTTCTCACACCAAGCATGGCTCACGTGAGCTTAGAGTGTAAAGGTAATCATGACATCTCTTTTGGGCCACTAACCATGCATAAGTCCCATATTTACTTACCCAAAATCTGTGAACATTGATACCTTCATTAAAAGTAGAGTACGTAAGAAGACTTTATAAAGTTCAATACCATCATTCATTAATTATTTCCCATCCCATATGATATTAAAATATATCCTTCTAATCATTCTACATGGGTTCTGATTACTTTTTTAACAAGGATACGTAGGTAGCCCATCTGTGGGTAGATTCCAACTCAAAAATTATCCCTATCTTTCTGAATGACAATAAACTTCATGTGCCCCACTGAGTGGCTTTAAAACCAGTATGGTCATCATAATGACCAAGAAATTTATATATAATGTATTGAAGGATACCATTGACTAAGAATTTCTAATACACATGAATGGTTCTTCATTAATGAATAACCTCAAATATGTATAAAATATTCTCTAAATTCCATACATATCAAACATTGATTGCTAAATCTAAAAGAAAAATCATTTTCATACTTTGTGAATTAATTAGGATTCATGAAAATAAATTAAATCTATAAGAGAGTCCCAGAGTAGGTAATAATTCCCCCCAAAAAGTTGTGATGAGACTGACCTCCCAACCTCTCAACTAATGCAAATCCTTAAGCCTCCTCAATCCACAAATAATGAGCACCATCCTTTGGAAAGTAGGTACAAATGGATATAGAATCATTGGATGTTTCTAGTTAAATGAATAACCCCATTAGAAAATGATTGGAATGTTTGAACTTTAAAAAAACAAGGTCATTCTGATTTCTAGAAGAAACAAAACATTATAAATAATATTTATCAAGTATTTATTTCTATTTATATTACCATGTTTAATGGCTATGTTATAACTATCTCATTTAAATAATTACAATTAATAAATTTTGGTTCATAGAAACTATTTTTTTCATGCAACGCAATTCAAGTCAGTGTTACATGAAGCGCAAGCATAATTTCATTTATAATACAATCCAAGACAAACATAATTCTTTAATATACAAAAAACTATTCTAGTGTTCTTTGATATGAAAAATATAAAAAATTATAATTTAATTTGAAAAAACATATCCCAATATCTCAAGGTTTTACAATATTGGTTCTTCACTATCATTTAGTTCAACATCTGGTAATCTACTCATAAAATCAATGATAATTCATCCTTAATAGAAAGAAATATTGAAGAACCCCAAGGTGAAATACTTGGATGGATTTATCCATTATCCGTCAATTCTACTGACTGAGTCTTGATCTCATGAAGCTCGGTTGGTGCAATTCTGTAGGGTCAAAACAAAACTAGCTCATCCCCCCAAAAGATCTCAATTTTAAACTAAACATCCCTCGCAAGGGGATGTCCTTGAAAATCATCAAGAAACATGTCCCATAAACTATCTACTATGGGTGGAAAGACATCCTACATCAAAAACCCATCATATAGCAATAGAAATGAAAACTTGGCAGTGATCTACCCCAGTTGATGATGAATTGGACCTTCATGACCCGCTAGTTATCCCACTCTCCAGAGTTAACATATTTTCTAGACCTAGGAAATGTAAAAGTCACTTACCTACTATAAAAATCTTTTTTGGATTCATATTCTACTAACCAGTCCATACAAATGATCAATAGATTTCCAAAAAAAATCTAGTATGTAGAGATCCCAAAGAAAGTGATACTCCCCAGACTCAAGAGAACACCATATTACATAAGTATATATATCTCAATCATTCTACCAATGTTGTATCAATCCTTATAACCCCACTAACAAAATCCACTACCAGAATCAAACTATTCAAAAGTTTTTCATATATAAAATAATTTGATCCACCTGTATCAAATAAGGAACTGAAAGGATACATTCTATAAGAATAGTAACTATAATTATTAATGCTCCAACATCACTCTCCACAAATGTATGTTTAAATAAAAGTAAGCTTCCTACCCTACTTCCCTGTGATACATTCTAAGTTCCCAAATCTACACCACTCTACTGATATGGGGGCTCTTTAATGGACACACCATGTCCACTTCCATGACCACCAAATCTAGTAGAACACGTGTAGTGGGTAAATAATATATAATCTTCCTCTCAAACATTCCCATCATGGTAATACATTTTAATTTATTATAAAAAAATTTCATCACATTAATCACATGGAATAACATGACCGATTCAACCTTAAAAAATCTATTAAAAATTAATCATTTTAACCATTAAACCTACAAGGTTATGAAAACCATCCTTTAATTTCAATTATAAATTAGTTCATAATACCCTTAGTCAACAAATTTCATAATCACAATTCAAACAATTACTATTTCTCTATGTTCAACTTATTTTATTATCCCATGGAAACCTAATTTTATAACTTTCAATTCCATATGAAAACGCTAAATCATGGAAATTTGAATTTGAAAATTTTATAAAAATAATTATAATTAATAATATGGGAATTTAAATTTACAAGACATACATCATGGTCTTTGATATATTTTATTCAAATTGAAAATCCAAAAATTTTAGTAGACGAGTCAAAATCAAAACGACATGCCAGATCTAAGAACAAATACTAATATAAAGATAAAATAGAGTTTATCCATGAATAACTAGATGTAATACATCACCAATATAGAATAAAAAAATTATTTTTATTTGAAAATATATAAAGTATAGATAGAAATAAAAATGGGAAGATATTACATACCATAATAGGTGAATATCCATCAATCGTATCTTCAATTCATCAAGAACATGGTCCTTGTAGCCTTGTATCCCTCATGAGAGCTTATAAATTTAAAGGAATAAGTTTAGGGTATATATTTGGTATTTGGGGGTTAAAGCGAGGGTTTGATATTTTAATAAAAAAAATTGAGGAATAAAACCCACACTCATGGTTTCTTGGGCTGGGGTGATTGGTTTGTTCACCTCTTCTTTGGGGATCATGTTCTCTAGTAAGATGGTGCATAATTTAAAAAACTGTGTAAAATCCTTAAAATCTCACTCTATCTGTTGTTTCATGATTTTCAATGGGTAGGCTCCCAATTTGGGAGAACCATGTACAATAGGGAACTTCCCCTTTTCAATCCAAAATTCCCAAATTTCTCACAAAACACCCCAAAACAAAAAACTACCCAAGATATATAAAAATAAAGGTAAATAATACATCTAAACTAGCAGGATACATACAAAATAAATGAATATATCATGACCCAATGAATTGGTGGGTGATATAAGACCCCACCCATCACCATGCACATATATTTCTTCCACTTAAAAATAAACTATAACCATTTCTTAAGGAACCCATGGTAAAAGAACATGTTAAATAAAATTTTAAAAAATATAACATAAGTACTAAGAAAAAATTATTATCAAAATTATAACCATAAAAATGAATTATTTTGTTATAAAACATAAAGGATGATAAAATATTCACATTGTGGGAGATAAATCCTATAAAAAATTAAATAGAGAATACAAAAATATACACAAATCCCTTTAAAAATTGTTAAATCATTTGAGTTAAAATTTAAATTCAATTATTTTGAAAATGGAAAGACAATACTTTAAAAAAAGTATAATGAGCTTAAAATTATTGATCATGAAAAGAAGCACAAATCTATCAAACAAATACGAAGTGGGAAATAATACAACAGAATTCCTTAATGAATCATTTTCAGCTTTTTTAAAGAAAAACTACATTAAATAAATGTTGAAATATATTCATTTAATAGAAGATAATAGTTCTTTTATGGAGAATATAATTGGATAAATATATTTATCTCATTAAATAAAACATTTTTTATAGGAAAAACATTTTCCTAGAGGAAATACTTCATTGGTAAGAGTGGGTTTTTTTACCACTATTTAATATTAATCCAGAAAATATTTTATCAGTGAATTTATTATTTGTGATAAGAATTATTATCCCTAGATAATAATTTTAGGTACTCTATTAAATATGGTAATGATAGTATCAACCCAAACATGAATATTATATTCATGTAAGAAATATTATAACCTAATAAATCAGAAATTGAGTCGACGAAACATATACACCTTTTAGAAATTTTTGAAAATCCCCCATGAGATAAAGAAAATAGAATTAACCTTTTAATATAATTAGTTATATTATATTAATGGAAAAAAATATGAATGGAGTAGTTATAAAAAAATAAAAAGAATACATGGTTTATAATAATAAATATTTCTTATGAGGTGAAAATATTAGAAAATAATCCCTTACCTTGTTTCCCTGCATAGTCAAATGCCCTATATGATCCTCTATAAAAAATTAATATCTTAATAATATATTTTATATAATCATTATTATATATTACCTATTATATAAATAGTTTATAATTATAATATATATTCATATTAGTTATTTAATATTTATTTTCAATATTTAGTGTGAGTATCCTTGGACGTTTTAAACAAGTTTGATAATAAAAGTTTTATTATTTATTATTATCTAAACTTTCATCAATTTCAGGTCATTATTGTTAATTTTATGGGTTATTTATATTTATTTAAGACACTTTATATTAAATTATTTAATTTTTTACTCTTCATCATAGAATATATAATCCATAACATGCATTTTTCTGATTATTGATAAATAAAAACTGTTTTTTAATTAATGAGTTTAATAATATTTTTACTATTATAGAAAAACTAAAATATCATTATGTAAATATTTTTATCATATTATACTATTAATTATTTTACTACATTCATTAACGATATATATTTATAATATTTATCAAGAGGCTGGATAAATAAACCCAAACATGAACACACAATGATTAATTGATGATTATGATGTGGTTTAGTTAAAATTTAATTTTACCCATAAAATATTTATGTAATATATTATTTAGTACAGTGAAATATCATTATTATAAATAATTTCCAGATTAATTTATTGTAATTAATCAATTAAATAGTATAAATAAATTTTTTACCTTCTTAGTTCGATTGTTGAAGACATATAATTTTTAAATGATTGTTTATTTTTAATATAATTAATATTTTGTTCATTTAATTATTAATAGTAATTATTTAATTTCATAAATATCATATTTATTATTTAATATCATTAATATAATTAACATTTAATGGGGGTAATGGAAAATGAAATACACCAGTCCATGGAGTTGATAGTGTCCACCCATGAATAGGTTATAATTTTGTTTACAAAAAATTAGAGAAAGAACATATAGAGTTCTATATATCAAACTATTATCCATGTTATAAATACTATTCATGTCTATTAAATAGCCTTTCCATTACATCGATGTTGGATGATGATGAAAAACAAAACACATTTATTCATGGAAGTGATAATCTACAAACACAAAAAATTTACATTTTTGTTTTTCTTAATGAAAGATGGAAGTGTAGAAATATCATATTCCATCATTGTAATAACATATCAATATAGAATATATAGTTATTATATAATTATAATATGTTTTAATATAATTTGAGTGTGTAATTTCACAT
The DNA here is from genome assembly GCA_963277665.1 of Viscum album. Taxonomy (NCBI): domain Eukaryota; kingdom Viridiplantae; phylum Streptophyta; class Magnoliopsida; order Santalales; family Viscaceae; genus Viscum; species Viscum album. The sequence continues at coordinate 529,693,839 of OY728131.1, read as the reverse complement.
AAAGAAATATAAAAGAGGGAGGAAATATTAGAAATTTATATTACACTACTAAGAATACCTATATTTTTATGGAGGTTAAACCAATGTGGGATGAACTGTTGATTTTATCAATACAAATTTAATGTGTATATAATTATTTATAAGAGGATTTTATTGATACTGGGAGAACAAAATTGTGTTTTTTTGTGCGGATAAGTGAGGAAAGGAGTTCCCTTTTTTATAAGTTCTAAGGGATGGCATTTATGAAATTACCAAATAAATTATAATAGTAACCCACTCTCCAAAACAATTGCTACAAAATTAATAAATAATCAATAGGATATGTGGAGTAATCTAAAATGACTCAAAAAATTCCCACATATGTTTTAAACATGTTTTTGGTCCTTCCATATAAGTTAAAACTTTTTTACCCCTTTTGATTTTTTATTATAGTAACTAGTTTTTACCAATAAATTTAACTTTTATAGAAGAATAAAAACTGGGCCTTCTAAAATAATTTATACCTACTGATTCCAAACATTAAATCCATTTTATAAGACTAAATTTCTAAAAGTGATAAAAATTAATTTTAAAATATTAAATGTATAATCCATTAAATATATTTTTTAAACATATAACTCAAGTTATAAAATGTAAAATATGGGTTCATAAATTAAATCAAAAATTTTTAAATAATAAATTCACTTATAAAATAAATATTTGGCCTTATAAAAAAGGATTCGTGAATATCTTACTCCTACTATATAATAATAATTTCATAAAAATCAATTCATATTAAAGTGGTATTTCACACTATTAACCTAAAAATCATCTTATCGGGAAAGAAGCCAAACATTTTATCTTAAAAAATTATTTACAATATTAATCCAAAAATTAATTTTATTTAATCAATTTAAATTTATTAAATTTTCAATTTTAACTTTTTAATAAAATCAAAAATATAATGACATCTTGTTTTTGTTGGAAAATAAACTTTTAAAATACTATTTGTTATTATAATTATTTTCTATAAAACACTTACAAAACTATGATTAGATAATCTAAATTATATTTTAGTTGTATCATCATTTAAAAATAGTATAATTTTCTCATTTAATAAAAAATATATGAATAAAAAAATAGATTCATAAACATAATCATTATAAAAATAAAATTATATAGAATATCAATTATATATATAATTATATAAATTCTTATATTAAAAAATTATATTACTCTTATCCACATATTCAAATTCAATGTCCAATTTCAAATGGTGTAAACGTATATTTATTTCATTTTTGTTCATTATTGTATATAAATACAACTATCAAACATATTTTACTTAATTAGGTGAAAAATATAGTAACATCTTAGTTCATTAAATTATTCTCCACTTATATAATTTTTTCTTTATAATTTTGAAACTCATACTATGAGTGTTTTTTCTACAGGGAGCTCTTAATTTACCATACACCACTAGTTGAACATGGTTTCATTTAGTAAATGATGTGATATTTCACTATAGGAAATTTGATATGATCCATTTGTTAAAATAGATCATCCATTCATAATATAATCCACATATGTGAATATGAGATAAATACTTGAGAAATAATTTCCAAAAAACAAGAATAATATCTTTATAATATGGATATAATAATTATATGACCAGATTTTTTTAATTCAATATATATGTAGTGAATTGTTATACGACACAATATATTCAAATATCTAGAGTGAAATTTCACTTTCTACATCAGTAGAAACCAATACATAGTATTTCCCTTACATCCATTGTCTAAGAGGTTTTTGGTGTCTATTTTGTTTTATATACATTGGATTATTAAATTTATAATTATATTCTTTAATTCCATTACTTTTAAATAAACAAAATTTTTTTGCTTTAATATTTCCCTTACAATTTTTAGTTTACTACCATTCATCTCTCTAATTATAGAACATACTCATCCATTTAAGGAAATTTTCTCCATTACTTTTTCTATATTTTTTTGGGGACAAGTTGTTTGGATGTTTTATAGGGTTTTAATGATTTTTGTGTTGATTTTTTTATTATGTAAAAATCAATTCACTTTGTATGTTTTGGTAATAAATAAAAGGGGGTATCATAATCATAAAATCAGATTCAATATTGACAAGAAAGTTCAATATTATTAGTTTTTTTTCTGATTATGGTTTGTGAATGAAGTTATGTTTCAGACTCACATTGTTTCTAGAATGAAAATTTATATTGTTACGAAGAAATGTATGAGAGTCTTAATATCTCGATATTTAATCTGATGATTCATTTCGATTTTGTAAGTTTCAAACATCATGAGTCAATAAAATATTTTTATCCATACTACATGAATAAAAGGGTGAAATATAGATGAGTAGTTCTAAGTGGTTCCAATCCGATTAAGGTTTGATTGGAAATATAGAAGTTCATAGAATGATGGAAAGGAATATAATGTTCAATGTAAGTTAGGTGATTATTTTTTGACCATAATTTTATTAATGTCTTGAAGAAGTCACAATATAAAGAAGTTTGTGGAAGAAGAATGGCTGGGATTTTTTTATGTCACTAATGTAATGATTGACCCATCCATCAGACATTCCCATTCATTAGACAGTCTAATCCATCGAATAAAACAATTCATTAAAAAAATCATTACTCTAAATGATTAAGGTAAATAATTCACTATTAACACTGGTCCATCAGATGTGGTGTTCCACTATTTCATCAGATGAATTCGAACATCAATCTATAAGATGGGATTTTTTGGGACTGATGAATATGAAGAGTTCAAGGACAGAACCATCAGAATAGATTAGAAACATTTTAAATGGATGATTCTCCAAATTTTTTTCTACTATTTTCTTAAAAGAATTTTTTTTTCTTCAATCAGTTTGTTTTGTTTCCATGTGGGTCAAGGTTTATCTTATTGGACCTAACACTAATCCATCCAAAAGAAACATCGACTGAAATATTAGACATGTAATGATACATAAAATTTTTCAGATGTGTTATTGGGAATCTATTTACAATTTAATAGTATAAAATTTTTCTTGAAGTGTTTTTCAAATTGTTTCCAAATGATATGCATGATTTTTTATAAGTTTCGATGATGTATTTAGAAAACTAAAAAATGAAGTATAATGATGTTTCAATAATGATTAAGGATGAATGGTTTCAATGTTTTTTATCATTATCTGGGTATAAAGTAATATAAAGAGTTGTTTTTTTTCAAATGGTACAGATCATCATAATAAACGATTTTATTCTAACATATGTTTTCATTGTTTTAGTGAAGAGTATCAGAATGAAATATGTTTTTAATGGAAGCATTTTTTAATGTTCAATGAAGTATTATGTTGTGATAATATTTGAGAATATTCTAGAATAATTGAGAAGAGTTGATAAGCCCTAAATGAGTCAAATAAGATGTCAAAATGAATGTAGAGTTTGGTTTTTAGGAAATTTTGTTGAGCAAGAAAAAAATTTCAGATTCCCTCCAAAAACACTTTTATCTCTCATATAAATAGAATAAAGTATATTGTACATTCAATTGATAGAGAACACCTCACATGTGATGAAATAAGAAAAAAGTGCTGGATTTTTATAGAGAAGATGTTTTCAGACCAAGTTTTACTGTCGAAGTTTTCCAAAAAGACAAAAAATAAGAAAGTTCTAGAGAATCTAACTAAGCCATTGAACAAATATTTCCAAGGAAAATATTGAATTGGTTTAGAATTTTTTCTAGGGTGTTATTTCTTATCTGTTTTCTAGAATGAGAAATTGGAATTTGTAATTATACTAAGCCATCAGATTTAGTTTTTTTATGATGTTCATAAACGGTATTTTTAGATACTTCAGGTTAGTAAAGTGAATAAGTGTGTTTTCAAGATTCTAAAATTGTTAAAGTTGATAAGGAATCATAATAAATGGATTTTAACCAATTAGTAAAGGTTTATTACATTTTTACAAATAATTGTTTTACATCATTCATTCTAGAACAATTGAATGCATTGTTGTATTGATCATATTGCTACACAAGTGCGAGGGTATATCCTATATGTTGTATCCAAACAAAATTATTATTTTTATTATATTTTTTGGTATTGAATTATTTCTATGCCATTTTAAGTACATAGCTACTTGTATTTAGTAGTGAACATTGTAAATAAATTTGTTCCTATGGATGTGTGAATGTTTTGTTTTTAGTGATGTGATAATTCCTTAAGAGGAGCCAAATGGTGATACACAAGAATTTTTTCAATAAAAAAATCTCTAACTAACCCTGTATGCCTCTTTGTGATACTTCAATCCTGTTTGGGCCTTCACAACTTGTAGTGGAGAGAATGTTCCCTTAAATTAATCTTTACTGAATTTTTTTAAGTAAAGTTGTTATGCATAATCTAAATAGTGGGAACAGTAAGTGTATTATGGTATTTTATGAAACTAAATATCATATATAGAAGGATATAATGTTTCTTTATCTAATTCACTTGTTAATGATGTTATCAAAGAAGTTACAAATGGATTTACTTCTATTAATGAATAATTACCTCTAACATATGTGTATTAGAATAATCTGTAGAATAATGGGAGGGACAAGAAATATTTACTCACAACAGTTTCTGGATATTATTTTTCAAGATTTAAGGGTGTTTCTATAGTAAACGGTATCGGAGAAAAGTTAAATATAATATATGATGGAAATAATAAGGGGAAAAAATCCATGTTACATATCCGTAGGCTTAATTATGATGATTTGAAAATGGTTTAGTTTTAATCTATTGGGGAATACTTTATAATAGGGAATGGTATTCTAAGCACCATAAGATGTACTGGTGGGAATTTAGAAGACAAAACTATTTGTGAAAACATCGTGAGAAATTCTCTTAATAGAATTGATAACAAATATCAATCTTTGGAAGAAAATGATCTTGAAAGTCTATCCAAGGATTACCATTATAGTACTATAATTACTTATGATATGAGAAGGGAGAATGTTAAAAAATGGAAAAAATTTCATTAAGAAATATCCTTCAATGTGGCCAAGAATGGAAAGCCTATATAGATTCATAAATATGCTTAATGTAGGGATTATGACATTGAAAACATGGTATGTGACAATATTGATGAATTTATATCATTTTTTTCCAAAGATATGAAAATATGGACATGAAATTATAATGGGAAACATATCATTAAATGATTTTAATGAGAAGCTATTAGAAACTTTTTTGTTAATTTTTCTAGATAAAAGAATGAATAAAATAGTAATTAATATGGAAAAATGAAACTAATAGCTTAGAAGAAACTTGGTAATAAGTTTAAATTATGTAAAAATTTAGAGTTTAAAATGTTCTCAAAATCTAAAAGGAGAATATTTTTACCATAATATGAAGAAGAGGAAGATAGTGAAGCTGATACAGAAAATTGTACTAAATTTTATCAAGAAAATACATTTATTTAAATAGTTACAGAAGAATATTTTTTTATTAGTAGTTATGATGGTAAACATACACAGTAAAAAAAATTCCAAATAAGAAGATGAAAGAATTCGTAAAAAATATTGTATGGTTTGATAGAGAGAAAATGATTTTGAAGAAAGAAATTCCTATATGAAACAATCATGAATTTATTCCTAATGAAAAATCATAGTTAATTAAATATATTGGTTTTCTAAATAAGTCTCTTCAGAAGAAAAAATAATGGAAATAACATATTTATGTAAAGTTAAATGAAAAATAGAAAGAGTTGTAAAATGTTAAAAAAGTTTTTTCAAATGATAAATAGTGAGTTAAAAGTTTCAATAAGTATATATCTTAAGTTAGTCAATGTTTTGGAAAGTGTTATTCTATGAAGGATTAAATGTTACCTTTAATGGTTTGAAAAAAGGAAATAAATTTACTATGAAGAATATTGTTGAGAAAACAAGGTATTTGGCTAAAAATAAAATAGTTTGAAATTCCGATATTTTTATAATTTCTTTCACTGAAACAAATTTTTTTACCACTAATGATTTTGATAAGGATAGGAAAAAATAAAAATTGCAGAAGGAGATTTGGGGTGATAAAAAAATGTTTGGGGATCACAAAATTTCAGACATGAAATATAAGAACGTTTCCAATGATCATGTTCACAATTTTGGACAATATTGATGTTATAGAAAAAATTATTATTTCAATGGGTACTGTAAGTATTATGGTGGATTTGGGAATAAAAAAAATATGTATTGGTTCATTAAACAATACTAAAATGATTTCATGGGTTTTAGAAAGTGATACTATGGTGGAGTCAATCCTATCAAAAGAAGAGATATGAGAATGTGTTTTTGAATGATGAAAATAGGTTCTAGCCTTTGGAAAATATTTTTAAACAATATAAACATCATAGTAATATTTAAAAAGTATGTCTTGTTATGTTACCATAAAAACATGTTTATTACAATTCCATGATTCTAGAAGTGAATAAATAAATGGGGAAATACAATTCTCTTTTTGTTGAAACTGCTCCCAAAGATACAAAAGGAGAATTACACGAAATCTTGAATAGTTGTTTTTCTTCTCATATGATTGGAAATTTGAAATTTTTTACGAATATGAAATATTTCAAAGAAGTAACTATGACATTTATAAATTATTAATCTCTTTGAATCAAATTATTTAGATATGCTAATACTAGGGATGAAAATTTGATAGCTAAGAAATATTTTTTTGTTGATGGGTTAAACCGCAATATTTTGAGTGTTTGATTTTTTTTTGAAGAAGGTAAAAACATTGTTCCAGAAAAGGTGGCCTTTTATGAAAATAGTGGAGGATAAAAATGTTGTTACAAGGGGAAAAACATGAAAGCAAACTTATTTCATGTTGGTAAAGTTCATAATTCTTGTTACATATGCATGATGGTTGAAAATTATTTGCGATATAAAAGGTTGTTACATATGTGTCAAAGAAAAATGATAAAGTTATCAAAGTTAAAAAATGTCTAATTTATTCTTGATATTTCATGAAGAATATATTTATTATGTTATATTTGTCAAAATTTTGAGATTAGAAGTTAAGTGATTATGAAAGTAAATATTACTTCAACATGAACCTTGAAACTTATATATTCTAATATTTTTCGGATGATGACAAGAAAATCAAAATTCACATATATTTATATCAATTCTATCATTGATGATTTTAATCACTTTACTTGTGTTGTGAATTTGAAATATAAATCAAAATATTTAAAAAAATTCAAGAGTTGTATAAGAATAATTGAGACAGAATGTGGGTATTTAATGTATAAGTGGTGAACTAAAAATAGTGGTGAGTATAAGAATGTAGAGTCAAAATGCATATTCAAAAACCTAGAATCCATAATGAGTCTAGTACACCATATACACCATAAAAACAGTGTTGCTGATAAGAATAATATAAGTTTTGTTAAAATGTGTTGTACTTTGTTACTTGATCATATTATTTAAAATTAATTTTTGAGGTAAGTAAAGACCACATATATTTATATTTTGAATGAGTGTTATTACTATCCAGGTTTTTATATTAATCCTTATGATTTTTTATCTTATAACATTATGTTTGAAGCACTGAAGAGTTTTTGGGTGGAACATCATCATAAAGAACAATGGTGTAAACCTTGGGAAGCTTGATCAGAGAGCTCATGATGAAATATTTTATGGATATGCTCTATATGGATGATGATATATTTTTTCCACAAATATAAAATCATATTAGTTGATTCTGTTTAATTAAAATGTCTTGAATATGTGGAGGAATTTGTTTCATAATCTCATGTGGGTGAGGAATATAAAATTTTTTTTAAGAAAATTGAGAAGGATACCAACAATTGTTATACAAGAAAAATTGATGAATCCGACTCAGCTATTTCTAGTGATGAGGAATAATTAAATTCATCACACATATATATGAGAAATCAAGTGGAATCTAAAAACATAATTAGTGACAAAAATTGGAAGGTTAAAACCAGAATAACATTAAATGTTGTTACACATACAACATTGTATTAAAAACTGATCTGAAATATATGAATAATTATTTTTATCATTTAGAACATATTCCAGATATGAATGAAGAGTTAGATCAGATTGAGAATAATTATTCTTGGGGACTTGTACCTCAACCAAATGACAAAACTCCTATTTTTACAAGGTGGGTTTTTGGGAATAAGTTGAATGAATATGGTGAAGTGATATGAAATAATGAAATATTGGTGTGTAATGGTTACTCAAAAATTGAAGGTATTTATTTGTATGAGACTTTTTATCTAGTGTAAATTTCTGATAAAATTAGATTATTTCTTGTTATTAATGCACAATGAAGGTATATAATTGTATATATGGATACGTTATCTGCCTTTCTAAATAAAGAAATTTATGAAGATGTTTATGTTGAACAAATGAGTTATTTCTCTATTAATAAGTTTTAAAGTTATGTTTTTATGTTTAATAAATAATTATATGGGATAAAATAATCCCCATAGGAAGTTTATTTCGAAATTGGATACATTCTTAAGAAAGTTGAACATCATGAAATGAATGGTTGATAGTAATCTGTATATCAAAGAAAGTGAGAATATTTCCATCATTGTAATTGTATATGTTGATGAAATTATATTTTCTATGAATTTTGAAAGAATTTTTGAATGATTTTACAAAGAAATTTTTTTTTTCGATTCCCTTGCTCATAGAAATGAAATAAATTATTGGTTAACAAATCTCATATAAGAGGAAACACATATTTCATTCTCAAGAAAAGTATGCAAAGTAACTTCTTAGAAAGTTTAACATAGAAAATTAAAAACCATTTTTCACACTAATTTTAGTGTGAACCAAGATGAAAACATAAAGAGAATGCGTGGAATTAAAATCTAAAGAGTTTCAAAAGATGGTTGGATATTTTCTAAATCTGATTACCTCAAGAATAAACATTGTTTATTCTATAATCTTGTATGAATGATTCTAATGATCTATAAAAGAATCACATATATTGGATTGAAAAATAATTTTATGATATATCAAATTCACAATAGAATATGGAATTAGGTATTATAGATCATAAAGAATTTAGTTTTGGGGTTCACCAAAATTTATTGGGAAGGAAGTGTTGATGATAAAAGATCCACATCATGGGGAGTTTTATTTTGGGTGGAATGTTATATTAGTTGGAAAACTAAGAAACAAAATTCAGTAAATCTTATCAGGGATAAATATGTGTTTGTCACATCAACTCAATCTTCCACACAACTCATGTGGATGAAGACTCATTCGGATGACTTACATATTGAAGATAAGTAACCATTTATCTAGGTTTTTGATAACCAGAGTTATATCAACCTTACAAGAAACCTAGTACAATATTCTCGGTAAAAAGAATATTGATATCAAATATCATTGCATCAAAAATAATTTGGTGAATATTTATCTTAAGATAAATTATGTTTCTACATGAGAAAAATTTTATAACATTTTCACAAATATTTTACTGAATGAATAATTTTTCAAATTGAGGATGAACATGGGAATCTAACCTATTTCACTCTATGGTTGAGGTATGTGTATCTGTCCCATCTCCCATATTTCCTTTATATTTTTTTTTCAATGGGGTAGAAATGTTACATAAATCTATAAATTGATATGTGATAAACCTTTTAAGGAATAATGTATATTTGGGGAGTTGTGTGTATCCTTTAAACTCAGCACGTAAGTGTGTGAACTATTCTATCATTTTTATGATGTGTGTGGGAAACGTTCCTATAAAACAAGGTAAATTAAAAGGAGATATGAAAGTTGAAATACAAAGATGTTTTGAAAGTTGAATAAGTTTTATAAATCACTACTTTTGAATATCATGGTTTTTCTATCAATGAATATTTTTTCCACCAATGAGTTTGCTCACACATTAATAGAGTTTTTTATAGGTCATCCATAGGTTGATATTACAATAATAAATGATTTGTGAACCTTTTTTAAAACAAAATCCATAGGATGTGTTAATTGGGACCAAGATCGTTGGATTTTTTTTATGCTAAAATAATTCTATGTTGATTGTTTTTATTTTGTTTTCATTACAGAAAGGTCTACCCACTTTATATTTTTTGGTAATAGAATAAAAGTGGGCATCATAATAAGAAGATTTGATTCAATAATGATAATAAAGTTCACTAATTATGGTTTTATGTTCTAATGATGGTTTATGAATGAATATGTAATTAAAAATCATATTGTGTTTGGAAAGAATGATTAAATCAGTATGAAGAAATGTATCATATTTTGGATATCTCGAACAAAATATGGCAATGTTTTTCTATTTTTTATGTTTGAAATGTTAGTATATAATCAGAAAAATTTCTACAAACTATTTGAACTATTAGAAGAAAATGTACCCGAGTCATTAAGAGTGGGGCCAATCGAATTGATATTTGGTTGGAAAGATATAAGTTGATGGAAGGTTGGAAATTCATAGAAAAATTGTATGCAAGTAAGATGATGTTATGATGATCCTAATGTTATCAAATCCATGAAGAAGTCATAATATATGTATAAGTTTGTGGAAGAAAAATTCCTAGGATGTTTTGAAGTGGCTAAAATACTAATTGACTAATTATTTAGAAGGGATTATTCATCAAACTATCTAATCTATCAAATGAAACAATTCAAAAAATAAATCTTCAGTTGGAATTTTTGTATGAAAATAATTCATTGCTTACACCAGTACATCATACACGGTGTTCCAAATTTTTTTCAAATAAATTATGAAAATGATCAGTAATATGGAGTAGTTGGGACCGATAAATGTGGATAGTTTAGAGACTGATTCATTAGATGAGATCAGAAATTGATAAATCGGATGATAATCAACCATTAGAAAACCATGTTTATAAAAAAAATCTTTTTTTATTCACTGCGATTGTGTTTATTCTATGTGGGTCAAGGGTGATCATACTAGACCTGCCACCAATCCATCAAAAGTAAATAAAGACCAAACCATCAGACACATGATGACTGCAATAAGTCATTAGATGTGGTTAGAGGATGTTGTGAACAATAAAAGACAAGGATAATTATTGTGAATACATTTTTCAATTTTTTCCAAATGGGGTATACGATTATTTATAAGTTTCAATGATATTTATGTAAAAATAAAATAAAATAAAGTATAACAATGTAACTATAAATTTAAAGGATGAAAAATTTCAATGTTTTATGTCTTTATCTTAGTAAAGAGAATCGTAATGAGTATTTTTTTCAAATGGAATAGAGCATCATAATGAATGTTTTTAGTTAGAAATATGAGTTTATCATAATGATAAAAAAATATTATAATCAAATATTTTTTTGAATGAAGAATTGATATAATGTTTAAATAAAGATTAAGTTTCGATAAGATCCAAGAAGCATTAAGAAGAATCTATAAGATTTGAGAGGTGATGAATGAGTAAATGATGAAGTCAGAATGAATGTGGAATTTGAGTTTTGGGAAATATTTTTTAGTGGGAAAACATTTTAAGAGTCATACATGAATGTATTCTAGATATTTTAAAAATAGAGGAATTCACATTTTACTCTCTGATGATGGAGTATAATTAATGTATAAAGAAAATATAGAATGTAATATAGTTTTAGGGAGATTAATTTTCTAAACTATGATTTTATAAGGAAGTTTTCCCGGTTGATGAAGAAGAAGAAAGAGCTACCAGATCATATTGAGCCATGGTATACAGATTTTTGGAGAAACATTTAATGTGGTTCATAGTTTCTTATTGGGTATTATTTTGTACCTACATTCCAGGATGATTAAACTGTATGAGGAATCAAACTGAGCCATCAGACGTAATTTTTGTATGATGTTCAAAAATGTAGTTTCTACTTACTGTTGAGTAGGAAATTAAATAAGATGTTTTTGAAGATTTTAGAAAAGTTAATTTTGATAAGATAGTATAATAACGTGTTTTAAACCCACTAGTGAAGGTTTATTAACATGTTAAACAAACTCTTCTTAGATCATTATTTCTAGACGAATCACAAGCACTTTTTTATTGATCGTAGTTCCACACAGGTGTAATGGTATATCATACTTCTTGTATCAACACAATAGGGTGTTTTTTCTAGTATATTGTGTGGTATTGGGTTATTTACCAACCATGCCAAGGAAATAGCTACTCTTAATGAGTAGTGAGCCCTATAAATATTTATGTTCCTACGAATGTGTGAATGTTTTGTTTTCATACAATTGATAATTCCCTAAAATGAGGTGAATGTTGTTAGACAAGAAAGTTAACATAAAATAAAAAGTTATCATTGATTCACCCCATCCCCCACTTAGTGATATATCAATCCTTGTTGGTAATTTACACATTTTTTACCTATATATGGTTGAATATTCCTTCTTTCATTATCTCAATTTCCTGAATTTTCATGAGTCTACATATTTCAGTTCTTTTACACTCCAGATTTAAAATATGGCTACTTTGTTAATACTATTTCACAATAGTTTTTTCCCTATAAAACATATATCTTGTTCTATATCTCATTATAATTGTTTTATCATTGATACAATCACTACATTGTCCTCCCCCAAATTTTTTCCTTGGTTCATTATGGTTCCACTCATCTCTAAACCCAAATTATTTAATGTTAGTGATGGTAATTGAACACCATAAAGGGATTATCAAAATCAAGAACATACAATATATTGAACCATGAAAACCTTTACCATTTTTTATCATCGGTTTATACAATAATTTATTTTGTTCAACCTATATAAATATTTGTTTAACCTCAGTTTCTAAATGATGTATTATCATGTTCATATAAACCAAATCCCTCCGAGTAAATGTGAAATCAATAATTCATATTGGTTATTAAATTTCATGTGATCAACCTATTTTTATCTCTATAGTGTGTCACAAAACATTATACTGAAATATATGAAAATTATAAAATCATTATGAAACCATAAATGTTATGGCATGGAACAAAATATATATCATTAATCATAACATATAGATGCATGATATAAAATAATAGAATACATTAAATAAATGCATAATATGATGACATGGAATATCTTAACAATCAAAATCATCATTGAAATGTTTCATAACTTGATAAATAAAATGGAAAGGCAACATAATGTGAAAAAACATGTACATTTTTCACAACGATGAAAATTGTAAAAACATTATGAGAAACACATTATTCTAAGTATAGTGTGAAGAAACTCATTATATTCATGCTAAAAAATATGGTCCAACCCATTATTACCATGCTTAAGTGAACAAAAACATTATATCCATGCATGAAAACCTAAAAAAATATAAAATTAAACCAATGGTATTTGAGGATTATATAAGACCCCACATCATCAACCCTATTCAATTCTGATAAAACCTATTTAATAAGATTTTTATTCCTAAATATTTAATAAAAATATAATACCTAACCATAAGGAATGATACTATATAAAAATCTAATATTTCATAATGAATCAGATGATAATAAAATATATACGATGATTAAAACATAACATCATTGGTGATAAACCATAGAGGAAAAATATAAGTGAAAATAAAAAAGTTTCCACACATCCATTTAAAAGGAGTTATAAAAGAAGAGATGAAAGTTAATTTACAATTTTTTTGAATGGGAAGATAAACCATTAAAAAAATTATTATAAATATTTTAAAAAGAAACCCTGAAAAAAACAAAAAAGACAATCTAATAAATCTGATGTGGTATATAATTAAAATAAATTCATTTATTGATATTTATAAGATAGTTTAATGAAAACCCCCCATTTGATAAAAATTAATGGAATTTCATTAAATAAAAGTTATAACTAAAACAATGGAGAATATATAGTATGATCCGTATTTTTATTTCCTAGAAGAAATTTTTTTTATTATAAAAACAAATTCATAGATAAAAATATTAATGAATAAGAATGAGTGTTATACTTATTAACACAATACTTTTAATTTGGAAATAATTTTTCAAATAATCCATTAATGATGATAAGAATTAATTTCCATAGATAAAAAAATAAAATACAATATAAAATATAAAAATTTTAGGATCAAAGAAAACATGAAGATTGTATTCAATAAAGAATGGCTATGACCCGAGGAATCATAAATCCAGTCTAAGAAACCCTAAAAAAATTTATAATTTTTTAGTCAAAAAACTATCGGAAAAATAAAAAATAAAAATATAATTCATATCATGAATTATAATAATATTATGATACAAAATATTATATACGAATTAGATACATCACTCAAAAGAATACATGGATTATAATAAAAAATATGTCTCAAGGGATTAAAATTCTAGAAAATAAACCCTTGCCTTGTTTACCCACATTGTTGAATAATCATTGAGATCCTATATAAAAACATTAATATATAAATCAAAAATTTTATAAAAATATAAATATATATAACCACTTATAAATTGAATTTATAATCATTGTCTACATGTATATTAGTTAGCTATTATCTATTTTGAATATCATGTCTGGGTAACCTCAATTCTTTTGAATTAGTTCAATAATAAAACTGTTTTTCGTCATCATTCACAAAAATTCATATTTACCTTATTATTAATGTCATAGTTAGTTATTATTTATAATAATGTATTATGTCTTAAATTCCCTTCATTTTTTATTTTGTATTTATCTTTGTTGATGAAATAGATTACAATCATGTTTTTGTGACTCTTGAGAACAAAAGGTATTTTCTTAATTAATGAGTTTAGTGATAATTATCACATTATAGAACCAATAAAAAATAATTCTTAACATATATAATTCATATTTTAACATTAATTTTTTTTACCATATTAATCAAAGATATAAATTCAAAATATTGACCAAGAAGGTTGTTAAACCGATCTAACCATGAACATGCATTGATTAATAGATGATTAGGAGGTTATTTAGTTGAAATATATTTATAATATAGATTAATGATTTAATACAGTTTTTATAGGATTTATATATCATAGTTATGGTGATATAGGATAATAATTTATGGGTTCGAAACAATTACATCGTATTAATAATTTTTCCCTTCTTAGAATTTTTTTTAAGATAATAAATTTTAAAATTAAATTTTATTATTTATAGCATTAATAGTGGAATCAATTTTAAATAAAAAATCATCTTCATATCCTAGAAATAAATTTTAAACATAGAAAATTATTATAACCATCAATCAAAAGTGGTAATTAAAAAAGAGAATACATCGATCCTAGAATGTGGTAGTCTGTATATATGCAAAAGTTATGATTTTAGATTCCTTGAACTGTAAAAAGGAGAAATAAGGTTCTTTATATATAAATATAATAAATTTAATATGTATCATTAATTTTCATTATGTAACCCTTTTTTAATTTTCCTATAATGTGGTGGAGGAAAATGAAACACGTTTATTCAAGGGTGTAGTAATATACACACATGCACGATTCACGTTTTTTTTCTTAATGGAAAATTTATGGGGTGATAATGATTTATATATCATTATAATAACATATAATTACACTATAATTACTTATTTTATAATTATATGATGTTGTAATGGTTGTTAGGATGAATTTGTGAATATAAATAAATAGGAAGGAGGGAAGAGTAGTTAGAAATTTTTACCACAAAACATGGATTATCTTCTATGGAAAGGGGGTTAAACCATTAATGGTTTCTATTTTTAGAATACCATAACCACATTAGGGTTTTTATGATTTATAAAAAGCGTTTTGGGTAAGATTTTGGTCAAAAATACGGTGTTGTGGTGTGGGGGAAGTGATGATAGGATTTCCCCTTCTATAAGTTAAAAAGGGATGTCATTTTTGTAAATACCCAAATATTTTAAAAAATGAGAAGTCAAACACAATAAACGTAGCTTCAAAATTCTGAAATAATGTATAAAATAAGTGATAAGGTCAATCGAGTTCTCAACCAAACATTACCTCATTTATATTAACCATGTTTTTAGCCATTCCATCTTAGTCAAATACTTTTTCCACATTTAATGTTTAACCATGGTAACTAATTTTTACAAAATTAATTTTTAATTTATGATTGAAAATAGAGATTTCATTTTATCACAATATGGAACTAATAATTCCAAATTTGAAATAAATCTAATTTTATTATATTCATAAAATTGATTAAAGTTAATTTTAATATATAAAATGTATAATATATAAAAAATAATTTATTAAAAAATATTGCTCACGTTTGAAAAGTAAAATATGGGTTTGTAAAATAAAATTAATATTTTTAAATTTAAATTGTAACTTATAAAATATATATTAGTTCCTAAAAAATTGGTTTTGTGAATTTATAAATCATTATAATATAATTATAATATCATAAATAAAATTTTATTTAAAAGATTGTATTTTTCACTATTCAAATAAAAATAAATATTTTTAGATTAAACTCAAAATTCATCTTAAAATAATATTGACATTAGAAATCAAAATTGGAATCATTATTTTTTATAAAATCAATTTAGAGTGTTCATTATTTTAATTTTTAAATAAAATAATTAATATAAATAGAGACTATTTTTATATGAAATCGTATTTTCATAATATTGGTTATTCTTATTATAAATTTATATAAAATACTAATAAAGTTATAATTAATAAATTAATCTTTTATTTTATTAAAATCTATATTTACTAGTAATATATATAGTTTTTTAATAAACATTTTAGTGAAAAAATGATATATTCTTAACCACAATAATGAATAACGTACATTTTTATAAAATAACCATTACATATATAAATTTATATTATAATATTTTTAATAATTAAATTAATCAAATTCATATTTAATAATTCAATAGATAGGTTCTAACTATCTCAACGTATTAGTGGTTGTTTTTAGTTGGGCATTTTATATAAAGAATGTTATCAAACATATTTGACATAATTAGAGGGAAATAAATATTAAAATCTCAGGTACTTACACTTCATATCTAGTAAGAATCATTAAAACACCATTTCTAGCTACATGATTATCTATTTCTATACCCTGTATAAGAACTTGAAAAACCCGATGGTCTTTCAATAGCTAGGTCACTCTCTGTAATAAGGACCCAATAAAAAACCTCTGAAAATTATAAGACGAAATATGTTTACCTTAGATTGTATCAAATGACTTAATTTATCCCTAAAATAAAAAACCCTAGTAGTCTCAACACTCACTAGTGAATTTGAAAATTGAAGCAACTTAGAAATGTAAATGACATAGTCCATCAATGATATGATACCTTGTGATAATGGAATAAAATAACATGCATTTTAAATATTAGGTGTCTTAAGAAATTAATACTTAACTAGAATATCCTAAAATTCCATCCATGGCTTTCCCACATTCTTAGATGCAGAGATAAGGACATCCCAGCAGTGCATCAAGAGTCATTGAAAAATATACACAACATGATTAACTTTTATAATGCCATGAGATTTTTATATTGGAATGTCATATTTGATAGAGTATATGAAACACAAATTTTAAAAATAATTTAAAAATCATGACTTTATGACATATTTATTTTTTAAACTAAATTTATTTGATTTCTTGCAATGCATTGAATGTAGGATATATACTAATCATCAAACTCAACTAAAATATTATTAGTTAAACATTCCCATTATAACCTAGCTATTAAGTTGATGCATATAATTATGAATAATAATATTCTAAAAATATATATTTTTACCAATATATAATTTAAACAAATTGGTTATCTATTGATTATTGTAACACCCCAAGATTTCATAGTACGTTCTCTAATTAAAGTAATTTAATAGCTTGAGTTACATGTGACACTGAGTTCGAGCACACCACAACATACCAAACTAGCTGTTCAAAAAGAAGTTATGAATTTTATTTACTACATTTTTAATCTTATATACTCTATATAATTTTAACATCAATATTATGTGTTTTATAGAAATAATATAAGAACAAATTCATTTTTTTCATATAAAAGAAGTATTTTTATAAAAAATGAAATTTTACCACCTTTTAATGGTGAAAAATTTATAAAAAAAAATAATTTTCAATTTTATATATTCAATTTAATGAAATTAAATTATTCTTTAGAATAAGGACATAAAAATTTAGTTTGGATAAAAGTTGGGTACTTTTCTGATAACTTTCATATTTTGACGAATGGTAAAAAATACTATGTTGTAATTGAAAATAAATTTTTTATTAGAAATAATTTTTAGTTTTAAATTATTAATTTGAAATGATTTAAAGTATAACTAGATTGTATTTTTATTATTTAATACAATATAGGTCATTATAAGTAATTTAACATTTAAATTTGTGATTAACACATGTCAATTTTTTTATAGTTTTTACTTTTTGAAACCCACTTTTTGGTATTGAAAACAGGAATTAATTTTAAATTTATAAATGAAACTTATATGTTTTTAATTTGGTAAAATATATTTATTTTTTGAATTAGGAATATCAAATTTAGCTTTGAGTAACTTTTTGGTATTTTTCTGAAAACTTTCAATTTTTTACGAACATTGAAAAACATGGCGTTATTATTTAAAACTGAATTTTTATTTAAATAAATATTAATTTTCTTTAAATTTATTTTAATCAAAATAGATATATAATATCTATATAAGATCAATTTAATTCATTGGAGTTATTTTATAATAAAATTATAAATATAAAATTTTACTGAACCTTTTAACATCTTTTACCCACCTTCTTAGAGCATTTGCAAATTTGCATAAAACATAATTTTACTACTTCTGTAAGTTGAATTCCGAAAATATGAGAGACACAATTGATATCAGTAGGTATTTTTTTCAGTAAGATAAAAATAATTTTTGGTGAATAGTAACGTTTGACATTTATTTACCACGGTTAAAAGTAAACAGGGAAAATAAAGGTAAAAATGATATTATAATTGCCCTAACACATTTTCTAATTCTATTGGATAAGTTTTTTTCGACATATAAAACCTTAGGAATACAATTTTATCGATTAGTTCCACTTAGTTTAGATTAGGAAATTCATTATTATTTTATTTAAAGAAGAGTTAAAAGTGTTAAATTCAATGTTTAATAACTAAAACTTTTTTAATATAAGGTTACACACAATATAAATTAGACTATTAAAATTCATTAGAAAGATAAAAATATTTCCTACATAATTTTATTTTATTTATAATTTTTAGAAATCAAATAAGTTAATTTATTTAAGACACAATGATGATGCAGTAATTACCTTATTAATGAATGAATCAAATAAAAGGTATTATAAATATTAAAATAAATAAAATTTAAATGTTTCTATGACATAAAAGAATTTTATAGGTGATGATGACATGTTAGGGTTAATTCAATGTATCCTGTTTTAAGTAATCAAGTTTTTATGACTTTCACAAAGACAAAATACCAAATAATATCAAAATTGACATAAATTAATTTTTAGAACAAATACTATATTATTGGTTGATATAATTTTCCTAAAAATATATTTTTTGGCCAAATGGATTAAATAATATTATATATTTAATTAATGAACCCCTTGAGGTTATCTCGAAATATTAGAGTATGTTTATTAACCATATAGTGTAAGAATACATGAAGACACGGTATAAGTTAAAATATTTAACTAAGAGTTAAATAAAAAAATATAAGGTTAATATGGTGACCTAAACATGTCTAAAACCTATTGGTTGATTGGTTTTAGACCCATAACCACCTTATACTATAAATAAGTAATTTTTGAGACATTATAAACCGAAAATTATTTTATTGGAAAATAATATTTCATGCTTTTCCTAACGCGACTCTCACCTCTCTTATTAAAGGGTTCTTCCCCTTCTCTCAAAATCACACCTCCAAATCCATTTGAATCGTCCAAAACCTACCCCAATATCTTCCAAACATCCCTAAAATTATCCTAGAGTCCTTAATCTGAGAAAAAATCCAACCTGTGGATCCCTTTTAATCATCTCAAAAGGAAACACCAAAATAAGAGGCAATAATTTCACCACCCGCTTTCAAGTTCTTTTCATCTTCCACTTACAATTTCTTTGTTGTTTCCATTCCTAAATAATAACTACAGTACATAAAACATACAATGATGTTATTATAAATATGGTACAAACATATATGTTATTCTATCCATCATCTAAATGACAAAGTCACCATATGTTCGTACGTACGGCTTATCGTCTCCATGTCGTGGTGTACTTTGTTATTCAAACACTTTATTATTTGGATGGGTATAATAATGAGTATAACTAATGTAAATAATAAATATAACATGTTAATATTCCGTACATATGATATAACATCCAATTACACATGATTTAACCATCAATATAATGATATTGTTGCTCGTGCATACATACGGATTACCGTCTCCACGGCGCGATGAGATTCATTCCCATGTTCACCATTAAAAGATGATTATAAAAATATATATTATAAATAAGTATGTAATATATGAAATAATTAAGGTACTAGATATAAATATATATATATATATATATGTATGTATGTATGTATGTACTTACATATATTTTATTCACTTACTTTCATTTAATGCGATATGAAAACGAAAATAGCATTTATACGTACGTACGACCTACCGTCTCCGTAAACAGTTCCTTCCATTTCATATTTCATTCTATTATAAATAATAATATTCTAAATATATATGATATATAAATCAAGGATTATATTCTCAATGTATTTAAATCATTATCTAAATGATACGATCAAGAATAACATGTTGAAACACGCACAGTAATGAAAGTGATTATTACCCAAATTGTTAATTTAACATGGAAATACTTATTAAATGGGTATTATAAAGTCATAAATGAATATTGTATGATATAATAAATATAAATATGGTTCTGGTATAATTTAATAACATTCTATGGTCATTATACAAGAGGCTAAATTTACTCTTGACCAAAGAAAGTGCAGGGTAAGGGTTAATTCCTCAATCTCATTATTATCCGAGATTGTTTATGTGTATGTATTTTTTGGTACATATTTATTATCCATGTACATGTTTCATAAAATAATTTTCAAAATTATTCTTTTAAGGTAATTTTAAACTAAATAATAATTTTAAATGTTTTAATTGTTTAATCTTCTAAATCATTCTCATTGATTTCTATGTTTTCAAAATGGTTTATAAGGATCTATTTATATGGAAAAGAATTTTTCTAAAATGTTAATTCCATTCAAAAGATTCAAAGTGATATGAGACACTTTGATTCAAAAATGTATTTAAATGTCTTCCTTTCTAAATTATTTTACTTTTATGTGTTTTTATCAAAAAAGAGATATTTCTATCAAAGAGTTGTACAAATCATTTTCATCTATGTCAACATCCTTTTATGGAATTTAAACTTGTTTGAAGTTTGTTTATTATGATACAAATATTCCATATTATATTGAAGGTTTTCCAATATGTTTTACTATGGATGTGTTATTTTTATACCATTCATCGTTTATGGATAAAGTATTGTTATTTCGTATGTTATTTTTAATATGATTGTTTATGTTATGTTTGAACATTTTCATATGAGTAATACATTGGACATAGTAACTAATGGGTGGTGCCCGCTATACCTCCTCGATGCATCGGTAGGTCTCATGATACAAACCAGTGTCTTGGCATAAGGCCTTGTCAAAATTGTATTTCTAGTCATGGCATAAGGCCTTGACTCCGTGGTTATAAAGTCTGGCATTATGCATTCCGTCTTTATGAAATAGGATATTGATATTACATGTGATTATTTGACTATTAGAATATCCATGTGAATAAGTCAATAGAATTATTTGATTTATCATTTTTATATTATGATGATGTTTATGTTTAAAAGGATTTGGTTTTAGTTTTATACATTTCCTTTAATATTTATGCTTATTTATAAAACTTGTTTCTATATTTTTATCCTTACTGAGCATCTAAGCTCAACCCTTTGAATGCTTTATTTTTTCCAGGATGTGGAAAGAATGTTATGATTGACCTACAGGGATAGTCTAAGTGATATGAATGTGGTCAATGGATACAATGTTGGTGTTGTTTTTCATTTTATAATGTAATGTAACATTCATGTATGTAATATATTTTCCAAGACTGCTAAACTGATCGGTCCTTCAGAATATGATTCGTTATAATCATGCCAATGTTTTAAAATAATGCACTGACTCTGGGTAACTAGGGTCAAGGCATTACAGTTGGTATTTGAGGAATTTTAGCAACCACCATGGAAATATATTTAGATAAACTCTGATTAGAGAACATTACCCTAAGATAGGCTTTTAGGATTAGTATAGAAGAACTTCCTAGAATTTTGGTAATATAGAGATTTTTTGTATTTTCCAAGAAATACATCCTTGTCTACATACGAGCTGGTAGAGGCAGCTATGGAACATATGTATATAGGAGTAAAAACTCTGACAAGGTGTTTTGGGTTGATTTGAGGTATCCTGGTACACGACAATGGGCCTTGGTGCACTCTTGGTTACGAAACTCCCGGGGGATATTCTTAGCATAATTCACATTTTCATTACTATCCATTATGAAGGATTTATAAGTAAATACTTCCCCAAAGAAAAATTTTTATGATTATAGATTCTATGCATAATATTTAAATATTTTTAAGGTATTTTACATGTTTGGAATTATGCATTTTGATTCATAAACTAACCTAGTCTATTCCATTGTTTAGAAATGACGCCTAGTATAAGGAATGAGAATTCCAGCAATACACATGATCGAAAGATTAAGAACGATCATATCATTCATGTTATTAAGATAAAATTAAAAAGTGAAATAGTCTCCCACATATTCTCATCATATGAAAAATAGTATCATGAGTTAATAAGATAAGTAAATAATTCTCTAAGTCGTATGGCTTTGAAGGTAAGTAGGAGAAAGAAAGGATGGTAAAGAGAAAGAAGGATTTTTTCATATGTTATAACTGTATAAAGATTCACCTTAGTAAATGCTTGAAGGTAATGGGAGTTTGTTATAATTGTGGATAAAAAAGACACCAAGTGAGTTATTGTAAGGGTAAGAAAAAAGTTTTAAATGAACAATGCTTTATCTTCAAAGAGTTGGGACACTACTCGAAACAGTGTCCAAATCATCAGAGTATACCCCAAATGCTGCTATTGGATAATAATAAAGTTATGATACTACCAAAGATTAAAGGAAATGATTAGATTTATTATGATGTTATTAAAGTATTATTTAATTTGAGTATTGTATTAATAATGTAAATGTTATAATAATTATAGAGTGTATAAGGATTGTAATACAATACTATTTTATTAATTACATGAGATTGTGTGGAACAAAGAAAAGTGACTAAATAGTAGGTTATTTTTTTTGGAAAATATATGGTTGAGAGAAAGATAAACCATAACATGGTTCTGATACTGATGTATTGATTTTGGAATAATATATGATTGATTTGGATAAATTATTTTGGATATTCCTGACTTACTTAAAACTGATTAATTATTTCTATATACCATCATTGTTGGAGTTTAGAAAATTTTTGGATAGAAGGATTATATAATGTATTATATAAATAATAAGGGAGCATGAAGGTAATAAATAAGGTTTTTTGGTAATTCAGGGTGCTATATTGTTTTAAAAGAATACATTATTAAGTTATTCACATGTTATTTCAAGGAAAATAGATCTTCATTGTGTTTACCTTTCTTATAAATTTTGGACTGTGAGTTTGGAAAGAAGTATTTTGGATTATTCTAAAGGTTTAAATCGATTATGTTTGACAATGGATACTATTGTTAAGGTTAAATTATTTATTGAGACTATTTTCGTATTGTCATAAAAAGGACAACCTGAAGGTCAGTTGATAACCCATCGCGTCCGACGAGGCCGCGAGACTTGAACCCGCAACTGAAGGGAGACAAGGGTGGATCATATACCAATGGAATACATGATTTCATGGTTTGTATAATGTATTTTTTTAAATATTATGAAAAATAAATTATAAATTTATTATTTTTTGAACCTTATACGATTAGGATAAATATAATATTTTTTATTTTTTTGTCTTTTGTAGTGAAAGATGAGTTTGTGGTAAGAATTAGTTGAAGGATGAAACACTACTTATCAACTATATTTTTCCCCTTATTCTATGAATAAATTAATTCTTAAACTTTAGGGAAGGGATATTAAAATAAAAAATGTGTTATCCTAATACCTTATATTTTTTTGAACTAACGATATTTTAAATTATCATAGATTGATGGCATTGAGGCCCAAAATTTCACACGTGTCTGTGATTGATGACCTCAATAAATCCATATAAATATTTATGTTTTTCATCCTATTATTTTTCTCTAATTTCCACTAATTTTCTCCAAATTGATATCATAATTTGGTGGTAACGTTTTCATTCCCTTTCCATCTAATTTAGACAAAATTTTATTTATCCAATTTCCGATGTGGGTTTTACACAAATGTATTTTTCCTATTTTTTACCTTTTATTTTCGAAAAAAAATTTAAAATTGTGAGGACAAAATTTATTGAAGTAGGGGAGACTATAACACCCTAGGATTTCATAGTACACAATCTCATTAAAGTAATTCAATAGCATGTGTTATATGAAACACTGAGTTCGAGCGCACCACAACTTACCAAACTAGCCATTCAAAAAGTAGTTATGAATATTATTAACTAAATTATGAATCTTATATACTATATATAATATTAACATCAATATTATGTGTTTTTAGACATAATATGAGATCAAATTCATTTTTTTCAGACAAAAGAATTATTTTTAAAAAAATTGCAATTTTACCGCCTTTTAATGGAAAACCTTTTTTTAAAACCAATATTTGACACTTTTATATATTAAATTTATTGAAACTAAATTCTTCTTTAGATTTGTAACATAAAAATTATGTTTGGATATATTTTTGGTACTTTTCTGATAACTTTCATATTTTGACGAATAGTGAAAAAAACTATGTTTAAATTTAAAACAACTTTTTTAATAAAAAAAATTTATAGTGTTATATTTTGAATTTTAAATGTTTTGAAGTATAATTAGATTATATTATTATAATTTAATAAAATTTAGGTCATTATAATTAATTTCACAATTAAATTTGACATAAACACATGTCATTATTTTGATAATTTTTACTTTTTAAAAACTCGCTTTTTGGTTTTGACAACAACAATTAATATTAAATTAATAAATGAAAATTCTATGTTTTTAATTTTATAAAATATACATCTTTTTTGAAATTGGAATATCAAAATTATCTTTGGGTGATTTTTTGGTATTTTTCTGAAAACATTCAATTTTTTGATGAATAGTGAAAAACACTACATTATTATTTTAAAGAGACTTTTTTATTTAAGTAATTATTTATTTTATTTAGATTTATTTTAAGTAGAAATAGATATATAATAGCTATATAAGTTAAATTTAATTTATTGGAGTCATTTTATAATAAAATTAGATGTTAAAATTTTTATTTAACTTTTTAACCACTTTTACCCACCTTCTAAGATAATTTACAAATTTGTATAGAACTAAATTTTTCCACTTCTGTGAGTTTAATTTTAAAATTCTGAGAGACAAAAATGATATTAGTAAGTAAAATGTGGTTCAATAAAATAAAATTAATTTTTTTTGAATAGTATCTTTTGACTTTTATTTACCACGGTTAAAAGTAAATAGGGTAATTAAAGGTAAAAATGATATTATAATTACCCTGATTTTTTTAATTCTACTGGATAAGAATATTTCAACCAAAAAAATTAGGAATAATATATGATCCTTTATGTCCACTTAGATTTTATTATAACATTTATTATTATTTTATTTAAATAAGTGTTAAAAGTGTTAAATTCAATGTTTAATAACTAAACAATTTTTAATATAGGGTTACACAAAATATAAATTCGAGTTTAAAAATTAATTAGAAAGCTAAAAATATTTCCTAAATAATGGTTTTGTATTTATAAATTTTATACCTTAATGAATTTAATTTATTTATGACACAATGATGATGCAATAAGTACCTTATTAATGAAAGAATCAAATAAATCTTATTATAAATATTAAACTAAATAAAATTTCAAAGTTTTTATAACTTAAAAAAAATTTATAGGTGAATATGAAATGTTAGGGTTGATTATATGTATATTTTTTTAATAAATCATGTTGTGATGACTTTCAAAAAAACAAATACTAAATAATGTCAAACATGACATAAATTAATTGTTAAAACAAATACTATATTATTGGTTGATATAATATTCCAACAAATATATGATTCATCCAAAGGGATTAAATAATATTATATATATCATTAATGAACCAAATTAGGTTCTATTGGATGTTTAGAGTATGTTTATTAACCATATAGTGTAAGAATACAAGAAGACACAGTAAAAGTTAAAATATTTAAATAAGAGTTAAATCTAAAAGATAAGGTTAATATGGTGACCAAAACCTATCTAAAACCTATTGGTTGATTGTTTTTAGACCCATAAACACCTTATCCTAGAAATAATCATTTTTGATCCATTATAACCCTAAAATTATTTTACTATAAAATAATATTTCAAGCTTTTCCTAAAGTGACTCTCACCTCTCTGATAAAAGGGCACTTCCCCTTCTCTCAAAATCACACCGCCAAATACATGTGGCTTGGCCAAATCCTTCCAAAATATACCTAAAACTTACCTCACATCAACAAAGAGTAATTAATTTTATAAAAAAGCCAACCTAAGGATCCATTTTGATCAATTCAAAAGCAAACACCAGAAAAAGAGGTAATAATTTCACCACCCTCATTCATGCTCTTTTCATCATCCACTTCCTCTTTCTTTGTCGTTTCCATTCCAAAATAATAAATCCAGTACCTCTAACATAATTTGATGTTATTATAAATATTGTATAACCATATTATTTATACTTTCCATCCTCTGAATGACAAAGTCACCATACGTGTGTACGTACGACTTATTGTCTCCACGTCGTGGTGTAGATTGTTATTCAAACACTACATTATTTGGATGGGTATAATAATGAGTATAACTGATGTGAAGAATAAATATTACATGATAATTATTCCTTAAATATTATATACCATCCAATTACATATGATTTCACTATCAATATAATGATATTGTCGCTCGTGCATAAGTACAGATTACCGTCTCCATGACGCGATGAGATTAATTACCACGTTCACCAATAAACGATGATTATAAAAATATATATTATTAAGAAGTATTTAATATAAGACATAATAATTCTAGTGTATATATATATATATATATATTTATGTACTAACATATAGCTTATTCACTTACTTATGTTCAATGCGATATGAAAATGGAAACAACGTTTATGCGTATATACGGCCGACCGTCTCCTTAAACGGTGCCTTCCATTTAATATATATATCTATTATAAATATTTATATTCTAAATATATATGATATATAAATCATGTTTTATATTTTGGAAGTATATAAATCATGATCTAAATGATACAATCAAGAATAACAAGTTAAAACACGTATAATAAAGGAAGCGATTATTACCCAAAATCATAATTTAACATGGAAATCATTATTAAATCGGTTGTATAAAGTCCTAAATGAGTCATCTATGATATAAAAAATATGAATATGGTTATGGTATAATTTATTAACATACTATGGGCATTATACAAGTGGTTAAACCTACCCTTAACCAATGGAAAGTGCAAGGTAAGGGTTAATTCCTCAATCTCATTATAATCTGAGATTGTTTATGTGTAATTATTTTCTGGAAAATATTTATTATCCATGTCCATGTTTCATATAAGTCTTTCCAAAATTATTTTTTAAGGTAATCATTAACTAAAAAATAATTTTTAATGTTTTAAATATTCATTCTTCTATATCATTCTCATTAAGTTCCATTTTTTCAAAATATTTTTCAAGGATTTTTTTATATGGAAATTAATGTTTTTAAAATGTTATTTCCTTTCAAAATTTTCAAATTGGTATGAGATAAATTGATTAAAAATTTTATTTAAATATATTCCTTTATAAATTGTGTGACTTTTAAGTATTTTCATGAAAAATGAATATTTCTCCCAAAGAGTTTTACAAATCAATTTCATCTATGTCAACATCTTTTGATGGATTTTAAACATGTTTGAAGTTGGTTTATTATGATAGAAATCATCTATATTTTATTGATGGTTTTTTAATATTTTTGAACATGGATGTGTTATTTTTATACCATTCATGTTTTATGGATAAAGTATTGAAATTTCATATGATTGTTTTAATACGAATGTTTATGTTATGTTTAAACCTTTTCATATAAAGAATGTGTTAGAGTTTGTAAGTGATGAGTGGAGCCCGATATATCTCCTCGATGAATTGGTAGGTCTCATGAGACAAACTAGTGTCTTGGCCGAAGGCCTTGAAAAAATATTATTTGTAGTATTCCCACAAGGCCTTGACTATGTGGTTATGATGTCTAGCATTATGCATTCTATCTTTATGAAATTGGATATTGATATTACATGTGATTATTATACTAGTAGAATATCCATGTAAATAAGTAAATGGAATTATTTGATTTATCTTTGCCATATTATGTTTATGTATAATTTTAAAAGGCTATTGTTTTAGTTTTATAAATTTCCTTAAATATTTATGCTAATTTATGAAAGTTTTCGTTATATTGTTATCCTTAAAAAGTATCTGAGATCACCTCTTTATATGTTCTATTTTTTTCTGGATGTGAAAAGTATATTATAACTGACATGAAGGGATAGTCTAAGCGATATTAATGTGGTCAATGGAGAAAATTTTGTTGTTGTTTTTTATTATATAATGTAATGTAACGTTCATGTATGTAATCTATTTTCCAATACTGCTAAACTGATTGGTAATTTGAGACTTTATTCCTTGTAATCATGCCACTGTATTAATATAATGCACCGAATATGGGTAACTGGGGTCGGGGCATTACAATTAAAAATCAAAATAAAAATAATTTGAAATAAAATGAAATATTTTCAAAAAAATAGAGTTTTTATGAAAGGTAGTTTCAACACCCATTGAAAACATATTTTAAAATTTATTTTTAAACCTTTTATAATTTTTCTTCCAATATAAACCTTGTTTTTGAAATATTATTTTCAAAATTATATTTGGGTTAATTTTTTAAAATTATGGAAAAATATTAATTGTTTTATAAATATTGAAAAATTATATTTTTTAATAAAAACTGCCTTTTCATTTTAAATATTTACAAGAATAAATTATATATAAGTTTCCTTTAACATAAAATTAGTTAAATGATATTTTTATTTAATAAATTATATCGTCAGATTCTATTTCAGATTTATTTATGATTTAAGAACTTTTTAATCTTTTTAACATTTTCATTGGAATTTTTTTCTGATGTGTCTTAATGTTTAATTATAAATTGAATTTAACCACTTTTATGAATTTTATTCAGAAAAATGAATTTAATATTTCTATTAATCATAATTTATATTATCTAATAAGTTCAACATACCTTTTTAACATAATGAAATGTGAAATAATTACAAATTTATTATTAAGTTAAGATAAAAACGAGTTTTCTATGGGATTATGATGAGAATACTAGAGATACAAACTATATATGTTTTAAAAAACACATTATATAGAAATATGTAGACCTTAGAGTATCTAATGATTGAGAATGAATCAATTTAAAGGGTATTTTCATGATAAAAACGTGGGTATCACTTTATCTTTTCAAAAATTCATTGTGTATCTTCTACCACACTTATAAAAGGACACCCAATATCCTCCCATCTTCAAACTTCCATGGTCTATTGGATTAAGAAATACCAACCCAAATAACTTCATTACAACACAACCCAAACACTGATGGCCTTAATTAGATTATTAGTCCCTCCTATTATTGCAATAGGTATAAACCTAATGTGGTGACCAAAATAAAATATTAAATTATTAAATGGGCATATTTGTTTTATTTAATCATCAACCTCCTTATAATAACAATAAAATATGATAATATAATAAAAAAGTATCCCCTATATATAGATATGTTATTATGTTAATGGAATAATATAGATCCCTCTCCACATCCACCAAATGGGAAATAGAATCGTCGATCATGTGTTTGGCGGACTACCACCTCACAAATATATGTAATTTGTTTTCTATCACCACCATTTAAAGATGAGTATTATTTATGATTTAACATATGTATATAATAATTATTAAAACATTATACTTATTTAATTATGATATCACATATACCTTATTACACATATTATGTGGGGGGATACGATAACATCACTCATGCGTACACATGATTACCACCTCACGAAGTGATGTTATTAATTTTTCACATAAGATTTATATTAAAGGAAATAAGGAAAATTTTAATGAATATATTTAATATTTAGGAATTAAAAAGACTTATATAAATATTATATCACATATAACTTCTTAACATTCAATCTATGGGAAAAAAATAACATCACTCATGCGCACATGTGTACCACCCCCTACACATGGTGATATGAAATGTTTTCCATTTTATTTTTAAATAGATTGTAGTACGGATGGATTTGGTTCATATAAATGATATATGTTACATAATAATGATTAGAAAAATGTGATTTAATATTTATTTTCCTTTCATTCTTTCCTTCAATAGAAAATGGAAACAATGTCCATGCACACATACAACCTACCATCTCCAAGAGAAGTGTAATCTATTTTCAATCTATTAATTTTATAAATTAATATAAATACATATATAAAGAATATATATTATATTTAAATAATGTTTTAATTTATTTATATAATATAACTATGATAAAATTATACTAAATTAAATTACCGAACCAATACATACGTGAAATATGAAGCAATTATCACCCAAAACAAATATTTTATGATAGAAAAGTTAATAAATGGGATATAAAATCATATAGGTAAATAATATATGGTTTATAATATATTAGTATGATTTTTTTAATATATTATTAATAACACTATATAAAATACTCATGAGTTTTAAACATGTATGAAAGAAATCAGTCCTTAGTTAAGGGTTTCATATCTCACTTTTACTTTCATAAGACTTATGAATAGTTCACCACTTATTTCTTATATTGGTGTATATAAATCCACATCTGATATTTTTTTAGGATGAAAAAATTTATCTTGATTATATTTGAGGTATCATTTGAAGTTATCCATTTCATGGGTCTTCTGATTCAAACATTACAAAAATGATAATTTTTATTTTTCAATCACATCATTATTCAGGATTGATTTTTTTAAGTCTGCCTTGGTGGAATCAATTTATATTTATATCCAAAAATCAATCTATTTTATTCTCATATAGTTATTCATGACATTTTTCAAGTAATAGTATAATTTTATTTCTGTTTGATACTTAAAAATATTAAAAAAATATTTTTAAGAATATTCCACATTATTTCTTTCTTTGGTCGAAAATACTTTTTACATTGAAATCCATGTTTTATAAAAAAAATTAATTTTTTTTAATCATTATCCAACTTATTTATTAAGTCTTTGTTACCCATGTTTTAAATTTTATTTTTTAAAAATAAATATTTATTTATTTTTTCAAACATGGCCCATTTCGTGTTTACCAAAAATGTTATGGAAATATCTCTTTTAACATGTATGACAAGTATGGAATTTCTTACTATCATGACCAAAAAAATTATTGTAGATTAATTTATATGTAATAATGGGTATTTTTAAAGAAAAATATTTTAAAAATATTTTGTTTTATTTTAGATTAAAAAAATTTTTCAAAGAGAAATGGTTGTTTTCCTGAAAAATGTTTTAATGAAATATTTATGTTTTGCATATTCATCAATATTACCAACAATTGATTGTACTTATGAACCACGAGTGATATGTTTCATTAAAATAATCATTATTTTTTCTCAATATTCTTTATGATCAGTTTTACTGGAGTGGTAATATATTTTTTCCATTCACCATATAACTCCTGATGGTTTATGATTTTTTTATTTAATATTGTAATTATTAAAAATTAATTTTTTATTTTTTAAATATGAATTCTTATGATGATTATGCTTCACCCCTTTCATATAATGAATGCATTGGATATATTATGTGAAATTTGGAGGCCAAAATTACATAGCACTGTGATGTATCGAAAGGATTTATAAGGCAAATTAGTTAGAGAAATTAAATAGATTAATTTTTTATAGTTTTAAAATATCTTATGAAATGTACTTATAGTATTTTTTAGACGTCCAACATTATAAATTCCCTCATTATGAGAACAATTATTAATTTCCATTAGATTATTTTATTTGTTAATATATCTATAGATAATTTTCAAGCTAATGTGATAATTGACATGGAATTATCTGGTCATCATTTTTTCCTTCCATAGTATGTACAAAGTATTTTTTTAAATGGAATGAATTTCAGTTATTTTACTTGAAATATTGACTATTATTATTTATTCATGATATCTTCTATTTTATGTATAAACTTACTAAAAATTTGACCTCACCCCTTTCTTATGAATTGTTTTTTATGACATTCCATGAAGTTATTTGTGTCTGATATACTGCGATATACTAAGGGGAAATAACAAATTCTAAAAGAAACACCATTTTTATTTTATTTTTTCAATTATAATGTGAATTATATATATATATATATCTAATTTTCCCAGACTAAATAACTATTTATTCCTTTGGGTTGTGATGAATTTTATCTTATGCTAGTTTAACGAAACAACCCCCAAATTTGGTCTACTATAGTTTGGGTCTATATAGTTGGTTTAATAGAATGGTTTAGTAGAAAATTAGAAAACTATATTTAGGGAACCATATATTAGGGATTGTAACCCTATGATAGACATTTATTATATGTATATAAACACATAATAAATTTTTAATAAGGTTGAGATAATGTGGATTTCCAAGAAATACATATATATGAGGATACTAAAAGTGGAAATGGTTCTGGAACATAGGTACCTTGGGATAATAACTCTAGAAAAGGAGTGTTGGTGTTGATGGAAACATTACCTAGTGCATGACCATGGGTCTTAATTCACACCTAGTATAACACTCCTGAGGGACATTCCCTGGTTAATTCACATTTTATTTACAAATAATGTTGAATGATTTAAAAAGATAATGACCATGATTGACATATGATTAAACCCAATGTGTCTTATATTGAAAATAAGGTGTTATTATTTAGAAATATTATAAATGATTTTTTTAGGATTTTTTGGTTTTCTGCAATGATTATTGGGTCTTACACTATAATTTTTGGTTTAATCAATGGAGAGAATCAGAAGGAATTGAGTTAACATTGAATTTGTTAGAAAATATATTGATGTAAAACCAAATGTGTTGAAGGATACAATGAATGAAATTTTCATTATTCCTAATACATTATCACAATAATTTATTCACCACTTTAAAATTAACCAATACTTAGACTAACTAATAAGATAAGGATGTAGTCTTCTAAGGGAATTAATATTTGATAACATTTGGGAAATTAGGTTTTATTTCCTTCTTCTCAAAACTATGAAATGAGGCATTTTATAGAGTGTCTAAAAGAAATATGAAATTTTTTTATTATTTTAAAATATGGGAAAAAAATTAATATCCAATGAAAAATATAATGTTTTATTGAAGTAATATATGATAATAATGGTATCCCTGTAGTATTATTGATGGTTGAATGTTTTAAATTTGGAATGTACATGAATTATGAAAGTTTATGTTATATGAAGAATGATATTGATGATAATTAGAAATTTTTTAAGATTAATGGTTATATTTATGATGATAATGATACAACAAATTATATATTGATGGAATTAAATATTAAGGAATAAGACGATGAATCCTAGTTAATGGTTTAAGAATGAAGTTTATTTATTAATTTCATTGTGTTTATATTCAAGAACTATTTTATAAGGGTATTTTATCAATGATATAATTTTTACAATAATTTTGAAATTTATAAGGAGATTAATGCAGTCCTTTTTCTACAAGGATTTTAGATCATATGTTGAATGGTACTGATGACCAAAAAACGATTCAATGGAATGTTCATCTTTTTGGGAAAAATGATTTGTGGAATATAAAATTATATATGGGATCAGTATTGAGAAAATATTTTTAAAGAGACCCTTATGGGATATTATGGGTGACATTGATTTTGGATAGTGAATTGACTGTTTATGTTATCTGTATTGAAGTTTACTTCATGTTTTGACTTATAAAATATATTCGAATGTTTGGGATTTTATATTTGGAAGAATTCATGTTTTCATTAATGTTTTTATGGTTATAAATGTATTCACATATTTGAAATGTGGAATTAATATCCACTTTATATTTTTGGGTAAATATAATATTTATTTATTGACCTTCATTGTGAATATTTGGACTATGAATTTGGTTAGATATATTTTGGTCGATTAATATGGTTGATCATTTATGAAGTGGATTAAGCATAATATTGGGAGTTAATATTTAGGTATTATATACTGTTTTATTTTATTGAACAATTCTTTATAACAATTTTTTAGTAAAGACTGTAAGAATATCTTGTTACTCTTTTATAGATCATATGAATCGTTAAAAGCAAATTTTACTACTTAAAGCATAATTTTTTTTATATTTATTTATAGGAGTAAGAGATCATGTGGAAATTTATTAAAGAACATACAAAGGATGAATCTATATTAAAGAAATATAAATACATGATGCTAATATATTTCCTTATAATCATAGAGAGTAAATGAATTCCTCATCTTTAGAAGCAGAAATTACCAAAAAAATCATATTACCTTCATATATGGTGAATAAAATGTTCTTTTAAATCATCACAATTTTTTGGTTTTCATGTCCTTATAATTCCAATGATAATTCAATATATTTAGATCAATTATCTCTTTTACTCTCTAAAATTATTTTCATATTTCATCTATATCTATATCTTTAATTTCCACCAATGTCCTCAGACTTGGGAACATAATTATGTGTTATTCTAAATGAGATTTTTACATCAATTTATCTTTTATAAGGAGTATGCCTTTTTAAATATTTTTTGAAGTTTTTTTTCCATCAATGATACTTTCAAATCACAAAATATTGATATGATATTAAGATTAAAATGTGAGGAAAAAATTTATTGTACATGGATATAATATAAATCCATGAGATTTTAGAAGAGGAACACAATATTATATAGCGTATATAACATGCACTACAGATATTATAAGAGAAAATTTGACACCAATATATTAAAATATATTTATTTTTTAAAATCAATCTCTTCAAATGCCTGGAACCTATGAATATCCATGTTTAAACAAAACACAACACACACTTAATATATTATTATTTTAAAATGACCATTATTACCTACTGATTAATTGTTTGGTTATGAATAAGATATAATTTTTTATAAAGTTATATGTCTTCAACATTTATAAATGTAACAATATTAGTTCTACTGATTAGAAATGAAAATAAAAAACATTTGAAAGAAAAATAAATGTTTTCCAAAAATCATTATTTTTTTCTAAAAGACGGGTTCAACGAGATTTATGAATATATTGTAAAATAGTTTTTTACCAAATTTATAAATTTTATTTTTAAAAATAAATTTTATATTTTAAATCTCCATCACAAATTATCATTGGACAAAATAATGATAATTTTTTTAAAATAATAATTATTTGATGAACAGTAAAAAATACAGGTTTTTGATAAAAATTGTCTTTTAATATAAATTATTTAAATGATTAAATTACATTTTAATTTTTTTAATGTTAAATTAGTTATATTATGTTACAAATAATCAAATTTAGGTCATTAAAATCATTGTTTTAATTCTGATACAATTTTTTTATAAATATAAACAATTTTATTGGGAAAATAATTTATTAGGACTTATGTTGGATTAATTCTAAATTTAATTCTGATAATACTATGAATATAATTTTTAATAAAGGGTTCCATGTTTTTAATCTTAATGATATTTTATTATCAATTCTGGTCAACTTAATTTTTGACCATAATGAATAATGAAAATAGTAAAAGTTAATTATCATGGTTAAAGTTAAATAAGGTTTACCATGGGTTGATGGTTAAAAAAACCTAAATTTTTTCCAAAACCCATTATATATATATACCTTATAACTAATAATGTTCAATTATTACAAATTTTGGTGGCTTTTTTAATGATAGAAACATGGTTATCACTTTACTTTTTTAAAAATTCAATGTCTGTCCTCTCACCGACTATAAAAGGTCACCCACTCCCCTCACCTTTTCACACATCCAAATCCATTTACTTCTTTAAGACCATTACCAAATATCTCAATTATTCCCCCACACTCTCCCCTATATCCTAGAGGACTTATTAGTATTTTTAATCCATCCCAATAAGTCTTTAGTTATAATACTAAAGTTGACTGTGAAGAAGAGGTATAATTCTTAAATGTGAATATTGGTTTTATTTAATCTCCCACCTTATTAAAATTTTCTACACTTATGATAATATAATTAAACAAGAATTCATTATATTTTAATATTTTATTATGGTAATAAAAAAATATCCATCTCCACTTTTATCAAATGGTAAAAGCAACAATCAATTATGTGTTTGGTGGACTACCGCCTCATGAACAAATGTAATCCAGTTTCAATCACCATTATTAAAGGATCTATATAATGATAGATTTAACATATTTATATAATATATGGGGAATTATTATAATTACATAATGATTATATCATATATACCTTCTCTCTTACCATTTTGTGGGGGATACTATAACATTGATTTCGTGTTCGGCAGACTACCTCCTCATGAAGTGGGCTGCATCATTTTCTTCATTGTCTTTACATGAAAGGAAATAAAAGTGAAATATTTTAATATATATATATATATATGTATATGTATTTAATATTTATCCACTAATCATACTTATGAAAATATATTATCACATATAACATCCTAACTTCTAAGGTCACTCAAATAATAATGCTTAGAGTTGGGTTACATATTATCTAAACCTATGAAAATAGTATCCAATGAAATAATGAGATATGGGATTAATATCACAAACCATATTCTTTGATTCCGTGAGGTTTTACCACAATAATACAATTTATTTCCGAGAATGTATCCTATTTAAATTTTTTAGTTAATATATCATTATCTTTATTAATTATAGGTACAAAACCTATCATAAACTCATTTAATTGAAAATGATTTTGGTGATGTTATATTTCTTATCATTGTTCATAGATAGTTAATGTTTCTATTGATTCTTAGAGATATTTATAGAGATTTTCTTATAATATTCTCAAATATGGGGAAACATCACATCAATAAAATAATCTTCTAGTTGTGTCTTCATTCATATTAATTATGTTGCATCTTGAGTGGAAGATGCATTCTGAGCTTCTATAGTACTAACAGTTTCTACTTTTATAATATTTTTATTCCAAATCAAACATATTTATACTATAGATAAAACATCACTATATGTGGATCTTCTATCACTAAAACAATTAGAAAAATATTTATTTTTATCACTAATGAGATAAATCCTTCATGATCTATCATATTCTATTAATAAATAAACTATTCCTTTGATATATCTTATAATTATTTTTCAAATTATGATATGGAATACCATTTGTCCACTTTGATATTATGAACAATGTGTAACAACGATAATTATATCAATCCTTGATGTTTTTATATATAATTAGCATTCAATAAACTATATAAATTATTTAAGATCAACCTCCTTTCATTACATATATTTATCCAACTTTGTTCCCTCTAAAATGGGTGTGGAAACCAACGTTGAATCTTACTTATCAGATTTCATTATAAGTTCTGTTGAATAATTATACAGAGATTGGAAAGGGTATACCTTATATTGATAGATTTTAATCTAGGAAATTATTTCATTTCTCTTAGAATGAAAATTTCAAATAACATCTCCATCACTTCATCTGACTATTTTCACATTTCTTCCTCATTCCCTATGAATATGATATCATCAACATATACAATTATAGTGACGAAAACCTCTTGATTTTATTATATATATATTTTAGAATAAAATATTCCATTATAGAAAATAAATATCCCTAAACATTTATATAATATATAATGCTAGGATCTCATAGAATTCATCAACACATACAAATTCATCATTGTCTTTCACACAAAAAAATTCATCCTGAAAAAACATGATGCCAAACTATTTCACAATCTGAATGTATTTAATTAAATATTTTTTACTAAATGTTGATTGATATACTTTGGTAATATATTATTTCTCCATTCCATAGTTATATTGGTAAATAATCTAATGGATTCATGTATTACTATTTGATAAAATTTCACATTAAAATATATTACTTCAAATGATGAGGGTCATTTATAAACATTTAGTTCCTTGTTTGTTATCACTTTACCTTATTCATTGATTTTTTTAGAAAACCCATTTTTCCAATAACATATTAATTTTATAGTTTAGGTACAAGTTACCATCTCCCACTCTTCTCAACACACTTCAATTATTTATTTTTAGCATCGACCCATTCCCCATGTTTCTAATCAGCTTTATTATCTCTAGGATTAACTTGTGAATATATAGAGGTATATGGAACTATCCACATAGTTCATCTATTTTCAACCTATTATACATGATCACTAAAAATAATTTGGACCTCTAATTATTTTATTATCCTATTATTAGATTAATGATATTTTCTCCCAACACTATAAATATCTATGTCAAAATATTCATGTTGACCAATTTCTACATTATCACTTCTCATAGAAACATTGTTATGTTGTTTAATAATAAAACATTCATCATCACTCTATATAATATTTTTTATTGACTATAAAACCATTTTATCAAAATGGTATATAAAATTCATATCCGCAAAATCAAAAATCATTCTTCATTATTTATTATATAACATGTATCCTCTATGATTAGTAGGGTATCCAAGAAATATTCTATCATCACCTCTTTGATCAAACATCCAAATATTTTAACCCTTTATTTTTATAATAAAAGTACTTCCAAAAACTAAAATTTCTCTATTATTCCATACAATACTTTATAATATTTTAAATAATATTTTTAGAGTAAGGTATAAAGACGTCATAGGATTATAGGGGCCATCGAGACTCAATATTGATATATTAAAAATGAGGAACTTATTATGTCATGAGGACATGAATTTTTATATTTAATTATTAATGTACTATATTTTATATTAGGTGGGAAAACTAAGAACTCAATTAAATCTAGAATGTGGGTTTTACTCTAGTCATGAATTATATGTGGTTGATATTAAGGGTTTTAATGGACTATAATTGATAGCGTGAACTAGATACAATTAATGAATTTAATTAAGTAATTAATTAATATTATAATTAATGTTTAAAATAAAATAGGAAATATAGTTATAACACTATATTGTATTAATATGTATTTAACTATATAACCATAAGAGTTTGGATCATAATTTCTACAACAAGAATTATCAGGTGAGTTCTCAGAATTTGGTGGAGATGAAGAAGAACAAA
This sequence comes from Viscum album, assembly GCA_963277665.1. Lineage (NCBI taxonomy): Eukaryota > Viridiplantae > Streptophyta > Magnoliopsida > Santalales > Viscaceae > Viscum > Viscum album. The sequence continues at coordinate 529,654,089 of OY728131.1, read as the reverse complement.
ACAAATCATCAACAGTATCTCATGCAAGAACATGATCATAAACAGAGTTCCTGGATCCAGGTAATGATGAAAATGAATAATTATTCTTCATAAAAAATATAACATTTTTTAGGTATGATTTTTTTATATTAAACACCATTATTGATTTATCATTATAGATCTTAAATTATTTGTTTCATACAATTAATTCATGGATATTTTTTAGTTGAATATTCCGGATTATTAATTCTTAGTTTTATTCTTGTTTATAAAATTCATCATCACCATGTGAATTCTAGGCCAGTCAATGGAAATTTATTGTATCAAAATTTTATATTTAGTAATTTTCTCCCCTCATTCATTAAACGTTATTCATCAATTTTCTCTTTTAACTAATGGGTCAACTATATCTGGTAACTAATAATTATGAAATATATATATGGGGAAATGAATATTTTCCAAATGTTTGGATTTGGGATTTAATGTTTTATTGGGAACTTATGATGATTATGAAAGATCAGTGTGATATCAAAGTAAATCATTTATAGGTTTTTTTATTTGGAAGACATAATGCAATGAATAGCAATTTCAGAGGAGATGGGTGGACGGAATCCAGACCCCTATAATGGAACATGCTCAATAAACCCCATATCTAGACATTGTGTGTGTGATTCATAGCTATAGTGGGGGAGAATGTGATGTGGGTAGTCACACACGAGGAGTAACAGATTCAGAAAAAACATGGTATAAATAGTGTAAGTTTGAAAGAACACACACAGTATGGACCCTCTTCCACAGATGCTAGGGTTTAAATATGAATTAATATATCAAATGTTTATATGAATTAATCACATGTATTTTGGTCCTTAATCTGGTATCAGGGAACGTAACCCTAGGTATGTATGAACAGATATGGATAATGTACATAGGAACAAATAGAGTTTCTCAGTAAAATATAGAGAACACATTCATGGATCAGGGCAGCACCATACCTTTTAGGACCTTATGTGCATCCCATATACATTTCATATAACCATATTAGGAAAGGTTGATACCCTCGATCCCCTATGTATGTTTTAAAAATTGGTCAATCTTATTTCTCTTGGTCTATCCATAATTGGGTACTATGTTTAATAACATCCTTTGTATAGGATGGTAAATCCCATTTACATGTTAGTTATAGAGAGAGTCAGGTATCCCACCATGTGGATCAGGGTGAGATCCACTATCATTCATCCCTATTTTTTCAGGTATTCCATTTCTGATATCCACAGTGGTGTGTATTCTCCTTCCATATGGGTTGTCCCATATGTGGTTAGGTATCCCCCAGACCCCATGGGAATTATCCCCTACATGGGTATCTGTATCTTTTGAGTAATATTTATTTCTTAATCATGTTAAATCTCAAATATTATGACCTCATGTAAGAGTTCCATAAATTTTAAAATGACATAAAATGGGAGTTCCCTCATATAATCATGACCTATGAGCCTCAAGAGTAATCCTTGACTGAAAGTGAAGACATCACCTTACTTTGAGAGTTTGTTTCTATCTATTTTCATATTTGGGTTTTTGTTTGTCCCTCCTTCTAATTGAATGAAATTCATTATTTTCATATTAATCTCTTTGATGATTTATATTTTATGATTTTTGAGTTCCCTACTGGTTTTGAGTATACTCACCTAGGAATGGGAACTTCCAACACGTGTCATGTCTTATACAGATGTTATGACATTAGATTCAGTTCAAGGTGATAAAGGGGATGGTGAATATAATTTTCTCAAGATAGACCACATATAGTTCTAAGAGTTTCTTTATGATACTTGTCCTATTTTATTTGAAATTTGGACACTTTTTGAAATTTGGTGAGATTATATTTGTTCTTTTTTATTTTCAAACTCGTTATCAAATTTGATGAGTGGTTTGTTTTTATGAAAGTATTTGTGATGTTATTTATTTTCCTTTTACACTTTACTATGTTATATGGATATTTGAGAGTGTATTATGTACATTATGTTAAGGTTTCCCATGTGTGTGGTATACGTACTCAGTGTTAATCGCCTAACATTGGAATATAATAGGTGGGATTGGGTTTCACACATGTATTACTCCAAGAAAAATGTGTCATGGTGTGTCGGGTCATGAAAAACACCCATAGGTATTTCAATTTGGTGTTTCTAATAATACATCTCACAAACATTCATTTCAATGTTTATCCTATATAAAAAAAGTGTTCTAAATGTGAACTGCTACTCTAATATATTGACTCAAAAATAAGGGAGAAGTACCATTCTCAATCAACATTATTTGACCAATATCAACAAAACTTATATTAATTCATTATGTTTCTCCATGTTGATTTGGTGTCAATATGAAACTATGATAATGAATGATTCCATACCACTCATGATATCCGTTACAAAATCCATTTGTATATTCATCAAAATTATCATTTAGAAATTTCATCATGGTATGTAAAAATTCCTTTTATACACATATCTTAAAACACATGAAAATCTTGAGAATATTATATTTATGTTTGAAAAAACAATAAAAATCTAATGAAATTAAAATTATTGATAATGGAAATAATGGAATTATCTCCATTTTTTAATTTAATTCTCATCGGACCACACAAATCTAAAAGTATATTCTCTAATATATGAGTTGAATATATCTCAACTTTTTATATAATGAGTTTATAATCTTCCATTTCTATTATATTAAACAAAAAGTATAATAATCTTATCATGTTAGTAATATCATAGATACATTATATCTTTTTAAGTGATATAATATTCTACTATCCTAGAAATCTTTACCACTTACACCATAACATATTTTCATCCATCATGATCAAATAACATGAATCATGTGCATGATTAACACGATTATTCCCATTTTTTTAAGTTCCCAGTTTGTTATAACTTTCCCATATTCATTCATTTTTTAAAAAATATTCATTTATAAAGAAAAATTTCTTTCATTAATCATATAGTTTTCAAACAATAAATAAGTTATTTTTCATTACATCAATAAATACGATATTTATGATTTTATCTTTTATCATCTAATGAATGTATATCCAATTACTTTGATTCTATATGCCTCATTAGTTCCAATTGTCACTATAATTTCCTTATAATCATTCAAAATATTCATCAACTTCAAATCACTATTAATATTGGAATAGCACCCGCAATCTAGTATCCAAGTCCATTCCCTTTTTCTAGCTTTGAGACCAGTTGCAAAAATTAGTGCCTTATTATTTATTTCTTATTCATTATCATGCTATTTTTTAAAAAATTATATGATTTTTTATTATAGTATCATACCAAGGTATCCGTTATAAATATTTTCAATACGATCATATCTTTCAAAAAAAGTCTCTAGAGGAAGAAATCTATTTTCAGTTTTCAAACAAGAGTTTTTAGGTTCCCATTCTTTAGTGGGTTGACTCCCCCTAAAAATATGCCTCTATATCCTCCAATATCAATCGTACTATTGTTTATTGAACCAAAATATTTTTTCAATATATCCAAAACCTCCAAATTAAAATTAATAACTATAGAATTATTTTTTTATCAATAAAAATAAGGTTACCCAGAATTTTGAACCTCTAATCAATAATATTTCATTCCATCCACCATGAAACATTTTTGTTAACCATTATTTAGTAATCTACAAAAATCATCATCATCAACATATTGTTGTTATCAAACTAAAAAAATATCCAATAGTTTAAAATTATAGTTTAGTATTTAAAACTATATAAGTTTTATGTTTTTCAACCCCACTTTTTTTAGCTACATATATGGTTTTTAAAATAGATTTTTCTTCTAAACATGTTAAACCATATTTTTAACCAATAATTATGTTTTTTATTGATTCTTCTGAGTTTTTAAAATCCATTGAACATTCACCAACCTATAAAAGAACATTTTGGAATTTTGTTTTTACATTTCTCTACTAAGAATTATTTTGTTAAACAATATCAAATTATTCTTTCTTTAACATTATTTTTTCATAAAATTTTTTTATGTAAATTATTTATTATTAAAATAACTTAATAGAAAAATACAATCTTTTTTAATAACATGGATTTTTCTTTAAGAATTTTTTTTATTATTTTTGGAATTATATATTTTCTTCAACTTATTATTTTCATTTTCATGTCTAATAATATCTTACTAACATTTTATAAAATCTCTTTTAGCATAAAATCCAAATTAGTATCATATTCTTCATCTCCATATTAACCATCACCATCACTTTTAAAAATATCATAATTCCATTTTGTAATACATAACTTTTTAACTGCATCAACACTAAAATTTCAAGTTTCCACTAACCTTTAATCATTTTCAACAATATTTGAAATAAATTACCTTTTATATTTATAGAAATTAATTTCCATCCCTTTTGTATAAGACATTCATTTTTCTACATTATTTTTTGGAGATATACTTAAATTTTTATATTCATCCTCAAAATATTCATCTTCCTATAATATTGGAATGTTTTTAGCAAATTTACAATTAGGTTTATAACCAAAAAACATCTCCTGTAAATTTCCAATGTATATCTATGAGCCTATTACCCCATTCTAGACTCCAAAATCATTAACTCTCTAAATATTTTACTATTATATTCTCCGGTTTCATAGTCACCAACTTCTTCCATGGAAAAATTCATTGATATTCCTTTCTTTGTATAATTGAATGTTATATCCTGATAAATGTTTTATTTATTATTTATTTTATTTTTTCATGTCATTATTATGTGATAATAATGTTATACAGATCATCCAAAGATATATTTTCAATATATCTATCTTATAAAGCTAATATACTGGAATCAAAATTATCCCTATGATTTATTAGAATCGTTTCAAAAATATTGATATTATTCACATAGTCACTAAAATATCCATTAGGGTGTATAGTTTTCTTATCTCTTATTATGAATGAACTAAAAAATTCAACTTCCCCCATTTTAAGATCAATATACTTAAATTTCAAAATCTGTAGCTTTTAGTTAGTTATTTTTATATTTACTTCATAAATGTTCTTCAACTTGTCCCACATACATTTGTTTTTTTCAATAGAGTTAAACCATTTTAATCTAAATTTAGGAGAGAAAGGAAAATATAGAATTCTATCTCAGCCATTATTCTAAAAAATAATCGGATCAGTAAATTTTAATGGTAAAACCTCAAGGTAATGAGGGAAGCCATCTATAACAGCTTCAATAACCTCATACCCAATGAATATAAGATAAGGTAACACTATATCATTCTAGATATAATATTTATTCCCAAATAATAAATGTATCAATTTACTATTCATAGTGTTATATGCATAAAATTAATCATTATTTTTCATTAAACATCTCAAATGATTCAAAGAAGGTATCCACTTTTTTATTCTAATAAAAACTACATGTAAAGATCTTTATGATCACTAAGAGGAGGGGAAAATAATTTATCATATATTAATATATTTTATCAAATAAAAATATATTTCACCTCCGGTTTGTGAGAAATAAAATTTCACAGATTTAAATAACCATACTCGTAGGGAAACATGTATTTAAGAGGTTCACTACATTATAAGAGTAGTGTGTCCTTATCATGTTTTGAAAGTAATCAAAGACCATATAACTAGTAGATTTTTTTTTTCAAAATATGTTGGGAATATCCCTAACTTGGATAGAACTGTATTAATTTTGAGAGTGCATGTGATCATCCAATATATTATATGATATAATAATAGTTTGGAACAATAAAAAAATTTATACCAATATGTATCAGAATATTTTCATTGTGCTTCTAGAATTATTCACAGATTCCTTTATGTATGTTATTATTAATACACATTAAATTATTACACAAAAGTAGGAAATAAATTATTTAAAAATTTATATTCTTAAACCAATATGTTTAGTGTATCCTCAGTCCAGTTGTAATATGTCTAATACGCTTAGTCTGGTCACCCTATTTGATTCCCTATTTGCATGATTCCACTTTAAAGCCTGATAGCAGTTTTTCCAGTACTCGGTGTCTATTAGGTTTATTAAACTATTTTCCAGAGTCCAAATAATTTTTACCCTAAGTCTAGTACAATATATTCGAGTTCTAATATGTCTTATTCTTTTAAAAAGTCTTAGAACATATCTTCTACAACAAAACACATACCAGTAACAACTTTTATAGGTGCATATTCTCCCACATTATATAGGTATAAAAAATCATAAAACATATTGGAACATGAAAATCAATGTTAAATATAACACTAAAACATTGATAATAAAATATTGATATTTCAAAATCTTATAGAATTCAATATTTTGAAGAAAAAAATAACTGTCAATAAACTTTCATAGGAATGTTTCTTTTAAAATTTTGTTATAGTAAACTCTTTAAAAAATATAAAAATCTTGGTATTTATCATGATTTTAAGTTTTCGATTAATGAATCATTAAACCTACATCACAGAATCATCATACTTAATTTCGTTAGAAAAATTCATAAACACACTGAAAACCTTGTTTGGTTCCACGTTGTAGGAATATCTCAATCCAATGACCTCATAAGTTTTTAATTTGTCTAGTCACCATATTTGTACAAGAATTTATATATGTCTATATGTAAGCGATTAAAATTTTCATCTACCCAATGATCTTGAAGATCCACTCTTTCAAAGTCTGTACTCAGAACCTGTCAAGTGATTAGCTCAATCTAGAGAAACTCTATTAGATTTTTTCATTCAAAAACCAATTTTTTTCCTATTTTATAAATTCTTTCAACCGTATCATCCATTAAAACTTATACATCTTATTATATTCATATTTTTTATCTTTATAATGAATTAGATAGGTAAACTATATACAACCATTCAAAATAATGTTCTTGATACACATTAAACCAATATTCCTTTTGATAAAAATATCAATGTTCATTTTTATTTCTTCAATCATGTACTTCCACAACACTTCCCTACCTGATCATTTGAAGAAAATATTTTTTATATGGGACTCATAAATATTTTTTCAATTGACTTTCAGTAATCATTCAAGTTCAATTTACTTTCAATAATCATTCAAGATACACTATACTCATTTCTATCAATTAATACAACAACCACAACATCATAATTTATCCCCACGATAATTGTACTTTTTAGTCTAGTGAAACTCATAAAACCTTTTTTCAATAAAATATCATGAATTCCCACAAAAAACATTAATCATTATTCATTCTGGAATCATAATCGTGAATAATGAATACATTCAAATAAAGATGATGTTTTATTACTTTAATGAATATTATTACACCATCTAGTTTACTTTATAAAACATATCATTTTGATAAAACCATATAATCGAACATATATAAATTTAGAGCCAGAAACTTCTTAATAACATGAATTTTTTTGGACTCGGTCTGTTGGACTTGGTCTATTCACCTCATAAATCTCTTTCCTATAACCTTTTCAATGAAATCAATAAATTTATTGGTTCTTTATTTTTGATAACAGAATAATATACATAATAAAGACTCTCTTTCTTATCAATTATCTTCTACATAATATAACAGTACCTCAAATCCTTGGGTTTCAAAAACGGTGATGTCATATACCAAAGTGATTTCATTTGTTTTATTATTTAAAAATAGAAAAATTAAATTCCATTGTGGATATAATTTTATCTTTTCATTTATGTTGGGATTATAAAAAATTCATTAGAGTAATAATAAGATAATTAATGAGCCAAAAAAATAGATAATACTGCTAAAACAAAAATAAATGATCAAATGTTGAAAGATAATTTCAAAAAAGTTCACACATTTTGGAACCCAATTTATATGATAAATTTTTTCATCTAGTTTATTTAATTTGTTTATTATTCTAAAATTGGTTAATAATCATAGTTTAAATGTTTAATATTTGATTGAAATAATATCTGAGTCTTCCCAACATGTGTATTTTTTTAGAAAATGTTTCATTTAAATTTTTGGTATTTTAACATGTTTCAAATTTACTTTTCTCTATTAAATATGTCATATTAAAATTATAACACAAATTTAATGTGCATAAAAAACATGATTAAGAGCATTTAAAATTATTTTTATAATGAATATAAATGTTTTTAGACCATTCATTATTTTCATTACTTTTTAATTTACATATTTTTTATTCTATACTTTTATTTGAAATTAATTTTAACTTTACACTTAAAATTTTAATGATGGGGTTTCATGAAACCATTTCCCACATTATAAAATGGAAATACAGTAGACATATTTTATGAAAATCACATTATATGGGAAGTTATATTTGAATTTCATAAAAAATGGATAAAAAATATTAACCACCCCTTCAATTTTTTGATTCATGATCTGGGAAAATTTGACCTATGGGATCCTCATTTTGTTGATGAGATTTTAGTCGAATGCATGTATAATTTTCCGTATAAATTTTTCTTTATTTCTAAAAAATAAAAGAAATTTTATTTATATTCACAAAGATAAGGATTTAAATTATGTTTTTTGGATGTTGTTATCATTATATATTTTTTCCAAAATATAATGGTTATTTGATCGACATTCTTCTAGGACTGCAGAATGTTTCCCCAAATTCCACATTATTTTTCCTCTATTGAACTATTGTTTTCTAGTCTATTATTTGAAAATTCACATTACATTTGTTTTTAAAAAATATTGAATTAAATAGACTATATTTATTATATTTTATAGTTTACTGATCACATGGTGTATTCAGAATCATTTTTTCATCACTTATTAAAATTAATTTGATTTTTATATTATTTGACATCTTTTTTTATTATTACTATTTATGAAAAATTGGGGTTTTTATGCCGGATGATTTATAGTGGGTCATTGAGTGTGGTTAAAAAAATTTTATGTAAGGATTACAATTTTTCTGATAATGGAAACACCTAATAGTTATTATATCTTTAGCTAGGAATAATCAAACATTCCTAAGTCAGATGGTCATTTGGGGTTTCAAACTTAATGAATCATAGGAATTCATATAATTCAAGCACAAACCAACCTGGGTCGAACCTGAACCAGTCACCTAAGCTGATCTGTGGTAAGGCCCGATAGGCATTCTCAATCCACCCATGCTGCCAACAAGAGCCATGATATCAACAGAGACTGTGGGAACGGTTTCACCCAAGAAAAATAAACAAATCAACAAAAATAATAAAGATAAACACAAAATAAATAAACCAAACACACAACTAAAGAAGAACTGAATAAGATAACACTAACCGAACTTGATGACCAAACTATCTACGTATAACACCACGAGCCCCTCTCCAACTCAATGAGAAAATGTCGCCCCAGGAGAATACACCCAAGAAGCAACCTACACACAGGCAAAAAATAGAAAGGAATTATAGGTGTTAGTATTAAAACTCAGTAGCCTAGCCAGATATACTATTTCCAAATTCACTACTATTAAAATTAAGAAACATCAATTCTAATTTTGAACAATAATATATTAATGTATGCATTTATACAATTTTTACTTAAACAAAAAGTACAAACCATTTCCCTTAATCATTTGAAAAACCAGAACCAGAGTTTGAAACACATTTTCTTTAAAAAACATTTTCATTGGAGTTCGGAAACTAAAACGTCACTTTTCATGAAAAACACCACACAAGGGTACATACAGATACAACAAGGAAAATGTAAATAGGTATTAAAGTATGTCAGCAATAGTTCAATAGCTAAAAACCACCTGACATAGGTGAACTCAAGTGATCATGAATAATCCAAATGATACTAATACATGCGACCCCATATACAGTAGAAATCCACATAAGATGAAATATAACGCTCCAAAACACTCGGCCATTATTTATCAGGTAGGCTAAGGGAATGTCCCATAGCGAAAAACCCAAACATATCGGTGTACTATGGGCCACTGGTCAGTACCGTAACCTACTAGTGCAGTACTCATATCAGAAAAGTTGATAAATATGTCAGGTACGTATGTCGCAAGTAAAAAAAACGAGGTGATCCAACAGATTCTGCCATGCACCAAATCACAATCCACACTTATAATAATCTTTCATAGCAGGTCTCACACCCGAGTCTCTTTAAGGATTACACTCATTCATTTAAGTTAATAGATTATAATGGTTCCTAACTGAGGAACCTACGTAATAGACCCCAGTGATCCCATTCTGAGGACATCCCTACCATTCCATGTTTGCAAGGCATGAGGAGAAACCAATAGAGATTTTCATAAAAATCACTTCCTCTTATTTTCATAAAGTGGAAAAATAACCCCTTAAACATTCTGTAAAAACATTTTTGTACCAAAGATGCATACCAATTTCTAAAGAGGTGAAATACACACCATTTACTATAAAAAATAATTTTTAAAAACCCCTTCAAAAAATATCTCACACACTTCCAAATTATTTTAAAAAAAAACTAACTTCACACTTTCATTTGCTTAAAACATTTAAAACTTTTCCAGAACACAAAAACATAAGAAGTCCCAAAACCAAACCACTTATTAAATACATAAGAAAACTCCACAAAATAATTTTAGAGGCTTATAACATATAAAAAAATACAAACAACACATTTTATATCACCTTTTTCATGTAAAATCCAACCGGGCACCATTAGGAAGATCAGGAATGCAATTCTTAGTAAACAATTTCATTTAACACTCACAATGTTATAAAACACCAATGTCACATGCTAGGATCTTATTGAAAATTATAAATCATGTTCTGAAACCTTAAAATTAATTACAGACCAAATGAAATATTGAATTAAAGAATACACCATGCACAACTTTAACTAGATGATACCACTTTCAAAAAACAAGTCCAGAAGTACCTTTTTTCAAAAAAAAAGTTAATTAACCCAAAAGTTTCACAGTGAAAACTAACAAATAGACAAATGGAGAACAAGAATAAATAGATGAAACTCAAATTATAAGTTCAAGATCAATAGTACCCAACATTTAGTGTGTTCTATTTCACAAAATAGAGATAAAAATAATCAAGTAAGATTAAAATAATGCTTGCGTACAAAATAAATTGGAACCAGAGCTTGAAAATAGTACCTAATAACCATATAAGGTATGAAATTCATAAAATAAATGATTCTTAAATTAAAAAGGTTATGTTAATGGGAATCATACCTTGGAGCTGCAACCCGATGACAATGAAAAATCAGAAAAACCTCTAATAGGTTCTAAAACATCGATTCTATCAATTACAACAATCAATCGAAAAAAACCCCTAACAAAAAAAAAGATAAAAACAAGAATAAAGTAGGGGGTGTAATGATATACTGATAGGAATAAAACACATCAGTAGAGGGTGACATCGGGGAAGTGCGTGCTGATTGGGAAGAGGTCGGGTAGGAGTGGGGGAGAGCGTAACAAGGGGAGAGGTCTCGATATGATGTTGGCCAACTCGCACACCACAAAGGAGAAGGGTTCTGAATATTCACAACTTTATTCGTCCAATTGATCAACACCTACGGATTCCTCATAAACATGATCTAGAATCTTAAATCAAATACATTCCATCAACCACTAATGTGACTCTATTTCATTTCCTAAAACATATCACCAGTAAAGGGGAGGTTAGACTAGACTCCCCACCATAAGAACTCAACAAGAATATGACAATGACATAAGTGAAAACAAAAATAGACTCATAGTTGGTCTCCACACCATAAAAAAACAACATATACATTTTCAAATATAAAAAATAGACTTAGGCTGAAACTGGGCCTCACTCAAGCTAGAAAGAACACAACAAGAACATTCAAACCACTCACTCCCGTCTTAAAGGGTTAACAGATGAACCAAAAACTCTGTATGAACCAAAAAACCTAACCCCATGGGCGGGGAAGGTGGTCCCAAGGATAGGATCAATGAAACCATGATGGATAACTACTCATGACGCGTAACATTGGGATGGACTCATGCCAAAGCCGCAACTAATTCACATGGGTTGTACACACAAGGTCACTGATTGAAAACTCAAATCCAAAAGGCACAATTACTGACATTGCATGAGGGATAAATCCATCATGCTCATTGAGACAAGAGTAAATATACAATGATAGATAAACCACAATAGAAACACTTAAACTATCTCACTACAAAGATAGAGGAACAACTTTAACCAAACTACATAAAATTCTATAGGGTACCTAACTATGCGTCACCTTCACTCTAAGGCCTTTTGGCTGGAGCACTAATGGATAAAAAATCTCATTCCATGTATTCAAGTTTTAATAATCCTAAAAAGAAACATACATCATTATATTTTACAAAATAAGAGATAAGATTTCAAAAAGAAATCCACACTGGCATTGAAAAACAGAGTTCATCAAAATACCCATGATATTCCCATACATTTCAAAACCCAAAACACCATCAGTACACTGCAACACTAAGAGATAACTTACACTGGAAGAAAAAATACACATAAAACTTTAAACAAAACCCCAACAACACATCACTTCAGAGAACATCCTCTGTGATGTTTTCTAGCAATGCCCCGATAGGATCGTTCTATGTGACCCAAACGTCTGCAAGTACGACAGGGCTTAGGAGTACTTGGGAATGATGGATTCATGTGACCTATCTTGACACACTTATAATGCACAAGGATATCTCACTCTGAAGTGGATGATAAAAGATCCCTGGGACTTTTGATTCCATGAATTTCTCCATACACTTTCAATCGATTCTGTATCCCCTTTCCAGAATCATCATCGCTGCACATAGTGATCGACGGAGTGAGGAAAAATTCGAGCACTCGTTCCATTGCGGCTTCGATATGAAATAATGTCTCACTACATCAAAAAATTGTGTTAATTTGGACTCTGACACCTTCGACTATATATCAGGGCAGAGGCCCACCTCGAAACGTCAAGCCTTCATGGAGACATTTGGAACATACGTTAAATCATAAGGGACCAGCTCCACAAAGAGCTAGAAATATTCCAACACAAAACTGTCACCCTACTATAGAAAAAACATCTCCATCCCCTTTCTCAGCATTTATTACGCAGATAAATACTGATTGTTGAACAAAGACTTGAAGAACTCCCATGTAAGATCTTGATGGATCGTGTTCCAAGACACTGACTTCCACTACATCCACGGTGAACCCTCAAGCATAATGGTTCAAAACGTGACCATCAACGACTCTGGTAGCTCAATGGAATTTTCATGGGTGCTTTCAAATGATGTTCAGTTTCATGTTACGTAGGTGCAATAGAGTGTCTAACCAAGGTCATCCCTCAAAGGAGTAAGTAAATTAAAAAAACTTCTTAAAGGTATTAAAAAAGAGAATAAAAACCACTACCTGATAGGATATAGGTTTTTTATCATATATAAAACTAGAAGAAGTTTTCTAGAAGAAGATTGCAATTTTTAAAAGGATTTAATTTTTTTTCAAATTTTAATTTGAAATGAAATTTGATGCAACAAGAAGATGTTTTTATAGAAAATATTTTTAAAGGCATAATCAATCTAATTATACCTCTTTATTAATATATTAATCATTATAATTTAAATTAATATCGACTTAATTATGATCCCTTAATTTTTTAACCCTCGAACACTATGGGAATTAACTTAACCACAAGGATGAAATTACTTAAACCCTACGCTAGTTTCGGAACACACCATCACAACACCCTTCTTTGATTGATGTTATAAGGTTAGCTTCTGATCAATTGTTAATTAGAGCATATATCTACTATATAAATAAAGAATAATTGAGTTTAGGGATTATATTTTAGCTCTACAAACTTATCACGCGTGGTCTTGTATTACTGATAGAGTTCACGCTCTCAAAATTTAAACAAAATCTCGACCTCATGTGTTTTTTAGTCAATTGATCAATTGTTTGCGTAGTCTCATATAAATTAAAAACATAATTCATGGATCATATTTAGTGAATTATGGTATCTCAATGATTCAAAATAATTAAATTAATAGGGTATAAGATAGACCAATCACTAAGAAAACTACTCTTCCATGGGCGGTGTGGTCATCATGGAGATATTTTGCATGAGTAAAAGATTGAAAAGGTAAAACCCAATATAGTCCCTACTCATGAATTCCAGAACATATAGTAATATTAAGGGAAGAATAAAATTAAAAATAATAGAATAAAATAGAAGAAATAAAATAAGAACAAAGATGTTTATTATGAAAACACAAACATTACATCCTGTGGAAGAAGAATAGGGCTTCAACGAAGGGATCCTTGCTTCAAGAGCTACCCTTATCCGATTTTTTGAAAAACTGGAGTGGAACCTCTTTTAATCTACCCCCACATTTATAATTCACGTAAAAATACTTACAAATGTGAAAAATACATATTTATATAGTGAAGGGGAAGCTAGGATAAATGTCATTTCAAGTGTGAATGAGAAGATTCTGAAAAAACTTTTAATACCACTTTCAACACCTTATTAACCACCAATACTAGTGAATTAGCTATCATTACATAAGGATAATATGTGAGAAATTGGGTTATCAAAATTTGGGCTCAATCCATTCACGGATAAATGTGATATGGCCGAAACAATAAAGAGATTCCCAATCTCATGTGTCCAACCCACCATTGACTTAATATCCCATATACTCCATCTAAATGAACTCTTTAACTCTAGTGTCCTGAATAAAAGATGTATCACATTATGTGAGGAAAACTATTACAAATGATTACGTTCAAATAAGTCATATTAAAAAATTTATGTAAGAAATACTATAGTCTATTTTAATAAGGTAAAATGTAAATTTTCATCAAATTTTCAAATGAATTATCTAATCCAAATTATTTCATAAATAATCATATTTACAAGAATGTGAGGAAATTATATCATTTATTATAAATAAAATATTCAATAAAATTGTGTTTTATCAACTCCCCCACACTTACCCTTTTTCACTCCTAGGAAAAACCTCATATCATTTATTCCAAAAAATTGTGACAATTAAACATCAATATCAAATCAATTTTTTTAAAAACATATATCCTTGAGATCCAAAATTTACACACAAGGAAAAAAAGTTATCATTCCTCATAAAAACAATTATTTCAAGTTCTCCATTTAAATAATTCAATATATTTCCACTTCATTTACCCTCCCATGCACAAAACTCTTACCTCGCTTGAATTTTCTCTTATCACACAAATGTAAATTTTTTATCAATGTATTTATCATCTAAACACATACAAGGGTCAGAATAGGCTTGATAAATTCATACATCACCACTCAATGTGAGTCAAGTACATATGTTTATCATGAGGACTTTTCATGGTTCTTCTTTGGCTTTTGGTTGGTAGGATTTAGATGAGAAAAATCCCAAGGCTAAATGAGGAGGACTTAAATCCTTTTGAAGCTAAATTGCATTCATCTAATTTTCACATAAATATGGTCTCCTCATAAATCCAAATAGCATCTATTAATGTTCATAATCATGAAAAATAAAATAATGTTCACACCATTCAACATTTCATCAGTAAAAATGTCAATCTTCTCAAACATGATTTTCTTCAATGCTCTAGATAGGCACAACTATCTCCCTTTATTAGAACCTCCAGAAAGGAAAAACATCACTTATCATGAAAGCTCTAGAAAAGGAACAACTCCCAACATAATGATTTATTTCAACAGAAAAACACATCTCTTCAGAATTTAATTTTCCACCCAAAGTATCACAGAATTTGGTTGCACAACACTGGACAACTCCCCTCAACACATAAGTTCAACTAGATTAAGAAATTTCACTTCAAGAGTCTGTTAGATAGGGAAACATGGACTGTAATGTGGATAACCTAATAAATTGTTAATAAATTATAAGGGTTACAAGGGTTAAATGATCATGGTAGGCCATTATAAAAAGGATTCCTTGAATTAGGGTCTTTAATACTAAACAAACGACTCAATCATTTAAACATAAGTACCTAAAACCCTTAAGTTTTGGGATGAATAAATCAAATTCTGTTTAAATAAATCATGGTTTTGTTCTATCAATAAGTGAGGTAAATTTATGGAATATGAAAATAATGGTTTTGAAGCCTCATAATAATGTGATTTCAAATATAAATACAGTGATATGTGGCATGGGATTCAAAATTAAGAGTACTTTTCATGGAATTACTAATGATTACAACTTGAAAAAATGTCATTTAGAGCATTCATTAAAACTTATTTCCAAGGGAAAAATTGTTTCAAATATTTATATGGATTAAAAAATGGTTATGAGAATAATTTTCGCATAAATGTTTCAAAAACACCAAAAAATTTGAAAATATTTTTTTTTGAAAAAAAGACAATTTTTTTTGTTTTTTTAAATCATTGAAAAATAGTAAAAAATAGAAATTACTAAACTAAAAGGTTCCCTCCCCCACACTTAAAATATTAATTTATCCTCAATATGAACCCATGATATGATATATTCACATGGAATGTATAATTTTTGATAGGACAAATAATAATGAAGTAAAAGAGTTAGGAACAACCTGATATGCATAAGTGGTGATGGGGTCAAGCAGTGTGATAAAATCCCATGCATGAGTAGGAATTCCCTCAATGTATTTATTCAAACTTTTCAAATAGACTATAAATATCCTTCTTGTGTTCTATTATGTGATCTCCACTACACCATAAGGAAAAACATTAGTCACAACATAAGGACCTAACCACCTGGAACGCAACTTACCAGGCATCATCTTTAGTTGTGAACTATAGAGCAAGACTATCTCCCCAACTTGAAATTATCTTTTATGGTTCATTTTCTCCAGAGATGATTTTGATCATTCCTTGTAGTGCCTTGAGTTATCATATGAAGAAAATTGAATCTCCTCATGCTCTTGAATTTTCAACTTCCTTTGGATTCCAGCTTATGCCAAATCTATGTTGCATTTCTTTATAGCCCAATAATCTTGATGCTTAGCTTCCATGGGAAGAAAAAATGCTTTCCATAAAACAATACAAAATGGGGACATACCAGTGGGTGTCTTGTATGCTATCCTATAATCCCAAAGCGCATCATCCATGTGCATGCTCCAGTCCTTCCTATTTGGTTGCACGATTTTCTCAAAAATTTGTTTCAACTCATGATTTGAAACCACAACTTCTACACTTGTTTGGGGGTGGTATGTTTTTTTTGTTTTGTGTGTCACCCCATACTTCTAAAGGAGGGAAGAAAAATTCAGATTGTAGAAGTCTGTTCCTTTTTCCCTAATGATGGCCTTCGGTGTTCCAAACCTACAAAAAATCTATGATTTGAAAAAGTCCACAACATCATGAGAATCATCAGTCTTTGGGGCCTTAGTCTCTACTCATTTTCTCACATAACCAACTGCAACAAAAATATTCAAAAATCCAAATGAACAAGGAATAGGACCTATGAAATTGATTCCCCATACATCAAAAATTTCATAGAATATTATGAATTTTGGGGGCATCTCATATATCCTAGAAATGTTTCTAGTGTGATGGAAATGAGAGCATGACTTACAAAACACATCGGTATCATGGAATAAGCTAAGACAATATAATCTAGAGTCTAAAACATTCCTTGCTATCTATTGGGGTCCAATGTTTCCACCAAAAGAAAATGTATGATAGAATTGTAGAACAGACTCAAACTCTTGATCAAGAACACACCTCTTAATAACTTAGGCACTACAAATGAACCATAGGTATGGATCATCCCAAATATAAAATATTGACTCACTCATTAACTTTTGGACTCAAGGTTTCTTAAAATTTGCAGGAATTTCATATGAAACAAGGTAGTTCACTAAATTTGAATACCAAAGATGCATACCTAAGATGGAATATATATTCTTATCACAGAATGTGTCCTAAAGTGGTACCTAGTGCAAGGGGTCATCCTCAAGTGTGTGAGTAAGCCTACTCATGTGGTATGTCACCAAGTTTTCTGAACCCTTATTTTCCATTATCTCAATATGAAATTCTTGAAGAAGGAGAATCCGTTGAATTCGTCTGGGCTTTGTGTGTTTCTTCTTCAAGAGGTACCTCATAGATTCATGGTTAGAAAAAACAACTACTTTAGATACCAATAAATATTAATGGAATTTATCTAAATAGAAAATGAAATCCATAATCTTCTTTTCCTTGGTCTTTTAGTTTTATTGGGATGAATCCAGTGTCCTCAGTGCATATGAAATCACATGTGAACATCCCTCCACCCTATGAGATAAGACTGCTCCAACCGCAAAGTTAGAGCCATCACAAATAAGCTCAAAAGGAATATCTCACCATGGGGGATGCATGATTGGTGGAGTGTTCAAGAACATATTTTCCTCATCAAAGAAAGTCCTATAATAATCATCAAACATAAAATCAGAATCCTTTTAAAATAATCGTGACATAGGAAGAACAATATTACTAAAATCTTTGACGAAGAGCCGATAAAATCCTACATGGCCTAAGAAAGATCTAACATCACACAAACATGAAGGATATGGTAAGGATGAAATAATTTCTATATTAGATATATCAACCTCTATCCCATGTTTTGACACTACATTGCCTAAATCAATGCCATTATCTACCATGAAATGACACTTTTAAAAGTTTAGGACCATATTCTTTTCAATACAACGATTCAACACCTTTCCCAAACTACATTGACATTCATAAAATGAGAACCCATACACTATAAAATCATCCATAAATACCTCCATGCAGGTCTCAATAAAATCCAAAAAAAATACTCACAATGCATATCTGGAAGGTACCTAGGGCGTTGTAATGTCCAAATGGCATCTGTTGGTAGGAAAACATACCGAATAGACAAGTGAATGATGTCTTCTTCTGATCCTCTAAGTCAATAAGAAACTGAAAATATCCAGAAAATCCATCCAAGAAATAATAATGTGTCTTCCTAGCTAGTATCTCAATCATTTGATCAATAAATAGGATGGGAAAATGGTCCTTGGGGGTGGACTAATTTAGTTTCTTATAATCAATACACACAGGACAACTGTTTTGTAACCTCAATAGAACTAACTCATATTTCTCATTTTTATCAACTGTAACACCACTATTCTTAGGCACAACCTAAATAGTACTTACCCACTGCGGATCTCAAATGGGAAGATTATACCTTCCTTGATCAATTTCTTAAATTTGTTTATTATGACTTTTTGAAGAGTTGGATTCCGTCTCTTTTATGACTGCCTAACCTGTTTAGCCCCATCCTCTAATAGAATCCTAGGAATGAAAATAGAGGGTTAATACCTAATATTTCATCCAAGTTTCACCTGATTTCCCTAATTTTCTCCCATAAAAGATTCAAAATCTTTTCTTCATGTTCAAAAGAAATATTGTTAGCAATTATAACAAGTAATCTCTCGCCACATAAGAAGTATGATTAGTTGAGATTAGGTGGACATGGCTTGAGTTGCAATGAAGGGGGGTGATGTATAGATGGAGAAATTAAAGGAACTGAAATATGTGCACAAATAGAATTATTATTAGAATAGAAATCATCACAATCAGATAATAAAACATGAAATGCATTAGAATACTCAACATCCAAGTCATAATCAATGTTCACATGATAAAAATCAGAATATGAATCAATTTTAAAATAAAATATATGAGAGTCTTGTTTATTAGAAATTTATGTGAAAGTGCTCTTAGACATCAGAATATAACCAATAATCATAATCTCCCTAAGCATAGGAAAATAAAATTACAGGGGGGTTTTACTTAGTGGATCGAAATGGGAGATAACAAAAGCCTAATGGTCCTATGAGGGGTACTTCATGGATTCCATGATATTAAATATCACAACTGTATCTCCAAATTCCATTGAATGTGTACCCTCATTGACATTTATGATAGTTTTCTTAGTTTTGATGAGGGTTATAACAATGATAATGGGAGCATGTGAACTTATTTTATCTTCTTTCATTATAAGCACGTAGAAATCTAATGGAAAGATCATGTCTCTTACCCAGACAAGTACATCCTCAAGGTCTTCATCTGGATATTCTATAGCTCTATTGGACAACTACACCACTACTCTCATCAAATTCAACTCACCAAACTATAAGGAAGAAAATAAAGAGTGAGTCATCACATTTATGGAAGCTACCAAATCACAAAGGGCATTAGAAAAGTGAAACTCTCCCATGGTGAATGGGATAGTGAATGTCCCGCGATACATGCACTTTTTTGGAATTGATAGAGTTGGTTTAATGAGAACTGAAAAATTCATTCCAAGATTGATCCTCTAACTTCCATTAAGCCCTCTTCGATTGTTACAATGTTATTTTAATAATTTTTCATACCATGGGATTTTCTTTATGGATTCAAGTAGCGGAATTTTGATCTCTACAGGCTTAAATGTGTCCAAAACCTCCTTTTTTTATTACATATTCATCCATATTATTGGTTTGAAAACCCATGTTTGGGAAATGAAGTGGTTTAGGAAGAAAATCATTAATCTTTTTCTTACCTTTATCTTTCTCCGTGGGGTTCTCATCAATAAGTTTTGAATGGGGATTCTCCAGAGTTGAGGTGAATCCCGAAAGAATGATAGGTGTGGATATATTAGTTGATTTCTTCCCACTTATTAATGTTATGGCAGTGACATTCCCTTTCATATTTGGAGTACGTTGGGAAGAAGATTTCCGGAATTCATACTTATATGTTCATGGAGGGTAGTGGAAATCTGGTTCATTTGGGACTTTAACTCCTTCCGCTCTGAACCTTGACCCTTCAGCTCATTCTGTTGATTAAGAACAATTTTCTTCAAAAGATCAGCAGTGTTAAAATCTACCTTTGGTTGAAAATTCCCTTGTTGTTGACTTGTTGATGCTTGATCTTCAAATCATCTTTGTTGTTGTTGGAAACCATGTTGGTACGGTAGAGGCTGCAAGATGTTTTGTTGAAAAGGGGGCCTTTGTTGTTGTCTAGATCCATACCTCATGTTTGATTGATCCTTCTGCCATTGATTTTATATTTAATACAACTTTTTTGGGTATATGGTTGTTATTTTTTGCTGCTCATATGGTCTCCTAGGAAACACTACTGCACAATCTTCTATTTCTTACAGTTGGGGGAAATAGTCAGTTGGGTGCCTTGTCTCAATGAAAATGCCACAAGGACTTGAAGGAGGGGGTTGGGATGTCCTTTATGAAAAAGAAATCTGCCTCACCATAGTGGTCAATTCCTCAGAAATAGTATCAATGAAATGATTTTCAAGGGATGAAGGACATACCAGATGTACTCCCCTGACAAGTGGTGTACCTCGATCGCCAAATTGTTTGGAGTTTTTTTCCATCTTATCGATCAACAGACATGCAACTATTGATGTCTTTTCCACCAATTCTCCTCTAGTAACAACATCCACCATGCTATTCTCCATAGGTGTGAGTATCTCATAGAAGTATTGGATGATGATTTTCTCACATATTTGGTAATGTCGGAAGCTTGCACAGAACTTATTGAATCGCTCCCATTAATCATATATTGGCTCCCCTTTGGATTTATTTATCCCTGAGATCTCTTTTAGAATGGATGTGGTCCTTGATGATAGAACAAATCTCTGCAAGAAAATATGTTTCAAATTATTCCAACAAGTTACATCTTTAGGTTGTAAATAATACATCTAATCTTTTATAGCTTCATCATTTGAGAATGTGAATGATCTTATTTTGATTTGATCTTTAGAAACATTTCATGGTTTTAAGGTCGATAAAACCATATTAAACTCATTAAAAATTTTATTTTCATCCTCACCCGATAATCCATGAAACATTGGAAGAAGATGAATTAACCTAGATTTTAGTAAAAAGTCTGATTCAAGATTTGGGTATGCAATTCAATTTGGTTCATAGTTAATATCCAGTGAAACCAATTATTGAATGGTTATATTAAGTTCATTTCCATTATTTTCAGCCCTTGTTTCTTGTTTTATGTTTTAATTTTAATTTCATTCATTTTCAATGTTCTGATAGTGGAGGAATTCTCTAATTGGTTTAATGTTGAAACTCCCCATAGACTAAGAATGTCTGATTCGAGCCCGAAGGCTACGTTCAATCTCAGGATCAAGTTATAAGAAATCATTGGGATTAGATCATTTCATAAATAATATAAAAATAAAAATATGGAATTTTTACCATAATAAAAATTATATGTTTGAGTTGATGTTCCAAAAAGAAGAATATGAAAATAAAAGAAGAAAAAACTCACATTGGGTAAAGAAGAAATAAAGAAGAGAAGAAGAAAATAAAATTAAAAAAATTCATAGTAATGGTTGAAATAATTATTCCCCCCCCCCGGAAATGGCACCGATATGAAAGGCTCTATTGTGGGTGTTTTCAAATGATGTTTGGTTTCAGGTTACTTAGGTGCAGCAGAGTGGCTGACCAAGGTCGTCTCTCAAAGCAGTAAGTAAATTAAAACTACTTCTTAAAGGTATTATAAAAAAATAAAAGAGAATAAAAACCCTACTTGAAAGGATGGGGGTTTGTTTATAGTTTATATAAGTATAAATTGTTTTCTAGAAGAAGATTTCATTTTTTTTAAATGTTTTTTTAATTTTAATTTGAAATGAAATTCTACGCAACAAGAAGATGTATTTTAGAAAATAATTTAAAAGGAATAATAGATCAAACTCTTACTATTTATTTAATTATTAATCATAATAATTTAAATTAATATCCACTTAATTATGATCCCCATTTTTGTCATGCCTTGAAACCTATGGGAGTTAACTTAACCACAAAGATGATATTACTTAAACCATAGGCTAGTTTCGGAACACTTTATCGCAACACCCTGTGTTGATTTATGTTCTAATGATAGCTTATGGTAAGTGGTTAATTAGAAAAAATATCCACTCTAATAATGAGTATTAATTGAGTTTATGGATTATATTTTAACTCTACAAACTAATCTCGTGTGGTCTTGTATTGTCTATTATGTTCGCACTCTCACAATTTACACCAAATCTCGACCTCGCGTGTTTTTTGTGAAATGATCAATTTTTTGCTTAGTTTCATATAAATTAAAAACTCATTTCATGGATCATATTGTGTGAATTATCTTTTCTCAATGATTCAAAATAATTAAATAAAAAGTTTATAAGATAGATCAATCACTAAGAAAACTACTCTTTCATGGGTGGTGTGGTCATCATGAAGACAATTTTCCTGAGAAAAAGATCGAAATGGTATAACCCAATATAGTCTTCATTCATGAATTATATCCCAAATAGAAATA
Source organism: Viscum album (assembly GCA_963277665.1). NCBI lineage: Eukaryota > Viridiplantae > Streptophyta > Magnoliopsida > Santalales > Viscaceae > Viscum > Viscum album. The sequence continues at coordinate 529,630,805 of OY728131.1, read as the reverse complement.
TTAAGAGAAGAATCAAATTTAAAATAATGGAATAAAATAAAATTAGTAAAATAATAACAAATAATTTTATTATAAAAACCCAAACATTATAACATGAGGAAGAAGAAGAGGGCTTCAATGACGGGATCCTTTCTTCAAGAGATACCCTTATTTACCTTCATGGATAATTGGAGTGTAACCTCTTCTCCTCTTCTATAAACTTCCTAATTCACATCTCAACCCTTAAAAATGAGAAAAATACATATTTGAATAGTGTAGAGGAGGCTAGGTAAAAAGTGGTTTCAAATGTGAATGAGAAGATTATTTCAAATATTTATTAACCAATTTACTACCTTCTTGGCCACCAAAACGCTTTAATTATCCATACATATGGAAGGATAATATGATATCAATTGGGTTTTAGATCCCCTCTCAAAATTTGGGCTCAATCCATGCCTGGATGTAGAATATATGGCCAAAACATGAAAGTGATGTCCAATATCATGTGTCTAGCCCACCATTGACTTAATGACCCATTTACTCCATCCAAATGAATTCTTTAGCTCTAGTGTCCTTCATAAAGGTTGTATAAAATTAAGTGAGGAACACAATTTAAAATATTTAAGTTAAAATAATTCATATTAAAATATTTATGTGTGAAATACTACAGTGCATTTTAAATGGATAAAACGGGAATTTTCATAAAATTTTCAAATGATTGATTTAATCCCAAATATTTAAAAAATAAACATATTCACTACATTGTGAGGAAATTATACCTTTTATTACCCATAAAATATTCAATAAAATTGTGTTTTATCAGCATCTCAAAGTGTTTAAAATCCCTTCTATTCCTCTATATCCACTCCTCCTCCATGACATTGTCTGCTTGACCATAAAAGAGAGGTGGATCTGGCTTTCAAAACTCAAGAATAAAATCCATAGGTTAATCAACCATACTACGATCATCCATCGAAGCTTCGATGGGATAACTGCTGGACAAGAAAATTCATGAACCTAATCAGGGACAACATCATAAATAAAATCATCAAAATTAAACACTACATATATGAGAAGCTCTAAACACAAGAAAATATGCAATCATAACATCAAAACTTTTGTTTTGAAAACATATTCAATTAAAAACAATATTGGTGTGTTAAACCCTCTCTATTGGTATTCTTTAGATTATCACTCACATAAAATTTTCCATGACACCACATGCATGAATCTGCCATACCAAACATACATTCATATTAGAACATACCACTATGAATTGAGTACCCCTAGGAACACCAATAAAAAAACAACTTCATTTCCCAAAAACAAATAATTCATATCATTTACTTTAAAATAATCCTTAAATGAAATATGTCATTTCAAATATCCATTTTTCAAAACCAATTTTTCTGATATAAATAACTTCTAGAAGTCATAAGACAACTAAAATATCTGAAAAAGGTATATAGTGTCAATGGGTAACTTGACCATATGGTTGGTGGCCATATGCTAAACACATCACTGACATGAAGAGCCTTTTGGGACCATGCCCCAATCTCCACATGGCTTTCCAGGCTGTGGGGATTATGAGGACTCTTATCCTAAATCCATTTTTCTTATCCCAATCACAAAAAACTTCATAAAAACCCAAAGAAACTAATTAAATCAGAATTCCCATGGAATCCTGAGGATTAGAGTGAGAAAGAGTTCGTGATGCTCTTCCCGCACCTATCCCCTGAGTCCTAAATATCCTACTGCATCTACCTTGACATCCCAAATAAAAAAGTTAACTATGAAAAGTAATGCCTTATAAGAGCTAACCTTCTCTGATACCATTTTTTCATGAACCATCTCGAGTCAAACCTAAACCGGTCACCCGAGCTGATCCGCAGTAAGGCCCGATAGGCGTTCCCGATCTCCCCGGGCTTGTGAAAAGCAGAAGGGCATCAATATAGACTGTGGGAACAACTTCTCCCAATAAAAATAAATAAATAATCATAACTAATAAAGATTATCAATCAATAAATAAAAAAACACACAACTAAACAATAACTGAATAAGTTAACACTGATCGAACTCGATGACCGAACTGTCTTCGTCTGACCCTGTGGTTCACTCTCTAACTCAATTAAAAAATGTTTCCGATGGTGAAAATACCCAATATATAACCTAAACAAGGACTAAAAACAAAAATGAACTATAGGAATGAGTATTAAAACTTATTAGTCTAGCCTGATATAATATTTCCCAATTCACTACCTTTAAAATTATGAAACATCATTTCTAAGTTCGAACTATAATATATTAAAGTATGCATTTATACAAACTTTAAATGAAAATAAATTACAAACCATTGTACTTAATCACTTTAAAAACAAGAACAAGATTTTGAAACACATTTTATTTAAAAAAACATTTTCATTGGAGTTATGAAACTAAAATTTCAATTTTCCTGAAAAACAACACACAAGGGTACATATAGATACGACAAAGAAAATGTAAATAGGTATTCAAGTATCTCAGCAACAGTTCAATATATAAAAACCACCAGACCTAGTAGAACCTATGAGATCAATAATAATTTAGATGACACTAATACATGTGACCCCATCTATAATATCATGCCACATACGATGAAAGATAACACTCTAAAAACACTTGAACTTCCTTTCTTAGGAAGGTCGAGGGAAAATCCCATAGCAATAAACCCAAACATAACATTCTACTATGAGCCATTGGTGAGTACCATAACCTACCAATGCAGTACTCATCTCAGAAAATTCTCTCAATATGTCAGGTTCTTATGTCACATGTAAAAAAAAGTTATGATCCAACAGATGAAACCGAGCATCAAATCACAATCCATATTTATAAGAATCATTCAAAGCATGTCTCACCCCGAGTCTCCTCAAGTATGACTCTATGTCCTTTATGTAAATATAATACAATGGTTACCAGCTCAGGAACCTACATAATGGAACTCAGGGATCCCATATCGAGATCATCCCAACCATTCCATGTTGCTAAGTCATGTGTAGAAACCAGTGGAGTTTTTCATAATAAGCACATCCTCTTATTTCCACAAAGTGGCCAAATGGGCCCTTAAAAATTATTTAAAAACAATTTTTTACCAAATATGAATACCAATTTCTAAATAAGTGCAATACACACCATCTACCATACAAAATTATTTGTAAAACCACCATCAAATAATTTTTGACACGCTTCCAAACAAAACAATTTTTTTTAAAAAAACTAACTTTACACTTCACTTACCTTAAAAAATTTACAATTTTTCAAAAACCCCAATACATAAGAACCCAAACCAAAACACTTTTTAAATACATAAGAAAACCCCAAAAAGGAATTTCTCATGTTTCCATCACTTAAAAAAGGAAAAAAACATTTTTTATCACTTTTGACATGTAAAATACAACTGAGCACCATTCCGAAGACCAGTCATGCAATTCTTAGTAAACAATTTCAGTTGACACTCGCAAAGTAATAAAACAACAATATCTCAGGCTAGAATATTACTGAAAATGATAAATCATCTTATAAAACATAAAAATGAAGTGTGGAACAAATAGAACATTTAATTAATGAAAACAGCGTGCCCAACTAAAACTGGACGATACTATTTTCATAAAACAAGGCCAGAAAAACCTATTTTTCAAACAAAGTGAATTAACCAAATGTTTCACAATGAAAACTAACACCTAGAAAATTGGAGAACAAGAATAAATAGATGATCCTCAAATTATAAAGTCAAGATCAATAGTATCCTACGTTCAGTGTGTGCTATTTCACAAAACAGAGCTAAAAATCATCAAGAAAGCTTAAAAAAACGCTTGCGTACAAAATAAATTTAAACCAGGGCATGAAATTAGTACCTAATAACCATATAAATTATGAAAATCCAAAAATTAAAAATTATTAAATTATATAGGATAGGTTCATGTGAATTCTACCTTGGAGCCACAACGTGACGACAATGAAAACTCAGAAACACCTCGTGTAGGTCCTAAAACATCGATTATATCAAGAACAACTGTCAATCGACAGAAAACCCAAAAAACAAAGTTAAAAAAAGAATAATATAGTAGGTATAATGTTATTCCAATGGGGATAAAACACATCAGTGCTGGGAGACGTCTGGGAAGTGCGTGCTAATCGAGCGGAGGTTGGGCAGGTGCGGGGGAGAGCGTACCAAGGGGAGGGGTCTTGATAGGGTGTCATATTGCTTTCACGCAGTAAAGGAGAAGGGTTACAACTTCTATGTGCTGAGAGGCAGGATGAGGGGGCTATTTCTAGAATGATATGGAGGTCAGGGTGGGGTTGCACCGAACTACAGAGGACGTACTGGAGGAATCATGTCAGAGTGGAGGGTTGCGGGTGCACCAGTGCAAGGTGAGAGAAGTAGGTTGGTGGTGCTGCAAGGGAAGAGTGGAGGTGGTGGTGCGCTATGATGAAGTGGAAAACAAGAGGGTCTGAGTGCAGCTGGTTGGAGTGTACATGGAAAGAGGCCATGGTCAAGGACTGGAAGGTGTTGTGGCGGGTTGCTGTGTAGTGTCGATGGGGATGCTGCAAGGAGGCGTGTCCAAGCTACCGATTGCTGAGAGGGAGGTGAGATGCAGCAGGGTGTAAGAAAGAGGTTGAGGATCTACTATAGGGAAAAGCTGACATCTAGGTTGGCTCGTGCACAATAAGATTAAGAGGGGAATCCAAGGTCCCACCTGCTCGTCCCACACACCAGGGGAAACAGGGGGTGGAGGTAGCGCAGGATAGAGTTTCTAAAAAAAATAAAACCTCAAAAAAACTAAATAAAATACTAACATAATTATTTTAATAATAATTATTATTTTTATTTTTATTATTATTATAACCTTAATGATAAAATAAAAAAAATAAATTTATTCATATCATTTTAATAATAATAAAATAATAATTTTATTTTTCATTTAAAAAAATTACAAAAATATTGATAACCCTGAAAATTTTTGTGATTTAATAAATTACCATTTATTTATATATTTTAATTCTAAAAAGAAAAATATCCACATAGTTTCATCAGCAAAGCCATGAGGCGTTGTGCTCTACCCTTGCATCCAACGATATCGAACCCAAGACACGCTATTTTATAAAAAACTCATAAATTTCATACGGGACTCACCCTGAACCTTATCAAAAATTATTTAAGTCCAAATAAATATTAAAATAAAATAAATTAATAGGTAAGTGTGTGACCATAATACCTCTGTATCGTCACACCCATTTGGGGGTATTATTTTCTACTATGGTACTCTCATATATATTTAAGATCTGTTTGTTAATCTTTCATAAATCCCGATACAAGACTGGTTACCCTAATAAAACAATTTTGTGTTTCCACCATGTACATGAGAGAGGGTTCCCTCTTAATGAAACTATATATATATATGTATATATCAATTTTTCAATATATGTTACCTATTATTTAATAATATTGAGGGAATTATTATGTTTTTATGCTATATGGATAAGCACTCTAGTGTTTATTGTCATCATGGAAATTGATCGGTGTTTCATGCTTGGGATTGAACCTCAAATATGTGCCTTATGTATCCAATGAGAACATAAATATTAACCTATGTAGTTTTATTAGGACCACATATCATAGTTTAACGTTATACAGAAAGGACTTATATAGGAAAATTTCGAAATTGGTTATGGTGTTCAGTCCTTATGAAGGAATCATACACATCTTGTATATAATAGGAATCAGAGTCCTCATTTTTCACTTCTTATACCAAGAGAGATTCCCATGTTGGGGGGGGGGGGTTGTATCATGCTATTAGCATGATCACTCAAAATATCTAATCCTGCATATGTCAAGCTCAATGTGAGAAACATGTGATAACATAATATCAAACATACCAAAAAAGGAACAAGTTTATATATTCACAAGGGATGCATACTAAGGAATCCATTATATTTGAGTGAGGCATACACACTAAGTTTTTTTTGTCTGGGAATTTCAATTATGCTAGTGAAATGATCATTTCCAATCCCTATGCTTACCTGATTCATGAACAGTATGAGAAAAAATGATAGAAAGGGTTATGACACATTGCATATAGTTACAGAACATATGCATTAGGGTGTCCCTGATGGAACATGATTAGAACCCATATGACAGATTTGACCCTACAAGGAAATTTATGATTTTTATGTTCCTTATGCCTTAGGAAGGCATCATATATATCATTTTTACAAAAATAATCATATCCTTTCTAGTTAACATTATTTCATAATTTATAGATGGATATAGAAAGATGGTATTTCCACAAGAGGTGGGTCCTATGAGCTTGATTAAATTGAATTTTGAAGGACTTACACCAAGGAAGATGCACATGTGACATATTCTTCTTTCACCATCTAATGGAAAAAATAGACACATATTCATTTTTCATCTATTTTATGGTGCAATAAAATTTTAATGGCATAAACCATTCATATAGAGATATCACATTTTAATAAACAAATAATGAATTCATAAAAAATTGATCCACACTAAAATCATATAGGTACAATACCTTTCGAAATGTGGAAACATAAAAACCAGGTTCAAAAGAGTTCTACATCATATCCCACATAGTTTATCATAACAAGAACTATTCCGAGAAATATCATACATAAAACATTTCTTCATACCCTTTGGAATCGAAACTTATGAAAGGGTGAACATTGATGCCCTATAAAGGAAAAGGGTGAGATATTAATGATCACATAAAAATAATATGATAATAAGGGTATGAGAACAAAAAAATAACATTTTCAAACTATAAAATGTATATCAAATATCATTATCTTGACTCTTGGAATAAATCATGCTAATCCATAATAAATGAATCATAAAGTAACCAAAGAGCGTGCTCCATGAGAGAACAACATAAGAATATGAACTTGATTTATAACATACATATAAGAACACATATTCATTTCCTTAGAATTAATGGCCCCTATTAATCATCTCCTAATGGAATGGTTTCTCACCACAAACTATAATAGTAGTCAGGGTTCACTACCAATACTATCATAGTGTAAAAAAGTACTTTAATGAACTTTGATCACTCTCCGTTCCTATTTTTCTTTATCTAAGGAGATATCAATTTTTTAAAAATTAATTTGAGGTAGATAGAGGTACTATACTTCACATAATTAAAATAAATTTGATGTGTTCTATAATATTATAAAACATTTATCATAAAATAAAACATGAAAAAAATATGTGTTTCATAAACACATCATCAAAGAATAACCCATGGAAATAAAATAGAATTAAGAATCATTTCATCAATTAATCATAGCATAATCCATGTAAATGGAATGGGTCTAATAATATTTTAATCAATTAAAAACTACCAAAACTAGTGGAAATGTAATAGGAGTCATAATTATTTAATTAGTTCATCATACAATAACACATGTAAAAGGAACAGGTTTCAGAAAAATCATGTCACGAGAACCACAAACCATTATGAGAAAAAAATGAATTTATCATTTCATCATATCCCTAACAATGATTAAAATATCATAAAATTATGTTATCATAGATGGAAAATAATTTTGAAAGATCACATGGAACATATATTGTGAAAAATATCCTTTCAAAATTGAAAAAAAATTATTAGAATCTCAAAATTTCCAAATTATTAGAGAGAAATATTAATTGAATATTAATATTGAAACTTTTAAATGATTCTTTGAATAATTGAGTTTTCATGATTGTAAGAACCTAACTTTTGACAATAAAAGACTTTGGAATATTCCTGATATTATTCCAGTGCAGCGCCCTCAGACGGAATGCGATTGCGAGCCCCAGAGTGGATGGAATTAAATTTTCAATGCGTTCACACTGAACACGCCAAATAAATTGGATAACTACTAAACGGTGTTTTGGATCAAAGATATGAGTGTACGGATGGGTCAGAAATGGGATTTTTACCCTAGGAATGACATAAAGCATGTCAGCGTGGGATGTTTGGACCCCTCGCCCGCTACCGGAATGTTAAACGGATTAATTAATTAATTAATTAATTTTTTTAATGGTAAAACTCAAGTACCATTTGAACAGTGGCTCGGATTGGAAAACCAAGGGCACCGTTGAGTCTGGAACATGCCGTTTACACTAGGAGTTGTGTAATCTTCACGGGTATGGGCCGTCTGTGAAAAATGGCCCGAGGGGCGTTTTCATAATTTGGAAGCCTTGGGCATTCAGTTTTATAACCTTCAAATGGAAGCTCGGAATCAAACTCTGATACAGCTATTGTGCTTGAGAGGTGGTGTTTACCCTAGGGGAGACTTAACCTCGACCCTGTCGAGGGTTTCGAATGCAGGATAAATTTGGGGTTTAAGTTAATTAAAATTTTAATTATTTTAATTATTTAAACCAAACCCACCCCCTTCCTTATCCTATGGAACCCCCTGGAGGAAGATCTCACACAAGGAGACCTCCACCCTCAAGATCCTCTTCTCCTCCTCCCCTCCGCCTAGGAAACAGCGCGATGGCGAACCCTCCGTGAAAAGTCGGGCAACACCCTCGCAGGTAGGATCGTTGCGGTTTAAATTTTTTTTATTTCCGGATCTACTTTGACCTCAAATTTTTGAATCAAAAACTATCTAATTATCGAAAAAAGCACATTAATGCGTAGTATATTTTATGCTTTTTATGATTCTTGTTTGGGATTTGAAATCCGAGTTCGGAGGAGGACATAATCATGCATCGATGTTTGGGGGTTTTGTTTTTTTTTTTGCGGGTTCGAGCGGCCAGCAGAGGTGGCTTCGGCAGCGGCTGGCTTTGGGGTGAGGCGGAGCAGCTGTGTGTGCTGGGGGGGGGTGCGGAGGACTTCAGTGCGGGAGAGAGAGGGCATCCATGGGCCTGAGCTGGCGGTCGTGGCTCGCGGACGGCGAGCGGGCGCCAGGCGGAGGCGCTCCGCGGCGCGGAGCAGAGACCGGGCTCGCGTCGTGTGATCCTGTGGCCAGACCAAGACCGGCCTTTGGCGGGTCTCCATGTGGAAGGAACAACCGATCGTTAGGCCGGTAGGCCGAACTATGGACCACGGGTCCACGGACGGCCCACACAGCCAAACCGCGGGTCAGCCCAGGTCGGGCGGACCGGCTGGCCCTGGCCGGTCCAGCCCAAGGGGAATTTCCCCCTTGACTCGGACGCCCGTAATATCAGCTATGAGAGTTCATTTTTAATGACGTCTATGGTAGTGTACTCCAGATGTCGAGGCGAACATTTTTAGATGGTTTCAGTAATTTTTAATTCCTGAAACAAGGGGCCTCGGAGGCGCGATGCGTCTTTAGGTGAATTGATGTTTTTTCCGGGGGATTTTGTTTTTGACAGCGCAGACGTGTCCGTCGTCCGTTTTGAGCGCATTCAGCTGCGTTGGAACCCTGGTGCCAAGGCAGAGCTTTCCCGTGTGGTTTTGGGCGTTGAAGCAAGATTTGAGGCGTGGCCCCCACGACCCGTCGTTTAAGCCGCAAGCAGCGTTTATCATCTTTTTCATCATACGTCCGTTCAGGGCGTGCGAGCAGTCGATTTTGGGTGTTTTTCGGAGAGAATTGCAATGACACAATCCGCCTGCTTTAATTCTGCATGCTGGTGCGGGCCCCATGAGGGCCAATTCGAGTGTTAGTGGTGATTCTCATCTTTATCACCGGGTGTCCGTTTTGGACAAGTGAATAGTCCAACTTGTGTACTTTTTCAAGAGGATCACAACGGTGGAATCCTTTCATTGTGTTTCAGGACTGGGATGTGGGTCCACATAGCACCACTCGTGTGCGGTATGTTGGAATGCAGATTTTTCTCTGGATATCCATTGCACTCATGTGATCAGTCCATTTGACGTGCTTTCCCCAAGGGATCGCAATGGTGCGATGCACCCGACTGGTTTTGGGGCCGAGGCTCGGGATCACGGGACGTCGATCGGGCGTAAGGTGGTGTTGGAGACTTTTCCATCGAATATCTGTTTGAGGCGAGTAGGTACTCTATCTCGAGTGATTTTCTGAGAGGATTACAACGGTGTAATATTTTCAGGCGAGCGGAGCCACTTATGCGATATTATTAAATGTGAAAATGTGATGGTGCCATGTGACGGTTCTTCTACCGTGTTTGTAGCAGACCCTTGGCGTGTGATTGTGTTCAATCTTGGGAGAGTGAATTAATGCTTAAAGAGATGTAGTTGGATATTCATGGGCCGTTGAGGTGGCATGTTGGACTTTTTACATTACGACTTCATGATGACGTTGGTTGTCGTGTGCACGATAGCCTTTGGGCTGGAAATGTGGTATACTCTGGTAGTATACGGGAACACTTGGTAGTACATGTGTTTGTTTGTACTTGAGAATGTGTGTGCACTTGGTTGGGGTTGGCTTGGGGCCACACGTCATGTGGGTCCCATGTGTGTTCCGTGTTTTGATTTACGTACTTTAGACCTCTCGCGATGTAGAGGGTTCCTCTAGTATCATTTGTTTGACTAGTGGGGTTGAGTTTTTCCACTGGTCTTGTTCTCGTTTTTTCCATAAGGGCTAAGGTTGTTTCCAGCCGGGATGAGGTTGTTTCAAGCCTGGCTCGCTAGTTGTACCATCCAGCAGGGATGGCCAGAGCAGTTCTGAGTTTACATCCAGTGGGGTTAGACAATGGTCCCCGATGTCGGGCTTACCTCCAATAGGGCTGGGTAGTGGTCCCTGATGCGAGTTTACCTCCAGCTGGGCTGGGATGTGGTCTCTGATGACAGTTCTAAGACTCCCTCTAATGGAGTACCCTTTTCGCGACTGGGCATTGGGACTCATCGACGACTTTAGTCGGGTCTCCCTCTAGTAGATTACCCTATTACGGGACTGGGCAGTGTAGCACCCATCGACTCTTACAGTGTCTCCCTCCAGTGGGAACCCGTTGACTTCCAGGGATTTCCCTCCAGTGGGGCTAGGCAGGGGGTCTCATGTCAACTTGGAGGAGACCTCTCAACTATGGGGCAGTGACGAGGTGTGGTTTGACGTACCTCCAGAACTCACATGTACGAGGGGCGCTTTCCCCACCGAGATGAGTCCTTGAGATGTGACCTAAAACTGTGTGGTCGACTCATTTCCGCTCAAAGCAGATAGTTTCGAGGTGCTGTGATTTGAGCCCCCTTGACTTGTAGTTCAGGGTAGACATGTGGGATGCTGGGCATCGATTGTGTTTACTTCTGGGACTGGTGTCTACTCACTTTCTTGGGCTGAGCTACGAGACAGAGATCCTCTTACGATCTTGATCTTGTTTCGTGATAGAGAATATGTATATGTATATACCTTGTTCAAGTACCCACTCCTTGGATTTTGGATACTCTCCTTCTAGGAGAGGCGAAGACACGCGAGGTATGGCATGTTCTTTCCGTGTCTAGCTTATTGTGGTTGGATGAGTCTACTCTCCTTCTATAGGTAGCGAAGAATCGATGGGAATTTCATCTTCTCAACATTTCCAGCTCCTTGTGTCTGGATGATTCTACCTCCTTTCTCTTGTTGGGTTGAGCTAGACTCTCTACTATACTCTTTACTACACTCTCAGTTGTTCTCTAATTTTTCTTTTTAGATCTACTGCTCACCCTTCGGTCCCTCCTTTTTTGCTCCCTCGATCCTTCGGGGTATCCTACTGAGTATTTTTATACTCACCCCTTCTTGGGCTTTTCCCGAACCTGGCGTTCCCTTGTAGACGATGGACAGGTTGGTTGTGACATTAGTGGAGCTTAGGAGTTCAGGAACGTGGACCACATGCGGTGCTTGGAGTCGGGTTCTAAGTGGCGGAGCCTTGCAGTTATTTACTTTTTGTTCACCTATTGCCTATTTGTGGCACTTTTCTGGTTGGGTGGGTGTTTTTCCCCTTTTCTCTTCAGTTTAACTCAGCACTTCCTTAAACTGTTTGGAGATTGATGCACTTTGTGGTTTATTTATAGCAGTTGCACTTTTCTTTACTTGTCTTTTTTTTACTCTGCACTCCTGTAATGAGTGGGTTCCGTGTGTGTGTACAGGTACTTAGGAAAAGTCCTCCCCAAGTTTTTGTGCCTTCGGCGCTGGTTGCCAGCCCCTGGCATATGGAGGCGGGCTTGGGGTAGTTGCGGCTTGATCCCTGGTAGGGAGGGGTCGTGAAAATGTGGTATCAGAGGTGGTTCTTATTTGGGATGTTGTTCAGACGTCCCTAAAATAAAAGGAATTGGTTGTGATATAGGGAAACATTGTTAACGTGTCTCGATAGTGGCTCTCAGGATAGGGAGTCCAGTGATGGTGCGACGGCCGACATATCCATTCACCAGGACCCTGAAAACCCGCTAGTCGACTCGTCATGCTGAGACACTCGTTGCAGGGAAAATTGGTTTGTGCATCACAAAAGACTGAGTCTTGACTATCCATCTTGATTCATCTCCCCATTATTGTTGTTGTTGTTATATACAAATATTCTCATCTGACCGCGACACTCCTTGATAATATTGAGGATGTTTCCGTGAAGACAGCCATCTAGGATACCGGCTTTGGTTCATGACGACGACCCTGTGAGCTACGAGGCCATAATCTAGGACCCATCATGGGAGCACATTTTTGTGGGTGGACCGGTAGCAGAACCCCCTCCTGGTGAGCAGTATACAGCTTCAGTAGAGCACACTGGGCATTAGCGCGCACCGTGAGTTCGAGCGACAGAGACTGATGAGGTTTAGTGGTGAGACATTCCCTCAAGCAGCATAGGTTTGGATAGAGACAGCGGATTGCCTTTTCAGGCATGTGCAGACCCCAACAGATCTTATGGTAGATTTGGTCGCCAACATTTTTCAGAGTGTAGCTTGGAGTTGGTGGAGTCTGGTGACTCAGTTTTTTGATGAGTCATCGCTTTCGTGGGGCGACTATTAGTTGTGGTTTCATGAGGTGTTTTCCCCTCCTGTTTGTGCTCCGTTCGGATTCAGTAGCTCCTGTAGTTTCAGCAGGGAGGGATGATGGTGGCCAAGTATACGGCTAGTTTCACAGACCATGCACGCTTTTACCGGGACTTGGTCAATGACGACAACATCCGAGTGCAGAAGTTTGAGCAGGTTCTCCGCTGAGATATATGTGATGTCATAGAACCCTTGGGCATTTCCACTTATGTCGGGGTGCTAGAGCAGGCACTGATGATAGAGAGATTCCTGTAGCGTTCTACAGTTGGTGGTGGCAGTAGGCACGTTGGAGCTGAGACGTCTGTCGCAGCTAGCAGTTGTCGGTAAGCAGAACCTCTACGCAGGTGGCTTCCTGTCAACCAGACTCAGGGGCATGGTCGTAGACCACAGTGGTTCCAGAGGGCACCAGTGAATCCCAGAGAGAGTCAGTGCTATGCTTGCGATGGACGAGGTCACCTAGCACTGGACTGCCCAACCAGGCATGCAGAGAGATTTGGGCAGGCAGCAGGTGCACCACCACGACGGAGGCAGTGCTATGATCGGAGTAGTACCCAGAGAGGTGATGCTCGCAGAGGAGCGGGAGGAGCTGGAAGTGGAGGACGACATTACAAGGTCTTTCCATCACCACTAGGCGGTCGACATCAGGCTCCATGAGCTGATAGTTGGGACCGCAGACTGCCGCGAGATTTGGATGTCTACAATCCTACATATCATGAGGTTATAAGAGGTACGCTCTTCAGCACTTCTACATTTTGTAGTATAATTGTTAGACTCTGTGTGTGGAATTATTTTTCTCCCTGATCCTTGCTTGGGTTGTTACCAGGTTGACGCATGGAGTTGGGGTAACCCTGTGTTGGCAAGGTAAAAAGGTGTAGGACTTTTTCATTGGCCGATGGTGTTGACTCCTTCGCTTCCGAGCCTGTAAGAGAGTCTTGGTTGAGAGACATCGACTGTGAAAACTTGCACGACCAGATATCCTTGTGTGTTCCACCATATGGATATTATGAAGGAGGAAATCAATGCGACTTATTCCTGGTACAGGCGGTGGTTCTTGTCGCGGCGTGTGACTTAAGGGTTCAGTCGGGAAGGTGAGCTACCCTCAAGAGCCTTCGGGCCATTTGAGACCATGCAAAGGGATGGCGAGGTTATCTACCGCCTTTCCCTAACCCTAATGTCTGGAGTGGGTGCACGGTGTATCCTATTTGACCCACCCAAGAAGATGCATTCATGACCCTATGCACATCATCGGAGAGCGCAGACCTCGCGTGAACAGATCAAAACCTTTGGTTTGTGTGCGGTGGTGCAGAACTCTACAAGAGTACTTTTGGGTCCGGAAAAGCCAGGTGCGGGCTTAGTACCCTGAGTTGTTCCCTGGTTTTGTTTTTTGCGGATGGAAAGCATGAAGGAGGAAATGATATAAGAACCCAGTTTTGGGCTATAAAATACTTTGGAATTTTTTTGATATTATTCCATAGTAGTGCCCTCAGACGGCGTTCGATTCCGAGGCCCGGAGTGGCCGGAATTAAATTTTCAGTGCGTTCACACTGAACACGCCAAATAAATTAGATAACTCCTAAACGGTGTTTTGGATCTGATATATGAGTGTACGTATGGGTTCAAAATGGGTTTTTTTACCCTAGGAACGATATAAAGCATGTCGGTGCGGGGTGTTTGGACCCCTCACCCACTACCGGAACATTAAACGGATAAATTAAATAATTAATTTATTCGTTTAATGGTTAAACTCAAGTACCTTTTAAACTGTGGCTCGGATTGGAAACCTGAGGGCATCATTGAGTCTAAAACGTGCCGTTTACCCTAGAAGGGGTGTAATCTTCGCTGGCGCATGCTGTCTTTGAAAAATGGCCCCTGGGGCGTTTTCGTAATTTGGTGGCCTCGGGCGTTTAGTTTTATAACATTCAAAAGGAAGCTCGAAATCAAATTCCGAGACATCCATTGTGCTCGGGAGGTGGTGTTTACCCGAGGGGAGACTTAAACATGACCACGTCGAGGGTTTCGAATGCGGGTTAAATTTGGGGGTTTATGTTAATTAAAATTTTAATTAATTTTCTTATTTAAACCAAACCCACACCCTTCATTCTCCTTTTGAACCCACTGGTGGAAGTTCTCACCCAATTAGACCTCCACCCTCAAGCTCCTCCTCTCCTACTCCCCTCTTTCAAGGCAACGGCGTGGCAGAAGACCCTTCGTGAAGCGTCGGGAAACACCCTCGCAGGTAGGATCGTTGCAGTTTCATTTTTTTATTTCCGCATCTAATTTGAGCTCGAATTTTTGTATCAAAACTCTGTCTAATTATCAAAAAAAACACATGAATGCGTAGTATATTTTATTCTCATTCTGATTTTTGTTTCAGATTTGAAATCTGAGTTTGGAGGAGGACGCAATCATGTGTCAATGATTGTGGGTTTTGTTTATTTTTTTCTGGCGGGTTCGAGCGGTCGGGGGAGGTGGCTTCGGCAGCGGTGGGCTTCGGGGCGAGGCGGAGTGGCCGGGTGAGCTAGGGGGTGCGGCGGCCTTCAGCACGAGTGATTGAGGGTGGCCGGGGGCGTGGGTTGTCGGTCGGGGCTCGCGGACGGCGAGCGGGTGCCAGGCGGAGGCGCTCCGCGGCGCGGAGCGGAGACCGGGGTCGCGTCGTGCGACCCTGCAGCCAGAACGAGACCCGCCCTTGGAAGGTCTCTCCATGGAAGGAATGATCGTCCTTGAGGCCATTCGGCAGACCCATGGACTATGGGTCCAGGGCCGGCCCGTGCGGCCGAACCGCGGCCTGGCCCAGGTCGGGCGGACCGGCCGGCCCAGGCCGGTCCAGCCCCAGGGGCATTGCCCCCTCGACTCGGACGCTCGTAATTTACGCTACGGGCATCTGTTTTTCATTCCATCTGCAGAAGTGTACTCCAGACATCGAGTTGGAATTTTTGAGATAGTTTTGGGAATTTTTAATTCTCGAAACGAGGGGCCTCGGAGGCACGATACATCTTTAAGTGAATTGATGTTTTTCTGGGGGATCTTGTTTTGGACGGCACAGACGCATCCGACGTCCGTTTTGAGCACCGTCAGTGGCGTTGTGACCCAGGTGCCGAGACAGGGTTTTCTAGTGTGGCTTCGGGCATTGAAGCTAGAGTTGAGGTGTGGGCCCCATGGCCCGTATTTTAAGCTACGAGCAGCGTTTAGAAACTTCTTCATCGGACGTCTATTCAGGGAGTGCGAGCAGTCGTTTTTGGGTGTTTTTCCGAGGGATTGAAATAACGTAATCCACCCACTTTAATTCATCATGCTGATGTGGGCCCTATGAGAGCCGTTTCAGGAGTTAGCGGTGATTTCCAACTTTATCACCGGGTGTCCGTTTTGGACAAGTGAATAGTCCAACTAGTGTACTTTTTCAAGAGGATCGCAACGGTGCGATCCGTTAATTGTGTTTCGAGACTGGGATCGGGTCCCACATAGCACAGCTCGTGTGTGGTATGTCGGAATACATATTTTTCTCCGGATATCAATTGTAGTCAAGTGAGTAGTCCTTTGATGTGTTTTCCCAAGTGGATCGCAATGGTGCGATGCGCCCGACTATTTTCAGGGCCGAGGCTCGGGATCACAGGTTTCCATTCGGGCGTAAGGCGATGTTGGCGACTATTCCGTCGAATATCTATTTGAGGTTAGTAGGTAGTATATCTCGCGTGATTTTCCACGAGGACTAGAACGGTGTAATTTGTTTAGGCGAGCAGAGCCTCTTACATGATCTTATTAAATGTGGAAATGTGAATGTTCCTCGTGGTGGTTCTTCTACCGTGTTTGAAGCGGACCCTTGGCGTTAGATCGCGTTCAATCTAGGGAGAGTGATGTAATGCGTGAAGAGATATAGTTTGATGTTCATGGGCTATTGAGGTGGAAAGTTGGAGTTTTTACGATACGCCTTTGCGATGATGTTGGGTACCATGTGAACTATAGCCTTTGTGCTTGAAATGTGCTATACTCTGGGAGTATAAGGGAATGCTTGGATGTACATGTGGTGGTTTTTACTTGATAACATTTGTGTGCTTGGTTGGGGTTGACTTGGGGCCACACGTTGTGTGGGCCCCATGTGTGTGTCATGTTCTTCTTTACGTACTTTTGACCTCTCGCGACGTAGAGGGTTCCTCTGTTCTCGTTTGTTTGACCAGTGGGGTTGAGGTTTTCCCTATGGTCCTGTTCTCGTTTGTTTCCAACAGGGATGAGGTTGTTTCCAGCAGGGATGAGGTTGTTTCGAGCAGGGATCGCTAGTTGTACAATCCAGCAAGGATGGCCAGTGGGTTACCATCAAGCATGGATGGCTAGTACATCAGTGTTCACCGAGCAGTACCATCCCACAGGGATGGCCAGAGCAGTTCTGGGTTTACCTCCAACGGGGATGGGCAGTGGTCCCTGATGTCGGGCTTACCTCCAGTGGGGCTGGGCTGCGGTCCCCGATGTCGGGTTTACCTCCAGCTGGGCTTGGATGTGGTCTCTGATGACGGTTCTGATCCTCCCTCCAGTGGAGTACCCTTTTTCGAGACTGGGCATTGGGACTCGTCAACGAATTTAGCCAGCTCACCCTCTAGTGGATTACCTTGATGGGAATGGGCAGTGTGGCACATGTCGACTCTTGTCTGGTCTCCCTCTAGTGGGGACCTATCGACTTCCATGGATTCCCCTCCAGCGGGGCTGGGCAGGGGGTCGCCTGTCGACTTTGAGGACACCTCTTGATTGCGGGGTAGTGACGAGGTGTGGTTTGACACACCACCAGAACTCACAAGTATGAGGGGCGATTTCCCCACCCAGACGCGTCCTGGAGATGTGACCTAAAACCATACGGGTGAGTCAGTGCCGCCCAAAGTGGATAGTTTCGAGGTGCAGTGATTTTATCCCCCTTGACTTGCAGTTCAGGGAAGATGTTTGGGATGCTGGGAAACGATGGTGTTTACTTCTGGGACTGTTGGCTACTCACATTCTGGGGCTGAGCTACAGAATGGAGATCCCCTTATGATCTTTTTTGGGTTTCTTGACAGATCATATATATAAGTATATACCTTATTCCAATACCCACTCCTTGGTTTTTGGATACTCTCCTTCTAGGAGAGGCAAAGACGCGCGAGATATGCCACATGCTTTCTGTTTCTATCTTCTCGTGGTTGGACAAGTCTACTCTCCTACTGTAGGTAGCGAAGACTCGATGGGATGTTCATCTTCTCACTACTTCCAACTCCTTTTGCCTGGATGGGTCTACCTCCTTTATCTTGTTGGGTTGAGCTGGACTCTCTACTGTACTCTTTACTGGACTCTCGGTTGTACTCTACTTTTTCTTGTTCGATATACCGCTCACCATTCGGTACCTCATTTGTTTCTCCCTCGATCCTTTGTGGAATCATTATGAGTATTTTTATACTCACCCCTTCTTTGGATTTTCCCGCACTTGTTGTGCCCTTGCAGACGACGGACAGGTTGGTTGTGACATCAGTGGAGCTTATGATTTCAAGAGCATCGACTGTGTGCGGTGGTCGGAGTCGGGTTCTAGGTGCGGGACCCTTCCAGCCATTTACATTTTGTTCACCTGTTTTCGGGTTGTGAAACTTTTCTGGTTGGGCTCATATTTTTTCCCTTTTCTCTTCAGTTTACCACAACACATGCTTCTACTATTTAGAGGTCAATGAACTTTTTGGTTTATTTATAGAAGTTTCCCATTACTTTACATGTCTTTTATTTTTTTAATCTGCACTTCTTCATTCAATGGGATGCATTTGTGTGTACAGGTACTTAGGCAAAGGCCACCCTCAGTTATTGGGCCTTCGGCGCTGGTCGCCAGTCCCTGGCCTATGGAGGCAGGCTTGGGGTAGTTGCGGCTCTATCCCAGGTAGGTTCGGGTTGTGACGATGATAGTAGGAATTAACATTCATGAAATACCTTTTTAATAAAACATGTAACATCCCAGATCCAAGTGCCACTCAACGGGTTCCTCGAACCCGGTTGGTTACTTGACATCAAGTGCATTTCCCCAAATACTAGAGGCTACTGAATAGTAGCGAGGGCCTATGTCTAATCGTGGGGAAACTATGCCCTCATTTGTCAATGTGCAACGTAGTGGAGAAAATAAAATCATACCAAAAGCGGAAGCAGTAAAAAGTACCTAACTGAAATGGATAATAGTACAGAAGTAAAAGATAACAACAGCCATATATATATGATGACTCAATTTGGCTCTAAGTCTAAGAAAGCAGCCAAAACAGGATACACTACAATCTAGAATAGTCCAGTACGAGGTAAAAGTATATCAATGTAAAAAAAAAGTGCAGTAGGAACTCAGAAGCATCACAAGCCTAAGCTCGGTCCCATGCTCTCCCACTCCTCTGCAAAAATCGAGTACCTGCATATGGACTCTTTCCCTTATTAACACCTGCATCAATATAATCTGTCTGGGTCCAGGAAATGACCCAAACATGGTGTGAGAAATGAATCCCAATAGTCATCCACTAAAGTCCCATGACCAACTGTCAGTGAAAATATGCAATAACTATTTTCTATAATAAAATGCAGTAAACTAGGAAGTACTCAAAAGTAACTATCTCTAACAGTTTCTTTACCATTTTATAATTATTTATCAATTCCATATAATTGAATTATCTATTCCTGAGACTCAGCCTCAGGTAACAATCTCTTATATAGTGTCGCAGAAAAATCCACAACTGGTTATCTAACAAGTAGAAGGAAAAATAATACCAGGCCTATGATTTAGCTTGGTAGGTATAACAACCACTACTGTGAATATTCAATTGTACCTTGCCCTCAGGATAATCAATATGTTGCCCTTAGGCTAAGAAAAACCTTTCCCTTAGGAAAAACTAAAATTAAATCCTCAGGTATCTACCCTCAGGCATAACGAGTATTTCCCTTAGGCATACGAGATATTTCCCTCAGGAACAGAGGCTATAACCCTCAGGTATAAGAATGTTTCCCTTAGGCGAAACAATACCTTGCCCTCAGGATAAATAAAATCACTACCCTTAGGCTAATCTAGAAACTGGGCCGATCCCAACACATAAGCGAGAAATTTATATACATTTCCTCTCAAGAAAACTCAAAGAATTATATAATCATGGCAAACCCCTGGGTATCCTGGCCAAATGACTGAACAAGAGAAATTCAACCACGGGGTGGCCTTGGATCCATGAAATGATCCAATCAGCATTTTATATTTATCATTAGATTATCTATGAAGTTCTACATATCTCTACAGTTATGGCCGCAGCCATACGACATCCCAAACATGGGCTTATAGAAGAACGGTACACATAAACACAAAACAATTGGAATTAAACACAGGACCACCAACCTCAATCTCCCATGATCGATATACGTGAACGAAGCCTCCCAAATACACTGAGAACATCGTAGATCTGGGAAGAAAGATAACCCATTAAAACTCAAATTACTTCCCCTCGATAAATAATTGGAAAGAAACACTCGTGTAGAGGGATGGACTTACCCCCACAATCCAAAAGAGATCGACGATGGAAGAATCAGATTCCCTGTGTGCGATCAGGAGATCCTCCAAGCCTCCGCCCTATCTCCCAAGATCCAAATGAGAATTCTGCATCCTATATTGAATGATGAGTCTAATTCATGTTTTTAACAAAAAAAAACATGACTACACGACATGTACTTTCAGGTACACGATGTGTAATTTCCTTTTTAATTGTTATTATGGTAGCTACTTTTCACCGCCACCCTGTTCATCTGTCAACTGATTACAGGGCATGTATTACTAAGTACATGGTGTGTAGTTATTTATTACACCATGAACCGATGAAATGTCTACATGCCCTGTGTTATCGTCCCACATGGCCAAAGTACAAGGTGAGTATATGAAAGTACACGGTGTCTAGTTTTTTTTCCAACAAACCTACACGCCCTATTTTTTCATCCATAGAGCCAAGGTACACAACATGTGTAAAAAAAATTACATGACATGTACACATAATTTTGGGATTTTTCCCACGTTTTCATTATTTTCTCAGAAACACTCAAGGAAAAGGAAAAGGAGAAACCCGTACCTCAATAATAAAAACCAGGTTCTTACAAAATTCCCTCCTTAAAGCAATTCATCCCTGCATTTACGTTCCAAGGGTGGCGAAGATAAAGGTATAAAAAACACTAGACAATGAGGACATATGTCAGTCTCCGTCTCCCAGGTTTCATCTTGTACTCGTTCATGCTGCCATAACACTGGTATGAGTGGAACTGACCGGCCTTAGAGAACCTTCGTGCTCCTTTCAACAATACGAATCGGATGATCCTCAAAGGATACATCGACCTGAAGTTCAACCTCATCGGGCTGAAAAACATGAGATGGGTTTGAGTGATAACAGAGTAGCTGATATTTGTGGAAGACGTCATGTGTGGCCTGATACCTCTTTGGTAACTGCAATTGATAGGCAACCAACCCAACTCTCTCCAGAATCTCAAACAACCCCACAGACCTTGGTGAAAGTTTACCCTATCTCCTAACTTTCCTGTGTCCCGACCTCGGTGAAACAAGCAAGAAAACCTAATACCCGACCATGAACTCCCAGGGTTGTCTGCGGTGATCAACATAAGACTTCTGATGAGACTGTGCAGTAGAAATCCTCTTATGAATCAACTGGGCATGCACTGAAGTCTCCTACATGAGACGTGGTCCCAGTAAAGCTGCCTCACCTACCTCCAACCAGCACAAGGGCGATCAGCATGGCCTACCATATAAATCATCGTAGGGTTCCATCTCTACAGTTTCCTGAAAACTATTATTGTAGGTAAACTGGACTAGGGGAATTTTAATCTCCCAAGAGCCCCCACAATTAAGGACACATGCACGCAGCATGTCCTCAAGCACCTATATAGTACGCTCTAACTGGCCTTCGGTATGAGGGTAGTAAGTTGTGCTCAGAATCACCCGTGTATCCAGTGCCCTCCAAAAAATATTCCATAAGTGAGATATAAAATAAGTTTCTTTATCTGAATAAATAGTACAAGGGACCCCATAAAGATGTAAAACCTTTCAAATATACAACTTTTTGATCTCAACAACACCGAAGGTCTCCTTGGTCAGAAAAAGTGAGCATCCTTCGTAAGTATGTCCATAAAACCCCACATGACATCACAACCTTGAGGTGACCTCGACAAAACAATCACGAAATCCATCGCGACATCATCCCATTTACACTTTGGAATGGGTAACTGTTGTAACAGTCTAGCTGGCCTTTGATGCTCTGCCTTCACCTACGGATAGGTGGACTATCTTGTAACAAAATCAGCTACCTCTCTTTTCATACCAGACCACCAATAATGATGTCCCAAGTCAAGGTACAGTTCGGTAACTCTAGGATGCACTACCCAAGCTGAAGTATGAAAATCCCGCATCGACTCCTTACATATATCCCCCAGAACCCACACTCATCGATGGATACGGAGTACCTCGTCATCGCCTATCATCCAACTAGGAGGAGGGTCCACACGTTCCACCGACTACTGTAGAACTAGGCCTTCTGAATCCGATATTTTTCTCATCCTCACTCTATCCAGGAGGGTAGAATTCACAGATAAGGATGAAATTTAGGCTCTCCCCTGACTATCGTGCACCTCCAAATGCATCTTAGAGAACAAAGCCATGAGATTCCACTCCCCACTGGCCTCCTACACTACCTATATCTGAGTCCTCCAACTCGGTGCATTAGCTACTGGATTACCTTTACCAGGTGTATAGGAAAGATCGAAGTCAAAGGAATGAAGGTATTCAACCCACCTTCACTATCTCAAATTCATGTCATACTGAGTAAAGATGTATTTATGAATTTTGTTGTCTTTGAACACCAAAAAGTTCTCTCCCAAGAGATAATGTCGCCAACAGCGTAACTAATGAACAACTGCAGGAAACCTGAGATCATGTGTTAGGTAATTCCTCTCATGTGGCCTCAACTACCGAGACCTGTATGCAACTACTCAATTTCCCAACATCAACACTGCTCCTAGCCCAATACCTGATACATCACAGTAAACTATATAGCTCTTCCCTTTCTCTGGAGGTATCAAGACTGGTGCTGATGTCATCCTTCCCTTCAGCTCTTGAAAGGTTGTTTCGCATGCTTCTAACCAAATGAACTTCACACCCTTCATAGTCAAACTCGTCAATGTCACTGCTAATTGGAAGAAGTCCTGTTTAAAGCGCCTGTAGTAACTATCCAACCCTATGAAACTCTATATTTCAAACACATTCTTAGTCTCCTCCAAGGAAACTACAACTCTCACTTTTTCTTGGTCTACTGCAACTCCTGCCTCTGGGATAATATGACCAAGGAATTGTATCTGGTCCATCCAAAAGTGGAACTTTGAGAGCGTAGAATATAACTGATGCTCTCTTAGTGTACTCATTATGATCTTAAGATGGGTGGCATGGTTGGGTTGAGTTTGATAGTACACCATGATATCATCCATGAAGAGTACCACAGAAGAATCCAGGTAAGGGTGGAACACACGATTCATCAGAGCCATTAAATCTACTGGCACGTTTGTGAGTCCAAACGGCATAAACAACTACTTCTATAAACCATATTTTCTCCAAAAAGCTGTAAGCGGTATGTCTGATGGTCTAACGCACAAATGATGATATCCGGATCTCAAGTAAATCATCAAGAACACTCGTGTTCCTAGAAGTTGATCAAATATATCATCACTCCATGGAAAGAGATATCAGTTCTTAACTGTTTATAGGTTTAGCTTCTGATAATCCACATAAAGTCTGAGGGTACCATCCACCTTCTTCACAAATAAGATAGGCGAACCCTAAGGAGAAATACTAGTTCAGATGAAACCCTTGGATTGTAGCTCCTCTAACTGCCTCTTGAGCTCCTTCAACTCTGGTGTAGTTATCCTATAAGGAGGAATGGACACTAGTGCTGCTCCTGGAAGATGCTAAATAGAGAAATCCTCCTCTTGTTCTGGAGGTAGACCTAAAAAGTCATCTGAAAAGACATCCCTAAGACGTTCATCCACTAGAGATAAATCCTTCTGACAAGTTCCCTGCTCATCCAGATATAAACTCACAATCTAGGCTATCACTTCCCCTCAACCACGATGCTTGGGTCCAGATCGGCTTGCCTAGACATCCCACTCACCCTTGTATAGAAAATATTTTCCCTCTGGTGACATGAAACTCACCCTGCGATGATTGTAATCTACAAATGCTCAAAAGGGTACCAACCAGTCCATCCCGTGAATGACATCATAACTCATCATCCTTAAGACATAGAGGTCCCATAGAAAGTTAAACCCACTAACCACTAGTGGGAACTCCTTTCACTAACACACACCTACCATTCTAATTCATAACGGAGTGTCTAGCGTCATAATATCAGAAGAAGAAGTAACACAGAGCCGAAGGCTATCCATAACAGGGACATATAAAAAGCTATGCATTTCACCAGTAGAAAAAAGTACTGATGACAAAATAGAAGCAACTAAAATAGTACCTCTAAAAATGGATTGTCTGGGATCCTACTTATTTTGGGTATGTTGCACTGCATATGTCTGCCCAGTGCTGCGGCCCTATGACACAGCCTGACTACCCATAAATAACCCACCCTATTAACTCTAAGATTCTGGTGGTCGGCTACCATACCCACGGCCACCTTCTTTTCCTGAATGTCTCGACGTATTCTAATTCCGTGACTTCTAAGAAGCTGCTGGCCCTGCTCCTGCACGCGGAGTCTGCACAGAACCCCTCTCACTAGCCACTGGTAGAAACACCATGCTAAAGTGCTACAGATGACCCATCTTTCCATAAGGTCATCACTCTAATGGGTCACGGGGACACTAAGGCCTCTTGTTCCCCTCTTTACCGCACTGGTTGCACATCACTAAGACACCTGAAGAATTCTTCCAGCATGTACTACCACCGTGAGATAAATCCTTCTGCCTATTCTTTTTCCCGGTAGAAATAGCACCAGAAACTGGTGCTGAACCACCCTAGCCTAAACTACTAGATTTCCACAGGTTTTTCTCAGTAATCAGTACATGGTTTAGAATAGCATGCATGGTAGGAAATCATAAAATGTTCACTAGTGCTCAGATGTCATATCAATGTCCATCCTCAAAGCATCTATCCCCCAACGCCTCATCTCCCACCAGAACAGGTTCAATGTTCTTTATCTTAGTGAAGCGGGAAGAATAGTCCATCACTGACATTATGCCCTACTACAAATACATGAATTCTCGAGCGTGATCTGCCCTCAATATCTCTGGAAAGAAAAATTCATAGAAGACTGCCTAAAAATCTTCCCACACCATGTCTTGGTGATTCTCAGTCTGGGAGGTAACATCCCACCACCTCTTGGTGGAATCATGGAACATATAAGTAACGAGCTTGACCCTCCTCCCTAGAGGCGTCTTTAGATGCTCGAAGATAGTCTACATAGAACCCAGCCAACACTTCATAGCCTTTGGTCCTCCATCCCCTAAAAACATAGGTGGATGCTGCTACTAGAATATACACGTCATCTCTACCATAGATGTGGAAGCCATGGGTGATCCCTGGAAGGTCTTCATAAACCACATGAAGCCGTCATGGAACTGCACGTCTATGCCTGGGTCCGGTATAATGGCTGGTGCCATATCTATCATTGCTGGAGGATCCATTGGTAGCATGTGGCCTACCATCTCTGGAGTATAATCATTGCCACTCTATTGGAGAACAACTCGCGGTTGTCTCAGTGTAATGACACTACAAGGTCAAACACACGCCTTAGATTAAGATCATCAAGAATAGAAAACTAGGAGTGTAAGAAGGGAATAAGAGAATGAAAACACTCAAATTTTACAAAACAAGACTACCCGACATGTATAATAACTACACGGTGAGTTCCCTTAAGTCTATTACATGGGCGTGTACTCTGCCAGCACTGGTCGTGTAACACCCCAAACACACGTCGTATTTTCCACACAAATGGGGTGAACTTGAATTTTCTTCCCCTGCTCGAGTTCTTCTACACGGCTTAGCCACACAACTCTCTTTTGAACAAGACTACATGGCATGTATATGGTCTACACGACATGTACTAGAAGAGCATCACCGAACTGTGTTGTTCGAGACACGGCTGGGTACACTGCTCAAACCACACGGCATGTTATAGATAGACACGACGTGTACGACTTAAATTCCAACAACCCATGTTGTTAGTGACATGGTCGACTACTCAGCTGACACTACACGACATGTTACACCCACACACAACGTGTACACCACCTGTTTCCCTAGCCGCACACCCAATTCTACATGGTCTTTCACCGATCATGATTACATGACATGTCCCACTAGAACACAGTGTGTATAAGTAAGGATAATGCCAACATGTGTTGTTAGTTACATGGCCGGATTCCCAGGTTACACTACACGACGTGTTCGGCATTGACATGGAGTGTATAAAAGAATATTCCTTCACCTGTGTTGTTAGATACAAGGGCAGGAAAAGGGTCAACATGACATGGCATATACAGTCGGTACACAGTGTGTTCCCTCTAAAACTTCCCCATCCCGTGTCTCTTCCCACATAGCCTATGACATGGTTAGAGACTACACAACTTTTACTTGGGGTATACGGTGTGTACTTAAAAATATTTCATTTCTTCTAGAATAGAATAGTACATGGTGTGTGTTATTAGAACCACATGTCGTGTTGTCCGGGTTTCTGGACAGTAGACCTCAGAAAATACTTCGGAGTCCAGAAAACCACTAAATGAAAACGAAAGTGCCAAATTCCGATCCGTGAGGGCCCATACTCCCTGCGAACCAAATCTTGGCATCTTATACGTGTTACAATAAAGTAAACAAGTCGACGATCC
This sequence comes from Viscum album, assembly GCA_963277665.1. Taxonomy (NCBI): domain Eukaryota; kingdom Viridiplantae; phylum Streptophyta; class Magnoliopsida; order Santalales; family Viscaceae; genus Viscum; species Viscum album. Next base: position 529,603,986 of record OY728131.1, on the reverse strand, counting down.
ACTAAATTCCGATAGATGAGGGCCCATACTCTTTAAGAACCAAAGTTTAGAATTCATTCACAGAACCTTACTTTACAATAACCTATCAAATATCAGGTATTTTATCAAGGCATATATCACAACATCATGCATTTTATAGCACAAAATGTATCACAGAAACATGAAATTTCTAATGCACCTACATGGAATGGAAACTATTCATGGCATGTTATTCTAACATGTTCCTAAATGATGCATGAAATGGCATACCCTCATCTCATATGGTTGAAAATAAATAGAACCCAATTATAAAAATATAAACAGCACACCACAAGGGCTTCACCCAACGGTGAAAATCAGATCAACTATAAAATTGAAAACCAGAGAAATCACAATTACACGAGGTAGTTTGGATTTTTTATGTACGCGTGTTAGCAACTCCTGGGTACAAATTATTACTAAATAACAATACAGTACTATCCATGAATATAGGCTCCAAATACAAAGTCCAAGAAAATAAATTCCCCTGATACCACTTTGTAACGTCTCGGATCCGGGTGCCACTCAACGGGTGCCCCGAACCCAGTTGGTCACATGACCGTAAGAACATTTACCCAAACAGCAGAGGATTTTGACTAGTAGTGAGGGCCTAGGTCTGATAGGGGGAAACAATGACCTCATTTGTCAAAGTGCAGCACAGTGGAGAAAAAAATATATACCAAAAGTGGAAGAAGTTAACAATACCCAACTGAAATGGATAACAGCTCAGAAGTAAAAGATAACAACAGTCGTATATATATATGATGATGTAATTTTTCTCCATGTCTAATAAAGAATCCAAAATAGTATACATTTCAATATAGAATAATCCATTACAAATTACAAGTACATCAAATTAAGACAAAAAAGTGCAGTAGCAACTCAGCAGCATCGCAAGCCTAAGCTCAGTCCCATGCTCTCCCACTCCTCTGCAAAAATCATGTACCTGCATAAAGAATCATACCATTATCAAAACCTGTAGAAATATAATCTGTTTGGGACCAAGATATGACCCAAACATGGTGTGAGAAATGAATTCCATTAGGCAACCCCCATAGGCATATGCCCAACTGTCTGTGAAAATGTGCAAAAGTAGTGTTCCATAATAAAACGCAGTAAACTAGGAAGTACTCAAAAGTAACTATCTCTACCAGTTACATTACTATTTTATTAATTATTTATCAATTACATATAATTGAATTATATGTTCTCGAGACTCATCCTCATCCAACAATCTCTTATAAAGTTCCATAGAAATAACCACAATAGGGTATCTAACAAGTAGAAGGTAAAACAATACCAAGCCTCTGCTTTAGCCTGGAAGCTATAACAACCACCACAGTGAATATTAAATTATACATTTCCCTCAGGAAAAATTAAAATGAAAGCCTCAGGTATCTTCCCTCAGGAATAACAAGTATTTCCCTCAGGTGTACGAGATATTTCCCTCAGGCACAAAGGTTACTACCCTCATGCATAAGAACGTTTCCCTTAGGAAAATCAATACCTTGACCTCAAGCTAAACAAAAACACTGCCCTTAGGATAATCTAGAAATTGGTCCGATCCCAACACATAATCATGATATTTATATACATTTATTCTCAAGAAAACTCAAAGCATGCTATAATCACGACATACCCCCGGGTATCTTGGCCAGAAGGCTAAACGAGGGAACGCACCCACAGGGTATCCCTGGATCAAGGATATGATCCTAATAAACATTTCATATTTATCATTAGATTATCTATATAGTTCTAGATATATAAACAGTAAAGGCCTCATCCATATGACACCCCAAACATGGGCACGTAGCACAAGGATACAAAAAAACACTCAATAGTTGGAATTAAACACAAGAACACCTACCTCGATCTCCCCTGATCGATATAAATGAACGAAACCTCCTGAATCAACCGAGAATGACACAGATCTGGGAAGAACAATAACCCATTCAAACTCAAATAACATCCCCTTGGGAAATAATTGGAAAGAAACACTAAAGGATAATGAAGGGCTTACTCATGCGGTCCAAACGAGATCGACAATGGAAGAATCAGATTCCTGGTGTGCGATGGGAGCTTCTCCAACCCTCGTCCCTCTCTCCTAAGCTCCAAATGAGTGTTCTACCTCCTATATCAAATGAGGAGGCTACTACATGTTTTTAACGAAAAAAACATGACTAAACGACATGTACATTCAAGTACACAGTGTGTACATTCCTTTTTAACTGTTCTTCTGGTGGCTGCTTTTCACCGCCACCCTATTCATCTACCGACTGATTACACGGAGTGTTTTACTAAGTTCACGGCATGTAGTCATTTATTACTCCCTAATCCACCGACAAGTCTACACGCCCTGTGTTCTTGTCCCACATGGCCAAAGTACACGGTGTGTATATGAAAGTACAGGGAGTGTAGTTTGTTTTTACCAAAAAACCTACGTGCCCTGTCTTTTCATCCACACTACTAATGTACATGTCATGTGTACAAAAATTACATGGCGTATACCAATAAATTTGGGATTTTACCACATTTTCCTTGTTTTCTCAAAAAACACTCGAGGTAAAGGAAAATAAAAAACATGTACCTCATGAATAAGAACCGGGTTCTTACATAATGTTTCATTAATTTTTTTAGTAAAAAGTAAAAATTTACTCATTTTAGAAAATGGTAATAGTACTAACATAAAACCTTTTTGAAAAAAGTTAAACATGGGAAGAAATATCATTTTAAAAGAATTATATAATAGTAAAATCTTAAAATATTTTATAAAACATGGTTTTGGAAGAAAATTTATTTTTGACCCTAGAGAAAAATAAAGTCATTTTTTTCTTAAATAATTTGTTAAACTATTGAGTAATTAAAAAGAAAAAAATGTAATAAAAACACTTATTTTCATCAAATAACTAGAGTATATAAAATTCATGTCAATTTATATTAATATTGAGATTATTACATAAAACATTTACCATATTGGTAACATTGGAATTTTAATACCCATGAAAGAATAACATTAAATTAAACCTCAAAAAATAATTAGAATAAATATTTTCATGATATAAAATTTCAATGGTGTTTTATGTTTATCTCATAAAATAATATAGGTGTATAACATGTCATATGTCTCAAAGATGATAATTTGAGATAAAAATCTCTTACCTTATGTCCCAAACATCTTCATACACGTTCAAACCTCATGTATAATAAATATAGTGTTGTTATATAAATATAAAATAATATTATTCATATATATTATTCCATATATGATTTATATATGACCTTTTATTACCCATTTATTAACAATTCATAGTTAAAATTATGTTTCGGGTGATAACTATTTAATTATTCTTGTATGTTTGGGTTTGGTGGATTGTTTCCTTGTACATTGATTATGGTTCAATATGCCCCATAATGATACACATTATATAAATATAATATATATTAATTATATATTTATTTATATTAATCTATTAAATTTAGATATATAAAATGAATTACACCATTCATGAATACGAGAGGTTGCACAAACAGTTAAACATTGTTTCCATTTTCATAAAGAATATAATGAAAGAAATGTAAATATTAATGAAACTTTATAGAAAAAATATAATATATATATATATATATTCATTCAATATATACTTATTATCTTCCATGTAGAAAATTAATGAAAAAGTATCACAATGTTTCGTGGTGGTGTAGTCCACAAGTACACATGTGTGATGATGTCATTTTCCAACCGATTGGAATAATAAAAGTTATATGTAATATTATATTTACAAGAGTATAAATATGTCATAAAATTCAAATATATATCTTATTTACATCAATATATATAGTTTTTAATGGCAGTTATGGAAAACAAACTACTCCTATTCCCGAGACGGTAGCCCTCCATACACACGGTCAAAGGATTCATTTACCAATCTATGGAAAGGGATATGGATGTAATCTATTACATTAATATAATATAATCTTAGTGTATGGGAGATATTTCTACGATTATATCAGCATTATTTATGAATATTTTAAGTAGGTGGAAGAGAAATAAAATGAAAACACACTATTAGTAATGATAACTCTTCTATCAACAAACTCCATAGGTTAGCACTAAAAGCTCACATAGGTGGGATTAATAATAAAAATAAGGCTTCTACATTGTTGGTATGGAATTAAGTGAGGTATTTGGGTATGTATTGGATAAACCCAAAATAATTTTATGTGTAAAGAGGAGATGAGAGAGGGTTCCCATATATAAGTGGGAGGGAGGACACACTTGAAATTTTTTAAAATAAAATGTTTTACCCATGCATAGAATAGTAAAAATGGCCCCAAAAGTTATCATTATCAAACCATAGATGATATAGGGTCATAATATGGCAATAAAATAGTAATTTTTCTTGATTTAGTTCATTTATACCTTATCATTTTAGTTTAACCCTTGGTAAACATATTTTAATGTAAACACCAGCAATTAATTTTTATTATTATTAACATTCATTATGAAAAAAATTAAATTGAACATATTATAAATTATTTATTATGATGATTCAAAAAAAATTAATCAATTTTTAAAAATTCAAATTATATAAGTGGAAGAATTTGAATTAAAATTAAACCTATAGATACGATGAAGAAAAGGTTTTCCAGAGAATCATTTTTTCATAACTTTATAATTTTTTAACATAAAAATTAAGTATTAAATTGAATAAAATATAATAAATTAGATTATTTATGATATAACAGAACAAAATTTTCTTTTTTAAACACCTTAAAATAAAATATAACTTTTAAATTCATTAAATGAAAATGCAGTTTCTAAAAAAATAAGGATTTTCACTATTCATTAAACAAATTAAACATCCTGTAATGATCCCAAAAATTACACATATGGTATTTTTGATAGTTTTATTCCAAAAATTATGTTTATTTGTTTGAATATGTTTTATGAGATTCAAGAAATGTATTTTTTTCTTCACAAAAATCAATGAAAACATTTGTTGAGAAAAATGTATTTCTGAAGAATATAAAGACATTAACAAAAATTAAGTACTTATTTATAAATATATGTTATTTTTAATAAACATTAATACTTATATTTAAAGATATGTTTATTTTTATTAAATATTCCATGTTTCACATATAGGTTATAATTTTCTTATTTAAATAGTTATATTAATAGTATATCAAAATTTGTTAAAACATAGTGTTCTGTGTAACGCAAGCTATCAAAGAAATAAAATATATTTGAAAAAAAATCATTCATAAAATATTGCACTGTTACATTATAATGAGAATAAAATTAATTAGACCAAAAAATTTATGTCATTGTCACACAAAAAACTGAGGATACTTGTTCCTCATCATATCATCGGGTTCCCATGTAGCTTAATCAAGTTATAAATTTCATGATAAAACCTTTTCAAGGTGAGTTGTATTATTTTATATATCTTTCTCAATATAATCAAGAATCAAACATGTTGTTTCTTCCATGTAAATATATTGATAGAGTGGTTGGACCTATGATTTCAGTACATGTGAAGGATCAGGTTTTTACTTCTTCAGGAGACACATATGGAGCAAGTCAAGTCCTTTAGAGATATCTGAAGGGAGCGCCAACTGATAAGAATAATTCCTACTTGAAAAAGAATATCTAAAATTCCAATAAACATATAGATAATATTTTATTTTCTTTATTAATCCATTTCATTAAACTGGGGATAAATTCTTAAGAAAACCTTTTCCCCAAAATCAAAATCCAAATCATGCTAGAGAATGTTAACATAACATTTATGTTTACTGTGAGTTTCCATGAATTTTTGATGAATGGCTCAGAAATTATCTTTTATATTATCTTATAGATACGGTCCCAATAACTTTATTTCTCTAACTTCATCCAATAATTTTGGTGTTCTACACTTCATTTCACAGTGGTCTTCATATGGATCTATATGAATGCTCAACTGAAATCTGTTGTTGTAATAAAACTCAACTAGTGTAAGGTTTTGATCCCAACCACCTTGAAATCCAAAAAAAAGGTATAAAAATATCCTATAGAATTTGATTTATTCCCTAAATCTGTTCAAAATTAATGAATATTTTATGTAGTGTTGAATATTAGTTCTATATCAAAATCTTACTTAATGATTTGAAAAAATATCGGGGAAACCCTGAATCCCGATCAGATTCAATTGACCAGGGTACTACATGAATCCTTAATACTCATTAATATATATCATTACAATATGATCACGAGAGATAACTTCTTTAATATAAATAATGTATTATGTGATTATAATTAGATCGACTAAAACCCATAAAACATTGTTCCCTTTAGATACTTTGGGGAGTCTTGTGAAAAAATCCATTGTGTTTTTTCCCATTTTCATTCCGATATGGTAAATAATTATAAGAACCCCTTTGAGTTTTTTTACATAGCCTTAATCAAATAACATACCAAGAACCACGGTAAAAACTCTATAATATATCTCTTTATTCCAACCCACCAGAAACAATCCTTCAAATATATACGCATCTCTATACTTATAGGATTAATAGATAATAATGAACTATAGGAATCATCTATGTTATCCTCAATCAAAACTAGTATTGAAGGTACACAAGAATTATTTATAAACCTTATTATCCCATAACAATGTTTGTTAAAATTGGGAAAATTTATATCCTTCTTTTATATCTATACACCTCCCTTCTACAACTCTATAATCTTCTCTTCGATTTATGGTTGGAAACTCGTTTAAAAATATAACATTTTAATCATTAATTCATGATTTTAAAATCCATCCTTTTAAAATAAATAAATAAATGATCTTTTTTTATCCTCATCATAGATATGAAATCATGATCCTTTTTACACAACATGTTATCCATCTACTTTCTATTCCAATGGTGGTAATGTATTGAGCCATCATAATCCCCAAGCAACGCTATAAATCTTCTCCAATGCATGTTAAACACTTTCGGTGTTAATATATACCTTAAACACATATGATATATATATGTATCATACATTTATCTATAATAATCTTTCCTCCATATCATTAATGTGAAAATTAAAACAGCTAACTCCGAGTCATGAATTGGGTAATTTTTCCAATTAAACATTTTTTTTCTAAGGAATAAGCTATCACCATATCATTATGCATGAGAGAACATCTTAGTCCCTTCTTTGATGCATCATTATAGATTGGAAAACATTCTACACTATATTTTAGTGTAAAAATAGGTGAACAGAAAAATAAATTCTTTAGTTAAATTAAATTTTCCTTGCATTCTTTTATATATAGGAATAAAACATCATTTTGAGTTAACTTGGTGAGTGGATTAGATAGTTATTATAAATTATCCCCAAATAATCAGTAATATAATGTCTAAATAAAAAAACATTATATATCAGTAAAAAAATTTTGTCTTAGAAAATAGTCATTAACTTTTCTATTAGATGGATCCACAGATATACCCTCTGATAAGAAATATGACCCAAAAATGATATTTTTTGTTACAAATATTCAAACATCGTATATTTTTCATACATAATCTCCTTTCATAGGTTCATCATCAGAAATATAATTTTATCGTCATAATATTATGTTATCAATGAATATATATGAAGGTCATATATAAATACTATTATAAAATAATAAAGTTATTCTATAGAGACAGTACACATTTATTCTACAACGATAACGTGGGAATTAGTAAAAAAATAGAATAACAATTTACTCATAATGTACATACATTTTTAGGAATTAGGTATTGGGTATATCATCATTATTTATCCTCAATTGATGATATATGGAATGATAGACATTCTTGGAGAAGTATTGATCTTTGTGTAACTGATTAGATAAGTCATCAATACAGGGTAGGGGATACTTGTTCTTGATTGTGATCTTGTTCATCACCGTATAATCAATATAGGGTCACATAAATCAATAATTCTTATTAAAAATGAATTGGTAAACTGTAATGTGACACACATGGATGAATAAATCCCTTTTCAATATTCTCCTAGAGTTTCTTATTTAATTATTGAAATTTAATTAGTGCAATTTCATACGGAATATTTTAAATATATTTGGAAACATGTATGATTTCTATTGAGAACAAAAATTCATGATTCAGTGGAAGTCTATGACACTCTTATAGAAAGATATTAATAGACTTATAAATAATAGTAACATCCTCTATTCTAACTTTCTACCAAGCTATATGGGATAAAACCCCATTTTGAATATAAATAAAGTCTCATGCAATAGACGTTATTAATGTCAAAAGTTAATATTTATCATCACAGTGATAGATGATCATAGGTTGGTATAGATTATGAAAGGTAAAATCCATTTCATTGAAATTACAATGGGATTTATACATATAAATACAATACATTCATATGATAACATAAAATTCTACTTGATGGAGAATATAAAATTTTATAGGAATAAAATTCCCACAAACATTAACTATATAAGAATCACAAACTTGAGATGTTATCATCATGCCATTTGGTGTTCTACTACAAATTCATCATCTCATATTTTAGGTGGTATTGTGATAACCTTATGAATTTTTTATAATATAAAATAATGAGTAGATCCAGAATCAAGTATGAAATTAGTAGTAATAGAGTTAATGGTATATTTACCATTCAATATGATGTTATCATGACTGAAATTAGATATAGTTATAACATGAGATTTCCCGTTATATATTGGATTATGATTTTTTTGGCATCGATCATCATTATTAACCTTCTGATTTGGGAACTAGTTAGAAAAATTCTTATACTCCAAGCATTATAAACACTAAAGTTTATCTTTTTCATGAATTATAGGATTACCTCTACTCGTATCGTTACCTAACCTTATCACATAACTTCAGAAAAATATTTCCTAATGACATTCCTTTTTATAATTAAAAAATTTACCAGTCCCATTTAGACAATTTCCTCAATGCTTCCTAGTTTAATTCTGTCATGAAGGATAGAAATGTTATTATCTTCATAGTTTTAAGTGTTTTAATTGAATTAAATCATTAATCTCCTATGAAAACCTTGAGATTTATGGGTACCTCCAATATTAATTTCTATCTTGATAACACATCAGACAATTTCAGTATATGTATTGAAGTCCCATATTGACAAAACCCTTTAAAAGTGATTAATCCAATGAAGAATTAACAATCCTCACTTTCGTGTAGGATAATAATAAAATTAGCATACATTTCATGTCTTGTAAAAGTCACCTCATATGTACCAATAGATTAATCATATTTATGATTTAACTCACAAAATTGCTTCACCTTTTCCATAAAAAGAATCTATGGAATGTTAATATTGAAATATATTTTCTTAAACTAATTCCTTTCCATAATGTAAATTTAATTCTATTTCCCCATATTTGTGAAAACAGCCCACAATTGATCCTCTTTGCCTTCGAAATAATAGACATCCAAAATGAAGTTTTCATGTTTTAAACACTCAAGAATTGAAAATATCTTTTTAGTGGAAAATATGAAACTGTTAAATGATTAATGGATTAGTGTAATCATTATATGAATGTTTAAGTTTCCTTATTAAGGAAATAACATAACATTGTTCCCTCGTTTTCTCATTTTAAAACTCAGTGGGATTCATATCCTTAGAGAGTTGTGTGATTGTAATGATGAGGTTTTTCATTCTATCTCTAATGAAATATAGTTTCCCAGGAGGACAACCATTTAATTAATAATTAGAAATCATAATTCAGGTTCCAACCAATATCTAAAACGAAAAATCATTAGTTTATAAATAATAATCATTGTGGAGAAACCATATCATAATGAACAATAAATTATAGGAAGACTAAATCACGACACATTCCTTTCAGTCTATGATGCCTCGGGATTATATTTTTTCATCTATGATCATCACTAAATATTTAAAATTTTATCATATATGTATGATTATCCCGAGGGTTATCACTAGTTATTTCTTGTCCTAGTATTCAATGGTAAGATAAACCATTCAATAATACAAACTGAATAGACAAATAATTCTCATACATAGTTGTCATTTATTAATAAATGAAAATTAATTTTATTTCAAAATAATCCATGAAATAATCATATATTTATATTTCATTTGGATACTTGGAAACATAGATAACTTGTTCATTAGAGTTCTACATCCTCTACCATTTAGTTTTTCATTAATACCACCATTTATTGAAATACAATACATAAAAACATTATTCATACCTTGTGGACAGAGACTATAATAATGGGTAATCTATGAGCCATAGTATGGGAAAATAAGGGACATATTAATGATCACAAAATAATAACATGAGAATAAAGGCATGTGAACATGAGTATTGTATTTGAAAACTATACACTATATGTCAAACAACATAATAATTATACATGTCATAAGTCAAGGTATATCATTAAACATGAATCCTAATAAAATTAATGATCCTAAGATATGAGATCATAAAATAGGCCTAAGACATGGATTTTCTCATACACATAATCATTTAAAATCATTTCATTAGTATTCATGTTTCATTTTATAGGTTATCATAGTGGAATTGGTTTACTCCCCAAACCACAAAAATAGTCAACATTCACTCCCTTGACTATCATAATCGACAGATTCTCATATTGAACTGGGTTTACTCTATATTATAGACCTACTTGTATCATGAGATATCATAGGGATATATTTTTCCCACCAGTCACATTATGAAAATCATACATATGTGTTCCACCAGATTATAAAGAATTCATCATATCATAACCCATAAAAAGAAACATGTTTGACAACCATTTCATCATAACATATCTTATAGAAATTTAAACAGTTCCATAATAATTTCATAAATTAATCATATCATACACCATGGAATAGGATATATTTTCACAATAATATCACCAATTCATCATTTAATTATACATGGAAATGGAATGAGATTCAATATCATTACATCAATTCATCATTGGATGACCCATGGAAAAGAAGCAAGTTTCATATACATCAATTCATGGAAATCAGAAAACATCAAGATAAATAATATAGATGATATCATTCAATCATATCCCTAGGAAAGATTCTGTAATATCAAATTATGTCATCTTATATTGAAAATGATTTGGAAATATTGATTGAATAATTTTATGAGGAAAATCTCATTTCCAATTTTTAATGAATTATTTAAAATAAAAAAATCCCAACACATTAAAAAACAATATATTAGAAAATATACTTGGAAACATATAATGAAATAATTAAGTTATTGATTTTCCTTGATTACATCAACTACCTTTCATGGCATAAAAATTAAAATGAAATTTCCTTTCACATTTTCAATAAAAATTAAAAAATACATCATTTTAAAAATTTATAAGAAGATTCCATTTAATCCATTTTTAAAAACTAAAAAATTGGGGAAAATTAAATTTAACCATAATATGAGAATATAAAAAATATTGTGGAAATCATTTTTACAAAACATGGATATGGAAGATAATTTATTTTCAACCGAAGAGATAAATAAAGTCATTTTTTATAAATTGACTTTTTAACTCTTGAGTACATTAAGAGAGGAAAATGAAGGAAATAAATTTATTTTCATGACATAATAAAAGGATAATTAACATCATGTTTTTATTGAGATATAGATCATATAATTTTATCATTGGAAACATAACCATAAACAATCAAGATAAATAATGACATTGTAACATAAAATATTCACCACTTTGGTATCTTTTGAATAGTAATCCCCATGGAAGAATAAAATAAAATTAAACCATATAAATTAGTTGAATAATTAAATTAATGATATAACATGTCAAATTTTTTGTATATAGAAATTATAAAAGTATATAGGTGCATAAAATAAAATATGTACCAAAGAAGACAATTTGAGGTAAAAATTCATTACCTCATGTGTGGACTTTATTCATACTCAATAAAACCTCATGTATATATAATATAGTTTTATTAAAAATATATTTAAAAACCATAATCATATATATCAAAAGATATATTATTTACTTAATACCTTTTATCACTAATTTATTGTTAATTTCTTATTAAAATCCCCTTCTATGTAATAATTACGTCATTTTTCATCTATGTTTTGGTTTTATAGATTTTGTAATTTTAAATTGAATATTGTTCCATAACATTCAAAATGATAATAATTATATAAATATAATATATATTTATTATATATATTTATTGAAATTATTTAATGCTATATATAGAAAATGAATTAAACCGTTCATAGAGATGGTAGGTCCTATGTACACATGAATGTTGTTTCCATTTTCACGAAGGATGAAAGGAAATAAAATTAAATATTAAATCAACTTTATATAATGTTTTTATTATATATATGACATATAATAATTTGATATATCTTTATTACCAACCCTATGAAAATAAAATGAAAAACATATCACATCTCCTTATGGTGGAGATAGTCCACCCATACACTAAAACAATGTTATCGACTTCCAGGATATTTGAAAGTAGGACTTTAAATGGGTTATTTTAATTACAGGAGTATATAAATTATTAAAATATAATATATATATATAATAAAGTCATCATTATCACAACCTCTGAGAGGTGGTGATGGAAAACAAATTACATCAGTTTGTGAGGCAGTAGTCTGTCATACATACGATCGACAATTTTGTTTCCCATTATACAGATGAGAATATTAATTTAGGATATTTAATTAACATAATAAAATCGTAGTATATTTTTGATAACTATTTTATTATATCTACTTCGTTTAATAAAATTATATGGATGTGTAGGTATAAATAAAAAATGATCAGTTAGGAATGATACCTCTTCTTTGTACAAATTCCTTTACTTATCACTAAAATAATTCACATGAGGTTTTCCAAATAAAATTTTAAAATATATGATATTGGTATTGACATATTTAAATTATTTTTTTTGGTATACTCTAATCCAAATGGGTTTTGAAGTGTAAAGTGAAGAGGAGAGGGGTTTCTCTTTTATAATTGGTGGAGATGATGCACATGAATGTTTTTAAAAGAAAATGTATACCAACATTTCAAACATTCCCAAAGGAAGTAAACTGTCTCACTATATAACGTTATATGACATAAGGTATCAATATGTCTAAAAAATAGGAATTGAATAATTTTTATTTAAATTTATCTAGTAAATGTTTAGTCTATCACCCAGTAAACAAGTTTTAACACCAACTATGTTAGTTTATTTTTATGGTTTCCCAATTAATTTTAAAAAATAATTATTTTAAATAATTATATAATATTAATTATTATTATTCCTAAACATTAATCCATGCTTCCAAATTGCGTTCACATAAGTGGCTACATTTTATTTAAAATTAATCCTGCAGACATGATGAGAAATAGGTTTTCCAAAAACAATTTTTCATAAGTGTATAAGGTTTTAATATCAAACAATTGTTTTAAAATTAGTCAATTGACCTAAAATAGAATAATAATGAAATAATTTAAATAATTTTATTTTTATTACCATCTAAAAAAATTGGAAAATTGATATTCATTTAATGAAAATGATTTTTTTTTTAAAATCATATATTTTAATATTTATTGAAAAATTAATTTTTTTTAAAACCAAAAAATTCCCCAAGATACTTTTAAGATGTTGATTCCAAAAATGATATTAATTTTTCAACTAAATTTTATAAAATTTTAAAAAATAATTTTTATTATTTAATCATACTAATAAATAGAAAACATTATTTGAGAAAGTAGTTTTTTCAAAGAATATAAGAACACTACCAAAAATAAAAACATTTTTTTCTATAATTTTTGAATATATAAAACCTTAATAATTATATTTTAAAAATAAAATTCCCTATTCACACCTCCATGTTTAACCTCTAGATTATAATGGTCTTGTTTCAATAATAATAATAAAAATAATAATATATCAAGTTTCATTAAAAATCTATATGGTGTGAAACACAAGCTATCAAAGAAATTAAATTTATATGAAAAAAAATATTTCATAGAAACATGATGTGTTACAAAGACAATGACCATAAAAGTTTTAATAAATATGTTTATATGGAAAATTTAACCATTTGATAGCATGACACAAATAGGGAGGCATGAGTATGTAACCTGAGTCCATTATAGACATTCTCTACATAAAAGGGTAACTCATCCAAAGTATCATGGTCGAGGATTCACATGGTTTGAGGGGACATATCCATGTATAACTACTTGAATAGGACAAAAAATATATGAGTTCCTTCTTTTCGTGTCTGGGATATCTCTTGGACAAGGCTAAAATGTTTGAGGATTTCTGCTTAACATGTCTAAGGATGTTTTACTAATATAAATTTGGATGTATGTTGTACATTGAGGACATGATTGTGTATGCCTCCTTGGATTGTCAGCAGATTTATTTTTATAATTACCAATTGTCTTTTCATGATCGAGGTGACATTTTTTAATTCTATCACATGATTAATAAATTATATTCAGAGCCTCTAATGAACTGGATGAAATGTCTGGTTGTATTCACATAAACAAGGATAACATTCCATGATGTCATAATGGGATCATCCCGACATGTCCAAAGGGCATTACATGATCTGGAAAATATGTTTGAAGTTTGAAACATGATTAGTAGTTCATGTAAATAGGAACATCATATGAACCAAACCAACATATCTAGAGGTATTCATGGGATATAGACGACATGCCCAAAGGGAATCACGTAATCTGGATGACATTTATAAAGTATTTCACATGATTAGGCAAATATATATAAGGGTTATTTAATGATCTTCCCAATATATCCAAAGTATGTTTCATGATTTTACTGACATGAATTAAGGTTACAATTGATCACTAAATAGGTCACTTAAAATGCATAACCCCTTCACATGAAAATCTGTTTGTCTTCCATTTGATGAACATTTTATAATTTTTATCTCCTATCATGTTTACATGTCAATTATTTTTGTGGTTTTTTCTATTAACTAATCACATGATAAATCTCATATGAAAAATGTATCTAATGTGATTTCGATGACATGATAAAGATCTATCACATGATCAATGAATTGATCATGACAATAACATAAACCTGCTTCATAATCCCTTAAATAATAGAATGGGCAACTTAGTTTGAAGAATATTGAGATCACACATCCCCCAACATTGGAAATTACACCATTTATTTATGTTTATTGTCTATGTGTTTAAATGGAGGATTTTATTAGCATCACCACCTAATATCAATGCCACTTTTTAGGGATATTATTTCTCAAATCAAGGCTACTATAACACCATAAATTTTAAAATAGGAACACCATATTTGATAGAATATATGAATTACAACACGAATATTATAAGATAATGTGATAGATCAACACAATATGATATATTAATTATTAAATAAAATTAATATATTTGATAGCTAACAGTGCACACAAAACTAGGTTTGAACAGACACAAAACTCAATTAAAAATATTATTATTTAAACATGACCTCTATAACATACCCATTAAGATGAAACATATTAATGTTAATAATTAAATTATAAAAATTATATGTTTTCCACATGTATAAAATAAATCAAATATTTATCTATTAAGTAGAAATAAACTAATAACTATTTGAAAGAGAAATAATTTTTTTCTAAAAAAATTATATTTTCCGGAAAGGATAATCGGTCACGCTTTGTGCACATAATTTTAAATTGGTTCATTACACATTTTGAATATTTATTTGTGAAAATAAACTTAATTATAAATATATAAAGGAAAAAATATATTTTGGTTAATTTTGGAAACTATTCATAATATATTTATTTTTTAATGAATAATAAAGAATACTGATTTTTTTTAAAAAACATTTTTGATTCAATTTTTTTAAAATTTAAATGATATTTTAATTTTTTTTAAAAGTGAAATTAGATCAATTATATTATAATTTAGATAATTTACTTCATTTTAATCAAATTTATATTTAGTTTTGATATTGAAACATTCTATACTTATAATAATTTTCCCTTTAGAAACCCACTCTTTTATCAATTATATGATTTATTTTTAAAATGATTGCAATAATATCTATGATTTGAATATGGAGAAATTTATTCCATATTTGGAATCATCAAAATTATATACACCAATTAAAATAAATAGGTGGTGAATAAGGAATGCATCTCACTGAAGTAAAAACTGAGACATAAATCCCTTATTGTAAGTATTGAATTTATTTTTACTTATTTAAACCATAGGTATAATAAATATAAGATCATTATAAAATAATTAAATAACCATAATTTACAATATCATACCATATATGATTATTTTATTATCCATGTGATAACAATTCCATGTTAATGTCATGTTTCAGCTAATAACCGCTTTATTTTTCATATATGTTTTGATTTTTTATTTTTGGACCTCTTACATTGGTCATGGTTCCATAATATAATAAATAATAATAATGAGATAATTATCATATTTTTAGATAAATAATACTTTAAATACAATTCATGAATTATGGTTTTGAGAAATGCAGTTCATTGCGATTATGTAGACAATAGAATGTACATACACATGGGTAACATTTAAAATTTTCAAGGGTTAATATAAAAATATATTATGTAATATCATAACATTCAATAATGATCATAGGATAAAAAATAAAAAATAATTTCTTTAATGATACTTATACATATCGTATATGTGGTGTGGTGATGAAAATAGAGTCACATCGCTTTGTGAAGGCAGTAGTCTACAAATACTTGGATGACATTATCATCATTCTATGAGTGTAATGGTAAGAATTAAAATGATATATTATCATTTAATTATAATAAATATTTCATTAAAATGATAATTATATTGAGTATATCATATTTATTGATTAGTTTTATAATTTTTTTATGTAAAGAGTTAATAAAAGTGAATCACATCACTTCACGAGTCGGTAGTCCTCCATACAAACAAATATAAATATTGTATCCCCTATGTAATTGAAACTCAAAATGTTTTATGTAATATAATTAATCTAGATATATAATATTTTTAAAAATATAAAAAATATATATACAGAGATATAAATATATTTATATAATTTATATCCACAATTATAACCTTATATGATAGGTGTAAAAGGAAAAACAAACAACCCATGTTCACGAGGTGGTAGTCTACCCAACACAACAATGA